>RCWM02000331.1:0-1232500 GCA_003667255.2 Euschistus heros | reverse complement strand
TTTTGCTCGTTCTTTCTAAATACCATTTTATATTCCCTTTTCCACTTACTCTTTTTATGTCGTAATCATTTCTAAGATTATTTTCTTTTGGGGTTTTCTGGTTTGCACTTCAAGGAAAAATATTCGGGCTATTTTCTAAGAAATAATGTTTCTCTCAAGAAAGCGTTCATAAGTTTCATGATTTAAATCAGTTATTCCAATAGCGACGCCCATCTCCCAGTGTCATAATTAGCTGAATATAAATACTGATCAGCTGTATAAATAAAATTGTTGTCACTGTTTTAACCCATTTAGGTCCATGGCTAGAATTAGTTGAAAGTTTTGATTTTTTTGCCAAAGTATTATTTTTAGGGTAGTTTAATTTAAAGAATAAATGTATTTTTTTTTAGTCGTAATCGGTGGCAGAAATCGTTGCGCTAACGCAATATTGACCTGTAGAATATACTGGGTGTCCCAGACAGTGTAAAAAAGTAAAATTGGGCAATACTGCATGCTTAACGGGGCAGAATGGCGCAGAAACGAGTTTCCTATCTCAATCTGTTGTCAGAACGTGATATCTTAGTCTCGGCTAATGAGTAGCAGGGCACATTATGAAATGTCATTTTTCTGTTGGTGTATTTAATTTCTTCAAATAATCCTAATTTGTTATTAAAAAAAAAAAAAAATACGTTTATGTCACATTAGGAAATCAGCAATAATTTGGTCACCCTCCCCCCTCCTCAAATCCCTATAAATAAGATTTTTTTTTGGGGGGGGGTGAGAGGGAGGGCTCACCACCTTCACAACTCTTTACCCCTCATGAATATGGACAAGAGATAAAATAACTAATACTTTTATTCAATCAAGTAGTTTTTTCTAGTAGGTACGTGAAGCAATCAAGTATTTATTCTCTAGCGTGTTTTTTTATCAGAAAAACTTCTGTTAGACTCAAAAGGTGAAGTGCAATTGTATCATGGGTTACACCACTAAGAAGTTAACTAAATTCTGCAGTTTTGGGGAAATTTGACGGCTTCTAGGGTGCCGTTGGGAGTGAGGAATTTTCAAAAACTATTAAAAATTTAAGTTTTAATAAATGTTTTGAGTTTTGCGCGTTAAAAGGCCCCCTAATTTAAAATAATTAGACCTCTCTTATCTTTTAAAACATTTAATGCTGATTGAGAAAATATCGTTTTTGTTTCTACGCTAAACCAAAGTAGAGAGAGCTGCCATTCTTCAGAAAAAAGTAAGATTTTAAAAATAAAAAAAATTCTATCTCCTCAACAGATTGAGAAAGTAAACTCGTTTCTGCCCCATTCTACCCCGTTTAGCATGCAGTATTACTCAATTTTTTTTTACACCATGTCTGGGACATCCAGCATATATGTGTGGTAGAAAACATTATTTTTCATATCTTATCCAAAGCTAAATTCTGGAACCTTGATCTGATTTCTTGTATTACATTTTAACAATAATGTAATTAATATAATCGGTGTAACAAATGTCTGATGTTTTGAATGTTCATATGTTTCTAAAATTTAAGACGAATGTCTAGCATTTGAAACTAGTCTTCTAATTAACTAAATATTATAGGAGTGACAACAAATTTATCAGGTTTTGATTCCTTTTTTTTAAATTAAGCAATTACTTTAATTATTCGTTTTTCTTCTAACTAAACGCTCTCCTGCGCTATATTTAAATCAATTCGTTTCCTATAAATTATTTCAAAACAGTTTACAGTCAATAACGAAACGCTACAAAATGGCGGACTATAAATGCAATATGATTCAAGTGAATGTTATAATCGATACTGCCTTTTAGATAACGGCGCTCAGTGAAGCGAAATGGCGTAAACGTGAGGAAATTTCCAATATTCAGCTTCAGACGAGTGAAAATTTGTGAATAATATTTTCTTATAGACCACTTACTTTTTATTCATTATATAAACTTTTATAAGAAAATAAGGAATTGAAAATTTTGATCATAGTTCCAAACATCGGCTCCTTAAAATAAATAAATGTTTGTGATAGGTCTGATGATGTTTTACTGTTGGTTAAGTGATGTTAATTTGAAAGATTCAGTTTTATAATTTAAAAACATATTATTACTTTATATCTTTTTGTATATGCTTTTAGAACGTTTCGATCATAACTTTGTTGGCAACCATGATGGGACAAGTGTTAATCATATAATAGAGGTTTCATGGAAACGCGGGTTCAGATAAAGTAAAGCAAAAATGAATTAGATTTTAGGTTTCGTTACTAATAATCTGGTGATAGGGTTGTTGGACAGAGGCGCAGTAGTTCAGTGGGTGGAACTGGACTGCCAAGATTCCGGATTCGATTTTGAGTCCGCCTGAAGGTAGAAAATATATGTTCAATTATTTCGGTCCTGGAACGACTTCAGATACCTTCCTGAGGGACACCTAGCCTGTATAAAGTGGACAACCTTCATTTTGGAAAAATCCTGCTAGCGATAGCTTGAACGCGATCGAACAAAATCTCCTTTCACAACCATAGGTCTAGTACAACTTCAACAGGTGCTGAACCTAGTAATCTTTCTCTTATTATTCATTGGTATTAGTGGATGATATTTTTTTTTTTTTAATTTTATTTTAGAGATGTTGAGAGAAATGATAGAGGGAAATAATGGAATTATTGGTTTCGGTTTCGATTGTAAAATAATGATGGTAACAATTTAAAGTGGTGAGTGTATTGATTATATCAATCTGGTTATCATTATCATAGTCATTCCTCATTGAATCTCTTAAGCAGTGTGAGGAGGGAGTCTATAGAGCCTTTGCCAGCTCAGTCGGTCGGTTACTAGCTTCTGCAGTTCCATTTCAGTCCTCTTTTTCGGAAGTCCTTTTTAACATCGTCCTCCCATTGAGTTCTAGGACGGCCTCTTCCTCGCTTTCCTTCTACTTTTAGTTTTAGTTAAAAATCGTCATTTTTTTTTTTTTTTTTTTTTGACAAAATATCAATCTAGCATAATCGTTGACAATAAAAAAATGTGCTTTGAATATCAAATTCAACCATTACTAAATAATAATTTATAAAATAAAACCATATAATTTAGAATTTAAAAAAATATACAATTGTACAAGAAAAAATAATAAAAGAATGAAATGAGTAAACAAAATAAAAACTTCAAAACACAGTCATACAACATTCAGGTTGAGGATCCCCAAACCCCAAATCTTCTTGTGGAGTTCAAGCACAGGGCTCTAACAGATTCTATCACGCCTTTCTCACCACTTCCCTGGATCATGGGCCAGTTACATATTCTTAAATGAAAATTAAAAAAGAAACCTTGGTATCAAGAAGGTTGCTAAGAACAATTTTAGGAAGATAAGAAGAAAATAAATTATCCATTACAAGGGCTGATATTTGACTGATGGGACACTGTGGATTATCAGCTATTAGGATATATATCTCATATTTATTAACTGTTTCTTAAATTTTTTTTCACATCTCTAACTCAAATTGATGTCTGATCTGTAGAATTAATTAATTAAGAAAATATATTTAATTGTTTTTTTCCCTAACTTGTTTATTTATTTTATGCTCTAATAATAGCAATCAACGTTAGTCCAGTCATATTAGGGTATTACCTGGAAATAATTCCCTAAATGAGGAAATTTTCCATATTTGTAGTACTAGCAGTTAGTAACAACATCAAAAATCAACATTCGTGCATGCAGTGCTATTTTAGTACTATTTGCATTGCTAGATAATAGCATATTTACAATATTAAAGAGCGCTAAATTTGTGGCATTTTAAACCTAATCGTAGCTCTGTAGAGTAACTAGTTGCAGAAATACAGCTTTCCAAAAAAAATGGTGATTTTGGCTATATTGTGGTGTCATACTTCTCGGCGAAAACACGTTTGTCGGTACTCTTTTGGCTGTAACTCCGAAACTATGTTTTATTAACAACTATTTTTTAATAATAATTTTGACTGATCCGTCTAAAATCATATTTTTTTTTATTTCTACTAAATGTTTTGTGTTAAAAAATATAACATTAAAACTTTCTATTCAGATTTTTTTTTTTTCACGCTATAAACATTAAATTTTAGAAAATTCTTCAATTTATCTTATTAGAGAGAACTAACTTTCATTAAAACTCTAATGAAATGAATGAAAGTGAAATGAAATGAAAAAACAATCTTTATTCTGGGACGTATTGTCCCCTAAGAATAACAAAATTTATCATAAAGTAGTACAATGGTCTGATTTGCCTATTTTCATAGAAAGGTATTTATATATGAGGAACATGAGACATAAAAATACAGTTAATTGTAAATAATTGTCTAAAGAACTTAAGTAGATATTCATTCGATTTAGAGATTTCAGTACATACCTGGAGCTGATCAATTGATTTTACATACATTTCTTCTTGACATCCTTAAGAAGTTTACCCGAAGCCCTGGTCTTCATAATTGAGAATGACCCTATAACTAACAAAAAATCTAAGTTAACTGATAAAAGTAAAATATGAAAAGTGTTACGGTCCAGAGAACTTGTTTTTTTTCTTGGGACCTCGAGACGATTTCCCCGCCCATGTAATATCTCCATTGTTTACTGAACTGGGATATTAATGGTTGGTTTAAAAAGTACTCTGCGTAATGGGATGAATATTTTTCAAATGATGACGAGCTTTAAGGTCTCTTTATCTAGCAGAGAAAAATTGAAGGTTTTAATTTTATACATCAATACAAAAAACAATAACATGGTTTTTGATCAACTATATATATTTTTTTATTTAAAAAAAAAAAAACATACAGAAATTGATAGATCGCGAATAAAATGTTTGAGTAATCAGCTTTTTCTAGATTGTAATAAAAGTCCATAAGTACAATCTTATTTCAGGTTACATATTTATTATTAAGTAATAATCTCAAAATTAAGTCCATCGTTTTAAATTTATTTCGCTCATCTTTCTGGTAGTAATTTAATTTGATACCGCTAGAATCCCTTTGGTTTTGGAGCAAAAAACTCTTCACATTAAGTTTTTACGACCTTATAATTATAAAATATCTGAAATTTCAAAAAAACGAGCCATGGATCTTAATAATGGTGCAATATCTGGGCTATACAAAGCATGGGACAAAACATTAACTCTTTGCAGTTCTAATAACTATTTTTGGTAAAGAGAACGATGTGGAGGGACAATGTCGTGTAGGAAAATGGCTTGGTTCCTGTTGACCGAACTCTAGTACATAGCACTCAAAACTGCATCATCTCTGTATAGCAGTTCACAGTACAAGTTTGAGTCTATTTCCATCAGGAACAAGCTCAAAACAAAACTCTGTCGAATATCCCACAAGCATTACTTTTTTCTAACAATCCAATGTGAGAGTTTTCGATGGACAACTGACCCTTCTACAAATTTCTTCGGCTGCTGCCTTTACGCTTAGACATTTTTTTCACCAATGTCAAAAAATACTGCGAATTCAAAAAATGTTTAATATATAATTTTACTGCTATTGTGGGAGGCGTGGTAGATATGTAGGTAAGGCACTTGCCTGCTAAGCTCTCGGGCTGGAGTTCAAATCCGGCTGAAGGCAGAAAATTTATTTTCAATTATCAGCTTCGAGAACGGGAGACCGTCCGGGGGCACATCCAGTTTCTATAAATAAAGTACGTGATCTCAATTGGGAAAAACCTGGCGGTTGAGCGTGAAATCGGTCTGGTAACAGTACATCTTTACCAAAGTACTGAATCAAAGAACCTTCATGGTTTGTAGTGGTACAGAAATATATGGATATATTTCTTGACTGCTACTATTAGATGTTTAATAAGGTTCTTGAGGTTCAATCAATAAGATATGTGTTATTTTATTCAACACATGTTATTCCAATTTAATACATTGAGACTAATAATATACATTTATGTTAATATAAACCATAGAAATCATTTATCCATTTATTACACAGGAATACGGAAATACCTTCTACCTGTTTTTTGGGAATACCAGTAACCTGGAAATTCCCATTTATAACCTTCTTTTTTTCAGAAACTTACCCAGCTTAATTGTGTACTAGAATTGTATTAATTTATTAGCAAATACCATTGGCATATCCACCAGTAACATTGTAAGTAGTTCCTCCACAATTTAATTACAAATATGTAGTTTAATATTACAACGCGTGGTTTTATATATATTTATATTATAGCTAACTTTATGTTTTGAAATAACCTGTACATCTCATATATTTTATTGTAACCTGTTGTTCACTGTAGGGCCTAATTATGAGAACAATATAGTCTCGAAACGTCGCCAAAATAAGTTGTTATTTTATTGACTGAACCTTGTGAAACAGACACACAAACACACACACACACACACACACACACACACACACACACACACACACACACACACACACACACACACACACACACACACACACACACACACACACACACACACACACACACACACACACACACACACGCACGCACACACGCACGCACGCACGAACACACACACACACACACACACACACACACACATATATATATATATTTACGTATATTTCATTTGTACATTATTTATAAGGCTGACAGTAATCCTTCTCTCGAGTATTCAAGCCCCCCAGTTTTCTATCTCTCTATTTTATCGATATTAAGTGTAAGCAAGTAATATAGTCTTATTATTTAGTTTTCTAAACAGCATAATTAATTCCTTGAATATAACTTTAATTCTCAGGAATTCTAGTGCGTTAAGAATTATTTTTTCGAACTGAGGAGAAAAATGGATATAACGGACTAAGCCCTGGTAGGAACGGAGTTGGTGAGTTGAGTTGACTGTCATTGTAGGGGTTGTTTAGAGCGTGGTGTGCCTAGCCAAAGGCCGCATTGGGACCCCGTACGGTCCACCGTAATCTTTATTACAGTTTAAATCAATCCACCGGGCTTAGCCTTCTCCCCTCCTGCTTGGGGCCTTTATCCCGGCACTAGAACGGTTTGGGTTACTTCAGCTTGCTTTTTATATTATTCTGGGGCCTGTTATATACTATCTGGTATATGCCTATTCCCCGAAAGGATAAATATGTAGAAATGTTTAGGTATGCTAAAATTGGTTCTTAATGCATGAAATGTCAATTATGCTTTTTGGAAATTCGTATAATGTTTCTATAATAATTTATAATCGGCCATTGCGTTTGGAGTTATAAAAAAAAAACTATTGCATTCAGTGAAGATGCAGTGAACGAAAGAATAATCTACTCGACGAAAGACAAAGTTGGATACCAGAAAATTAAAAGAGACGGTTAAGACAGCCCTTTCCCAAACCACTGGTAGATTAGCTTAATAACTAGGAACTCCAGTCGTCCAGTGCTCTGGCTGTTTCTAGTCATCTTAAAGAGCTTGAAATAAGATACTTAAAACTGGAACTGAAGGTGCCACGTGAGTTAACCTATGCTCAGAATCTCATTCGATCGGAGATTTGCTACTCACTTCTGTTACATAACATGAATGATTATTTTTTGAATCGTTTGTTAAGCTGCAATGAGAAAATTGTTATGCGAATTAGATGTCCAGAAATTGGTTGGATAGGAAATAAAACCTCAACATATGCCTAAACGTAACCTTCACCCAAAAAAAGTAATGAGTTTGGAGGATTATGGCTGCTTAAACCCATTATTATTTTTTACCAGATTGTCAAATTGTAATGTTGAAATCCATCCTAAATATCCTAAATACGGATAGAGAAAGAACACATAGAATTAACACTTCTCCCAAAACATTTAATTTTATATGAAATAGTATTGTTTGATAGTTTTTGATATAATGAAATAGTTTATTACATTTTCAATTAAAATTAAAGTAAACTACCTACTTGTTTCATATTTAATGCCTTTAATCCATTCCATTTAATCATCTTTATACTATATCGCGAACAAAGCAAAATTGTGATTGTGAAAGTATTATTTTTATTAATTTATTGGTTGAAATTTACATCTATATAACAAAATCTGTATAGTAAATATGTTGGCTGAACAGAAGATTATCGCTAATTCAAACTATTTCAAAACCTGGACAGTTTCCGATCAGCGAAATGTTCGGATTACCGAGGAGCGGAATTAAAAAATATTAATAGGCTTCATAATGTAAAAACCTGCTTATATTATAGTATTTATATATTGAAGGAATGAATGTATAGTGTAAAATATTTACAGTATTTTCTTATAACTGTATAAGAATTGATTATTATCTGAGTTTATTAGCCCACCGTTGATCGCTAGCCGATCTGGTGCACCGTTAGTCGCTAGCTGAGCATTTCCCTCTCTTCATCGATTATATTAAAAAATACAGTTTTATAAATGGTAAATAATAATGTAAATAAAACAATATGTAGTTATAAATAGTAAATAAATGTCACCAAAATGTACCAATAATTGTAGTATGTAGCATGTAAAATATATTATTACAAAATTTACAAAGATATTTATTCTTAAAAAAAAACAACAGATAACATAACCTAACAAAAATTAAATATTTTACTATTTACATAATAATGTGTTATTCATCAGCTAGATCATTTTCTTCTGTATCTATACAAGTATATGTAGTATGTTCATTGCAAATTGGAACATTACACATTTTACATTTTTTTTTTCGTTTTTCTTTTTTTATTTCTGCGGCACACCTATACCAGATCTATTTTGTACTGCCTCGAGCAGCCACGAACAAGAATCTGTAATATTAACAATTTCAGATTCCTAGTAAATGATTGAAAAATAATATAAATACAATTCACGACGATTTATCTACTTATTTCTTACAATTTCTCTTCTCAACTGGCTTTTTATCCAACAATTCAAGCATTTTAGAACCACGACTCATTTTTAACCCAAATAATCATTTATCAATTGAAAGAAATCAGAAAACTCGCTCAGTAAAATGTCACAAATATTCTTCATTTCCCGCAATTTTCAGTAAAAATCTCCCAATATCCAGTCCACCTGCATCCGCTTTACTTAGAAACCAAATATTCTTATTCGCAAATGTCCTCAACTCAGCTATGTATAAAGAGGGTCAGCGATGAAAGTTAAGTTCTGACGAACTTATTGAAATTTTTTTAGAAAGGTGAGGGAAATGCTGACCTAACGACCAACGCCTGGTTAGTAACAGAGATGTATTATTATTATAGCAACAGGAAACTCTGTTTACAATTAGCTTACCCTAATAATGGCGATGAAGTTGTAAACAATAATGTGGACTGATAGAAGATCATTGAAATATGTCACAATGTCGGTAAATATCCGGTATCGGTAAATTGATTCATTGTGTGACTCGACAAGCTATGCTTCGTATAGCCCAATTAGGGATTTTGTTGGGAAATTGATTATAATAAATTGGGCTAGGTTGATATAGATGCTAATTCAGTGGTCATTATGCCGGCCAATCCTGCCGGATATTGGTGGATCATTATTGTAATTATGAAATGGCGTGGGAGCAATCAGTGCTACAGCTCCGTCCGTTTGTAAAGCGATAACTCTTCTTCCTCCCATATCGTTATTAAATTCTCCACAAGAGTTTGAATAACCTTAAGCCCCCTTTATTTGCTATTCAAAACTATTAATTGTTCACGCTTTTTTTTTAAATAGATAAAAAGCTAATCTAATTGATGCCATCAAAAGAAGGCGACTGGCTTTTTACGGACATCTATCCAGAATGGACTCAAAGAGACTATCCCATAGGATCTTCAAGGCTCCTAACAGGGGCAAAGTTACTGAATTTTTGTGGATGAAGCAAGTGGAGAAGGATCTTTCTGAACTCTATATAAATCAAAATGACATAACCGACCGGAGTAACTATCATAAAACTCATAAAACTAAATCCTTCATAATCCCTCGCAGAAGTTACCCACAGACCGAAAGACTAAAACAGGAAATGGTATGAGGAACGTAAGATTGACTATAGCCGGAATATTAAGGACAACTGGGCCATCAGAAAAGCTTGAGGTATTAACAAGAGAGCAGTTGCCGAACCCACCACTAATAACACCAATCGGAACGGTGACATCAAGAAACATCTAAAACACAAGCACCGTGGTCCGTAGATGGCCCTAACGAAAAAATATAGCCACGGTTCTATATTGTACCAATTTAGTAAAAACTTTCGACGAGAAGGGGTCGTTAGTGTTGAAAAACTTTCTCGAATTTCCTGCGTTAACAAAGGCGGAATATCCTTCCGCCATCATAGAATAATTGAATCTTAAAAATATTTTAAAACAGTGTCCTTAAGGACAACAATGGCGGTATACCCTTCGGATATTAAAACCGTTAAATCCTGGAATATTTCAACATATAATCCTTAAGGAAGAAAAACTAATAAAATCGTAAAATCTTGAAAAAAAAAAAAAAAAAAAAATAGAATCCTTAAGGAAGAAAACTAATATATATGTGGCCAAAATATCTCATCGCCATCTTAAAACAGCATCCTTGAGGTCAAAAACTAATTCTAATTAAACAGCATCTGTTAAAGCCTGATAGTTTGATTTTTGAATTAATTTTTCCTTGCATTATCTCTCATCATCTCCCATAGTGAGAAAGATATTATGTTATAATTTATTATAAATATAACGCTGTAAGTAGTCCTAAATATTTCTAGTTAGTTTGTATTAATAATGGTTCAAGTTATGTGTATTATTCTTATATTATGTGTATCAAGTTACTTATTAGGTAGATTACGACAGTCGCATGGCAGTCTTAGCCAGAGTTCCCTGGAAGGAAGTTAGATTGTGCTATTTACGCACTGCCTATTTGAGAATCCACCGAATGCTGAGGAGACTTTCACTAGACATCTACCAAGTATTTAAACCCTATTCTTCTACGTAACTTGAACCAAATTCTGTCCTAGTTAAATTAGTATTGTTATTACTTAATTTATTAATTAATAAAATAGTTTGAAATTAGTTTTAATTAATTTTTGTTTAATTTCAATTTCTGCTAACAATCATATTTTTTTTTTCTAGTTTTATCACTTTCTCACCACAATTTCTATTATTTTTATGTATATATTTAAATTGTACTCACTATAGGAGATTTATTATTTCTAGTATTATATTTCTTTTTTTTTTTACTCCCCACCTTTCTTTTAATTCTTTTTTTTTTTTTTTTTATGTATATATTTATATCAGTTTTTAAAAATATAACTATTTTATTTGTGTTGTTCCTCTATAACGGTCTTATTTTTTCTTTGCATTTTATTGATTTTATTTCAGGTTTCCCAATTTTCAATTATAGTAAATTGGTAAAATTCTTTTACTTTTCTTCTCTATTTTATAATTAGGCATCATATGGCTGATAGTAATTTTTTACCAGCGTTCAGTTTGGGGAGGTGATTGTTTTTGAAAAGAGGAAAGTGCCCTCCCTAACAGCATGCTTAAGGACGAAAACTAATTCTAATTGTGGAAGAAGAGTGGTCAAGGATGTATGCTCTTCGGCCTCAAAAAGTATACAGTATATATTATTTAAAATCAGAATTATTACAATGACAGATTTCTTGTCCATCTTCTTTTAAGACGTCTTGGAGAATGGTCGGGAATGGAGTTTGAGGCAAGTTGGGAGACTAGTGGATTCTAGTGGGTATGGAGTTACTATAAAATGACAGGTGTCTGGTTTAACCAGAACAGCAACGCATACAACATACCTTTATCTTTATGGATAAGTCTGTTTGTGACATAATAAGGAACATTGAGGATTTTGGATTGTAAAGATTGGATACGAGAAAAAATGGAAGGCTTAGTGCAGCTCCAAAGCTCAACTCCATATGTCCAAATGGGTTTAATATGACACTGTTTTGTTTTTATTGACTTATCTGTTTTCAATGAGACGGAAAATAGAATACCTAAACCTGATTCAGATTTGATGATTTTAAAGATAATTTGGGTGGATCGTTTGCCTTGTAAATATTTTTAAATTAACCTTTTCTCGGAACGAGTCGAATCAATTTGAACAGATTTACAAACGGTTTAATAATTTATTCCACTTCATTAAGATATTCGTTGAAATGAAATGGTTTTCCTCTTGTATAAAGGGTGGGAGAAACATTGTAAAAAATTATTTTTACACGTTTAAAAACGTGGTTGAAATAATATTTTCATTATTAAAATAAATATCTTATTTTTTAAATAATTAATTAACTAAAGATTCAGAGATTGAGAAGTTTGGCTATAAATTAAAGACTAATGTTAGATCAGTTGTAGAAGGTTTCTTCAGAAAAATGCGATTACCAAGAAATGACAAGATTTTATGTGGATTCCAAGTTGAACGTTTGTCTAGTTTGGGCCTGAGTTGCTGATCTGTTTAACAGACATTAGTGGAAGATTCAGAAAGGATTATGAATGGCAAGCCGTAGGTTTACAATTCTTACTACTTACTTCTTACTACTCAAGATGTTAGGTTATTTAATTTTCAATTTAATTTTTTTTTTTATTGATATAACAACAGTATACAATATATACCAAAAATAAATGTGCGGTAATATGATTATAATTACATTTAATAAGTAAGAAATTACCCAATAATAAAAGTTTGACACTAGAATGTCCCTAGGCTATGTTTTTTCACCCTTCGGAGAGTTATCGGGCAAGTTAAGAAACTATTGGATTTAAGTGGTTATGGAGTTTACTATGTACGAATAGGTATCTGGTTATTTTCAATTTAAACCAAAAAAATAACAATATTATCTGACAAATATTAAATAAGATTTTTTTATTGATAAACATTGATACAAGTTTTAAATAACTGGATGGTGGCTGCACAAAAAAGAGAAGACATGAGGAAGCTGGCGGAGGAGGCCAGGACTCGTGACCGAGTTGTAGTGCCATAAAATAAAAAAAATAAAATAAAAAAGTGGAGCCCTAAAGCTTAACTTGAGTTTAATATCACATTATTTTAAAATTTACTACGTACTTTATTTGAACTATAAACATAGTCATATTTTCAAAAATAATAAAAAAAAAAAATTAAATCAACAATTATTGTGACATATTAATCATTTATTTCTACAACTATCTTTTAGGGTCTGGCCTTGACTCTCAAAATGTGTAGGAGCAGGCTTGATTCGGAGTTTCCTAGGATGAGTGTCTGTATTGTATATATAGTATGATCTTATAAATATGTAATGTTGGTTACCACCGTGATTTTAAATAGTGTGACTACAGGAGCTATTTATTGGATTAATGCTATACCTATTTATCCAAAATATTTTTTAAATTTCAATTTGATGCAATTCTATTTCTTTTTGAGCTAAATTAAATTTTATTTGTTGCTCGATCCACCAATTATAATTGTAGAGGTTCAATAAATCGAAAATTTGGAGGAGGGGTGTATTCTTCAATGATACATGTTAAATAAATGTTTTTTATCTATAAAGTTGCTGTTAATGATACGTAAAATGTTAATCTTTTTGTCTTAAATGTATTATAACAAAAATATATAAGAAGTATTATTATTTATTTTTATAAAAAAAAAAGAAAATGTTTTATATATTTATATATTTGTATTTTCTATGCATATGCGTATGTTTCCATTCCAATAACAACAACCCGATGGTTAATTATAATGTAGCTAATACATAGGGAAGTGGAAATTACAAGTATCCTCAAGTTATTCCTCCCTACTTCCCACACTCCCTCGCACCCTTTGGTATCATTAACCCTGCTCCCTAAGGATCTGAGAGGAATTTTGATTTGAATGTTACATAAGTACGGAGAAGCAGTTCCCGGTTAGTTGTAATATTGTTCCTCTCCCTGGAATTATAGAGCATATTATACAGAATTAAGATGTTATACTTGCTTAGCTGATATTCGAGGAACATTATAATTGCTTATATTAGAATATATTCAATTATTCTAAAGTTTCATTAAATATATTTATTTAAAAAGTTATCCGTACAATATTTTTGTCTCAGGGAATGATAAGTTTATTAGAAGTGTCTGAATTTATTAAACAGTTTTGAATGTTAAACTTGGTTCATCAGTTATAAAAACTTACATAAATCTAAACATCTGCACTTTGGTACATAAATTAGATAACATAAATTTTAAAATGTTAGACAAGAAATCAAACATGTTGATGTCTAAAGAGGCAAACTAGAAGGCTTCTTAATGCCACTTTAATGTGATTTCGTCATTTTATTTTGTAAATTTAAACTTGGCTTAAAGGCAACCGAGACTGCTCAAAAAATATGCTCTGTGTTTGGTATGAAGTCTCGCTTTGAGTGTGAAGCTCAATTCTGGTTTTCCAAATTTCGTGAAGACGATGATAAGCTTGAAGATGATGATCATTATGGAAGACCTCATGTTGCCAACTAATAGGGAATTCGAGAATTAATTGATTTGGATCCACATTAATCGATATGGACCCATATTAAACATGTGCGGAAATAGATATCCAGTTAAATATTTTACAAGCAACAAACTGAATATACCAACATCAAACGGAAATAATTAAAAAATATTGGTTGAATGGGTCCCTCGCAAGTTATCAGAGGTGAATAAGAGGCCACATACTTCAAAGTTGACTAGCGATGAACCAATGGAAATTGGATGGGAAACATTTCCCCACCCAACATATTCTCTCGACCTTTCAACCTCTGATTATCACCATTTCAGATCTCAGGACAAATGTCTCCGGCAGAAATGTTTTGATATCCAGCAAAGCCTAGGATTTGGAATTGGTTTTTTACCAGCATTCCTTCCCTTCTTCTACGTTAGCTCACCTCCCCCAGGGCCCGGGACTTTAAGTATGTTTATCTTCTAACTACTCTTAACAAAGCTCAGAGGTAAAAAATAATCGCATATTTCATGCGCTCTACACTCCTCGTTTCAGCACCCATTGATTGGACTATATACAGTTGTAAATATCAATAAATAAATTAAAAAGAAGAAGAAATAACTTTCAGTACTTAAACATAGTTAATCCAGTGTGGCAATGAAAAATAGTCCTAATTTGGAGTAAACTTGTAATTAGCCTCATTTTGAATCATAGAGACTTTGTTACTATCCCTCAGCCCAGGCTAGGGGTGGAGTAGAAAAAAAAAATAAAAAAAAAAAGAAGAAAAGTTACCCCACTAAGTCCTTAAGGGTAAATTATGAAAATACGGTCCGCCGGAACCGGCTAATAAAGTGAGGACGTAAACATTACCGCCGTAATTTGCGTAAATCCTTGAGCGGCCCTGGAAAACTTATTTTCGCAGAGAGACCTCCCCCCTCCCCCTTAGGTGCTCGAATTAGGTGGCTACAAAGGGTCCGTAACTGGCTGGGGATGACTTTTTAATTGATCCCCTTCTTCCCCTCCCCCTCCCCCTTCCTCAACTCCTTACTCCCGCGCATCTTCTTCCAAAATGGTTTTCTTCATCTGGTCTTTTTTTACCGAGCGCAATCTCACAGCTAACTGAGAACGAATGGATTTCCTCATTGGCGAGGTTATTAAGGCTTCTCAGTGTGGTATTGGCCCTTCCGGGCTCGACTACCTTTGCAAAATTCAGCCTATATTTAAAATAAGTAGCTTTTTTTTTTTTTTTTACATTAAAAGCAGATTGATGAACTTTTTCATTAGATTTATCTTCGGGATCCCCAGGTGGTCACATGTTACTGTAGTTGCCGATATTCTGAGCTTGGGTTGCTCTTTCCTATGTTCCGACGGCAATACTTTCTGTGTACGTTCCTATTCCAATGTCTTAAAACCAAAAGACCTTCCTATATTCTTGATCTATGTTTTTACATAGATTATATATGTTTTTAGTGGAGTTTTAAAGTCAATTTAGTTTTCAAAAGCCGAACGTAATTAGTCCCAGTCTACTCGTCCAGTTATTAAGGATGAAGGAGAAGGTTTGATAATAGGAGTAGAATGTAATGTAAGCAAAACTGGGCTATGATCTGAGGAAAGGTCATCTAAGGAATCTACTGTAGTTTCGGAAGCAGGAATTTGAGAGGTGACAAATATGTCGAGAATATCTGGGCGTTTTCTTAGGGATGTAGGCTAGTAGGTAGGACTGTTAGGTGAAAGGATGGGGAAATTGTTTAAGGATGATACACGGGAAAGTACACTACCTCGGGAATTGGATGTTCTACAGCCCCATCGCTGGTGTTTAGCGTTGTAATCCCCACCTGCAATGAAGCGCTGCCCAAAGGATTGGAATAAGGATTGCAGAATATTTTGGGAAAGGCTATTTCCTGGAGGACAATATACAGCTGAAATAGTAAGGTTAAATGGAAGGGTGGATAGGATTCGTGAGGTAGACTGAATGGTGTCAGTTGGAGAGGAAGGAATCAAGGCGTGGGTTAGTGATCTATGGATAAGAATGCAAGTACCACCATAGGCTGTTTTGTCGGGGTGGTCAGTTCTGTAAGTGGTATAGTCTTTGATGTGGAAATAAGAGGTAGGCGTCAGGTGGGTCTCGGTAATTAGGGCAATGTGAACGTTATTGTCGTGTAAGAATACGTCTAGTTCATTTCTGTGATTGAGCAAACCATTTGCGTTCCATAAAAGAACTGCCAAGGTGTTTTGGATCATGGAGGAACAATGGACGTGATTTCTGAACAGGGCTCTTGTGAGAAGGGTAACTAAGGGTCTGATAGTTTCTTGGAGTTCACGGAGGAAGGATGAAAGAATCGATGAGATATCACCAAGACTTTGGGAGGAAGTAGGATAGGGTTCTGATATTTGAAACGGATGATTACACTGTCTTGAAGACGGTACCTGGAATGGGATTTGGCTTGGATATTGTTGAGGAGATATGGTT
The DNA here is from genome assembly GCA_003667255.2 of Euschistus heros. NCBI lineage: Eukaryota > Metazoa > Arthropoda > Insecta > Hemiptera > Pentatomidae > Euschistus > Euschistus heros. The sequence goes on along the minus strand of RCWM02000331.1, from coordinate 1,215,759 downwards.
TGCCCATGTGTTTGTACTGGAGGTTTGATCTGTTGGTTCATTTGTGGTGTCTGTTGACTAGTTGATGGGGAAGGATTGATTATTTTGGGAGGTCGGGATGGAAATGATGTTTGAGGCACCTGATTTTGTGACCTTCTTTTTTCGTTCGACCGTCGTGAATTCATTAGTTGGTTGAGTCTGAAATGACCCTGCTGCTGAGGTTACTTTGAAAACTAATCGCATTTCTATAATTATGGTATTTTTGAGACATTTTTCTTTTGAGAATATATTTTGTCAGTAAGACAATCAACTAGCTAATTTTTTTGATGCGATTATAAATTAGGTTATAAATTAGTATATTCAATAAGGCTAATGTACTTGTGGAGGTGGCTGTCAACTCTACCAAAACCAACCGGCTATAAGACTGTTGAAATCAAATCATATATCTTTCCATTTTTCATTTTCCCTCTTTTTTTATTTTAAATAAATGTCGAATAATAACTTTTTTTTTTTTTCATTTTCCTTTAGCGGGAAAACGTTACACAACACCGTGATCATATATCCTTTTCTTGTTGTTTTGAAATATATAGATTTTGCTACATAACACGACAGCACAAAATTCTTCATCCGACCGCTCATCCTTTGCGCAATAAAAAAAAAGAAAGGTGGTAAAAAATAAAAGAAAAAGTGCGATTCCGGGTGGAAAAATATGGAGTCCTATGAAGCGGATATATTCAACAGGGTTCAATTGCATATTATTAAAAGTACCGTTGGAAATAAAGCCGTAATTTTATTAAAAAGGTAACTGATAAAAAAAAAAAAAAAAGAAAGCTTAATTGATTATTATTGAAGTAGGGGATTATAATAGAACCTAAATCATTATTAACACAGTTAGTACGATTTTTAAATATTTTTAGCAAAATATTGCTATTCACATAGGTATATTCTGTAAAATTATGTTGCCTTTTATTAAAAAAATATGATAAAACATTTTAATTAGATTACTAATAAGATAATATAAAAAACCTGATGATTCAGTTTAGTACCAAATTCTTTTTTTTTTTTTTCTTTTTGTAGCGTTTGATGATAAAAGCATTTCTTCTTCTTCTTCTTCTTAATGAGGTACTCATTCCGTCAAATTTATTATATTTTTTTTTTATAGCTGAGAAAGAGGTATTCTAATTTCTCAATTTCATTACTTTAATTATAACTTTAACATAAATATACAATAATCTAGGCAGATAGCTGAAAATCAGGAACGTAAAGTAGTGATCTAGAGAGATTTTTAAGCATTACAATTATTTATTCTCAAAAATTATATTCATGTTTCTAATATTTATAAATGTATATATGATTCCTTATTGGTATTTAAAATTAATTCGTTTTAAAATGTATCTCAAAATTTATATAGAACCAAGCTTTATTTAATTAAATGGAAGTGCTCTCAGGGAATTATATGCTAAAATTTATAAATTAAATAATAAACTAAAGTGCACATTATTAAAGTGCACTCCTTGTGGTATTTGTAGATGTTATAGAGGAGAAATGAGTAAGGCAGTTAATTAAATAGAAACAATTAGAGTAATGCATTATTATATGTGATATGACAATAGTTACTGTAAGATTGTTTCTTTGGTAAATTAAAAAAATGATATTTACGGCTGTATAAAATATTTACATCAAGTAATAATCAATTTACAATATATTTCAAACTATATTTATCCATCTAACTGTATGGAATAATAATAATAATAATTTATTCTAACATTTATAAATAATAATATTGCGATGGGGCCGACTGTAGCCGAGTGGACTAAAACATGTGCAATAGATATTAGAAGTTAAGCACTTTCGAGCGTGTTCAGCACTTGGATAGGTGACCGCCCTCCAAGTAAGACCACAGAGTCCAGGTTAATACGGCGTGGGTTGAATTCCCACATGGGGGCAGTACACTGTCCTCACCCTTGGGAGTCACAGGAAGGTGAGCTACCCAGGTGTCTGACATAGTTCCTGGTCCTCTAGGTTGGGGGTTCGGCATAGAGCTAATAACTCCATCCCGTAAAATCCTGCCTATTACGGAACCTTGAATCAGCATCACCAACGACCCCAGCTTTGTACAAGGATATTAGAAGAACTACAAGCTTTGCAAGTTAAAAGCGACAGCCCAAGATAAGCAGAGGTGAACCAGGTTGATTAAGGCGGCCAAGGGTCTGCAAGGTCTGTCGAGCCAACCGAAAAAAAAAAAAAAAAAAAAAAAAAAAAAAAAAAAAAAAAATGCGATGAACAATAATTAGAATGATGTTTACTTTATTTTACTGATTTTGATGTTTCAATTTCAAATTTGAATTTCCTGAGAGCACTTTTATCTAATTAAATAAAGCATGGTTCTATATGGTCTTTTGGATGGGGACCTTTTTCATCATCACAAAATGTGTAATATTTTTTTCACAATAAAAACTGTAACACTTCGAAAAGCTCTAGCTATCTTCGCCTGGCTGGAATTCCAAATTTGATGATAATTTTAAGGAGGATATTTTTTGTTATATAATATTTGTCGCTTTAACCTACCGTTTAGGAGTTATATTGGTTTGAATGTAAACAAGTAACTATTTGCCTACATTCAAGTGTTGGTGCTTTTTTTTAACACGCTCTAGCTGAAATAGATATGCTTTTTTGGCTGCTAGTTTTCTTGTGAGACGTTGTATTTAAACTTAAAATGTGTAACTTTTTTTCACACTCAAAAATGAAACATCTCGACACGCTCTAGCTCTCTTGGTGTTTCTCGAATAGGAGATTTGTCGATATTTAATTTATCAGAATTATGGAGAATATTTTTTCTACAAGACATTTGTCGTCAGGACCTACGGTTTAGGAGCTGAATGAGAAAAGTTTCGACTAAATGTTTTGAATGTTAGGATCTTTTTTTTTGCCGAAAATTCGCTGATATTTTCCTTGCTAGAAGCAGTATAATATAGATAGATATATTCAAAATCTATTGTATTACCAGTCAGGGAAAAATTGAATTTTTATTTTATAATTATCTCTTAATATTTACCAATTATCAGTGGAGCGTCATATATATGACCAACGCTTCAAGAGAAATAATGTAATAATGTCATAATTAAGAATTAAAAAAACAAAAAAAAATGAATTGTAATTAAGGTCTATTAACATAATAGAACCTTAACAAAACGTAATATGTTTTCTTTCATGTAACGTAGTTATTATTAAAAACATAACCTAACCTGGTTGCTTGATGCAGTTCCCACCCTTAGAAATGTCTATCGAAAAATTGTGTTGTTGCGACTTCTTTCAATGTATTGATTTAATGTTAATTTAACTATTTTTTTTTCTTTCCTTTTTTCATCTTACTGTATATTTTGCGCGGATGGAATCGTAAAGCCATCAATATTTTCCATAGTTGAGGCAAATTGCAATGCTTAAAATGTAATATGCAATTTAAGTTTTTTAAATAAAAGTATAATTTTGTTTTATTTGTAGAAGATAATGTCTCTCAGAAAAATGGATTATTAGTTTTTACATTTAAAAGCAATTGGCGAGATTTCTTTAGCAGTAAAATGCATAAAATAATATTTTAAAAAACATATTAATAGATGTTATATTTGAATCATTAATATTTTCTTATTAACGGATAATAGATGTCTATTATTTGATAACAATTCATTAGTAGCTATTCAACATTTTTAACATGAAATATGCACGGCATAGCGTGACACACTTTTAACGACCAATCTAACTTGATACACGCTTATTTTCACGCAATATTGTGGGCTACGGAGATTGTCTGCATGTTGACACGTTAAGTTCTCTAATGATTCGAATTCTAATTATTTTTTAATAGCTGCAATTTTTATTCCATTATATCTAAGTTAACAGCGTGAGAAATCAGGTCGCAAGATGGTCTTAATTACATATATATATATATATATATATATATATATATATATATATATATATATATATATATATATATAACCACCGGTAATCAGTAATTTATGTCTTTGTGTAAGACAGTTAAAATTTTTTTTTTTAAATACAGTTTAAAATTTTATCCTAATTTACCTCATCCTTATGGATTTGAATTAAATAAATTCGATTGTCAGTACTTAATTGAAAATGGAAAAAAAAAAAAAAATAATAGAAAAATAAAGAGGGCCAAAATCTATAACCGGGTTTTAGCGAAAAAAAAAAAAAAAAAAAAAAAAAAAAAAGAAATCGGGAATAGAAATTTTGTTTTTATTTACCTTTGGAAACATCTTTTAGCCTCTACAACTTGTGGATTATAGAAATTGGATAATCCTAAGGAATTTTAAATTGTTCGTTAAAAATATGTTACATTGCCTTTTAACCTATTACAAGAAAAAAAAAGAAGACAAAAAACCTCTACAACCCTAGAAGGGTCACTTTATAGAGGCTGGGTGAGCCCAAGTGGGCCTCCTGACCTAGAATAAATTTTTTGCCTTCAGGCAGTTTTGACACGGGCCTTGGAGCATGGCAGGCTACCCTGTCTGTCTAATTTTTTAACTAGACAAAAATAAGCTTATACTTAAATAGAGGTTTTACCGAGGGAAAATACAAATACAAAGGTTCTTGAGGTTCAGTCTAAAATTTATTGACTGAACCTCAAGAACCTTACTAAACATTTAATAGTAACAGTCAAGAAATTTATCCATATATATACGTATATATATATATATATATATATATATATATATATATATATATATATATATATATATATATATATATATATATATATATATATATATATATGTAAAGTATTGAAAACTTGATACATTTTTTTTTTATCATTCAAAGCTAGATTGTTGTTGAAAGATCATTCGCATAAACAATAAAAATTCTAAAACCTGCTGAAAGATTCATATGTTTTTGTAAAGATATTTAACTTTCAAAATTGGTCCTATGCGTTCAAGAACCGTCATAATATAAAATAGAAAACTAATTAATTTAATTATTGATGGTCTCAAAAGCATTATTACGCCATCTGTAGGCTTCACCTCAATTAAATAAAATGAATGAGTAGAAATTTACTATATTTTTATTTTGTGATATATTTCATTCCATCACCGTTATAAGTAATCAGTAATATAAGTACACATTTAGGTTTCATTGATGGGTATTACTTGACTGAGAACTATTTTTAAGATGTAGGTAGTTGGGGTATGCAGTCATAGATACACAGCAATTAAAAATAAATTTTAATTTATTATGCCGCCGTTTAGACTTGCATTGCAAGCCTTTATTAGGGCTAGAAGAAAAAGAAAACAGACAAAAAGATATGACATATTTCATCCTTTTTTTTTCTTTTTTTTTACACTCTGCAATTTCGTCATATCTTTTTGTTTGTTTTCTTTTTCTCCTAGCCCTGATGAACGTTGCAATGCAAGTCGGAACGTCAACATAATAATAGTTGTCTATCTATGACTGCGTACCCCAACTACCTACATTTTAAAAATAAACATTTATGTCTCATTCAAAATAAGATCAACGAAATATTAAAATATGATAAAATAAAAATTTCAGAAAGGTTAATAATTACAAAACAAAATAAATAATTAAATAAGAAAAAAAAAGATTCACCAATGTTGGTATCATTAACTATGGCGCAACTTCTCTCCCACCTCGTCACTAGTCCATGTGCCAGGGGGATGCAGAGTGGTAGCAGTTAAGCCGTAAATATTCCGAACATGAAAGGAAAGCTGGCCATTGCCAGGACTCCATTGTCGAATTAAACAATATATCTCGACACCACTGCAAGGAGGGTTGTAGAGATCTATGGAGCTGGATAAGGATTGAGCCAGAGGATTTGGATAATTGGAAGACAAAAGGGATATAAAGACAACCATGTAAAATTTTGTTGGGGACATTCAGAGGGGCGTTGTTTATGGTTCTTCAGAATTCGGATTGGAAGGATATCTTTTTTATGATGGACTTGGTGTTGCATTCTGGTTGCAATAAGTAACTAAAATGTAGCTAACCGAACCAGTTCATAAAATATAAAGTTAACTTGAAACATAAAACGAAGATGGATAAAGAACATTAACATAAAATAATCATTGGTTAACTCCGAGAAAAGAAACTTCTATTTTAGGACGAGGATATTACATTATTAAAAAAAAGAAGTAATCGTCGTTTAAAGAAATAATTAAATATTAGCTTCGCCCTGATAACAAATTTCTAATGACGTGACCTGATTAAAATATCAAAAGACAACAATATCTGAATTAGGCAAAGAGGAAACAGAGGAAAGTAAAAAGATAAATGAAGAAGGGCCACAAAAGAAGACACTGAGGGACGCCCTCTTTTAATTATAGCAGGCCCGCTCTAATGAGAGCTCCCTGATAAGCGACCCAGTAAAAAACTCAAACTACCCCCCCCTCCCCTTTCCGTTTTCTCATCTTTCCCTTGTATTACTAACTAGTTTCTTTTCTTCTCCAGAATTTACGAAACTCGTCTCAGGCAAACAGTTTGATTGGATTTTGGTGCGGAAAATGAATCTAAAAACTTTATATTAGTGGTTAATAGGAAGAATGAATTTTAGTTATTTATTGAGATTTAACGTCGATAATTCTGAGTTAAGTTGGCTCTCCCCCTCCTTCCGCTGAGAATAATTCCTTGGTGCATACCTATTCATAAGTATGGCTCATGCTATAAGGATACTGTTTTTCAGATCTGCCAGGATCTGACGATTTTTTGAGGCCGAAGGACATCCTTGGCCACTCTCCTTCCACAATTAAAATTAGTTTCTTCCTTAAGGATGCTGATTTAAGTTGGCGGAAGGTCATCTTTGGGCCACATATTTATATATGGATACTGTTTTTATTTGTTTTCAATATTTAACGATATTATTAGTTTTTCGTAAGTACATATCTCTTCTGAATTATCAACACCCGTTACCCTCCTTTTATTTACAGTATCCTAAAATTCAAGCCCTCAATCTAATGACTACATAGATGATCCCGTCTTTCTGATCTCTATACCCCATCAAACAGAACTACTGTATTCATAAGATTCTTTCTTGCCCGCTAATCTGCTCTCTGGAATTCTCTCCCTCCTGATATCCGCAATGCTTCTTCCCTCGGAACATTAAAACACCCCTCTTCCAAAACCTTCATTCTCTCCAAACCGATGCTTTCTAATAACATGGATTCTTCACAATGTATATTTTCCTGATATATCAGGCATAAAGCATTAGCCTGACTTTACAAATTTATTGTGATAATGTCTTTATTTGTATAAATTTTTGTATAGATTTGTATAGATAATTTTTGAATTTATATTTCTTTTCACGATTGTCCCCCCTCTGCAAATATTATTTATTTTTATTTTTCACTACGTGATATATCAGAAATTATTCGTTCTTTTAATTTTGTATATGATATTTATTCCTATAAGTTTTTCTACTGTGTTTCTAGTTTTATTTCTGTTACCTTACTATGTTAATCGTATTTACTTTTATTTATCTTGTCTTATTTTAAAAATCTCTGGGCTAGATATTACTTTTCTTACAGTTATGCAATGTTAATCTTAAGGGGCATTGTTCCAGAATAATTTCTTTTTCTATTCTATTTCATATGTTGACTCAGAAATCTATTAGGACTGATATATTATTCGAAAATTCTATTGATATTTTTTAATTAAAAACTAGTTTCAAATTGATATGAATTTTTAGCAGTTCGAAACGAGTTTGGACTTACCGAGATGAGCTTTGGGGCTCCAATTCTTCTCGTATCTAATCCTTCCAATACAAAATCCTTCATAAAGTCGTCAATGGTCCATATTATGTCACAAAAATATTTATCCACAAAGATCATAATGTTCCATATTTTGCAGATTTGCCCCAAACCATATACCTATTCTTTCTTTGTAAACTCCATACTTCGCGCTCAATTTCCGATAATCCTCCGAGGCATCTGAAAAGGAGAAAGCCAAGAGACCTTCTAATATAGAACTTTTATTGAAGTGCTACTGGTGAGTAGTTCTTAATATGTTGCTGACATGTCATTATATTCATTTTCATTAAAATCATCTCTTGTATTTATTCTATACAGTTGTAAATACCAATTTAAAGTTTAAAAAAAAAATACTCCTTCATAATAAAGTTCAATTATATTTTTTAGATTAATACTCTAATCTCTAAATTTACATAAAAAATAACGATTTTGGCTTAATCTGGCATGTTGAATATGGAATCGTATTGAAATTATATTTATTGATGCCTAAACAATGTAACACTACGCCATTATTATTGGAGGGTGACTGCAGGGGATGAAAATGGCATGAGTTATGTTCAAAGCAATATGCATTGTTTCAGCCCCAACCTCCCTCATATGCATATCCTTCAGTGACCGTTGGGTTCGTGTTGTTAGCTATTGCATAAGCCGCTTTGATTTTGTCCATTGCTATTTAAATTTGTAATCTATAAAATTTATTACCCGTCATTCTTTGTGTAAAAATGGGTTGGCATTCCTTTTCTTTTTTAATTATTTGCATAGGTAAGGAAAGAGTAGGTTATCTCTCGTTTTTATAATGACTAAGTAAGTCTCAAAGTAATTTATGAACTATGTACCAATATTTAGTTCAAAGTTTTAAAAGTCATTAAATATCATTCAATACTTTTGATTAATGTTAATATTGTTGATGAGAAAAGTATAATCCATTGTTAAATCAACCCATACCACAAACAAACGAAATTCATTATTTAGGACTTACATTTGATAGAAGAATGACCTGGGGCCCACACATAAAACAAAAACGTCTCACAATGTCTAACCAAGAGATTAAAACTTCTGTATCCAATACTCCATAAACGGTCGACATTAAAACTCCGACAACGACTGAATACATACACTTACTTACTTAAACCCATATGGACATACGCCACACAAATATATGGGACTGCAAAAAAATACACACCTTCAAAAAATACAAATATTCCAATCAAAATTACTCAGACTAATCACGAAATCACCTTGGTACGTTTCAAACCACACACTTCACACTGATTTAGAAATACCCACAATAAAGGAACATATACATGACCTTTATAGACGGTTTCATGACAGACTTCATGGACATAACAACATACTCATTAATGACATGGCCACGACTGACATACCTGGAAATACTCTCAGAAGGCTTAAAAGAAGCTGGATGAGAGATTTGCTCAAATAAATCTCTTTAACCCATGCCAGGAGGAGGTACTATTGAGTACTAGTCTCCCACACGCATACAAGGCCTGTAGTATTCAATTTCACATCACATTCACTGATTGTTACCCTAATAACAGGTGTGAATTAAAATCTGAAAGAGAAAAAAAAAAAAAAATGATATAAGAACAAGATGATCAGGGGTGCAGGCAAAAATAAATAACACGTCCAAGTAAACAAACTATAACTGAGTGCCAAAGTTTTGACCTGCCTTGCAGGTTTTCTTCAGGGCCGCAGAACCACACAAGTGAGGAGACAAAAGATGACTGTCTTTTTTTTTTTTTTTTTTTGCCTTCATCCCTAATTATCTTTTCCTTATATAATATTCATCATATTTGATTTTAATGTTAAGCAATAAATCGTATTCATTTCTATTCCCTTCAGTCTAAAATCCTTCGTATATTCTTAAATGCATCTTAATGTGCCACACTATCGGACCAGTTTTATTTAGAAAGGGGCGTCCGTCAGGGAGACAGTTTGGCCTACCTCCTTTTCAACCTCGCTTTGGACAAAGCGATCCATAGCTCGGGCATTCAAATCGGAGGCACTATAATAAACAAAAGTGTGCAGATTCTTACCTATGCAGACGACATAGATCTGAAAGGGCGATCTCAAAGCTCTATTAAGGAGTCCTTCATGAGGCTGGAAAGAGCTGCCCGTAAGATGGGGCTCAAGATTAACGAAGGAAAAAAACAAAGTATATGCGTACGGACCCTGAAGCCGTAAACTTATCTCACGTAGGTCCAAGGTAAAGATCTACAAGACCCTCATACGCCCTGTGCTGATGTAAGCCTCCGAATGCTGGACTCTCACAAAGATCGATGAACTGAGCCTTCTGAGATTTGAAAGAAGAGTTTTAAGAAAGATTTCTGGATCTATCCGTGATGGTGAAATCTGGAGACAGCGGACTAATCGGGGACTAGACCAGCTGTTCAATGAGACCAATGTAGTCCGGCTAATAAAGATAGGTAGACTCAGATGGGCTGGTCACGTCGCGAGGATGAGCGAAGAGGAGATGCCAAAGAACATACTGGAAGAGAATATCCAGGGTAGGCAAGGTCCATACTTGGAGTGAGAGACTGGAGAACAACAGCAAGAAATCGAGACAACTGGCGTAAAATGTTGGAGGAGGCCAGGACCCACTCAAGGGTTGTTGTGTCACATAGATAGATAGATAGATTACTGTGCCATAAACCACCGTAATTAATCTATTAGGACCTTAATGGCCTATTTGTTTCGTTCGAACTAATTACCTATCCTTTCATAATAAACGTTACAACTAAAATTCGTTAGTACCTCAACTTGATTCTACGATAATCTTTTGAAGTCTCTGAAAATAAGATAGGCGTCGATCCCTCTATTAAAGAACTTCATTGGGTTGTTATTAATGGGTAGTTTCCTTACATGTTTTAGTCACATTATTAAATCATTTATTCTGCTTGTTTAAAATATTATGATTTATAAATTTTAATAAATATCTTATTTAAAAAAATGTTTTCTATTGTTCTGTTTGGGATCCATACAAACTTGAGTAAGGTATATCATTTCATATGTTCATATTACAAATCTAAGTTGTCAGCTAATGATCAGCTCCCACTCTTACTTTACTTTTATTGTATTCAATTACTTTATTACCATTTGGCTCCTTCTTTGAAAAGATTTTACGTGAGGTCAGTATAATTAAGTTTTATGAATTAAAAGACAATAAATTAATATAAGATGTTACGAGATTAAATGAATGAGTGACAACTAGGTAAAAAGAACTGAATGGTCTAGAATTAAAGACGAATATAAATTGACAACTTGGAATGCATATAAATCAACTTTAGGATAGGGTGGTAACCTGTAGCATAACTTGTGCTTCCTTTCCTAATTTGAGGACGCAAGAACCTAAGGCCGCTATTAACAATAAGCATAAACACTTTCATATATTTTATATATATATAAAAAAAGGAAACTAATCAACAAAAATAGAAGAGGAGTAACGATTAATGAAAGACTTATTTGGTTGAAAAGCCACAATTTTGATGGAATGTCGTCTCTCGTAACTGGTCTTGGGATGAGGCTGGACAATGTTTACGAGTCCACAGAAAAAAAGACGACTGGACTCAAATAGTAGAGCGGTTCTTTTACGTGGCCTCTTTCCTTACTCTACTGGGTTTTACAACTAACATGCATGGTAGATTATTCTAAATTAAATAAAAAAAACAAAATAAAAAGCAGAGTGGCCAGAATACTTTATATGATGGTGTAACCAACGCGGGACGCCGGATCTTTAGCAATTGAGAATCTCTATAACCAAGTAGGATACTGATAAATTTAGTTTACATTTGAGCAAACTATATGGCAGCTATATGCACCTTCTATAACAGTAAAATAAGAACAAGAAAAAAAAAAAAGCTGAAATAGATATATTTTTTTGAGTATTGGAATATTTTCCTGGGTTACTCTTGTCAACGAAAGTTATCAATGCTTGGTTTCCTTATAAGCTTTTTCTGATTTCTTGGTGGGGAGGTATGTTGCTGGATTATTCTTTTATTTCGAACTGTATCTTTTTAGTTTTCTTTTCCAGGAATTCTGGAGGTTTTCTTGATTATTTGATAAAGCTATCGGTTCTAATAAGAGAGGAGTGAAATGAATCACGAGGAAAAAATATAAAGGTTTTCACTTGAGGTACGCATGATGATATAGAAGGATCAATACAATTAGGATTGATGAATTAAGTGCCACTTCTATTGAGATCTCAATAGAAGTGGCATTTAATTCATCAATCCTAATTATAAAGGTTTTTCCTCAATTATTTTTTTTTTTATTTCAGGGACACTGAATCCAATATTGAACATTACCGTTGGCACTTCGATAAAAGTATTTTAAAAAATAATCTAATTACTGTGAAGCTGAACAGCTTTAGGATAGGTGGTGCAACATTGGACAGTGCTTAATTTCGAGCCATTGAAGTCCCGCCACAATTTGTGAGATATATGCTGCTCACAGGAATAAAATGCAGATGCCCACTTTGAAAGAAATAAAGAAAAAATAATATAATTAAAGGAAGTGAGAAAAGGTGCATTGTGAATTAAAATGAAGCAGTTCGATGAGAAGGGATATACAAATTAATGGACAGTGATCTGGTATTTAAAAGATGAATGGAAGAACAAAAGGGAAGGATGTCGTGAATGATTGAAGGTTTTGGACTTAAGGAATACAAAAGAACTAAGTAGTTTATCTGTTACACTGGAAACTGTCTCGTGCTAGGTGAAATCGGTGAATATTACAATACTTATGTTATTATAATAAGGTAAATATTATTATAATAATAAAAAAAATAATGTTATAATAATAATAATAATAATTATCTTATATTATTATAATACTTAATATTATAATATTCTTTACAGCTAGGAGTAGGACAATTGCTAGACAGTTCTAAAATTGTTTTTTCTTAAAGCTTTAATTTTGAAAAGATTCCCATCATGTAATCCCAGATCGCCAGGTTGGATTCCAAACATCACACTCAACTATTGCAGTAACGTGAAAAAACTTAAAAAGAACTACTTATCAGTAGCACTTTAATAAAAATTCTACTCTAGAAGGTCTCTGGGCCATCTTCTTTTCCGACGCCTCGGAGGATTATCAGGAATGGAGTGGGAAGCAAGTTGAGCAATTAACTGCTTTGAGTGGTTATGGAGCTTACTATGAAAGGAAAGGTATCTGGTGTGGGCTAAATCAGCAACATATGGCACATTAAGATTACGGATATGTTATACATGTTATTTTCCTGTACATACATCTTTATAACTTTATTATTATCTTTTTTTTCAAATATCTGCTATGTACCCACAGTTTGGGGGTTGTTAGATACTTTATGAGTATTCGCTATTGTTCCTAGTGAAATAATTGCCTTCATTATCGATGTCTGTCTTATTTGATTTATAGGATTCTTACCATTTTCCATACTATCGTGCAAACCAATTTCATTTAATGCAGTGGTATGTAAGTAGGGAATAACTATTAGTAATAATGACAATTCTGTATTTAACATTATGATTCTAGAACTGTGAAACTACGGATTATGTTATAATTATTACACTATAAGGTCAGCACACAATTTACACTCTACACTAATTAAATACTAATAATATCTTTTAGTATGCACTTATCTTAAACGTATGCACGTTACGGTCTATGTAGGCGTGATGAAGTTCGTCTCTGCCTGGTCACCATCGTCTGATCGGCCTTCTGCGACCTCGTCCACCCCATCTCCTGTATCCTCAAAGCACTAGTTTATTCTTTTCCAGAGCAATACTTATATACACCCTTCTATGATTATCACTCACTCAAATCGTTTTAATACTCATAGTATAGATAAATACCTTTCAGCTTTATATTTATAATAGTAGAAGGGTTTGGTGGATGAAGGGGTTATGTCATATTTCTTTATAAATACAATCTAGAACATTGGATGAAGGATTTATGTGTAAAAGCGTTAGCAAAATCTGTACATTTCAAAACAAACTGAAGATATGAAGAAGATGAAGGGACATAAATTATTGAAAATTGTTCGTTTTATAACCCCTTCATTCACAAAACCCTTTAATTAATACTATACAGTAGAAACTGGATAATTCGTCATGAGTGGGTGACGAAAAAAACGGAAATGACGAATTACAGAATTTTTCTGTTAAAGTAACAAAAAAGCATTTTAACCTATATAGTTTTTTTTTTTTTTTTTTTTTTTTTTTTTTTTTTTTTTAACCTTGGACTTCAGTGACAATTGACAAAAACACAAAATCATTTCCAAAATTAATTTAAATTTGTTCCAAAATCAGAAGAAAACATATTCAGAGAAAGAAGCTTTTTCTCAGACGAGATTCTACTTTGTAGGTTCTTAGCTGATTCCGGGAATTCGTCAACTGCACTCATACTTCATTTCATCTCTTACTGGAGGAATCGACTCAGGGCTTGTTCTGTTGCTAGTTGCCAAAATAAAAAAATAAATAAATTTAAAAAAATACTGTCTGACGAATTACAGAATAAGACGAATTATCCGCTGTATTTCCCAATCTGGCATCCATAATACTCAGCAGATCTTTTAATTCACGAAGTTGTTTAAGGATTCATAAGTAACGATTATTAAATTGTTTTTGATGTAGTGAAACGATACTTAATAAGAAGTAAATGTCTATTCCTTGATGAGGTGTTCGATTAGATTTGTTAAAATATTTCATATCACGTAATTATTAAATTTTACAATCCATGGGACAACTATATTAAATTATTTATGTTTGTGAATAAATAAAAAAAAGACATTTAGTGGTTCTGGTCAGGTGAAAAATGTTGTAAAAGATTATTGAATAAAAGGGACAAGGCCTGGCGGGGAGAGTAAAATTATTATTGAAACGTGCTTCCTAACTCGGGCAGATATCCACGGTTTATGCTCCCTTTTTAAACTTTTATTCACATTCGTGACCCTTGGAATAAATATCAGAGTTCATTTATCTGGATTCCTCTGTAGCATTGCATATAGTCACGAGGCTCTATTTTTGTCTCTTTGGAAAAATTGTTTATTCTAAGAAGAAATATATTTTTTGTATTTTTCATTAATTAAAAAAAATATATATATTTTCTAAGTGCGAAGAGTTTTAGTTGACAGTACCAACAATAACGGTACAAGAAAATCACAAATGACAAAAAAAAAAAAAAAAAATAAAATAAAAATAATAATAAATAAACAAATAAAATAAAGGTATAAGCAGAAAGAAAAAAAAAAAAAAAGAT
Organism: Euschistus heros; assembly: GCA_003667255.2. NCBI lineage: Eukaryota > Metazoa > Arthropoda > Insecta > Hemiptera > Pentatomidae > Euschistus > Euschistus heros. The sequence goes on along the minus strand of RCWM02000331.1, from coordinate 1,200,751 downwards.
TCCATATTGATTCTAATGATTGACTCCATATTGATATTGATTCCAACAAAGATTGAAAAGAATTTAAAATATAAGGATAAAATTCCGCATTTTGTAAAAAAAAAAATAAATAAAAATTTACTACCGTGAACAAAATATATACATTAAGTAAATGTGCTGTTAACTATTACAATAACGTGACAAAACTTGAAAAGAACTACTTATCGGCAGCACTGTAATAAAATGTCTACACTAGAAGGTTTCTGGGCCATCTTCTTTTCAGACACCTCGGAGGATTATCGGGAATGGTGTGGGAAGCAAGTTGAGAAATTAGGGGAATTGAGTGGTAATGGAGCTTACGATGAAAGGATAGATATCTGGTTTGGGCTAAATAAGCAACATATGGAACGTTAAGATCTTTATGGATAATTTTATTGGTGACAAAGTAAGGAGGATTGAGGATTTTTCGAAAGCTCTATCTTGAGGAACACCGGTATATTGGGTAAATAGGGAAGAATAGGAATTTTTATGGTTTACTTTGAAAGTTCTATCACTCAGATAGGAACGGATAATTAGGAAGTATGTTGAAGGAAGGAATTCGCGGAGCTTGTAGAGCAGTCCTGGGTGCCAGACTCGGTCAAAGGCCTGTTCCTCATCGAGAAAGGCTACCGTGCAGTAAATTCCGCGCTCCAATGCGGAGGAGACAACTTCCACCACACGATGGCATTCCAAAGTAAAAAAACATTTAGTAAATGAGATGGTACCTAATACTCGTAACAACGTAATGTCAATCTGTTGTAAAGCTACCTACCCATTAGTAGCACTTCATAATTTTGTATTAGTCTTTTCTACTTTTCTACTTTTTAGACAACTATTTAATAAAGGGAGCAAATAAACAAATGGCAGATTATCTGGAATCTATTATTCTCAAATCGCTTTGAAACAAAAAAAAAACTTATAGACCCTTTTTGCGTAGAATGCCATTTTTCATAAAATGTTATCAAACTTGCCTAACATTAAAAAAAAAATGTTTATTGAAAAAAGAAAATAATATGTATAAAAGCATAAAACTACAACCAATTTATTATGAAGAAGTGACAAAAAAAAAACAACAACAACAAAAAAATGGAAATAAAACGATACAAACAAACAATTATCCAAAAAACCAGTGAAATACATAATGTCTACATTTTGGCTTTTTTTTGTTTTAATTAGATAACATTCATCAATGTAATATCCTTCATTGGATTTCAAAAGGATGAACATTGCTGGAGAAATTTTCTTTCAGTGCTTTATATCTTTTATCTTTTAATTTGTGGATAATATATTGAAAATGACATTTTACTTAGAATCTTTAGCATTTACTTCCATTTTTTTTACATTCGACGCAGAAGTCAAAGACATGTTCGTTCTCACCTAAGGAGATATAACAGATATCTGAAATACATCCATTGTAGAAAGGGGAAAGGGGCAGGTAGGTTAAATTTTTGGGGTTTCCCCTATGACTCATTGGATTTTTCTGTTCCTGTTGGATACAAATTTAAAATTGGGTTATTCAAAATGTTTATCTGGACATTAAAAAAAAAATCCTGATCCGTTTTAAATGATTTTATTATTTCTATAGATTCATAAATAATATAAATAATAAAATTGTTTAAAGCCGATCAAGATTTTTGTTTAAATGACCATATAAACATTTTTAATAGCCCTATTTTGAATTTGTTTCCAATAGGAATGGAAAAGTCCAATGAGTCATAGGGGAAATCCCATGAGGAACCGCAAAAATTTAACATCCCTTCTCCTTTCCACAATGGATATATTTCAGATATCTTCTCAGGTCCGTACTAATATTTGATTTCTTTTCTTACATTTTTGAAAACTTTCGTATATATAATCCATGTAGTGCTGATGTGTTAAAAAAATTTGTATGTTTTAGAACTGAAGATGAATGTTTCGCATTCGAAACTAGTATTCTAATAAAATAGTTCCAATAGAAGTGGCAAATTAATCCATCAATCCTAATAATTTATATTGTTATAACATCCCTTTAAGGCTTACTAGGTTCTGATGATAAAATAACATAATGATAAACTGGTATTGAGTCAAGGTCAAAACGGGTAGTAAGAGAGTTTTATTAAAAACACTCTGGTTACGACCTGATAGTCACTTAAAGTTCCTGAAAAAGTTATTAAATTTGCTCAGAAGAATTGAACTTCGAAATAAGAAATGAAGAGTTTAAGGTGGCCATAAGAGAGGGTGGGAACTAGGAGGTGGCCAGGCGCCGTAAACAGTGCGACAGCTGCCGCTGTCCCTGGGGAACTGTGGCCGGCCCACTTGGAGCAACGTCAAAGCAACTTTATGTCCACTCTTGTCTCGGCAGATCAAGTCTTCTTTCAAACAGCTCATTTCTCTCCGGCCATTTTGAAAAGAGAAGTAGAAATACTTTAATTTAGTAGGTTGATTTATCAACTTTATTCCCTACAAAGACTTCAATAAAGAAAAAAGATAGCAACTTAAACAAACAGTAAACCTTTCATTTGATGCTTAAGCTAGTTTAAAGATTAAACTTTCAATACTTTGAATAGCATACTTTTAAGAGTTTTTGCATTGTATGAGCTTAAATCATTTTATTTAAAATGTTCATAAATAGTATACATAATTTAATTATGTATTACGTTGCTGATTCATTGAAAACAAGAAACCAGAGTAGATAAAAATTAATACTAAACTATGCGTAGAGCATTCAGATAAAAAAGTGCAATCACCACTAGGAAAAAATTACTCTTACAAAAGAAAAAAAATATTTACAAGGCAGGTATGTATAAAAAAAAGCAGGAGTTCGGTAGTAATGAGTTATATTTAAATATTATATCCAGACAAACGTTCAAACCTTACCAATAATTAAAAAAGACTTATTCACTTGACATTAATTTGACACGTTTAGACATAAGAACTTAGTTACCTTCATAATTAAAATCGATATTTATTTTTTTAATAAAATAAGACAGGATCTGCTCGTTATTATAGACTACTTCAACATTTAATCGACAAGTGTCAAAAGATATATTTTTACATTTCAGTAATTATACGCATTTGGATATTCAGAGGTTTAGGGTTTCGTTAAACCTTCCAATTCTTCTAGAATCTAAACTTTACAATCTAAAATCTTTTTTCGATAGGAATTTTCGATAAGTTGCTGATAAGGCCCAAACCAGATACCTATCCTTTCATAGTAACTACCATACCCACTCGAACCCACTAGTCTCCGAACATGCCTCACACTCAATTCCAAATAATCCTCCGAGGTATCTGAAATAAAGACGGCCAAGAGACCTAATGTAGAACTATTGAAGTGCTACAGGTGAGAAGTTCTTTACATGTCATTGTTATCGTTTCCCTAAAATTTACTTGTTGTAAATAATGTCTAATTCATTATAAATATCAGTAAATAGTTTTTAAAAAATGCCACATATTCGAAGGGTAATAAATGCTAAAATAATTAATTACTTTCTATAAGTACAGGTCTCAATAATTGGACACATATTGGATATTAAAAATATATATATTTAATTTTTTTTAAGTGGGCTAGCTTTCTAGAGAAAGCTCCTTTTGCTAAAATCGGTCTGGTAACAGAACAACCTTACCATAGTTCTGAACCCCTTGAGGGTTTGTGATGATACAAGTGTATTTTTATTATTTATTTGATTATTTTGTAAATATAGGATGAGTAGGTACTTAGAGCACAACTACTTGTCATTAATTATGCCAGGCTGTTTATGAAAATAAAAAACATATATTTTTTTTTAAATTTTAATGTTTATCTAAATATATTTATTTGATATGAATCATATTGCTCCATGAGTCAATGAACATCGTTACAATAAATCATCTCTCTCTAAACCATGAAAATGAGCTCGCAAAATATAGCAGGTTTTGTTTTTTTTTTTAGTTTCAATAATAGCAATTTGGTTAAATCTTTAGAAAGACTAAAGTCTGTTTCTAAGAACTTCCTCTAAGGCTCGTTGAACTCACTCCCAGGAAAAAATTTACAACGGAATGTTTTGCTTAGAAAGTATAGTTTGGCAAATCATTTTGTTATTTATTTTATTTTTTTCGTTTTCACCAGATTGAAATCTATACTAAAATGTATAAATTGTCACATGTAGTTTTTGTGGTTGCAGTCCTTTTACTTTTACTTCTTAGTACAGATAAAAAAAAAAAATCATTTTTATTCAGTGAAATAATAGCCCGATAAAAAGGATTGTAGCTCTTCAGTAAAGTGATTCAGGAGAAGTGGGCTAAAGCAATGAAATACGACTGGAATAATGAACTTCCTTAGCGAGTGACAGAGCTCAGATACTGAGGTACTCTTCTATTCCGAAACGTGTCTTACCTTAGGCGCAAATGGCTGTAGTATCATGGACTAACTTATTTCCCCTTGGCCTCCGTTTGTAATTCGACCACGATCCCTGTCAGGAAATAAGGAGAAGGAGGGGGGAAAATAAACTTTTACAGCACCCTCAGGATATAAGCTAACTCGCAGTAAACTCGGAGCTCCAGGTATCATATCTCCCTCTTAATTTAATCCAGGCAGGATGGGCGTTCTGGGATATCTCGGGGAAGCTTTGGGGAAATCTTTATGACTTGGCACTATAAAAGTCACTTCCGTGTATCAACATTAATTTTCGTACGAATGGCTACTTGTTACCTAACGAGGAGGGTATATATGTTAGGGCTAATTGCTTTGCAAAGTCGAGATTTCTTATCGGATGCCCTTAATTGGACAGACAAGCTTATTTCAAAAAATTCTTCTGTGATTCATCATCTGGCTTAAACCAAAAAGTATTTTCCTTCGGAGAAAGCACTTCTAACCTATAAGATAAATGGTTCCATTTACCTTGGAATAGTGTTTATTGACAGTTCATTGCATTTATAAAGAAAAACTCAGTTTCTCCCTGACTGTGGAAAACAATGGATCACGGTTATGTCTATTTATAATCTACTGATTTTCCCAATTTACATTTTAAAATTAAAAGGGTCCAATTACTTAAATTAATTATTAAATTAAATTAACGATCAATGATTATTTGAAATAAACACAGTTTGGAGAGCTACTCGATGGCCGAGCGAATTGGAGTGAGGGTTTATTTTATTTTTTTGGGGCTGACCCACGAAATGAACCTTTTCTTTCCCACTATGGCTGAAATATGTTGGTAACCTGTAGGATAAACCCTCCTTCCTGCCCTAGTTGGAGTACATAAGGATGTTAAGCCCAAATAAACAAACAAACAAACAACAAATCTGAGAGAAAATAGTGGTTTCTATATGCACTATGCAATATGCAGACGACCTTCAAATGTACCTCTCTTTCCATCCTTTAGCATCTCGTAAATTTCAGGAAGACATTGATAACATCAACCGTTGGGCAGTGAAGAATAAGTTATATCTGAATCCAAGTCCAAATCTAAGGCTATTCATTGGTTCAAAAAATCCTTAACACTCGTAAATAACCTTCCTATTCAATTAAAAATTTAGGAGCTACCATTGATCAATACCTATCTGGAATAACCATATCGCCCAAATTTCCAAAAAAAATCCATCGTATCCTTAAACGAGATTCGAGATTCCTTTTCCCAGAGTACCCTTCAACTCCTAGTGTCCTCTCTTGTTTTCCCTTGCTTTGATTACTGTTGCTTGGTTTAAGGGGGACTGTCGAGATGAATCTGAGGAGACTGATGAACTGTTTCATTATATTTATCTTCGGGATCCCCAGGCGGTCACACGTTACTTGCCGATGTTCTGAGCTTGGGTGGCTGTTTCCTAAATTCCGACGGCATTACTTTCTGGGTACTTTCCTATTCCAGTGTCTAGAAACCAAAAACCCTTCCTATATTCTTGATTTATTAACTCTGCGTTCTTCTGCCCACCTCCTAAACACTAGATCCCAACCTTTTAACCTATATATCCCCTCACATAAAACCGCTTCCTTTGACAAATCCTTCATCATTCCTGCTACCTCCTTCTGGAATTCCCTACCCACTTCTTTTCGTAAAGCAGCTTCCATAACTTCCTTTAAAAATAATTTATTCCTGTACCTTTTACACAATCAATCTTCCGTAAATATGTCAATAATCAAATGAATACTTAGAATTACTTTTTTTCTCTTTCTTTCTTTTATGTATTCATATATATATATATATATATATATATATATATATATATATATATATATATATATATATATATATATATATATATAACTATTTTACAATAATCGGGTTATAGGTTCTTTATATTTAACAATATTTTGTTTAAAAATATGTTCTTTATAACATTTTTATATTTCTATTTTATGTATATATACATTTCCTTTTTTCCTTCTCCTCTCTCCTCTCTTTATTGACGTTTCGACCCCTTATTTAATGGGATCCTATTCAGAATAAAACCGGGTACCCCGAAACTCCAGGCCAGTAAGCCCACCGACTCCTGCAGCAAGTGCTTGCCAGCTCAGACACCAGGGTACTGCACAGTATGCAACGCCAACCGAGTTAGGGCGTGTCAAAATGTTACACTTTTGAGTGTAAAAAAAGATACACATTTGAGTGTGAAAAATAGATACGACGTGACTTTTCATTCAAACCAATATAGCTCCTAAACGGTTGGTTCAAGTGGCAAAGGATATAAGTTAAAAATATTTTCCATTAAATTTTCTGATCAAAAACATTATAGGATATTTTCGATATGAGCACCACGAACTTTAGAGCGTTTCAAAGTAGCCCCAAGACTTAAAAATGTCGGCAAAACGTGAACTTTTCCATTTAGAACAATATGGTTCCTAAACGGTAGGCCCCAGCGATAAATGTTATAAAACAAATGCTTTCCATTAAATTTCTGAACATATCATGATTGTCATAATATGCCAAAACATACATATTTATAGTGCTAGTGTGGGTATTTTACGGGATTTTATCTACATTACATATATACGATCTATTAGCAAATGTAACTAGCTTTGAGATAGAAAAAATAAATTTCTAGGTATAGATCAAATAGTGGCGGATTTAAAGCGAAAAATGTGCCAAAAAAACTTGGACTTCACAACAGTTTACGGTTTTTAGAGTTCCGGCATTGGTATTTAACGGATTTTGATTACAATTTCGTGTACAAGTGTTGATAGTTAATTTAACCAGCTTCGAGATGAAGAAAATAAATTTAAAATCGGACATATATTTTCGGAGTTATGGTAAAAACCGTGACAAAAAAACTTGGATTTCACCATAGTACTGGGTTTTTATAGTGCTGGCACGTGTATTTTAAGGGACTTCATTAAAACTCCATATACAGAGCCTAATAGTAAATTTAAACAGCTTTAAGATGAAGGTAATTTCGTATCGGACTAATAGTCTCGGAGTTATAGCTAAAATTGACAGCATGTTGGCCAATTTCTATAATTTTTCTCATGACCATAACTTCGCGAAAAATGATCTGATCTCGGAGTTATTTTTTTTTTCTCGTAGGTACTGATTCCAGCTACAAATAATATACAAATACTTTATGCGAAATCTGTCGAAAATCAAATTTCGGCAGTCCAAACCCTTATTTTACTGGACTAAAGTAACAAGTGTTCGTCTTTACCCTACGATTTCCTGTCTTACTGTAGGTATCCTCTAATAACATTCCAATGATCCCTGTTGAATAGATCCGCTACCTAGGACTCTGGACAAAGTTTTAACTTAGAACTTACATAAAAGACTAAAACGACAAGAAACTGTTCATTTTTTTCGACTACTCCAACATTTAATAGGCAAGCATTTAATTCTACCAATAAATCTGCGTCTGAAAAGAAGATGACCAAGAGACCTTCTAATATCGATCTTTTATTAAGGTGCTACTAGTGAATCGTTCTTTACATGTTACAGACATTTCGTTCTTATCATTTCCTCAATTTTAATTGTTGTGCATAATCTACGAAGTTGTAAATATCAATAAATAGTTAACAAAAAAATAATACTATTTTAAAAAATAAAATTGTAATTTTTTTTTTTAAATGTGTAAAATGAGACAACTGAAACTACTTTTTGATTAATCTTAAATTAATTAATGATTATTTAAGTTAAAATAAAGAAAAAAAACGTTTGTTTTTTTCTACTATACAGGCAATAACGGTATTATTGATTAAATCAAATTGAAATACTAACAATTCTGTCATCGATACTAAAAAATACTGTTAAATCTGAGCTAAAACAAAAATATTATCACTTTATGGATTTATATATTATTTATATTATGTTACTTGTTTGATATTTTGAAAAGTCAAGCTCCTGATCAAACTTCATGACACGAAAATAAATTTCCCCTCTGTAGTTATTACGAAGGGAACTCCTTAGCACCTGGCCTTTCTCACCATTATCCCCACCAAGTATTCTTCACTTGTGATCGATTAACATTATTCCAGGGGCATATTGTTTTAACTTACTGACTCCTCATCCATAATGTTTTCATTTCAATGGATTATATTCCAACATCTTCATTAATTTGAAGTCAAGAAAAAAAAAAATGTGGCGCGGACAATCTTATTTAAATTATAAGTTAAGTTCTTTTACATCATTATGATCCTTGGGGATTGTGTTCAGCAATTAACTTTATGATTGTTTTCTCTTTCATTCTCTTGATGTGAACCTTTATCCTCTTCTCTATCCTCTTTATTCTAGCTTTTCTAAAGTTCTTTGTGTCTGGAAAACTATTTAATTTAAAAAAAAATCTGCCATATATCTCTATTTTTTTTTTATAATATTTTTTAATATTGGAACATTTTATTTGTTATTTCATAAATCTAGTGAATTTGAAAAATTATAAATCGGACTTATTTAAAATTGCATATCATACATGTAACTATATTATCCAAATATGCCATCGCTTCATATCAAAATAAAAATTTCTTCTCTTCCGTTGCACAACAGCTCTGTGTGGTCCTGGGTTTGCCGAACGATAAGCGTCCACTGGTCTTTACGAAGAGCCTTGTGCTTCCAATTTGATATTTCTTATGTTTTGATGTCACCAACTACGTTTAGAAGCCAGCTTTTTGTGAATAAAACGTTCTCTTCTTCGTGTGACATAAATTTCCTCCGGAATTCTCATCACGTGGCTTAACCACTTACTTACTTACGATACGCCTTGTCTTTATAAATTGAACAACATTTGAATTCCGATATGCCTTTTTCTCATTTAAATCCTTTATTTGTTCTAATGCTCTATCTCTTAACTCCCGGGCAGGACCTTAAATTTTGCGTAGTATTTTTCTCTCAAATATTCAAATTATCTTGGCTGCAGTTACATTAAATATTCATGTTTCGGCAGTCTACGTCACAATAGGCATTCTGAGGGCTTTAGTAAGTCTGATCTTGGTTGTTTCAGAAAGTAGAGATGATTTAAATAGAGCTAAATTTGCCAAATAGGTTCAGTTGTCGTTCATAATTCTTTTATAAATTTTAGTCACACTTCTTCCTACATTGCCTATCAACGTAGGGGAACATCCATCCTAGAGGCGAATTAACTTAGTATCGTGCTATATTTCTTGCCTTTCAGATATCGTTTCCTCTTTTTCCCAGCTAATGTTACCCATGTACTCGAGACAAGACGACCTTGGGTGTCGAGGTCCTTTTCCATCCGGCATGTTGTTCATTGTCTTGAGAGAATCTCGTTGCTCGTTTGTCCTTCTAACATGGCCGACCATTTCAGTTGCCGTATTTCGATGAGCTCTTTTTGCTGGGCAATCTTCAGCTCCTCGCGAATTCCCTCGTTGTTAATGCAGTATCTTTTCGTCTTTCCCATAACGCTTGGCTAGAAATTATTTTAAACTCTGTGAATCTTGCTTTCCCTCCTCTCTTTAAGTACCAAGATTTTAGTTCCATACGACAGAATCGGCTGGCAGACTTAGTTGAAGATGTGGAGTTGGGCATTCTTTCCCACCTCTCGGTTTCCTACAGCAGCGTTTGCCTTATATTCTATATTCTATTGATAGTCCTCAATAAACACATTGTAGATACACATTGTGGAGTGCATGGAATATGCGATAATTTTTGACTTCATAGCTTCGTTTGAAATAGTTGGTAAAGGTAAACATACTAAAAGCCGCTGGGGAGTGAGCTAACGGTGGGGGGGGGAGGGGAGAAGTTCCATTTTTTTGGTTTCAAATTAACATGAAAGCTAATTAAATTGACTATAAAATTTATTATATATAAATTTGTCGTAATTCTAACCGTTTACGAGATGTACGTTATTGAAAATAGGTGATTTTCGGGAAAAAAACAAATGTCACCTCATTTTTTGTCAAAAGTTTGCTTCTATTACGTTCCACAATCGTTTATCAGAAAAAAACTGTAAATTGTAGAGCATTAAATATACTTTAATTTCATATATACGTTTCTGGTATTTGCTTCAAGTGTTGACCAAAAAATGAGGTAAACATTTTATTTCTAAAAAATGAGTCGATTTTTATACGTATATCTCAAACCGTTGGAATTTCTACGAATACGTATATAATTAATATTATACGAAATGTAATGATCTTTAATTTTGATCTGCTACATATTTTTCTAGAGTCCACCGTTTTGGAGATATAATCGAAAAACAAAATTGGGACCTTCTCCCCTCCCACCGCCTTTAGCTTGCCCCCCAGTGGCGGGGAATTTTAGTATTTTTACCTTCTAAGTACCCCTAACAAAGTGGTGAAGTCAAAAATTATCGCATATTTCATGCACTCTACACCCCTCATTTCGGCATTCTTTATCTGGGGACGCACTTCTCTGAAAAAACACGTTTATTGATACTCATTCCGAAACTAATTGTTCGATCCAAAATTTCTATTCTTTATCTGAAAGCTCCTTAAATTTACTATAAGAACCTATACATGAAATTTTGATCAAGTCTCATTAACTTCCCATACTGGACTATGAATATAAGACTGAATAGGGCTAAATATGATTAATAGGCTAAATATGATTGCCGGTCATGATTATTTTATTAATTTCATCCATTTTATTTTTGATATTAAGTTAGTGAGCCTGGCTTGGTTTGTGATTTCTCTGGGATGTTTGTGTATATTGTATATATAGTGTGATTGAGCTTTTTAATTTATAATTTAAAAAAAAAAATCATGCTTTTAATTATAATTATTATTTTTATTTATTTTTTGCTACTTTATTATTACTATTGTTTACATCGCCTATACTTTTATATTCTGATTTATCTTGTATTGATATATTGTATAGTTTTTTTTTTTTTGTCTTTTTTTAGAGGATTGTTTTTTTCTTTTATTTAATGTGATTGTACATAGTGTATGAATGAATTCTTTGTCATCCATATTATTAATTGCCCTTTAAGAGGCAGCTTGTTATATTTATTCAATAAAACAATTTTAATAGTAAAAAAAACCGATATTAAGTTACTGACATTTTTAAATCTAGATTTATTTACTTTTAAATTTTGATAGGTCATACAACCTTCCCATTTGAGGCACATATATTTTGTTTTATCTTTATTCACTTGTAGTACGATAGTGATAGTGATCTCCGCTAATGATTGGCGTAATATCTGCTTAGTACTTGTTGTAATAAACGAAGGCTTGACGAACATCAAGCATACAAACAGCATATGGAATCGAATCTAATTAAAAAAATTCAGATTATAATTGTCATTAACTAATTAAGAACCATACCGTCCAGTCTTATAGATATAAACATTCCAATCAATAATACAAGGCTCCAAAGGGAATACAGAGACACCACAGCTGACGAACTAACGCCGTAAGAGAAGTGACACGGGACGAATTGGGTCACTTAGGCTGGCTTCTCCTGAGTGTAGTAGGCCCGACCTACCTTGTGACAAATGCACCGCGGCTCTCATCCACTCGCCTCCTTTAACACAGCCCACATCTACACTGAAAAGCTATTCAAATTCATTTGGCCTGTTCAAGATCTGTCTTCATTAACAAGGTTCCTCTGTCTCTCTGGAACGATCAAAAGGGATTTCTGATGTTGCTTGATGGATTCCTCTTTTTAATTAGCCCTTGCATTTTTTTTACTTATAGCTTGAACCATCGAGGTGGTTTTTGTTTGATGATTCCTGAAAATATCCAGCAGTATGGTATATTCTTGCATATTACTCATTTCAGTTCAGTCCATTGATCAATTTCCTCTATCATTGATATAGGTTTCATATTAACTTTACTAGTTGGTTGAAATATGCAGTAAAAGAAAAACATAACTTCTCTCTGGCTGGAAAAACAATGGATCACGGATATGTCTATCTTAATCTAGTTCCATCTATTGCTAATAGGTTCGTCTGATGTGCTTCTGAACCCATCAGTCTTTGTATTACATCTAAATCAACCGTCGATTTTTATTTTCTCTTTATTTTTAAATCTGCTTTTGACCGAGACAAATCTACTTTACAAGATCCGTAGATATCTTCCATCAACATACTGATTACCCGTTCCTATCTTAGCGATAGAACCTTCAAAGTTGATCATAACTTTTCCTATTCTTCTCCGTTTACCCAATCTGCCGGTGTTCCTCAAGGTAGTATCCTAGGTCCTATCCTCTACACAGTGTATACAGCTGACATCAGTAAAAATTGATCCCTGCATTGCCTCTCAAACACTCCAATCCCATACACTAAACCTTCAAGAATGGTGCCAAAAATGAAGAATCAAAATAAATCCCACCAAATAACGTTTACCCTACGTCGTAAACCTACGACATTGTGTCCAACAGTGACCTTTAATGATATTCCACTAATCCCTGTTGAACAGATCCGCTACCTTGGAATCCGTCTAACTTGGAATCCACATACAAGACTAAAACGACAAACAACTGCCCGTCGTTACTGGCTACTACAACATTTACTGGACAAAGCTCCCAATTAATTACGAAAGACTCATATACATGACTGTGATTAGACCTACTTGGACGTACGGAGTTGAGCTTTGGGGCTCGACTAAACCATCCAATTCATCTCGTATTCAATCCTTACAATCCAAAATCGTTCGAAAAATCTTCAATGCTCCTTACTTTGTCACCAATAAACTTACCCATAAAGATCTTATTGTCCCATGTGTTGCTGATTTAGCCCACACCAGATACCATTCCTTTCACAGTAAGTTCCATAATCACCCAAATCCGTTAGTTTCTCAATTTGCTTCCCATTCCATTCCTGATAAACTGAAACGAAGATGGCCTAGAGACCTTCTAGTGTAGAATTTTTAATGAAGTGCTACTGATGAGTAGTTCTTTTCAAGTTTTAAGATATTATTATAGCCGCTGTCAATACATTTACTTGATGTATATATTTTTTAAAGTTGTAAATTTCAATAAATGTATATAAAAAAAAAAAATTAATCTACACCTTTGCCAATGGGTACAACCAGAAGCTGGGCTGGCGTAAAAAATTGGTAGGCATGACAGAGGGGTATGGTCCAGTAGAGATTTCTCTTCGCTGTAAGATATTCGAAGAGAGGGGAACGAAAAAAAAATCAAACTTCAATTAATAAATAATAATTAAACGTACGAAACCATCACAAGTTTTCAGTATTTAGGCACTTATAAACGAACACCTCGATGAAGATAAGGGAATTAAAAGTAGTCTTATATCAGCGAACAGAGCCTTCTTCTCTATTCAAAGCATTGTGAAGAGCAGACTCACCAGCAGCACAACCAAGATAAGACTGTAAAAAACTCTAGTACGACCGGTAGCCACATACGCCTCCGAAACATGGACTGTTAATAAGTCAGTAGCCACGAAACTGGACTGGTTTCGAAAGGAAAGTACTGAGACGTATATTTGGTCCGATAAAGGATAACCGTATGTGGCGGCGAAGGAAGAACCGGAACTATACGATTAATGACTTGCCATTGACGGTATTCATAAGAGTTCAACGTCTCTAATGAATAGAACATGTCTACGGGATGAGTGAGAGCATAACATGCCGAAAATTGTTCTAGGATAGATGGGATGGAGTGAGACCTCGTGGAAGACCGAAGAGAATATGGTTCGATGGCCTCTACGAGGACATAAAACCAAGATATATCTAAGGCGAGAAGCTGATTGGGGCGATTGGAGGAAGGCTGTGGAGCAGATCAATGACGGCTTCATGTGTTTGTAGCGCCTATAAAGAATGAAATAATTAAATTGCATTAACAATTAAAGATTAAACGCTAGTTCCTAGTCACAAATATAACAAAAAATATTCTCCATTAAATTTTATATCACGAAACTCAATTAAATTAATTCGATTTGCGTAACAGCAAGGGGGCTAGAGATTGTCAAAATGTAAAACGTTACACCAAAAATGCTTAGACCCCCAACCATTACTTTGAAGATTTTCCAGCTAGTTAATCATAACATCGTATTAATATTTTTTATTGTACAATCGACTATTATTAGTTTGTTGTTGGAAGAATAGAAAACTTTAAAAATTACCGAGAGTTCGCTTTATTGAAAGTAGAAAAAATATTTGAAATGATAATGAAAAAATAATATTTATGCTGGGACGTCTGGCTTGCATATTTTTATACAAAGGTATTTATATATGAGACATGCATCTACAGTTAATTTTAAATAATTTACTAAAGAACTTAAGTAGGTATGATAACGTAAGAAGGAGAAATGAAATAAACTAAAAAAAAAAAAAAATAAAAAAAAAAAAAAAAATAACCATGAGAAAATAAGAAAAAATATATACAGAGAATGAACTATGTCTATATGTACATTGAATGAAGAAAATATTTACCGATACCACTATATATATTTATATATACTGCAGACATTTACTTATATACTCATACGCATATGAATTGTCTTAATAGATAATATTTTATTGTATAGGAAAAAACATTTAAAGTGAAAAGAAATTTGAATTTTTATAAAACAAATGATAATGTACTGTTATGGAACAAATAAAGGATTATTATTAAATAAAAGAAAAAATTATCAACCATTTCACCGGCTTCAGACTTATTCGATTTGACCAAATTTAATGTTAATTTTTGTTCGTATTGGCTGGCATCTGATTGGGAAGGAAGGAGATATTGGAAAATGAGTGTTTTAAATGAGCTTAAGGCATATTCATATTTATTAGGTGTATGAATATATGCCTTGTTTCCTAAATAATTTGGTAATAGGTATTTCATCGCTATAATACTAGAGTAACCGAAATAACACTCGTATTTTTTTTCTTTATTATTCTTTTGTATATTTAAGTTGTGATTGATATTATAAAATTCCAGTTTCACTGATATTATTTTCCTACTTACAATATGGCTATAGTCCTCAAGTTCGATGGGCCGGAGCTAAATAAATATTTATTATTTTCAAATGACGTGACCCCTTATTGGAGATAATATTTTCTTTGATGGGAGATAATGCAGGAGGCACCTCAACACGAGAGACTAGAGCCGCCTGGGGGAGCGTGGAGGGGTGTTGCATTCCGAATGTAAATTTTCCTCTTTGAGATTGGCGGATGAAAGAGATCCTTGTTAGGTGGAGGTGGGATGTGGGGGGGGGGTGAGAGAACCCCCGCTCTTTGTCGTAGCGATTCACACTTATATTCAAATATACCCCATCCCTTGGGTAATCCTTCCTGTTTGAAGTTCTCCTGCGGTTATGGCTGTGTGAAATCCCTCTGCTATTTCACTACCTTGTTAATATTCGGTTATTTCTTATATTCTGTTATCTCGAAGAGATGTAACAGTAATAAATACTTGATACAACAAAAAAACTTTGTTCATGGCTTGTTCCAAACGTGGTTGGAGAGTAATTTATTATTTTAAAAAGTTTTTTTAAAATTTACATCTCCTTTTGGGCTTAAGTACTTTTCAAATGATCGGTAGTACAAAAGACTCCAGACTTTTAAATCGAAAACTCTAAGACTTATCACACATCCTATGTTGCCAACTGTACATACTTATGTATACCAACGTTGGCAAGGGCCTTGTATACCAAATAGGCAAAGAATAATGCGTTTGGCAAATGAAGGGGTTATGTCACATTAAAAAAAAAAATACAATTCTTTTTATTGGATGAAGAATTCATTCAATTAAATGCAGAAGTGTTAGGTAGCAAAATCTGAATAATAACATTTTCCCACTAAAAGAAAAATTAAAAAAAAAAAAAAAAAAAAACTTTAAACAAATACAACTCAAAATTATGTTTTGTTATATAACCCCTTCATCCACCAAACCCTTTGATTGTATGCTATGATTAGGTAAAAATTTATGCTAAACTGTGGGTTGAGCATTGGGATAGAAATGTGATTAGAAGAAATTAAAACTAGGAAGTGTTGTGTGGATCCATAAAGTCATTTATATTACTTATAGCCGTCTATGAGGCAGATTTTTCAAGATTCAAAGATGGAAATAAGTAATATAAATAGAGGTTTGCGAGTCTTATTCTAAGAAGTTTTTCTTCTTACAATTTATTAAATTAACTATTTAATATTGAAAGAAGACTAAACCACAAGAAACTGCCCGTCGTTACAGACTACTTCAACATTTCACTAGACAAACGTTCAAAGCTCCCAATTAATTACAAAAGTCTCATATACAAGACTTTGATTTGACCTATTTGTACGTACAGACTTGAGATTTGGGGCTCCACTAAACCACCAAAATCACCTCGTATTCAATCCTTACAATAGAAAATCCTTAAAAAATCCTCAATGCCCCTTACTTTGTCACCAATAAACTTATCCATAAAGATCTTAATGTTCCATATGTTGCTGATTTAGCCCACACCAGATACCTATCCTTTCATAGTAAGCTCCATTACCTCTCAAATCCGTTAGTTTCTCAACTTGCTTCCCATTCTATTCCTAATAAGCCTCCGAGGCGTCTGAAACGATGATGGCCTAGAGACCTTCTAGTGTAAAATTTTCATTAAAGTGCTACTGATGAGTAGCATATTAATAAAAGCAAGTTATAAATGTTGTTTCCTTATAAAAACAATGAACCGAAAAAACTAGATTATTCCAAGGTAAAAGGAGCCATTTATCCCATCGACTAGGAGTGCTAGTTATTTCCAGAGGAAAATACTTTTTACTTTGCCGGAGTTACAGTTGAAACGTAATAGATCTGTTCCTCTAAGATCTGGACCCAGTGCACGTACGGCTGGAGCAGTCTGTCATCCGAGTCGATATTCTGTCGGTCGAAACAACACTTCATACCTCCCTCCTTAGCTCAATCTCAACGTTTATCTTCACACCTTTAAAATTGTGTTAAAAATTATCAACATTATTATGAAAAAAAAAATTATAGTTTAAAAAATTAAAAAAACACACTTTAATAGTAAACAGAACTAAACCTATCTTAGAAAAAATCTAATGATCCACAACTATTTGTATATAACATTTTTTTATTGGATTAACCATTTTTGTGTTATTTACTCTTAAACATGACCAAAACTAACTTTTTGAGTCGATTTTTGACAATCGATTGTGGCTAAACACCTAAATTAAATTCAGTTCAAGGTAGGACTTTAGACACTCAATTTAATAAACTTTAATTTCGTAAGTAACACATTTTTCGATTTAAAGCATTTTTGAACATGTTTTTTTTTTTTTTTTTTTTTTTTTTTTGCAAAAATGTAAGGTTTTTTTGCCCCCAAATATTTTCCTCTTATCAAGTGCAGTTACATTTTTGATATTTTATTCTCAGGCCCTATCTGGAGCATACTGAATCATAAAACCTACTACTCCACCTTTTGCAAGGCAGATCCTCTTTTTAGGGATTATTCGACTGGAATAAGTAAGAACATTAAAACAAAGATGTGTAATTATTGTATTGTCATTGCTCCTTGACACGTGTGCAAATTTTCAAGACAATCAAATAGCCGGAAATATTACGATGCAAGATTCCGTTACATACAGGTGAAGTTAATTAAAGCGTATTAAAAACATGTAAATGAATAATAACGCTTGTTAATTAATTTTTAAAAAAAGTAATGGATTAACCATGTACATAATTAAATCATCGAAACATTAATATAAATTTTTTTTAACATAATAATTTTATTCACAACTCTACACATTTGGTTACAACCAGTAAATGTGAAGTTACATTAAAACTACAGACATGATCAGGCATGAGAGAGTCAGGGCCCAGCGGTACAATCTTTAGGCGTGAGGATTAAGGTGCATTCACACTACGCCGACGTGACGTGTTGACACGCGCTCTACGGCTCGTGTTAACATGTCAGCGTCAGCCATTGTGTGCACACTGTTCTGACGTGTCGTGACGAATTTATGCAAGTTTTTTTTTTTGTTTTTCACAAGGCGCACATCGTTGCGAAATGGATATGAGAATTTGAGATGCTTTAGATGAAGAGGAAGAGTATATTGCTGTGATAGCAGCTTTTATACCCGCTCACAAATCAAGGAGAATATGGGTGCACCCTATAAATAGTTTTAGACCGATTCAAATTTTAATTTCACAGTATATAAACACACTTTTGTCCCTACCGGCAGAATTGGGCATAGTTCAAACATAGCTAAAGTTTAATTCAAATTTAATCATAGTTTTTTGACAACTAATTTCCGGAAATCAATCACATAAATATTAATCATTAAATCTTTCTTCGATTTTTTAGTGAACTAATGATGATTGAGATTTAATTAATATTAGATTTGATGATTGATTGCTGGAAAATAGTTGTCAAATAGTAATGATTAAATTTTGATTTAATTTTAGCTCTGATTAAGTTTCTACCGGATTTAAAACTGTCTACTGGTTTTATTGATCGCCCCAATAGACTTCAATGACCCATTGAAGATCATTATCAATGTTCACATGGTTATAATAATTGATTCAATTGCAATTTCCACAATTGCACCATATAAATTAATTTTAATTTGTTGGATCACTCCTTCGTCATTTTTTACATTTTAAAAGGTAAATAACCAATTGTTGCTACCATTGGTCAAAGAAACCAAATTTTATGCTATGGCATTTCTAAAGAATCACTAAATTAACAAACGTGCTTTTAAAGTGTTTAAATTATTGTTAAATAAATAAAAACAGTCACCTTTGGAATAAATTAGTAAATGAATGTAATTATTACCTGATATTTCCAACATTCCTCCTATTTCCTTCCACGCCTCGTTTCTTGTTTTTTTATTTCTATACTCCTCCTCAAACGGGTCAAAAAGAAATGGATATTTCTTCACATGCTCGATGAGCTGCTCCTCAATGTTCATTGCTGACGGGCTGATGCCTACTGACAAGATATGGAAATTTATATTTGGTGCTGACGGGTCAGAGAGTGTGTAGCGACACAACACAACACGTCAGCGTAGTGTGAACACTTCCATTCTAAATAATGGTTTATATTTTTTCGTAACACGTCAACTGACGTGTCAACACGTCACGTCAGCGTAGTGTGAATGCACCTCTAGACTGGGAGATCCCTCATGCACCTCCTTTTCAGCCTCCGTTGAGTTATGTCCGGAATTTATACTGTTGCCATATTCTGCACCTGTTTGTTAGAGTGTCAACGTAGTTTTTTATGCAAATATTTGCAAATTTTATGAATATGGATCTTAACAGTCGGAATACCTAAGTCTGTATGCAGCGTAGCGTTTGACACGTTAGGAGGGGAGTCTGTTATCAGTTTTATGAATTTAGATGAAAATGTTTGTATTTTTTGAATATGCGATTTTTTGACAGGTCCATAAATTTGAAATGAATACGTGCAGATGGGTTTTAACAAGTAACTGTAAAGGCTAAGTTTCTGTTTTAAAGGTAGTTCTGAGTATCTTTGAAGTATGGAGTATAGAAGTCGCAGTCTTAGCTGTAATGTCTGTTTTTTTTTGTCTTGAAATACGAGGCACAGTCAGTCTTCTATCAAACCTTCTATCAAAATTATGTCACTTTTTCAGTTTGATGTAAAGGTTGGTTCTCGATGTAAACAGGGGGCAGGTCTTGCTTCGTAGTGTAAATGTAATATGAAGTTATTTCTCGTAACTCAGTTTTATTTTCCATTTTTTATACCAAGTTTGAATCTCGGTGAGGTTGTGTTCAAGACAACAAGACTACCAAGACGTACTTGGTTTTCCAAAAGTCACCAAGGCGATGAAACGTTTGAAGACGACCCTGAAAGACCTCAAGTTGCCAACGAACAGGAAATTCGAGATTCAATTGAATATTCAAGCAGTTTAATGTTTCACAAATAACAGCCTGGAGATACCTACATCAAATAAAAAATAAACTGGATAATTAGGTCTCTCACAAATTATCAGAGGCCAAAAATAGGCCACATACTGCAAAGTTGACACGGAATAAATTAATGGACTTTGGATGGGAAACATTGCCCCACCCACCATATTCTTCAGACCTTTTACTCACTGGTTATCACTTTTTTCAGATCTCTGGGCAATATTCTCCGGCCGAATTGTTTTGATAACTAGCAAAAAATAGAATTGGAATTAAACCAGTTTTTACCAGTAAAGATCAATTATTTTTTTTTAACGGAATTTAGTTTTAATGGAGATTATTTTAATGAATACATCTTTTGAATATTCATTGGTTCATTGATATTTTTAACTACCTAAAAAAAACTCAAGTCTTTTGAAACGACCTTGTAGCTCATGCAGTGGAGTAAATATAAATTGTTTCGGTTTCCATTTAGTATATCTTATGATATTGTGAAATTTGTATAATCGACGGTATATACATAAACAGGAGAGTTGGATAAAATAGTCGTTTACGACTATTTGGGTTAGCATTTTTTAAATTACATTAAAGTCAACATTAACGATTAGGTCTGTTAGTGGATCCCATTTATCAGTCTTATTTTTGTAGACGCCCCGATGAAAAATATTGGTGTAAGTGATTTTCAATTTATTCAGGTTATTTTTGTTGTTAAACGTTTTCAGTTTAATGAGGTAACGAATGTTTGCAGATTTAGTCTATTTTCAAGAAAACTTCTAGTATGTCCATAAACTTTCAACTTCCTTTTCCTTATTTACAAATCAATCTTTGAGTGAGTTTCACTAATCGAATTATTTTTTAGATATTTTTTTTCTATTAAAAGAAATCAAAAACGTTTTACCAAAAAGTTTTACGCTCTAATTTGATAAAAAAGAAAAAAAAAAAAAACCTATGAAGTGGTTGTAATTTAGGTTCTTCAGCCTCATCTTAAACTCTTAAATGTTTAAGACAATACTCCATAAAGTAAGCTTAGAAAATAAAATTGAGGTGTTATTCGTTTGTAATTATATTTTAATAATGAAAAATACGATAAAAAAGTAATTTAGATGAATTTATATTTTCTCCTGGACGAATAGAATAGAATTGTTGTTAGAAAATACTTTGTGGTTTAGAAACTCAAGTTGAAAACTTCATGAAAACAACTTAATCTTAAATAATAAAATATTGCCATTAGACAATGTTACACTGTCACTGTTGAGAGAGTTTTCTGGCAAATTGTTACAATATTTCTTGCCGTGTTCAAAAGCTATTAAGAACGGCTGCATCGTATAAGTGGTGGTTTCTAGCGCTCTCTGTGAATTAATCTTGTCATTGCCTGCCTTGTCGGGCTAAGAGCTAATCCATTACTCCAATGGCTTCAGAAAAACCGCTTTATAGCTTAGATGAACGCATTCATCTGCGTTTGGAGCTCCCCGTGTATTTTATGGTCTCTGACTTTGTTTTCAACTGGCTTTTTGCGGTGGAATATATATATACATATATATATATAATTTATTTTTATAAATTAATTACCTATGTAAAAATAAAAATATACTTGTTTTACATTGAATACTAACATCAATATAATACACGTTACAAAATAAACTGAAAATTAAGGAAGTAGACATCATGCATCATCGCAATCTTATCAACTACACACCTGTTGCAGTTGACTAAAAATTGCATAATTCTAAAGCACTTCATTTTTAGTAGAAACCACGCAGCAACGTACTTCAAGAAAAGAATTATGTATTTTATTATTCAATCATTAAATTATTTTTTTTTTTTTGTCATAATTGATTCTTACTTATTCTGTAACGACCAGAAATATAGACTTACGAGGTGTGATCAAAAAGTTCCAGGACTTTTTATATACTATGGGAATGCAATGTCTCACAGCGATGCGGTTGGCAGCATTGTATTGCCGGACTCAACAGGAACACAGCTGTGTTTGCAGATCAATCATAACATCACTGAAAGTATCATTAGCACAGTTTGTTTGAGGTTAGTTTTATAGAGTTTGGCTATTTTATGAAAATGAATGTGAAAGAAGAGCAACGTGTTTGTGTGAAGTTTTGTATGAAACTGAACAAAACGTTTTCTGAAACCTTTTTGATGTTACAAGAGGCTTTTAGTGAAGGATGTCTAAGCCGATCATGCTGCCATCAGTGGTTCAAGAGGTTTAAAGAAAGCACGCCAAGTCAAATCAAATGTGAAGGTCATGCCTACGGTTTTCTTTGACTGTAAAGGTGTTGTCTACTATGAATTCCTTCCACAAGGTCAAACAATTAATCGTTTTGTTTATCTTGAAACCCTCAGAAAATTGCGTAATCCTGTGAGAAGAAAGAGACCTGAGCTGTGGCAAAGTGGTGATTGGGTCCTTCACCATGACAATGCTCCTGTTCACTCTGCATTAGTTATCCGTAACTTTTGTGTAAAAAACGCAATGACTGTCATTCCTCAGCCCCCCTACTCACCTGACCTGGCTCCAGCCGACTTTTCTCTTTTCCCGAAGCTCAAGAGACACCTGAAAGGACGAAGATTTCAAACAGTTGACGAAATTAAAGAAAAAACAACGGAGCTACTAAACACCTTTACAAAAGAAGAGTTTTCTGGGGCCATTGATCAGTGGAAACACCGGTGCAAAAAGTGTGTAGCTTCCAAAGGGGAGTACTTCGAAGGAGACAAATTTGAATAACCTGTATGTTGTATGAATAAATGTATAAAAATTCAGTCCTGGAACTTTTTGATCACACCTCGTATCTATGATTTATTATCGCTTTACTTGTGTTTTATATATTTATTTTTAGTGTTATATATATGTAAGTTACTTGAACTATCTAAAAACGAGACTATTTTTTAGTTTGATATATTGAATTTTTAACCTCCTAGTCAAAATGAAAAATTAACTGATGGTTTATTCATTTTTTTCAATTGTATAGTTAGATTATTAGTTTGTATTCCTAAGATGAAATGGCTTCTAAGAGCTGGAGATGAATAAACACCTGACTGAAATTGTCTGCCAGCAGTTTCTTTACATTGTTTACGTCACCTTGGGGAAATCAAAACTACAGTCCGATAGTTCCTCGTTCTTACTGATTAGCTAGTTCTCTTGGTATAAATTGGTTTTATTTTCACGATAAACCAAAAAAGGAATTTTAATTAAGTTTTATCACGAGGAGTATAACTGAAACGGAGATAAACTAATCTATTGACTGTAAAAGTTAATATTAATTTTAATTTTTATGGTGATAACAATCAGGTAGATATCTCAATGGTTAGATAATGTCGATGAAAACTGAAATTAACATGTAAATAAGGTAAAATATATCGGACGAGATTTTCTTAGAATGTTTCATTTTAGGCTTTTGTGTTTCCATCAATTAGGTCCCATTTGAAGCGTTGCCAAACATAACAAAGGGATCGAACCAACAGCCGTAGCTCTATTGGAGTTGAAAGAAAAATGTTGGAAAATAAGGAAAAGCCATCAAATGATGCAGAATAGAATTAGGAAAAAATGGATGAGGTAGTTGTTAGCATGTTTAAGCTTATCACTTTAGTAATAGTAAACTTTTAAACAGTTTGAAACAATATAGAATTCGCTATAATAATAATAAAGTTGTTTATTCATTCTGGGACTTTAAATCCCTTAAGACTAAAAAAAAAATATGCAGCCAAGGGCCTACAGAGACTTAAAATAAAGTTATATTTTTAGAAGAACATAAAAGATAATTATAATAAAATAAAAACAAAAATATATAATTTAAAATTATCAGATTTTTTTTTTTTAATCTTTTATTAATTGTATTAATAAAAACACATATAGTAAATATGCTGTATTCAATAAAAAATAATGGCATGATTAGAACTTGTAGAGGAACTACTCATTGGTAGTACTTTAATGAAATAATTACAAAAGAAGATCACGAGGCCGTCTTCTTTTCAGACGCCTTGGAGAATTGCCAGGAATGGAATGGGAAACAAGTTGTGCTACAAGTGGATTTGAATGGGGAGTAAGTTTATTATGAAAGGACAGGTATCTGGTTCGTGCCAAATCGGCGACATGTGGGATATTAAGGTCATTGTGGAGTAATTCATTTGTGACAAAGAAAGCAGCATTAAGGATTTTTCGAAGGATTTTGGATTGGAGTGATTGGATGCGGGAAGAATTCGATGGTTTGGTAGATCCCCATAATTCTATACCGTAAGTCCAAATAGGCCTGATAATCGTCATATAGATGAGTTTCTTCTAGTGAATCGGGAGATTTGAACGTTTGTCTAGTAAGTGTTGTAGCGGTCGCAATCGACGTGTAGCTTCTTGTCTTTTCAATCTTGTATGAGGGTTCCAGGTAAGTCTCTTGTCCAGATAAAATCCCAGGTATCGTATTTGTTCCACATTATTTAGCGGTACACCATTAAAAGATACAGGAGGGCAGGATGATGTAGGTTTCCGACAGAGAGTAAAGTTATTTACTAGGACAGAAAATTTAAAATTAAAATTTTTACAATAAGAATAATATTTCATGAATATAAATTGTTTATATATTATACAGCTAAAAAGTGGCTATAGACAGTTTTCGTGGATCTGGATGGGTAGTAGGAGGTTAAAGAAGTGGTATTTGAAAGTGGAAAGGGTAATTGAATGAGGAATGTTGAGAGGGATGGTTTTCCATAGAGGTGAGGATCGGATTACGAAAGATCTGTCAAAAGCAGCTGAGCAATGAGCAGGAGTATAGGAATCTTACTGACAGGAACGGGTTGTCGGTTAAGAACTGAAGAAGTTTGAATATGTGAGGTGGACGCTGGGAATGGTCGGTTTGAAAGAAAAAGGATGCCAGAAAATACTGGCGACTGTAAGAAGGAATGAACCAATTTAACTCCGCATAAAACAGCAAAACATGGGCGATTCTCGGGATCCCGAAAATAAAAAGACCAAAAATCAAGAATCAATGTTTTGGAACCTGTATGGGAATCGAGAAACATTTTGTCACCGATCATTACACTAAATTCAACCTCATTTACTGAGGAAAGTGTCATCTGCTAATGCAGAGGAAACTGTACTAGGATAGGTAGCTGACTTTCCACCTGTTTACATTAGAATCCAGAGGTTGGGACCTAGTCACTGCTTTGAGGAATAACCATAGACCAAGTAAAGGGGAATGATTAGGAAAAGTTATAATTAACGTTGAAAATTAGATCACTGGCAGAGAAACGAATTATAAGGAATTGTGAGATAAGGCCAAATGGAGTAGGTAATATAGTCCTGGATATTGGTTTATAGTTGATTTACCAATTCATAGGTGATGCTTCTGTTTCATTTGAAAAAGATCAATTGTAGCATATAGTGCAATGTTGGTTAGCAGATCTCTAAAAAAATTGTTCTTTTATTTCATGATTTTTTAAGATTTAATTTAATTTTAATTTTTAATTTATCTTTATTTTATTATTTTATTTTTATTTTATTTTTTTATTTATTTATTATAAATTTTTATTTTTATTATTATGATTATTATTATTTTTTTCCCACTTTATGTATTGTATAGTTTGAGGTAATTTGTTTATTTAATTTTTTTTTGTATTACATTTTATGAGATTCTTTACTTATTTTTATTTATTATTCATTTTTATTTATTGTTCGCTTTCTTTGTTTTTGTTTCATATTGTACATATTGTGTGAATGGATCCATTAAGCCATTCATATTACTTATTGCCCACATTGAGGCAGATTGTAGTACTTTCCTTAAAAAAAAAATGATTAGTTAACTTTATACCATTTTTTGACGATAAATAGTTGTTCATTTGTTTAGACAATGTTCATTTCTATTAAATTATTCTAAATATATTGTTTGTGTATAGTATATATATATATGAAACATAAATTTTATATATGTGTATTTAAATATGCATTATGTTGTGGGATGCAATTTCAAAAACTAAAAAAATATACATCAATTCATCAAGAAGAAAAAACTTATTTCCTTTATGTTCAGCAGTTCAGCAAGTATATAAAACGATTAGAGTTCATAACATCGATTTTGTTGATAATTTAACCATCTGGTGCATAGTGTAGCATATCTGCAACATTATATTTACACTTATGGCAGCAAACCCTCTTTGCGTTTACTGGAACTAAATCTTGTTGTAGCTACATCATCCCTCTAGGCATGAGAGGACTTTGCATGCCCAAACTGGACCAGGCCTGTCTCTAATTGTCACTTACATCTTCAAGTCCTCAGTTGTGGAGACCCCTCCTTCCTTCCAGTAAAGTTTTCTTATTTCTTTTTATAAAATCCATTGTGTTTTTTTTTTATCAAATAAAATTTCTGTAGCTTTTCCCAACATATGTAGTTTGTAAAATATCAATGAGGATAAAATTCTTGTTTTTTATTATCGAAATAAATCACTTTATAGTTATGTGCAACATAATGTATATTATTAATTAAAATGGTTTGTAGGTGATAAATATTTTTTGTCAGTATTTTTCTGTTAATAACCTTACCAAAACATATTAAAAAAAAAAAAATTATTAGAATGAAAAAGATAAAATCATCCACTAAAGGGTTAAATCTGTTGATAAGAAAGATGATTCACTCTAAAAATTTTATCACTGAGCAAGTATATGAGTATTATAGATAAAAATGTTCGGAATTTGTAAAATAGTCCCGGTCAGAAGACTATGACTGTCGATATATATAAATACAAAATAGTTTGATGATGTTTTTTCTTTGTTATTAGCATTATTTTTTTTTAATTTGAGCTGGACCTAATGATGGAAACGGATTTCGGAGTTACGTTTTTATGGTTTACTACCACTAACAGTCATACACATTAAACATTTTTAATAAGAGCTTATGTAATATCTTTGATGTAGCATACATAAACCTAGATATAAAACAACTTTAAGGCCCTGCTAGAAAGGATTGTTTAAAGAAATAAAAGGCCGGGGAGAATAAAGTATTCATAAGATAAGAGGAGGTTGAGAGAAGCACTTTATCAAGAGAGACCTCTGGCTCAATAAAATATATCATAAAAGTGTCTCTTATTGAATATTTCAGCGTGGTCCTCCCCCCACCGAACATCTATAACGGTTAGAAAATATAAAGTTAAAGGACCGTATTGAATATCCTATGAACGGTTTTCTCCAAGGAAGGAATTGTCAGAACAGAAATTATTACTTGCGATCCTGAGGTATTAAATCTCCATTTACCTTTGGCTAAACGTCACAGTTTGGCTTTGAGATATTGGCCGAGCCTGACTAACTGAGACGAATATACGAGCTAGCAGAATACTGAACATATAAATGTGTTTAGATTTAAGAAATGAACACCACTAACCCCTTAATCTCAATATACCTGTTAAATCCAAGAAATTATGAACAGCTTTTAGTTTCATGTGCCGTGTAAATAATCGTATATAAGGATAATATGGTATTGTAAATTTAAATTAAATGTTTAAATAAATTTAAATCTTATGTTTTTTTATTTATTAGAAAACTAGAATTTTTTTTCTTTACTATAATTTTTTTATCGAGAAAGTGTCACAATTATGGATCCAATCACAGATTATATATAAATGAGAATAAATAAAATGAAATAAAAAGTAACCTCATAATATATAATAAAATAAATTACAAAAAAAAAAATAAATAATAATAATCTAAAGAAACAATAATAATAGTGAAAACAAAAATAGGATTAAATAAAAAGTTAAAAAATATAACCAAATTTGTTTACAATATACACACATCCTAGGGATCCCCCAAACAGATTTCTCCCTCCGCCTTAGAAGGGACAAGCCAGATTTAAAGAATCCCAGCGCTGCTATCTCAGTTGCGTCACTTTTGTAAAAAAAAAAATAAATAAAAAAAATGAAATAAAAAAATAAATAAATAAAATACATAGAGACTATTGAATTAAGATGAAAATGAAAAGAAATTAAAATGAGTGATGGTTGATTATAAGTTAATGAGTAAATTCAACAATGTAATTGTCAAACATTGTAAAATGAGTAGATACAAAGTTAATGAGATAATGAGGACAATTCAATGAGTTAATCGATATCATAGCAGTTGCCTCATTCTTAGCCATGTTCTGTGTCACTTCCGCCTGTAACTTTATTAGATGGTGCTCTGAGCAGAGGCCGGCCTGGAAACCGGTCTGTTCGGGTGGGATAAGAGCTACTTCTGAGCAGTACGTTTTGAGAAAATTAAGAATTATTTTCTCAAAAACTTTGCCCAGGTGCGGAAGTAAGCTGATAGGTCTGTAGTCGGCTGGCTGGGTACCGTTCTTCGCGGGTTTCAATAGCGGAAAGAGTATAGCTTTCTTCCATGACTCTGGAAAGTAACGTAGCCTCAGGCATGAATTGTAGAGATTAGTCAGGTGAGCTATTCCTCTTCGGGGTAACTGCTTCAATAATATTGTTTGTATTCCGTCACGGCCTGGAGCTTTATTCCCTCTTGAACGACGTAAGATGGCCTTCAGCTGTTTTGGGGTCACAAACATATAATTATTTCCATGATCTTCTTCTGGTATTTCAGTCGGGTCCTCTGTTTATCTAAAGGTCATCAAGACAATACATACAGACTATTGAATTAATTTAAATGTAAAAGAAATTAAATTAAAATTTCATCTTAAAATAAAATAAAAATTAAATCTTTTTAATTTAAATTAATTTAATAATCTTTCTTTATTGTCTTCATGCCCTTTAGGTATTGCCTTTATGCTATTGTCTTTACTCTTATACATTCCTTTCTTACATTTGTTTTTCATACTCTTTACAATTTAGTCATACCTTTTTGTTTATTTCTTCTTCTTCTTGCCCTGATGAAGGCTTGCAATGCAAGTCGAAACGTTGGCATTATAAGTTAAAATATTATTTTTTATTGCTGTGTATCTATGACTGCATACCAGAACAATCTACATCTCTAAATAGTTTTCAGTCAACTAGTACCTTATCAATATTATTCTTTTCTTTTTTCTTTTCATACTCACTGCATTTTTCGTCATATCTTTTTGTTAGTTTTTCTCCTAGATGAAGGCTTGGAATGTAAGAAGAAACGTCGGCACTATAAATTAATTTTTTTTTTAATTGCTGTGTATCTATGACAGCATACCCCAACAACCTAAACTTTCATTAACTTCTCAGTCAATAAGTAACCCCTCACTAGATTTTTTTTTTTCTAAGATAGAGTTTATTAAATATGGTATTTTCTCATATAATACATAAATGCTCAACGTATCTGTAATATTATTGCCCTGTTTTGCATATTGAAATGGTATTGAATGGAACGCCCCGTGTTTTGAGTATAATATTAGCAGATATATCTAGCAGAGGAGCCCCGAACGACGGGACCCCAGCCGGGGCGGGGAATGAAGATTTATGTAACTGTTAATTTATATCCTGGACCTGATTCATCCCTTTTTACATTGCATTGCCACACTAATGGGGAACATTAATCCCTAAATCCTGTTATAAACGCCCCCTACAATAAAAGGCCCCCAGATCTCTAACAATTATAGACAAGTTAGGGCTCGCCGAAGATTGGATTAGCGGCTACGTGATGAAGGAGAGCCGGTCGATGGTCCACCACCTGCTACCCTCCTCTTATCTTAATTCTCGTCCCAGGTTCTTGTTTGCTCCAACTTTGTTCTGTCTTGGCGGAGTTTGTGTTGTTCTCCGCTCCCCCCCCCCCGTTCTAACGTAATAACCACTGAATTATCCTGTTAGGGCATACGTGTCTTGAACGATTTCCTAAATTCATTTAATATTTATATAAAGACAAGCACCTGCCCCCGTAGTGTCTACGCGGGCCCTCAAAAGTAAAAATCTAAGATGATTTTAAATAATGATTGAAGTTTCATTTGTTAATTGATAAAAATTTTTAAAATGGTTTAAATTATACTGATTAGGTGATTTAATTTCCATGTATGAGTTGGTAATCCAGATGGACAGAGACTATTAAGAAACTATTTTGGCTAATGGACGCATCATCAGTGCTTATAACTTAAGGCCCATAAATCATATTTTACACTCAAAATAGCAGAGTATCGACATTTTGATTTAGTAATGTTACGTGCCACAGGGGGGTATGGCTAATCAAACTACAATTAAATACAAATTACTAATTTATTTATATCTTTATAAATACAACTACTTTCTTAATCTAGTATAAACTTACAATAACAATTATGACTTAGGTCTAACCTATATCTAATTACACTAATTTCTATAATAAGGTAATAATTATCCTAAATGACTTAATGCTAGGTTTTAAAAGTATTAATAAAATTCTCTGATCTATCTAAAACACTGAATCATACAGAGACAGTCTCTGTACTTTCGCTAATACAGGCTTATCACTGGCACTTAAGTCACTGCCACCGGATAGTCTCTGGTTCATAACAGACTCTTGACTACATTCACTGACTACCATTGCTACGTTTACTGACACGTTATACTACTTCTAATTGGCACCAATATTAAGTCACTGCCACTGGACAGTCACCGCCTCAGTCTGAGACTGACTGACTGACGACTCCCCGATGAATATCCCTTCACTCACTGATCACTCACTCCCTGATCACTGACTCACTCACACATATAAGTCCTATGACTGACTCTTGACTGACCGATCACTCACTGATCACTGACACATGAATACTGACTCCCCAGACTGGGGCTGGCCAATTTAAACCCTTATCGATTATTCCAGACTTCGGTCTGGGTGATAATGGGCATACTATTATGTGGTCTAGTCCTTTCCAGCTCTACACGGTCTAAGGCCTGGACCGCCTCTTTTGTTACCTGGCGGTCCTCGATCAGTAGAAACGTAGATGTTAAAGAATGTCCGGCAAAACCTATAACTCGCCCCACTGTGCGGCGTCTCCATTCTTCTTCATCTTCTTCATTTGCGGCTACTTTGGATGCTGCCCAACATTCTAATCCCTACATGAGTACGGGGCGTACTAAGGCTTTATAATGGTGGAGTTTAGTCTTTCTTGAGAGTATTCCCTTCTTGAGCCGCCTAGCTAGACCAAAGTAGCATCTATTGGCTGAGGCAATCCTCTTTCTGATTTCTACATCGGGGCTGTTGTCTTGTGTCACTATAGATCCCAGGTACTTAAACTCAGAGACCTTTTCAAACTTATGCTGTCCTATGGTCAGCGTCTCACCTGGCTTCGGAACCTATTCTGTAACCATGCACTTAGTTTTGGACTCATTCACCTGTAGTCCAAGTTTACTGGCTGATCTTGCCAGACCTATATGCCACACTGACTGACTGGAATGAGCGTCCCACAATGTCTACATCGTCGGTGTATTCCAACAATTGGACTAGCCTGTTAAATATGTTTCCATATTTACGTAAACCCGCATCTCTTATTACCTTTTTTAAAGCTAGGTTAAACAATAAACAGGCCAATGACCTTGCAGGAGTCCCTTCTTTGCATGGAATTCTTCCGACCTTTCGCCGTTTATCTTCATCACACATCTAACATCCCTTATAGTGACTTTAATAATTCGTATAAGTTTCTCAGACTTGTAAGGAATCGATCCGGCACTCCATATATTTAGAAAGGGGTCGTGAGTATCAAATAAAACACACCATCTATTCATAGACTTTAAAGCGGCGTATGATAGTATACAACGTGAAAAGCTATTCAGTGCCCCGGAAGACCTTAATATACCTGAGAATGGAGAATACTTCTAGTTATATTAAATTTGTCGCTAGAACCTACCGTTTGGAAGCTATATTGGTTTGAATTTAAAAAGTATCGTTTTGCCTATTTTTTTATTTTTATTTTTTTTAAGCGTTGGGGCTTTTTAGGCACTCACTAGCTCTGTTGGTGTTGCTCAGATCGAAAATTTGCTGAAAGTTTCGTTATCAGAAACAGTAGATAAAAAAACAGTAGCTTATGGATAGTCAAATCCATTATGTATTATTTTGGCCATTTAGGGAGAAATAGAGTTTTTTTTATTGTACTCTGTTCTAAATAAGATATTAATGTTTACTTTAAAGTAGTATTAAATATTATCCTGGATTGTTTTAAATTTTAATATTTATCAAAATAAAAGTTTTAATTAATAAAAAAATATGGTAAATAGATAGAACAAAAATATAATGTTTCAATTTGATAAATTACATAATAATTAATTTTAGAGATAGAGTTTTGACTTGATCAATTACGGCTGCAGTCGTGAGAGGTCTCCATCATCACCCTGTGGTTCATAATATATACCGCATGATTCAATTTATACCTTGTTGATGCCAGTGCCACCTGGTTCCAGCTTCTAGCAGCCGTTACATACTGCTGCGTCTCACGAAATGTTAGTATTTACATATACCTTTCTGCCATATTTCATTTTTATATGATTCTGAGAAATGTTAATGTTTAGTGAGATATCATAAAGAATTTTTTTTTTTTTTTTTTTTATAGAACATGGGAAAACGCAAATACTGACATCAGATTACATAGATCAATTTGACATTTAAAGAGAAGTTTGTTTTTTCTTTAACTGATAGAAAGTGCTCGTTCCGTAGGAGTTGTTTGTTATGGCTTAGCGTTTGGTCCCTATGTATTTGAATTACAGTTTATTCTATCGGTTACCAACATACTTTATCTACTGGGATGGACATGGTTTCATTAATCGTGTTCTCAACAAAATAAATGTCGACCCACACTGGCCAGATTCGAACTACACACAGTGGTCACTATTACTGATCTGGGCAATCGAACTTATTCTAATTAGTAAATAGCATTAATATTACACTGAAAGTGCTATAAATAGTTTAAAAAAAAGAATATATAAAATATGTAATAAAGTTACTTGAAGGATTATATGTAAAGTAATTTTTATTAAATATGAATATGAAGGAATTTTGTTTACAGACTAAATAATTTCGAAACTACATCCTTTAAACTTTTCAAGGAAGTAAGAACGCTTGCTTTAGAAAATAACGTATTTAAGGTAATCCCTTAAGTGAATTGTGATTAGTTAAGCTTGTCTCATAACCAAACAATCAACACCATACAAATATTTAAGATGATGGGTTTGGAGGTGTACATAACCTATTGAGGAAAACTTCTTATGAATTTAAACATAGATATTACATAGTTTTTCCTTTTAGAAACTCACCTGAAATCTTCCCGTTATGATGACGAATGAATATGAAATATATTTTTTCAAAGTTTTCAAGTAATAAATATAAATATAAAACCAAACCCAGATTTTTTGTTTATTTTTTTACTTCATTTTTTTCCATCACATCTAAACAAAATATTAATATATAATATGAAATATTAACTATAAGCAATTTTTTTTAGCAATTTATGACCTAATAAAAATATATATAATTCTTTTAGATCTCTTATCTAGCTTTTTTTTTCACCCTTCTGAGACTATTTATAGGTATACGAGTCTTGAATATATTTTGTAATTCTATATTTCTGTATCATTAAATCATATGCAAATAGTGTATATATACCCGTTAACTTCTCTTTCAATTGGCAACCTCCTGCCACTACGGCATTTCAACTTTGGTATTCGAAGTAGGGTTGGGCGAAAGTCGATAGGCCAATACTATCGGTTGATAGTGACAATCGGTAAGCGTGTCCTATCGATATATCGATAGTAACTATCGACTATCGCCCGACACTAATTCAAAGATGTGGTGCGGATAA
Source organism: Euschistus heros (assembly GCA_003667255.2). Taxonomy (NCBI): domain Eukaryota; kingdom Metazoa; phylum Arthropoda; class Insecta; order Hemiptera; family Pentatomidae; genus Euschistus; species Euschistus heros. The sequence goes on along the minus strand of RCWM02000331.1, from coordinate 1,166,856 downwards.
CGTAGCGTTCAAGATATTGAAATGAAAATGAAAATGAAATGAAAAATAATCTTTATTCTGGGACACCTTGTCCCCTAAGAATAACATATAAGAACAATAAAAAGGTATTATTGTCTGACTGCGTACATATCAGGCAGTAACTTATATAGAGTGTAAATTATATACTACAAGTCTTTGGGTTTACAAAAAAAAAATTAATAAATAAGTAAATAACAAAAATAAAAAAAAATAAAAGAAAAAGAAATATTCTAGCAATAAAACCTTATTACATAATTTCGGAAGATTGATAATTGAGGAGGTAGTGAATAAATTATGTTTAAAGGAAGTGAGAGAAGGAACATTGCGGATCGAAATGGGTATGGAATTCCAGAATAAAGCTGCACGATTAATAAAGGATTTTTCAAAGGAAGCAGTTCGATGAGAAGGGATATACAGATCATAGGCTGAGATCTGGTGTTCAAAAGATGAATGGAAGAACGAAGGGCAAGGATGTCGTAAATGTACGAAGGTTTTTTGGACTTTAAGGATTGGAATAGAAAGGAACCAAGGAAGTATTGTTGCCGAAAACATGGATAAAGCCACCTCAACTCGGAATACCAGCAAGTGATGTGAGAACGCCTGGGGATCCCATAAATGAATCTTATAAAGGAGTTCATTAATCTTTTTACCTTCATTTCAAGCTCGCCAGACAGTCCTCCGTATACTAAGCATCCATAATCGAGGTGGGGAAGGATGAGGAAAGGTACTAACAATTGACGGGTATTGCGAGGGAAAGATTCACGGAATCTTAGGAGCTGTTTGAGGATGGAGATGGTTTTTCGGGTAATGTGGGAAATATGGCTATTCCAATACAAATGTTGATCGAATACTACTCCGAGGTTTTTGACAGAGTTGTGAACTGAATAGGAACGTTATCGAGATAAAGAAGTGGATAACAGGAAAGGGAATTAAGGGAGGGTTTCGATCCAATTAGCATTGCTTTAGTTTTTTCTGGATTCAGTCGTAACTTATTCTCTACTGCCCATTGGTGAATGCTATAAATGTCATCTTGAATTTTACGAGTTGCCTCAAAAATCTCACAAGGATGAAACGATAAGTAGATTTGAAAGTCGTCAGCATATAAATGATATCGGGAATTATTAATAGCGTCTATCAAATCATTAATGTAAACGGAAAAGAGAGTTGGTGAAAGAGAGGATCCCTGAGGAACACCTCGCGTTAGAGGCACAGATTTTGAAGGAGGTTGGTTAGGAACAATAACTGTTTGGGAACGGAGAGATAAGAAGGACTGGAACCAGCCAAGAGCACTATTGGAAAGGGAGAGTTTTTGTAATTTAGTCAGAAGAATTTTATGATCCACGGAATCAAACGCCTTGGAGAAATCGAATAGGATTAGGATAGTAATTTTCTGTTGGTCAATTGAAGAATAAATGTCTTGAGTAATTTTTAAAAGAGCGGATTGAGTAGAATAACCTGAACGGAAGCCTGATTGAAGAGGAGTTAGGAGATCTTTATTTTCAAGGTATTTAGCCAGTTGAGAATGGACTATTCTTTCAAGTGGCTTAGATAGGTTTGATAGAATGGAAATAGGCCTAAAATGGGATGCTGTGGTAGGTGAAGGAACTTTATTCAATGGACGAACTAGGACCTTTTTCCATGCTGTGGGAAAGGAAGAGGTTTGTAAGGAGAAGTTGTAAATATGTATGAGAGCAGGAAGGATGACAGGAAGAGTGAGTTTGATAATTTTTACCGGTATTTGATCGGCACCGAAATCATTTGTCCGGGATTTAAAAACAGAAGCTATTATATCATCGGGGGGAATATAAAGAAAGTAAAAGTTATCTGGATTAAATGGAAATTGAGGAATGGAATAGGATAAAGTATTGATTGGAGTCTCATTGGGAGAGGAATCTACAAAAAAGGAATTAAGTTCGTCAGGAGTCACAGGATAATATGTACTGGAAGAGTAACTCGTAATCGAAAACTTCCTTAGAATTCTCCACTTAGATTTTGAATCTGGAGCTTCGGATAGGATGTTACGAAAATACTGCGCCTTGGCACGTCGCATGGTAGACTGGGTGAGGTTTCGAAGGGATTTGAAAGTGGAGTAATCATCAGATTACAGATCGCCTGAAGCGCCTTCTAGCTGCATCTCTTCTTTTCATCAGATCTCTAATTTCTTGATTAATCCAAGGAGCAGGTAAACGTCGGAAAGTAGAGGTTTTGAGCGGTGCTAGATGATTAAGACATGTTAGTAGATTAGATGAAAGGCATTCCACCATTTCATCTATAGAGTGGGAGGAATAGATTGGTTTAATAGAAAGGGATAATGAGTCTAGTAGAGGGTTTATATTTTCTGGAGTTAAGGAACTAAGATTACGCCAGGAAACTTTTTTATTGAGGATCATAGGTGTGGAAATATTGTAGGAGATTTGGATAAGATCGTGACAAGAGAGAAAGGATATTGGATTTTGAGAAAAGGAAAGTAAATTTTGAGAAGAATTAACTATGAATAAATCAAGTAAAGTGTCTGAAAACTGAGTATGGTGAGTAGGTTCAAAAGGTACGATAAATAGATTAAGAGAATAAGCTAGGTCTATCAAATAAGATTTATCAGGAGAAACGGAAAGGAGATTTGTGTTAAAATCGCCGGCTATTATTATGTTATTGTAAGCGGGAACATAGGTAAAAAGTGAGGATTCGAAAGTTGAGTCAAATTTGACTTGAGGAGGACGGTACACTATGACATAGAGGAGGGTAAACAAGTGAGAAGAAATTTCTGTGAAAAGATATTCTAGGTGAGGTGTATCAGTAGACGGAGATTTGAAAAGGATTTTAACCCTCAGACTGTCATGAACGAACAAACCAACGCCACCACCAGTCCGCTCCGCCCGATCATGACGAATGAGGATATAATTAGGAATGGATACCGATAAGGAGGGAATATGTGGTTTGAGCCAGGTTTTTCCGAGACAGCAACAATATGGTAGAAATTGTGAAGAAAATAATCATGAAATTCATCGAAATGTGCGGGAAGGGATTGGGAGTTAACATGACAGGTCAACAGGGTGTTATTCATATTGATTGAATAAAGGATAAGCTACAGAGGAAAATGGGAGCAAAGGGAATATTTGGAGAGGAAAGGCAAGGTACAATTCCTAAAAGGTTATATACATTATATGTACTATCAAAAAAATGAAATAAATAATATAAATGAACTAGTGAATTAAATGATCTTTGAAAGAAAATTTGAAATAAAAAATAAACAAAACCTGCCAAATTTATCTTGGCGTATAATAATAAATAAAGTATTTTAAAACGAAAAATATCATTAATAAATATGTAATTTAAAGAGTAAATAATTATGTTTAAAATAAATGTGAGCAATAATAAAATGTAAACAACTATATCAAATCCTAAAAAGCTAAACAAATAAATATAAAAATAAAAAAAACTAATTTTTTGGGGTAACAGTCAATCAACCGTCAATTAAACGCTTCCAAATCTTCTTCTTTGTTAATTAGCATAACAGGTTGACCATCATCACGCCGGCAGCGAACCCTTCCTCGCGCAAACCATACATACTTCACTTTGCCAGCCGCCCTCTTCTGCCTCGCTAGCCAGTAAAGCTGCCGGTTACCAGGGGTCATCTCTTCGCCGACGTATATTTTTTTCGTCCGAATCCCAACCGAGGTGTCTTGTGCTAAAATCTCTTTTCACTTTTCGTAGGCGAATAACCTCGTCTCTGGTCATCTGGCGGACAAAGCGCACTACGATTGACGGTGGCCGAGGATCCTCTTTTCTTTGTTTTTTTCCTTTCAACTAGGTCTAAGTCTTCAACGCTGAGTTTAATTCCTAGAGCCGCACCGACAGAACAAACTACGCCCTCTGTTGATTCTCCAGATTTTAAAGGTACACCTCTTATTTCTAGAGAATTCGAGAGCTGAGCCTGCTCAGTTTGATTTAGCCTCACCTCTAATTTTTTTATATATCCTTTCAAATTATTATTATCTATTAATAATTTCTCAATTAATTCCTCTTGTCTTTTGGCCCGCTCTTCTAAAGATTTAAGCCTCTCAGAATTTTCAAAAGCGAGGTCTGTCTGTTTATTGACTGTGTCCTTGATTTCCTTTATGTCATCGGTCACTTTTCCGATCTCGCACAGTATAGCAGATATGTTTTCCTCCATATTCTTACTGGGAACCGCGATATACTGTTGTGTCGTGGTGGCCGATTCACATTTAGGGCACTGCCATTGGTTAATTTTTTGCTGCGTAATTTCCGCCTCTTTTAAATTACTGCATTTTACGTGGCACAGTGTTTGGCACAAAAAACACAGGCCAATGCAGATTTATGATCTCTGGAGATGGTTGAATTGCACGAAGAACACAGCGCCATTACGTTAAAAGAGGTTTATTTATTAAATAAAGACTACGGCAATCTGAGTAGTTGGAGTGGGGGCACGCACTAATCCCCAATGGCTCTCTACGTACGTAAACCCGGCCGCTATTATTTTCTTTTTAATGTTTATTACGACACTCGTTGCCTTTAATATAATTAATATCTGCACTTTATAACTGCTTTATTTCAATATAATTAACTGAAATACTCACAGATCAAACTATTGAAGAAGAGAGAGATAAGAGAAGGAAGAGCACGCACTTAATGTTGATAGTTTGAAGGCTTGAGCCAGACTCTATTAGATCTGAAGCTCTTCTGTAAAACGATACGATATAAAAATCGTACGAAACAGAAAAACGTTATTTTAAGTATCATTTTCCTGCAACCATATTTAAAAAAAAATAATGTATACTCTATACAGATGATTTAATATGAGTAAAAGTATATGCTTAATAATATGATGCTATAAATGGATAATTACAATTTTAGCTTTTATTTTGAAGAAATGTTAAAATATTTATATTAACAATAAAAGATCTTAACAGCTAAATATACTAAGGTGATTTCGCGATTAATTTTGGTACTTTTTTTTAATTATAATTTGAAGTTTTTTAATTTTGTAATTGTTGACTATTCCTTATATAGCTATTCCAAGTATATTTGAACCTTTCCAAAGTCAACTGTAATCTTTACAAATCACTAGCAACTCTTTCCAACTCAAACGTATCTATTTTCAAATGAGATGAAACCCTTTCCCAATCAAATATAACTTTTTACAGTTCAATTATAATACTGATGGCCTCGTGATCTTCTTTTGTAAATATTCATTAGTGTACTAACAAAGGGTAGTTCCTCTACAAGGTTTATTCATGTCATTATATCTCATATATACCGCATATTTACTAGATGTGTTTTGTAATACAGTTGTAAATTTCTTTTAATAAAAGAATAAAAAAAAAATATTATAATACTTTTTATTTAAATTGCAACGGTTTTCATTTCAATTACCACCCTTAAAAATGTTTTATTTCAAAATTTAAGGAACTGTGGAATGGGTGTAGTTAGGGTCTCTGAACTGGTCTGGATAAATTAATACATTTTGTTAGCAGAGAAATGCATAATTTTTTTGAAAAAATAGATAGCCAATTTTTTTCTTCAAAGAAAGTTTATTTAATAAAATTGAAGTATGCCTATTCCACATTACGCTGCAGTTTGAAAATATTTTCTATGGAGACAATTGCAAAACGCTGCTCGTGACTTGGATATGGTGCCGAATGATATGTGGAAGCCTACAGTTGACTTGAAATAGGTTTAAATAGACTTGGAAATATACTATAAGTACTCGTTGTTTATCATAGTAAATTTGAATTATCAGTTATATGAAGATTTTTCATTACGATTGTTTTAAATAGAGTACAAGAGTACAACCTCGTTCGTTTCTAAACTGTGTACATTTAAATTATAACAAAGCAAACTTTACTAATGCAAACCTTCCTAGAACCATAAAAACGATGTTATAATTTAACAGATGTCTTCAATAGTTTTATCAATGAAAACTCTGTTTCGGAATAGTGCTAGAGCCATTTATCGGTCAATTTTCAAATTTTACTAGAGTCCACTTGTTACTTATTTAAATATTTTTTAATAATTTAATTAAACATAAGTCAATCTCTCTCTCTCTCTCTCTCTCTCTATATATATATATATATATATATATATATATATATATATATATATATATATATATATACACAAATCAATCCATGTATGTGTGTCCTTTATAGGCTTTGAAACGGTAAGAGATCATACTCCACGTGAGGCGCCATTTTTGTCTACATATTCAGAGGAAGATTATTGGCATATTGGTATATAGCTTAGATGCATACGTGACTAGTTATGAACCAAAATGTAAAAATCGTGAATTAATAAAAATCGCTTCAACAAATCAGTGTATTTCTAACAGCTGAGTCATTCCCATGTTTTATATTGTAAAAGAACGAGAAACCAGATGATTCAAAATAAGAACGATATATTTATATATTTTGAATGGTAAATTTATGGGCGAGGATGTACTCGTGCCGCACATCCCAATATTGCCAACTGATATGCCATTCGAATTTCGAGTCGCCTTAGAAATGACCACCAACAAGGCATAGGGGCAATCACTACAAGTTTGAGAACTAAATTTGGAAAATCCATGCTTCTCTCGTGGACAGTTATATGTGGCCTGCTCACGCGTTGGAAAACCATTTTATTTATTTGTATACGCAACAGATTAAAAAACGAAAAATATTGTATATCCATCAGCACTTCAATACATTGAATAAAAGCAAAAAAAAAAATAATTCTTGGAAAATTTATTAATTTTAAAAAATTATCAAATTACACAATATAATTCAAACAATACTACAATAATTGTTGTACTGATTTTTTTTTTTTTTTTTTTTTTTTTTTTTTTTTTTTTTTTTTTTTTTTTTTTTTTTTTAATTTTGTTAAGCGCACAGCAACGCACGTCGGGTACAGCTAGCTTTATTATAAATTTCAAGCTCTAGATACCATACCTATGAAAAATGGTTTGTCCTTATATAATAGTTTATATGCGTATATAAATTTATTATTGCTATTATATCAATTTTGAGGTAGTAGAGATTTGGTTTCAGTTTCAATTTTTGCTCGGAATCTTTTCATCGCTTTGCAATGTATTTATTGCGGTATACAGTCGAAATTAATAGTTTATTTAAGGTATAATGAAGGAATACATTAATATACCAGTTTCATTCGTTTCAAAGCCTAATATATTAAATTCAGAAACACCACCCGTTTTCAATTATCAGTTAAAAGAATTCACTACTGTAGCTCTCAGTTGCAGCCATATTCCCATGTTATTTTATGTTCCACTGAAGGTACAATATGTTTCAGATGTTTCCTATCGCCCTGTTCAGCTTGATTAACCAATAGCGTAACTAAACGTTGTTTTCTGAGTAAACGTTTTGCGGTTTTGTGTGGAACTAAGTTAAATATTTCGGGTTTATTTTTCATTGGTGTAGTATTGTTTTACCATTTGTTATTTGCAATCATCGTTTTTTTCTTGTTTGTTTGTCTTTTGTTTGCTAATATTGATGTCATTTACTTCTCTTTTCTTTATTGGAAGTAATTGTAAGCGTTTAGGTTTAAAAGTACAAATTTTGTGTTAATATGGTTTCATCTTGGTTACATGAGTGTGGAAAGTGCAGTAGCACACCTCTAAAGCAGAATGAGAGAATAATAAGTTTGAACTCAAAAGTCTAATATACTTAATATATATATATATATATATATATATATATATATATATATATATATATATATATACCATATATATATATATAAATTGTTATTATTATACACGCTTTTTGACATGGATTTTTTTGGCTGGCTCTAGTTGGTGTTGCTCAGATCGAAAACTTGACGGCAGTTTAAATATTAGAAATTTAATGTTGCCAGGACCTAATTTTTAGGAGTTGTTTTGGTTTATATGATATTAATTCACGTTTGAAATCCCTAATTCTCCCAACTTTCTTTATTTCGAATAATTATTAATTTAAGTAATTTGATCCTTTTAATTCAAAAATGTAAATTGAGAAACGCAGTAGATAGCCGTATCCATGATCTATTTTTTTTTCTCGATCAGGGAGTAATCGAGTTAATTTTTTTTTTCGGAAGAATATTACAATTCACATTTGATTGACTGAACACTTTTCTGGAAATGCTAAATTGCAAGAACCACCCAACTGGAAAGGAAGAAGGTTTTTAAGCAACATTTTTCCCTAATCACAATTAATTCATCAATCCTAATTTTTCCTTAAAATTATTTTCCAGAGTAACTGGTTTAAGGGATTTATTTATTATCTTGTAGTTATTTTGGCGGATATTGGCGGCCATTTTGAACAAAATCTCCCCATAGCAGAAACACGTACCCTTGATTAAAATGAATAAAAATAAAAATTTGCTGTACACATCTCTATCAGTAGTATCTACATATAATCAGTAGCACTTTAATAAAAATTCTACACTAGAAGATTTCTAGGCCATCTTCTTTTCAGACGCCTCGGAGAATTATCAGTAAGAAAGTGGGAAGGAATTTAAGAAAATAGTGGATTTACGTGGTTATGGAGCTTAATATGAAAGGATAGGCATCTGTTTTGGGCCAAATCAGAAAATTATAGAACACTAAGATATTTCTGGATAAGTTTATTGGTGACAAAGTAATAAGCATTGAGGATTTTTCGAATGATTTTGGATTGCAAGGATTGGATACGAGATGAATAGGATGGTTTAGTGGAGCTCCAAAGCCCATCTTCGTACGTCCAAATAGGTCTAATCACAGTCATGTAAATAATTCTTTTGTAATTAATTGGAAGCTTTGAACGTTTGTTTAGTAAATGTTGAAGTAGCGACTAGCAGTTTCTTGTCGTTTTAGTATTGTATGTGGATTCCAGGAAAGTTGTTTGTCCAAGTTGAGAACTAGGTAGTGGATCTGTTCAACAAAGATTAGCGGAATTTCATTAAAGGATAATGTAGGACAGGAAGACGTAGGTTTACGACGGAGGGTAAATGCTATTTGGTGAGATTTGTTTGGATTTATTATAATTCTTCATTTTTGACACCATTCTTGAATGTTTAGGATATGGGATTATAGTGTTTGGGAGGCAATGAAAGGAGCATTGTCTACTGATAATAAACATGTTTCATCAGCGTAAGTGGTGACGGCAGTGGTAGAGTGAGTCGGGATGTCAGCTTAAAATAAACTATAAAATTTTGAACATCAAATTTATGAAAATCAACTTTACATCAAAACTATTTGAGTGACAGTATTGCTGTTTAATACCTTCCAAAATTACTGTTTCAGTTAGTTTCGATTATTTCAATTACATTAATCGTTGTTTGGATTGCGTGTTTGCATGTCGACATTGTTGAAAATGAGGAAAATATTTGCACAAAATGCTCTGTAATAACACTATTTTAAGAAGCAAACACTGCTCGCTAGCCATTTATCTCTGTCTCATTTGTACCAGACCAGTAGGCCGCGCTAAAAGGACCCAGATAAACCAGAGCTCGTTCGTTTAGTTGGTTTCATCGATACAGGCCCAATTTCGACAAACAACTTCTGGGATTACATGCCTTATCTAATAGATTGCGTTGTACAATAATAATAATAATATGAGTGCAAAATAGTGAATACGATATAGTATATACAATGTTTCTTGAGGTGAAGATGCTTTGTTGAAATGAAGAAATAAAAAACTAATTTGCAGCCATCTTCAAGAAGATACAAAAAAAATAAATAATAAAATATAAATAAATAAATTAAAAAAAAAACAAACACAAGAAGGCTCTAGGTTGAGACCTAATAAGGAAATATACAAATAAATAAATGATTTGAAAATGGACATAAGAATAAGAAGATCAAGGTTCTTTGGGCATATGGTGAGGATACACCCAAAGAGGTTAAATTGAGAAATCTTCTATAAAATGAGAGGATAAAAGAGTGTCGGGGGGGGGGGGGGGGGGGGGGTGTATCTAACATATGAAAGAAGAAATTGAGAGACTGAAAAAAACCAAAACTGTTTCGATAGGGATGACTATATGAAGGGACTAAAAGACGTTGAGGTCCTTGTGGGAATGAAAGATTAGAGAAAGGGAATAGCGTGGAAAGAAGGAAGGAGCAATCGTAAAGAATGAGGAAGAGGTGGGAAGAGAGAAGGGGAATGAATAGAAGTTAAAATAATAATATTCATGTGGTCTCCGAGAAAAAAAAAATGTCTAGCTATTTGGGGAATTTAAACAAAATAAAAAAAAACAACAAAACGAATACAGTTGGTATGGTATTGTAGCTAGTTAGGATGGGTACTGATATATCAAAATATCGTTATTTTTCTTAGAAGGTACGATATTTTTTCTTTCTAATTTTTGTCGTACCCAGGCAAATATAAAACTATATAAATAAAAAAAAGAAGTAAAAAACTTTTTAAAATTTGTTTAAATAAAGGAATTTTTCTTAATTTTTGGGGCAGGGGATAGTTGGCAAGACGTACTGGTTTCTTTTGCACGAGGTACACATCTGACTAATTGTAAGTATACGAATTTTTATCCAAATTTCAAGTGCAACTTCCTAGGTGCACTCATATCTCAATCCTTGAAAACCAAAAAAACCCACCTACATTCATGACCTCCTTACTCAGCGCTCCTCCATCCACCTTTTAAATACTAGAACCTAACCCATCAATCTGTACACTCTTGCGCTTCAAACTGCATCCTTCGAAAAATACTTTATACGCGCTTCCTCTTAATGGAATTCATTGCCCATCTCAATTCGAAAAAGCTCCACTCTTACTTCCTTTAAACATTATCTATTTCTTTACATCCTAAATTTTCAATCTTCCCAGCAAATGTAAAACATGAATATTTATGTTATATACATTATAATAGTATACATAAGATGTATCCTTTTACAGGATTTTTCATTTATATTGTAACTCATAATTTAATTTATTAATCAATTTTTATTATTATTTATTATATTTAATTATCATAGTCAGACGATTTTCTGATGTATTGTACTCATTTGTTATTCTTTGGAGACAAGTTGTTCATTTTCTTCATATTTTTTTATTTGTACCTACTGCTTGCTGTTTAATTTATAGTAAACTATTCTTGAATTTTAAATATTTCAACCGATTATGTTGTCATTTGGGTAGTGAAATAAATTTACTAAAACGATAAATTAAACAGGAATATCATTGTAACGTGAGAGGAATATTTAAATTTTAAGAAGTCATAATCATAATAATGTCATAAAAAAAAAAACAATGTATCAGTGTATCGGTATTTGTGGTCAGCGATATACATTGTATCGTGTACTGATATTCAGAGCACAAAAAATATTTTTCTTACGCTATTCATCCCTAGTATCGGATCAAACACTGATATAAGGTTTCACATTATTAGCTGTCTTGATACCGAAAGAGGAAGTTTGAAATGGGTTTGCTACAGCTGCAATCAGTTTGTAAAATTTTAATTTTCTCATTATATTTATTTATATGACATTCATATTATAAATATTTTCTCATTATATTTATTTATATGACATTCATATTATAAATATTTTCTCATAGCAATGTTGTATACTTTTCATTCTTATACGATGCAGTGGCAGATCCATTAGATACCTAACCCCAGCTGATGGCTGCTACCTTCATTGCTGTAATATATGTTTTGAGATAAGTATTATTTTGACAGCCGTAGCTATGTCCGTAATAATACTTTGAACGCTTTTGTAAATAACATAAAATTCTGTAAAATATTTTTAATAAAAGGAGTTTCTATCTATCTATATATTCTGAGTGCTGCAGTAAACGCGAAGGTTTTGCCTCTTCCTGCTCACAGCCCAGGTATTGCACCATTTGGTTATGGCATGTTCAGATCAATGGATCATTTTTAAAAATGTAGGATTTTTAATAATTGCGAGGACAGGGGAGTACCCTGGTGTCTGAGCTGGCAAGCACTTGCTGCAGGAGTCGGTGGGCTTACTGGCCTGGAGTTTCGGGGTACCCAGTTTTTGTTCTGAAGAGGATCCCATTAAATAAGGGGTCGAAACGTCAAAAAAAAGAGGAGAGAGGAGAAGGAAGAAAGAAAATGTGTATATGGATAAATAATAATATTGTTTGAACAAAATATTGTTAAATATAAAGGACCTAAAACCCGATTATTGTAAAATAGTTGATTATAAATATATATATACATATATATATATATATATATATATATATATATATATATATATATATATATATACATATATAAAAAATGTGATATTTAAATATAGAATTTTTTTCTATTAAAGGTCTAATGAGGGGCTGGGATGTTAATTACACACTAGATACCTATTTAACACTTTAAAACTTTCTATAAGAACTATTTTAATACAATGGACTGTTGAAATAGAATGACCTGCATTGTTATAGTTTCTGTTGTAGCTCAACTTCTATGAATTGAATTTGAAATTAGGAAAACAAATGCTTTGAAGAGTAACTGCAGTGTTGCACTATGAGACACATTGTAATTATGCTGGAATAGTTGGATAGTGAACTTTATTCTATTTAATTGATTTTGTTATTATTATTAAACTGTTTAACAGCTTCAATACACCTTTATTTCCTTAATATATAACAATCACATTTTCAATATTTCATCCAAATCCTCTGGATCAATCTTAATCTAGTTCCACACACTTTTATAATCCTTATTAAATTATAATGTCAGAAGCCTCGAAATCTTTTATGGATTAAAAATAAATTCATTATGGAGTCCTGGTAATGGCCAGATTCTATATACATTCCTCGAGTGATTACTATTGCGCTCTCTCTGGACCTTCACTGGGTTTTCACACCAATGACGTACCTGGGAGAACAGCGCTCTATAAGTGGAGGGAGAGGCTAGATGTGGGGATTCCTAAACTGAGTGTAAATTTTGTTCATAGATGATAAAAGTATAGTTGACTGGATGAAGGTTGGAGAAGAAGATAGTCAGGGATGCAGTCAAAGTAACACCACGTTAAAGAAGGAATTCTTTAATACGTGCCAACGTTTCAACCTGCGTTGCAGGTCTTCTTCAGGGCCACCGAACCACACTTGTGAGGAGAAGGACGATGACTTGGTTCTTTAACGTGGTGTTACTTTGACTGCATCCCTGACTATCTTCTTCTCCAACCTTCATACACTCAACTATACTTTTATCATTATGGATCGTAATCTTCTGGGCCAAGAACAAGAATCTAGAGTGACTTCTGAGTCATCGTCCTTCTCCTCACAAGTGTGGTTCGGTGGCCCTGAAAAAGACCTGCAACGCAGGTCGAAACGTTGGCACGTATTAAAGAATTCCTTCTTTAACGTGGTGTTACTTTGACTGCATCCCTGGCTATCTTTTGTTCATAGAGTATGATTGTATTTTTAATATTATTTATTTCACTTTATACATTGTATAGTTAGATGTTATTCCCTTTTTTTTATCTTTTTCATTTATTTCTTATTGTATATATTGAATAAATGGATTCATCTATAACACTTATTTCTCTTTCGTGAGAAAGATAGTAATAATTACTAAATAAAAGTAGAAATATGTACATAAATATATTTAACTCTGAACGATAGGCCTGGATGAAGAATATTTATTATAAAATTAGATAAACGATGATTAATCGGAACTGTTAATTATTGTATCATTAATATCTATTTTGATAAGTGTTTTATGATTGAAGGGTTTGGTGGATGAAGGGGTTATGTAACAAAACACAATTTTTATGAATTTATAATTTTTTTTTTTTTTAGATTTTCCTTTAGCAGAAAATATTTACATATCCCCTTCGTTTTCTTCATGTCTCTTTTTATATTTATTTTGAAATATTCAGAATTTGCTGTCTAACAATTCTCTGCATAAAGTCTCTATCCAATAAACTAGGTTGTATTAAAAAAGAACAATGTAGCATAACCCCTTCCTCCAACAAACACTTCAACTATATACCAAAGCTATATCTTATTTATTATTGATTTGATTTGTCAAATGTTCAACTTTTCATAAACCTTGTCAATAAGTAATAATACAATAGGCTACAATTTATTTTTAACTAAATTAATTTTTTTTATAGTTTAATTATTTTAAACCAATTAAATTGATGATTGCTTTTATAAATTTGCCGTAGCGTTGTTGAGGCCGATCCGGATGGAGATACAAATTGAGCTTATATCGACTCGGTTGTTATAAATATCGGATTTCAATGGAATATTTCCACTCGGTTCAAGAATGTCCTAATTTAAGCGTTAATTGTGAAGGTAACCAATTAATTATTCCAAATTAGGGTATAAATCGAATGAAACCCTCATCTGGAAATTAGATTAATTAAACTGTGGTATCGGGGATTATTTTGGCCTAATTGGCATTCTAATACCCACTCAATGTAGCCATTGGATAATTCCTTACCAAGGTTACCTCTACCTCTGCACCTGTCATTATCTGTCTATATCATTCTTGTTATAATAAAGTCACTTTCTTTAATGATTAACATTCGAAGGAAATAGTGATGCCACAGTTAACCAATGGAATCAAATATGTCGAATTCACAACATATTACAAAAAAAACCAAACTAATAATCAACGACTGGCACTCCCTCTCAGCCTCCACTGGATTTTACACAGTAATCCCACAGCTATGGGATTACTGTAGGCCTGGCTTGCCTCCCATAAATGGGGAAACAAGCTTGCTCTGCGGTTTCCCTGGGATGTTTTTCTATATTGTAAATATGAAGCGTAGAATTCCAAAACCAAATAAGTCTATTTTTTAAAATATTTCATTTCTGGTCTATGAAGGTATAGTCAGACTGGATCAGGAAGGGAAATTATCTTTTGTATAGCCGTTTTGAATGTGATTTAACTACTTTTTGAGAAAATCTTTCACCTAAAGATGGTCAAGTGGAAAAACTATTAAATAAAAAAAAAACAAAAACAACAATATTGAAATTGGACTTAGATAGATAGATGGATTTTAGATTTCCACGCATCTTATAGTGTGATTGTGCTTTTTAAATTAATTTTTTTATCTTTTTTTTAATATTCTTTATACTTTTAATTTTTGAATAATTTTATATTAATATTTACTATATTTTCTATCTTGTATAGAAGATTTTTATTTTGGCTTTCTTTTTGTTTATTTTAATTTTACATATTGTATAAATAGATATATTGTCATCTAGATTACTTAATGTGTTGCTTCAGTCAGAGTTGAGCAGAATTTATTCATAGCTATTTGACAACTACACTCAACAGCAAAAAAAAAACCGGACACTCAGATTTGGTCTCATAATTTTGTTAAATACGTTAATCTTTTAAATTTATGGTTGGAAATGGTTTGCTTATAAGTTATTTTCACAAAATCGAACAAAAATGAATAATTGTTATTAATTATTAACAAAAAATTATGAAATTATGAAAAAAAAAGAAATCCACACATTTTTTAAAAACTGTATTCTTCAATTTTATCACGTTTTCTGACAAGGGGGGTTCTTCTAATAGCGGGTATTTCTCCCTCTTCTATGGTGAAGCTCTAATCCAGTCAGACATAGTAGAAATTAAAACAATCCAATAAATTTCAAAGAAGTCGAATTTGCGAAATTTCAGCTTTAGGAATATTTTTTAAAAATTTATTCCTTATTCCTTCAAGACAGGAAGGTATGTTTTTATAAAAAAAACATCATCAAAGGATTTTTTTCTGTGCCGTTGTACAACGTATTTAACAAAATTAAGGGACCGAATCTGAGTGTACGGTTTTTTTGCAGTTGGGTGTACTTACCGAGAATCAATCACCAAACTTATCATTCTTTTTTCTATATTGGTGCAACAGACACATGAAGGCGTCCTTGGCTCCACAGCCAGAGCTAACTATCACTAATATCATCGATGCTTTATGATATTTTAAAATATACTATTATATAAATATGTGTGGATATACTTGTTACTTAAGGGTCATTGGAAAATATTAATTTAAAAAGGTTATGAACTTGAAATTTTCGTTAAGCAAGGTCCTTATCCTGTGACGTAGTATTTCGTTAAAAAACATCAATTCTTTGAGGAAAATTTCTTCAATGCCTTCAAAGGAGGGAAAAGCGTCTTCTTAAGGTAGCCCTTTTGAGAAGACTTTTAGGGCTTTTAGTAGAGTTTGTTAATTTCACGACAGTCCCTTAAAGTTTGCTCCCAGCCTAAGGGGACGTGCTGTTCCTGCAAATGGTCTATGGTTCTAGGATTTTGATATTCTGATCAGGCTGTAGGTTTTCGAATATGTTTTTGTTTAGTTTAATAATTAGTAATTTAAAACTTAAAATGATATATCATTAATAAATAGTCTTGATCATTAGGATTTAAAATAAATTATGAATTATAATTATGTTGAAGGAGGTTTGCTGATATTTAATTTATATTTATTAATTAATATGGTGCCTAATAAAATATTATATTAATTTTTGAACAATTAAAGTAAAAACATCACTGAATAAAATAAATGAAAACAATGATTAAATAAATGTAAACAGTAGCAAAAATAATATAATATAATCAAGAAATTCTGTTAAAATTCTATTATTGATTTTAAGGACTATATATATATATATATATATTTTTTTTTTTAGTAATAATTAGGATTCTGAGGAAACAAATGGATTTAATAATAATCAAAAAATTGACGAAAGGATAACATAATAAAATATTGAATATAGCAAGCATTGTGGTGAAGAATATATTCCAGGTTAAAAAAAAAATTAATGATAAGAACTAAACAATGGAAATCCCCACACCAATATTGCATTACATAATTGAATAAAAATTGTAACACATAAAAATAAAAATAAACCCAGAATATAAGGACAACAAAGATACTTAATTTATAAAATAATGTGCTTGACTCGTACAGGTAGAACAATGCCGAATTAAAAAAAAATCTACAAACATAAAAACGACTGTAAAAATATTAAAAACTAGCAACCCCCGTCGCGGATTTGCCAGCTATAACGAACTAACGAACTATGTATGTCGATTTTTTTTTATTTATTTATTTATTTTTATTTATTTATTTTTTTTTTTTGTGGCTAAAATAACTTTATTGTTTTCATCTGGATGGATTTGAAATAAAACCATAAAAGTATACGAGACTGTGGCAAACCTCGTTACTGCTACCCAACATTGTATATTGTAATTATTGCTAAACCTTCCTAGAACTATCACGATAATTTAGTTAGAATTGGGTACAGATGGTTTCAGTGGTTCATTGTAAACTCTATTGTACTTACCATTGTACTTACCACTTATCGTTCGATTTTCAAACTATTTTAAGATCTACATGACGTACCTAATACTTCAATCTTTTCTAATAATTTAATTTAATATAAGTAAATTTTATTATCAATTTAAAGATCTATATAATACCGTACCTTTGTAACCTCTCATGTAACATGGCGCTCGCCACCAATTGGTCAATTTTGAATTAGCAGATTTTTTTAGAAACCTTCCTATACACTATAGACTATACAAATGATCTAGTTTTTTTGTTGTTTTTTTTATATACATTTATTTAAATTTACAACTGTACAGAATATATACATCAAGTAAATGTGTTGACAACGATTACAATAACATGTTAAAACTTGGAAAGAACTACTAATAAAGTGATCCTGAACTTTATTAAAACTTCTACACTAGAAGGTCTCTAGGCCATCTTCGTATCAGACGCCTTGGAGGATTATCGGGAATGGAGTGGGAAGCAAGTTGAGAAACTAACGGATTTGAGTGCTAATGGAGCTTACTATGAAAGGATACGTATCTGGTGTGGGCTAAATCAGCAACATATGAAACATTAAGATCTTTATGGATAAGTTTATTGGTGACAAAGTAAGGAGCATTGAGCATTTTACAAAAGAGCCCCAAAGCTCAACTCCTTACGTCCAAATAAGTCTAACCACAGTCATGCATATGAGTCTTTTGTAATTAATTGGGAGCTTTGAACGTTTGTCTAGTAAATGTTGAAGTAGTCTGAAACTACGGGCAGTTTCTTGTCGTTTTAGTCTTGTATGTGGATTCCAAGTTAGTCGTTTGTCTAAGTGGAGTCCTAGGTAGCGTATCTGTACAACAGGGATTAGTGGAATATCATTAAAAGCTACTGTAGGACAGGAGGTCGTAGGTTTACGACGATGGGTAAAGGTTATTTGGTGGGATTTGTTTGGATTTATTTTGATTTTCCATTTTTGACACCATTCTTGAAGGTTTAGGATATGGGATTGGAGTGTTTGAGAGGCAATGAAGAGATCATTGTTTACTGATAACACACATGTGTCATCAGCGTAAGTAGTGAGAACAGTGGTTGGATGAGTTGGGATATCAGCTGTATACACTGTGTAGAGGATAGGACCTGGGATACTACCTTGAGGAACACCGGCAGATTGGGTAAAGAGAGAAGAATAGGAAAAGTTATGATTAACTTTGAAGGTTCTATCGCTTAGATAGGAATGGATAATTAGGAAGTATGTTGAAAGAAGGAAATGACCTAGTTAAACTTTAAAACAGATTGGTTCAGTAGTTTTCGTGGTTAGTGATCACAGACGAAAAATGTTTAGTACTTTTATATAATATTATAGAAAATGAAATAAAACAATATGCGCTGGTCACATACAAAAACTAGGACACAGGTTTCATTTTAATAACACAAAAATACTAAATTTTGAGAATGGAACCCATAATCGAAATATAATGGAAGATGTTTATATTAATAAATCAATGAAGAATGTTGTAAACTATAAAACCGGAACTGCTAAAATATGTGCAGATCATGGTAATCGTGGTAATTGAAATATCTAAAAAAAACAATACAAAACTATATTATAGAATTAAAGTTGTCAGAATGTTAATAATAATCAATAATATTTAAAATAAAAATAAATAAATATTCATTCATATTTATTAGCACGTTGTGACTGTCCTTAAGGTGCAGTGCTCCTGTTTGGGGGTTGGGCCAAGAGCTAACGACGATAGTAGCATTTTCAAACTTATAATATTCCAATTTAATTGGTAATATAAAGCTTTCGTTGTAAACAATTATAGTACGTTGGACCCCACTTGTCACTTTAGAATTAAACATGCAATTGAATGAAATGTATCAACTATTCTAATTATATATATATATATATATATATATATATATATATATATATATATATATATATATATATATATAAAAAAAAAATTGTTGGCATATCGCAGAAGTATTTCTTAAGTGATAAAACTGAAAAATTGGAATTTTTGATTTATTATTATGTTTAAGTTCATTAGTTTTCAATGAAATGTAAAAAATGTATCGAATTAACTTCAAATTCTGCTTGATACATATCACTTGCGGTTGGGATTAAAAGGTAATTCAGGTACACAATATTTCATTCGTCTTAAAATTTTGCCTTACATGCGAGATATGATATACTGTATATAAGGTAAATTGAATTTTAATAATCACAATAATCGATATATATATAAACTTAATCGATGTATATTTTGTTACTTGTTAGTGTGTAATGTTTTTAGAATCTGTAATCCTAAATATGGGAAATTACAGTTCCTGAAAAAAGTAAATAAATTGTTTAATGACTTTTATTAATGAGTATAATGCCAACAAAAAATAGTTAAATCATAAATTATTAATAAACGAAAATCATGGGAGTAATATTGTACAACTTGCCAAATTATTCCTTTTGGCATGTTCCATAATTGGCAAAAATGTTATACCATAACTTTCCTCCTCAATATAAACCCATTTTTTATGATTGATAAAGTATTGATCATACTATATTTGAGTCGTCTTATTTAAATATACATGACTGAACAAGTAATTCTTTATTAAACGGAATGGAAATAGATGTTTGAACAACCTGAATTGAAAAATGAAAATTAAACTTTAGAAAAGGTTAAACGAAATACTTAAATAAATCATTCAAAACTTTCAAATCAAACCTTTCAGATTATCAGAATGTTAATTCGAGGTATTGATATATGACCTACACTTTTATATAAAAATAGAAACAATTAAATTCATTCAGTTACAAATACTTTCCTATAAATAATTAGTTAATTTGCTTTCGTTTAGTTTCTTTGGGGAATGTATTGTATTTCACTCCTTCTTGCAAATTAAATATTTATTTATTTATTTAAATTTCGGATCAACAATAAATGTTATACACGAACTGTTTGATAAACAAATGTTATAAGCCAAGTATGTCTTGGTAAGCCGTAGGCTTTAATCTTCTTGTTATTGATGTTCCTAAGTTATACTCCTGAGCTCCAGATGCGACGTGGAGAAATGCACGGTGTCGTCTTGTGAGCTTGTTAAAGACCTCTTCAAGTCGATCAACTCCCAGTTCCCGGTGAAGCTGGGAATTCCTTAAAAACCAGGGCGCATTAACCGCCATTCGCAGAATTCTGTTTTGGAATGTCTGTAGTCTCTTTTTGGTTAATTTTGAAGTGTTATACCAGACAGGACAGGAGTAGGTCAGTAGGGGCCGCAGCATGGTTTTGTATACTAAAATAGCTGTTCTGTGACGAAGTAATGATTTTCTATTTAAAAGAGGGTACAAAAGTTTAAGTCTTGCGTTAGCTTGTTGTAAGATGTAGTTATTGTGTAATCTCCAAGTCAGTCTGGTGTCAAGGTGTACTCCTAGGTAACGCACTGCCTGGTCTTTAGGATTCCAGGGAACTGGGATGTGATCGAGTCGAAGTGTAATCAGGTCGGTGAGGTTGAAGCGACGAAAGGTGAAGATTTTCGCTTCCGTCTTCGATGGCTTTAGTTGAAGTTTCCACTTCCGGAACCACGACGAGACACCGTTAATGCCACATTGAAGTTTTCCGATGGCTTCGTGAAGATCATTATCTTGGGAAAGGAGTGCTGTGTCATCAGCGAATTGAGCAATAATTGTGTCCTCATCACACTGGGGGATATCCGAGCAATAGAGGCTAAATAAAAGAGGACTCAGTATGGCACCCTGGGGTACTCCTGCGAGGATAATCTTTCTCTCGCTGATAGCATTTTTTATTCTCACTTGGAACGTCCTGCGGGTCAAAAATGAGTTTATAATGCTGAAAAGGTAGAGTGGAGGCCAAGTCTTCTTCAGCTTATGCAGTAAACCACGGTGCCACACTGTGTCAAATGCTGCTGCCACATCTAGGAATACTCCCGTGGTATATTTTTTTGCCTCAAAGCCACGGTAAATTACTTCGTAATTACTACTTGCAAATTAGAACTCCCAATTTTTTCTTAAGGTGAACTTTTTAAAAAAAGATTTATATTCTATTTATATTTAAGGGTAATGTTTAAAATATATGAATAATTTCTATTCCTGACGTGTAAGATTAACTATTGGCCACCCTTTTCTTTTTTATTGCAAATAGTTTAGTTTTTATGATACTGTAAGTTCAAAAAAAAAAAATTCATGTCAATT
The DNA here is from genome assembly GCA_003667255.2 of Euschistus heros. Taxonomy (NCBI): domain Eukaryota; kingdom Metazoa; phylum Arthropoda; class Insecta; order Hemiptera; family Pentatomidae; genus Euschistus; species Euschistus heros. Next base: position 1,145,401 of record RCWM02000331.1, on the reverse strand, counting down.
AATTTCAATGTCAGTGAGCTTTTCTCTGTACAAATATTTAAAAAAACAACTGATTTTATTGAATAAATATTACGATCTACATTTAAAGGTATATATATATATATATATATATATATATATATATATATATATATATATATATATATATATATATATATGGTCACTTCCTAGTCTCCATGAACAATCATTACATAATATTATTATTGATGTGAGAAAACCAAAATATTTCCATTTAAAAATTTATAATTTTAAAATAAAATTATATCACAAAATACAATTCACATGAGAGAAAAAACCAATCAAATAAATAATAAAGAAACAAAAAAACAAAAAAACCAACAATAATTATAAGAGAAACGAATTACCTAGTAAATAGCAAATAAATTTATTATCTACAACATATAAAATATAAAATATAAATGAATTACTACTAAGACAATTAAAAAAAAACTAATAAGAATTTCAAAATGGTTTCATTAGTTAGTTAAGGAATGTTCACTAAAACTTTTAACCAAACATTGTAGATGGGAAGATACACTGATATTTCTCTATATGTTGGTTAATTAGTATATTAGTGCTCAGAAATCAAAAAGCATTTATAATGGAATAAAAAAGCTTCCAAGAATACAAAATGTACAACTGTTTTCTGGCCGTATTTATTTCGATAGTGATTTACTTTTATTAGTTTGATATTGTCATCCTATCAATTACTTATTATCAACAATTTATTGATTTGCTTGAAGTAGCAATGCATGATCTTTTAAGAGAATTATCAAAGCTTCTGTACCAAACAGTGTTAGTATACTTTAAGAAAAAATATTCTGTTACCACCGATGAAGAAACTTTTTCTTTTTTTTTTTTTAACATTTCTGAAAAAAAAAAAATGTTTGGTAAAATAATAATACTATTAACTACGTCAGCGGTGTCAATTGGTTACAAGGAGTCGACTTTGGACACTTGATTTTCGATGCAGATCCTTCTTCCCAAGAATCGTTAGACAAGCCTGATTGTTACTTAAGAGTTTATATATTTTTAAAAGAACACTCTTTCATTCCAAAGGGTACTAAATGGATAAGAGATAGTCCCTGCATTACGCCCAATGTCACTTGGACAAAAAGGATACTAGTTTCAGACTTGCCAGGATCTGACGATGTTTGACTGCCGAGGGATATCCTTGAACACTTCTTCAAGAAAAATAAATTTTCTTCCTTTTGCAAAATGAATAAATCTTTTTGATTTTTATAAGGACACTGGAGGATTAAGACATAGCCCTTTTGCGCCCAATACTACTGAAGGATACTGGTTTCAGATCTGCCAGGATATACGACTTTCGACGGGCAAGGTATTTCCTTACAAAAAAATTAATTTTCACACGTTATAAAATTGATTAACTCTCTTTGATTTTTAACCTTCAACCGGTCGCTCTAATTTCCGTAACACGAGCGGTCGCGCGTTGTGAAAAGTAATACACCCTGTTTACTATCCGTTTTGGTCCAAATTTTGTATTTAATATATTAAATAAAATATTTTGATTATTAAACATTTAAAATAGAGTATATGGACAAAATATTACCAAAGAGAATAATATTTTGATCGTAAATGAAAATATGCTTGTGATTGAGAATAATAAAAACAGATTTAAAACTTGATGTTTTATTTACAATATTATTGTCAAATATAATTATTTTCACGTCTAAAATGGTTGTTTTTATAATCACTTATTGTAAACATTTTTTTTTTACGAATGATTTTTACAAATAAAATGTAGACATCCCCTAGTCCCACTCCCCTTCCCTCCCCGCGTCATCTTCATCACCACCCTCAACCATGGAGTTATAGTACTATGGAGAGGCCCTTCCCGTATATTGTTCCGTGAGGGGCGAGACCAAAACATAACCGGCCACGCCCACTATGCCCAACTGGCGACTTGTATTCTATATAGTCTAGGGCAATTTAAAGGGTTCGTAATAAATAAGATAAGTAAATCACTAAAGTAAATAAATCACTAAAATAAAATAACAGCAGTATAAAGCCTAGGAAGCCAAAATTTGAACTGATAAGATGTTAATATACTGATAATACGGTTCACACCAAAATGGCTGCCTGCCCTGGCTATTGAGAAATAAGCCCCTTCCACTCGTCTATAATTCCATACCCTCAACATAGGTTTCTGGATCATAATCTAGAACATTTTCTATTTCCTTTTCACCTATTTCCATTTTCTTTTCTTTTTTTTTTGATTGTCCGGTTATTTTTTCTTTCTTATCTAATTCTGCAAAATTCGAGGAATATATTCCAATTTTATAGGTTTCAACCTTTCAACCGAGTAATTAATACTTCCCGGATTAAGAAAAACAAAAGTAAAAATGAGAAAGAATTCTACTTACATTATATTGAATCTAGCTGATTACTGGAAAGGGACGCGAAAAAAAATACCGACAGCGGTCGCTTGTTGTACTTTGTTCAACATTGAGGACTAAATACTTTTTAATCAGGAAACTATCCCTGCTACCACATTGAAGAATTACAAGCGGTAAATAGACGATTATCTCGAGGAATAGCTAAAGCTAATTTTCCAGGAAGCTGACCGGAAGCGAGAGAGAGAGAAAAGATGTCGAGTATTGTACAAAATACAACGGCGCGATCGGTGGAAGGTTAAGAAGGCACTAAGTGATTAAGAGATGGCCCCTGCACTAAGCAAGCCTCTGAAATTGGGCTTAGCTTGCTTTTTTCCTACTACTGATATATTTAATAAATCTTTTATTATTAATAGTATCAGCAATATGGAACGTGTTTATAAACTTCTCACAATACCTAATTAAAAATGGATCTGAATTGGCCTATTGTCTTTATAATTATACCGATTGAAGCTGACACCTTTCCCAAAATCGTTGGACCTTACAAAGAGGGAGCTAGTGTATATAGCGCTTCTAATTATTCGCAATCTGGGGGATAATTATAGGGAACATGCGATACCCTAGCACGCCATCGGACACTCTTGTGGCTGGAATCAACTAGCGAATATTACTTCTGGAATTGATCAATTCTTTGCCACTTTTATGGTTTTTAGTCAATTATAATACCAGTTTCGAATGTTGTAACGTTCATCTTCAGTTCTAAAAAAGAACATTCAAAAATTAAAAGCATGAGCAATGTGATTTACCTAGCGTATTTATTATATATAGTAAGAACATAGTCTAAGATGCAGTAAGGAGAAAGTTTCTCCCATAAATGCCAACATACATTTGGTTTCGTGCCTTACGTTTTCTCATTAACATAATAAATATAATAGGAACCTTTAGTTGATTGTTAATAAATATATAAGAAAGATGGTCAGGAGAAAGAAAAAAAACACGGCCAAGTTAAAAAATGATTTTAAAGAATGCCGACGTCTGCCCTACAGATCTTTTGGGCTGTCGAAACATTCAGGAGTGGAGACGATCGATGCAACGTCAGTACTCTGTTTAATTTTTTTTCTACAACGTTTTTTTCTATAAAATCTATAATATCTCCATTTTGCTTAAATATTTTTCAAATTTTGACGCATTTTCGGATTTAGCATTAAATTTTCTGTAACTGTACATATAACTTTGAATTTCAGAAACTTGGTATCTAAAGAACAGCTTGATCTTCACCTTATTTCGAAAAGTCACAATGTCTTATATTACTTCAACGCTCACCGTTTTTTTAAAAAACTATCCGTCAAATCTCACAAAAACTTTAAAATTTAATAAGCTTTCGAATGATATGTTAAACGTAATGATTTTGTTACGATTTCATGGAGAAATTTACTTTTGAAACCGAAAAAATATGGTGTTCTCATTTGGCATACAAATAAGTTACTTGTGTAAATGAAACATCCCTTAATGAAAATATGAATTTCAAACATAATAAACTCTTCAATGGATTAAAAAGCAAAGAAAAAAAATTATTGTTTAATAGAAAATAAAGGAAAACTGTCAATAAAGCGACACCAGATAAGAGGATCTTATGTTATTACATTTATTTATTTATTACTATAATTTAGGATTTTATTTTATTAACTTTTCAATGAAAAGTTATGAAAAATATTTAATATGAATATGAATATTATTTAATATTTATATGAAAAATATTTAAGCGAAATGGAGAGATTACAGCTTTTATAGAAAAAAAACGTGGTTTCCTCAAAAAAAGTCTTTGTTTTATCATATATCTGCAAAGGATTGGAATAGAAAGGTAAGATCTGCGGTATTTTGCTACATCTTTGATGTAGTTTCACCCAACTTTTTTTTATACACTAACAGATACTCACCCTGTATAAATAACTTTGTTTGAAATTATATAAGCCAGACCATTCTACTACTTCATTATACATTTTTGTTATTCTTGGAGGACAATACCTCACAGAATAAAAAAAAAAATTATTTTTGGTTTTCAATTTTACCTTAAAATTATTGTAATAACATAGATATAATTAGTTTATAAATCTAAATTATAACATAAAACCAAAACCAAGAAAACAAGAATTTAAGGTTACGTAAGTTCTTTAATGAGTATTGTAAAAGTTTTTTTTTTTTTTTTTAAATTCAATAATTTATTACAAAAAAAAAAAAAAGAGTTCTTTTCCTACAATAAATAAAAAACTGTAAAAATGTATTTAAAATAACAATTACAATCAACAAAGGCCATGTATTCATTAAAATCCTTTTTTTAAACAAAGAAATATTAATGAATAAAAATGGCCGACCACTCGGATCTTCTTTCCGACTAATCGCCGACTAGTTGACTACAGAAGCAGCCTATAAATCCGCCCTACTGAGACTAGTCGATCTCTAATTGATATATATGTAATTAACTTAAATATTACAAATTTATTTGGTTTAAATTTGGCTATGTTGCAGGTTAAAGTTCAGATTTGTAGTATATCATGTTACGTTTAATTAACATGCCCTAGATATAATTAATATATCCATATGCATTGCATTGTAGTTAAATTCAATCTGGGTTTAATTAAGATTACAAATAATTTGTTGTCCGTTGTGGTTGTTGAAAATAATTAATTAATATTCATATTAAATATACGATTTAATTGGCTGTGAAATTCGACATTTTGAGAACGTCGATTTAAATTAGATTAAAATTAATCTCGCACAAAGAATAAATATTTGAAGCACTGATATCAGTCTAGGAAAAGGTGTATCAACATTTGTATTTCATGAAGATACATGTCATCATTTAGTTAGATTTTATATAGATATTGAAATTATTATTGTATTTTCTTTTACTTCATTTATTTATTCACACCTGTCAATTAGAACAAACAAACTTAGTGAATTTCTATGTAAAAGAATTTTTTATGTAAAAGAATACATGGCGTGAAAGGTATGAAGCGGAACAGAACCCAGCGGCCTCCTGTCTTGATTTTTGTTTCTTTTAATATAGTGACGTCTCTTATCCAGCTTCTTTTTAGCGTTCTCTGGAATATGTATCATGGCCATGTCAATTATAGGTGCGTTATGATATCCATGTAATTTTTGGTGGAACGGTTTTTAAAGGTTCTTATTTGATCGTTAATTTTTGGAATGCGAAGGTCAGTATTTAGAGTTATGTAGCTTATATATTGTAATTATGTTACCACATGGTAACAACTTAAAAAATTAAAAAATACATCCTATAACTTGAATTATTATTATTATAGTGTTATATCCCTCTTACCATGTGGATATAAGGTGTTTTCTCGGATACTTTATAATAAGATCCCTTCTTTTGCCGAGCAGAATACAGGAAACTACCAGACAGCCTTTATGAGGGGAAAGTCTACTATAGATTAGATATTCTCCATCAGAAGAATTCTGGAGGCTGCAGGAAGTATGATATCCATTCACAGCACGTCTATGATAGTATAAAGAGAAACGCATAGTAATAGAAACTTTGGGTATGCTATGGGATATGGAAATACCACCGAAGCTGATACGTCTAATCAGGGATGATGAAGAAGGTGCAATGCGCAGTGCGTGTCCAGGATGACCTCACAGGTGCTTCGAAACCCACAAAGGACTGAGACCGGGTGATTGCCTCTCATGACTTCTCCTAATATGGCCTTCGAAAGTGCGGTGCGGAATTTGGAATACAAAATGGGAAAACTATATTCAATAAATTTTCTTTGAATTTGTTATGACATACATATTGTTGGAAGAACCCCTATAGATTTGAAAAACGCTTTTATGAATCTCCAGATAGCAGCGGCTTGAGTGGGTTTAGAGGTCAACGAGTCAAAAACTAAATACATGCATGAAGGCCCACAACTGGATGTTCACGAACCATTGCATTTTGTGGCTGGAGGCATTTCGTTTGGAAGGGTAAAAGAGTTTTGCTATTTTGGTTCACGAGTGAATGAGGATAATGAAGATCAAGTTGAAATCCATCGCAGAATTATTTCTGCAAATAAATACTATTTTGGATTAAAAAACATTTCAGGAGCAGAGCTATTTCTCGAAACACAAAGGTGCAACTCTACAAGACCCTCGTAAGACCATTTCTCACTTATGGGACTAGAAGATTGGGAAGATCTCGGCTCTGATGGGTCGATGCAGTGGCAGCAGATGCCAGGTCCTTCTTGGGAACACGCGATTGGAGAGCAGCGGCATCCAATAGAGAAGACTGGTGGAACAGGCTCCTGGAGGCCTTGACTCTACAACAGTTGTAGTGCCGCGGATAATGATGATGATGTTATGAATCAGTTTATTTCTGGTACCAAATAAATAAAAAAAAATAATAATAATTTTTTAAAAAATATTTTGTTTATTTCATAAAATTATATCACATTTTTTATATATTAGTCATGCTACAAACATTACAAGCGGTGTTAATTTTTGATATTAGAGCTATGAACATTTCTGAAGTACTTATGTTAGTTAAAAACGTAATACAATCAATCATTAAAAAAACATTAACATTAACTTAAAATAAAAAAACAAAAAGTAATAAAATATCTAAAGCACAACAAAGTTTGTTAAACTGCTAAATTTACTCATTACAATCCGTTATTCTGTTGAAATATATTTGTTTAGTAAATAGTAATAAATCAAATTCGATTTTGGGTATGTCCCTGATCTGGTTTTGGCCCATTTCCATGATTCAATATTAGGTTCTGTATAGATTTCGCAATAATGTTGTTTAGTTCATTACTATTATATTTTAAATGCCAAAACCATATATTCTCTTATATTTCCCACTTCTAAACGTCCAGTAGCACTAAAATCAATTTTATAAAAAGAATTTGCCTCTGTCTAGTTGGTGCCATCCCAGTTATATTTAAAAAAAAAAAATGAATATTGTTCGGAAATTTTCCTTGATATCAAAAAAGCTTTCGACACTGTTTGGCATCAAGGTTTATTGTAGAAAAAAAATACAAACTTCTCTCTCTTCTTATTCTTTTTTCACTAATTGGTTCTTCTGTTTCAATAGATTTCGTTTTCTCTCAACTCTAGCTACAAACTGTTGGTGTTCATCAATCCAGCATATTTAGTCCTCTTGTTTACTCCCAGTACACTCCATATATTCCTCATTACCACTTTATGTCCATTTATATCCATTTATATGATGCTGCTATCCAATTTCCGCACAAAGATCTAACGATTTGGTTTTCATTAAAAAATGCAGTTTTATATTACCAAATATGTATTTATAAATCGTAAATAAATGTCATAATAATGTATCGATAATTGTAGTACGAAGCATAAGGATTAAACATATATTTTCACAAAATTTACAAAGATTTATTGTAAAACAAAAAAAAAAACCAAACAAAACTTAAATATTTTACTATTTTATTTTACTTTATTTTACATAATAATTTGTTTTTCATCAGATTGATCATTTGCTTTTATTTTTATACAATCATTACAATTATATTTAGTATGTTAATTATGAATTAGAACATTATACTTTTTACATTTTTTTTCTATACCAGAACTATTTTGTATTGCCTCGAGCAGCCACAAACAAGAATTTGGAATAGTAAAAATTTCAGATTCCTAGTAAATGATTGAAAAATTGTATAAATTGTATTGAATTGTATAAATACAATTCACGGCGATTTATCAACTAATTACTTACAATTTATTTTCTCAACTGGCTATTTATCCAACAAGTCAAGCATGTTAGATCCACGACTCATTTTGAACCCAAATAATCACTAATCAATCGAAAGAAATTAGAAAACTCGCTTAGTAAAATGTCAGAATAAACTGCACTATGCTGACAAACTTATTAAATATTTTTTAGAAGGTGAGGAAAATGCTCACCTAGCGACCAACAACGCACACTCGGCAAAATCACCAATTTAGGTGGACAAAAGTCAAGTCAAAAGTTTGGAATTTCTGAGTGCTTGACCTTTTTATTATTAGTTGGTAAGACGCTTAATACTAATATTTCCCGCCTTACCGTGTTTACAAATATATAGTAAATGAGTGAACCATTCCTGTTTACACAAGTGCCTAATAACCAACAGTGGGATTATCTTTATTCGATGGCCATTTATTATGTTCAAGGTGTGTGTAGCCCAAAGTCTGTTTGCTTTTATTTAACAATGGACATTGCTGAGGCAGGTAAGACATTATATTTCCACACTCGCTATTGAATATACATTTCAATCTACCTGTAGAGTTAATTTAGCAATTTGTAAATGTACGCCCCTATCCAATAACGAAAAACTATATAACCCACATGTTACCCAAAGGATTCGTTTGTGGGATTTGTTTCATCAATCCTTCTAGTCTTTAAATTATGCAAAGAATTTTTGCGAATTTTTGCGTTTTGGGTGATACATAATTTTTTTCAGACACAACACTCTGAATCACGATGGGGGAATTTTTTGAAGAGTGAGATAAGTTTCCCCCCAAAAAAACCGCCTAAACCACTTGCTGGAATTTATTCTAACTTCCGCTCATATTAATAATCAAGAAAATGTGAAAAATGGACTTTCGCTGCACAGCGCGCTCTTCATGTTTCTGGTAAGCGTGGTTCTTCCAAAGTTGTGAAAGATGCATCTACCTCTTTAAAGCCATCTTCTTCTGCAAGAAAATTTCATGAGTAGCGACAAATAATGATTTTTTGACAATGCTATTAGTTTCATCGGACCCTATTGTTGCTTCACTACAAAAACCTGTCAAAAAAAATAAAATACCGTTAGATTCAGATGTGCTATATTTACTAAAACGCACTACTTCAAACGAATAATTTACCTTATTAAACTTAAATCTTGAGAAACCAAATGATGACATTTCAAAGCCAGAGCTATCAGGTCAATCTGGATCATCATATTATGATACAAGTGAAGAAGATAATCAGTTGTTTAATATTCATCTTTTTTTTTATATTTATCTACATGTGCTTCATTACGTTTATTAATTATTACAAATTATGCCTAATTATATTTCTGTAATTGATTTAAATTATATTTAATGTACATTGATTATTAAAAAAAAAAAAAATAAATAAATAAACTTTTTTCAACCTATAATTTGAAGAGTTTACTAAATGATTTAAAATACATCTATTAGCAGGTTTACGCCACTCCGAGCCGATAATTAGATTTGTTGTATTATTTATCCCGTATTCTGGGACTTCAACCGTTAAATGTGAAAGTTTTAGATGTTATCAAATAAATTTGATTTTTTACTACTGTGCGCTCGCCAATCGAGTCAAAAAATTAATTAGATTTTTTAAATTATTTTTTCCGTAATCTGGGACCCCAAAGGTTAAATATGGACAAGTTTCAGAATTTTGTCCACCTAAATTGGGCATATTTTCCACTGTGCGCCGGGTTAAAAAAAGTATACATATATATTGATGACTACGATTCCATTCACACAGTGAAAATAAAATAAAATTAAATTAAATCATACTTAATATATACGAATACAATATACATTCAGCCATGGGAGTGAACCAAACCTGTCACCTTAATTGTAACCAAGGTCCATACAAATCCCAGCGTTACTGTTGTATAATCCCAGTTGAGGTTGAGTGGGAGCGCTATAATTTAAAAAAAATATTAGCTTAGTAATTGAAAATGTCATAAAGATTATCCAAAAATCTTAAACTATTTAATCTTTAACTATTCATGAATCAAGGTTTGTCATAACTTTTTGAGATTTTAAGAAATAATCATGTAAAGCGATATATCCAAATGCTGTGAGTTGTTAAACGAATAATCATTAACATCGTTATTATCTGAAATCTCCATACGATGGCTTAATCATGTTAATTTATGTAAGGTCATTTGAATTCCTAGAATCCTAATAAATTTATTTGGAATCGATAATACCAGCCTAATTAGATTTTAATTTGATGAGGCCTGGTTTTTCCGGAAGGGAAATTGCAATTTAACGGAACAAAAGTTGTATAGCCACCCCCACCCCTACTCCTACCCCCACCACCCCTACCTTTACCCCCACCACTCCGGAGTGCAATATAGAGGCAATGGTATAACCTTAGCCCGGTGGCCATTGGTGTTTAGGTTTGCAAATTCCCAGCCCCGGCCGATCCTCTCTGCTAATGAATTCATCTTCAGCCCTCGGCCAATGTAGTCCCCAAATCACACGGAATAATCGGCCTATGGAATTACCTTGGGCCATTTGAGGTCACTAGTTTTTTTATCCCCCCTCCTCGCTTCAGATTAATCGTATAAGTGAATATTTTCAAGTTATTGTTAGTAGTTAATTTTTTAGGAATAAAGTTGTATGCATATAATTATTTTATATTAATGTTGATAAATGAATGTATGCAGTTAGTATAAATAAATATTGTGGTATCTGTAAATATATTCTCCAATCAATATACATATAGGTGTAGTTTTTATTTTTTCGTATTTTTCACATGTTTTTTTTTAAATTTTTATATAGCATTTCAATTAAGAATTAATATTTCTTAATAATGACATAAAACCAAAACCAAGAAAAAAGAATATAAGTTTACGTAAGTTCTTTATTGAGTATTGTAGAAGTTATCGACTTTATTTTTTGTTGATATCAGGATCATTCTCAAAGTTTGGTAGAAAAAAAAATCCATGTTTTTCTATATATTTTTTTATTTTTAAGTTCAATATTATCAATAATCTTAATATATATAAATTACGTGTCGCCGCCTAGGGGCCGGCTAACACCTAAACTACTGAACCGATTTTAATCAAATTTGCATACCGAGTGCAGTTTGATCCAACAAAAAAGATAGGATACCTTATATCTTAATTTATAGTCGCAATATTATTTGTATATTATCTGTAAGTCACAATTATCTGTTAGCTCTATACGATTCTAACATATGGCGGTATAAGGTTATACGATTATATAAAAGGACAAGCAATGTTTCGTTTGTGTTCACTAACCGCCAAAAACTACTGAACCAATCTCTACCAAATTTTGACTACATCATCTTTATAGGATGGTTTAGCAATAGTAAAATCTAATGATTTTCAACTAATTCTTTATTGAAAAATGAATAATAAGTGGATAACAGTGAAGTTCAAAAATGGCGGCAATTGCCATCTACATGAAAGGTTAAAAGGTACAGTGTTACATAGAGGTAAACATTGATAATAAAATTTACTTATTTTCAATTAAATTGTTATAAAAACAGCTATATGGAGTGAAATATACCAAATTTTAACTACATCATGTTCATAGTTCTAGGTTTAGCAACAATGAAAATTTAAATGTACAATGTTGAGTGTTAGAAACGGGTTTTGCCACACTACCACATACTTTTATGGTTAGAAATTAAAATCCAACCAGATCAAATCAAATAAAATTATTTCTGTCGAATGAAAATTATTAAAAAATCAAAATGCCGATCCTCAGCTGTTTAATATTGTGTGTAAAAATATGAATTTTGAACCTTTAGTTGTAAGCACTGATAATGCAGTTTCTTATACCGCAGTTTCTTAATAGTCTCTGTCCATCTGGATTACCAACTCATATATTAAAATTGAAAATTGGATGTCTAATTATGCTTTATGTTATCTTCAAATACCTAATCAATCTAAATTTAACCAAGTTAATAATAGCTGCAATGCGTGAAAATATTATCAAAAATATAATTTTCAATTGTTCACTTTAATACAAGATTTTTATTGATAAACAAAAAATCAATTATTAGTTAAAATTCCTCGACGGGGGATGATGAAGTTATATATAGAAGGACAAGCCATTTCCGTTCGTGATTACTAACCGCGAAAACTATAGAACTATTCTGTACCAAATATAACTACATCATCTTCATAGTTCAAGGAAGGTTTAGCAATAATAAAATTTACATATTTCCTCTTAAATTACTGTTTATAAAGCGATAAGTATGTGGTGGGTAGTAAAGCGAGCGCCATTCAAGAGAGGTTACAATGATCCAGTGTTAATTATAGCTAGAAATTGATAATAAAATTACTAAATTAAATTAATTTGTTATCCAAAAAGCTATAAATATGTGGTGTGACGTGTGGATTCCAGTGAAATTTAAAAATCGAATATGTAGCAAGCGACAATAGCATTTTAGTAAAACTAATGAACCTATCTGAACCAAATTTTAACTACATAATCTACATAGTTCTTGAAAGATTTACAATTAGAAAATTTACTATAATAATAACTTATACTATTATATAAAAGGACAAGCCATTTTTCGTTTGTGATCACTAACCGCGAATATTACTGAACAAATCTGTACTAAATATTAACTACATCATTTTTATAGTTCTAAGAAGGTTTAGCAATATTAAAATCTACTGATTTTTAATTTATATTTTATTAAAAAAAGGTTAATATGTGGACAACAGTGCAGTATGAAAATTGACCGATAGGTGGGGAGTGCCATTCTACACGAGAGGTTAGAAAAGAGCTTGAAATCGATGATAAAATTCACTTATTAAACTATCAAGAAAATTATTTTAAAAAATTTAAATATGGTGTGCGATATGTGGATCCCAGTGAAGCTTGAAAATCGACCGATTGTGCATAGAGCCATTCCACAATAGAGTTAACAATGGTAAACTGAACCTATCTGTACCGAGATCTAAATAAATAATTTTTATAATTCTAGGAAGGTTTTGCAATGGTAAAATTTATAATAACTAAAATTTAAATGTACAATTTTGAGAGGCAGGAAGGAGGCAGGAACACTGTCATATACTTTTATAGTTCGAAATCAACATATAACCAGATGAAATCAATAAAGTTATTTCTGCCGAATACAAATTATTACTAACTCAAAATGTAGATCCTTTGCTTTTTTATATCGTGTGTAAAAATATGATTCACGGGCCTTTTGTCGTAAGCACTGATAATGCAGTTTATTTTCCGCAAGAGTTTCTTAATAGTCTTTATCCATCTTGATTACCAATTCATACATTAAAGTTAAAAATTTTATGCCTAATGGTGCATATATGTAATCTTCAACCACCTGATCAGTGCAATTATAACTAGATTAATAATTACTGCTAAAAAATCATTGAAGAAATAATGCTCAACCACATGCTAAAATACAAGAATCTTATCGATAAACAAATAAAACTTTAATTTTTAGTTGAAATTATCTTTAGTTATGAGGGCGGGCGAAGCCGCGACGGGAATGCTAGTAGTATTATAAAAAGCATTCAACTCCTCTTTATTAATTGTAAAAAAACATGTGACATGTTTCGGGAAACAAGGTCCCATCATCAGACATTAAAACAATCTCTTGGTGTTAACAGACCGTGTCAGTTTCATTTACATTGTCTATAGAATCTATTTCTATCTACCTATCTATCTCTAGAATTCTATAGACAATGCAAATGAAACTAACACGGTGTGTTAACACCAAGAGATTGTTTTAATGTCTGATGATGGGACCTTGTTTCCCGAAACATGTCACATGTTTTTTTACTATTAATAAAGAGGAGTTGAATGCTTTTTATAATACTATTATTGATCAATATATATAACTCCTTCATTGAAGAATTTATTCAATATTATATTACAAAAAAAATTTTCTATTCCTACAATGAATAACAAATTGTAAAGGTGTATTTAAAATAAAAATTAAGTACAAGACATTTTTGTTTTTGATCACTAACCGCGAAAACTACTAAACCCATCTGTTTCAAATTTTACCACATCATCTTTATAGTCCCAGGAAGGTTTAGCAATAATAATCTTCTGATTTTCAATTCATATCTTACTAAAAAACTATAATATGTAGATAACATTGAAGTTTGAAATTGTATCGATGGTGAGAACCATTTTACCTACCATTTCTACGACATACCATATATTTCATTTTATTGGTATCAACTACTAGACTATTTCGTTACCGGCTTTAAGGAGCGTTGTTCTGTTTACTTTAATGGTTTCCTCATCTCCGCCTAACAGTACCGAAACATCAGCGTAACCAAGAACCAGTATTTTATCACCCATTTATTGTCCTTTTTCTGTAGGTGACAGTGAAGTTTAAAAATGGTCTAATAATTGGTGAGTGCTATTCTAAACGAGAGGTTACAAAGGTAACGTGTTATATAGAGATTGGGGAATCGATAATAAAATTACTTATATTCAATTAAATTATTTAAATATATTTAAACTTGAGGTTTAAATTAAAATCGCGTTTGTGTTATGTGGTTAGCATCATTCAGCATTAGAATTTATAATAGTAAAACTACTAAACCCATATGTACCACATATTTGCTACATCATTTTCATAGTTCTAAGAATGTTTGGCTAAAATAAAATTTACAATTTAAACAATTGCCTAAATGTACAATGTTGAGTGGCAGAAACGTGGCTTTTGTCATATACGTTTATATTTATAAATTTAAACCCAACCAGATAAAATTACCAAATAAAAATGTCATTGTTTGGTAATCGAATGTTCAGAGGAAAAAAATTATACATAATAAAATGAAATGATGGCTTGATTGATCGAGACTCTTTTAATCGATTAGAAGATACTTTGGGATTGCTGGTCTGCTGCTTTTAGTCTCCAGGTCTCTGCACAACAGCACACAACGGGTCTGATAAGAGATCTGTATAGCCTGAGTTTTGTCCTTTTGGATCGCAGTTTTGATTTAATAATATTTTTAAGGCCAAAGTAAGCTCTATTGTCAGGATCCAAATTCTCCATTGCTTTATGAAGGGCTAGATCAAACAGGACCGCTGAGAGGGCATCACCTTGTCTTGCTCCAGAATCAAAATTTAGTCTATATCCTTTTTTTCAGACGCCTTGGATTGTTTTCGAATATCGAATCGAATGAAGCAAATAGTGGATTATTGAAATATTACACTTATTATGGCATCACTCCTCTTTATTATCCATCTATTAAGTAGCATAACATAACATTGATGAATTTAGTGGATTATTGTGGTTTGTTTGTAAGTTTGCGCCGAATAATCTACACTCGAACATTAAGGTCATTGAGGATAAGGAGATTCTTGAGGTCTTGATTGATTCTGACAATTTTTTGAGGCCGAAGGACATCCTTGGCCACTCTCTCCTTCCACAATTTGAATTACTTTTCGTCCTTAAGGATGCTGTTTTAAGATGGCGGAATTTAACGATTTTATTAGTTTTTCGTCCATAAGGATAATATGTTAAAATGATACGCCAGCCCATTGAGTATAGTATAATTGTCATCTTTTTTCAAAATATACACATTTAACATGCTAGCGTGGGTGTTAGATGGTGTTTAATATAAATTACATATATATGATCTAATAGTATATTTAACCAGCTTTGAGATGAAAAAATGAAATTTTGGATCGGACAAATACCTTTTTACACTGTTTTACAGTTAAAATCATGGGTAATTTTTAGTACGTTGATTTAATTCCTATACTCTATCATCCGTACCATCTATGATTAGTAGGTATTGTGTCCTTAATTTGGAATACGGTGGCTAGGTCACCATTATATTGCTCATTATAATTAATTTTAAGCGGAATGGCCCAGAATAAAATTGATTTACACTCATTTCTTCGTTCATTCATCCAAAAAAAGAGAAGACACGAGATGAATTGATTGTGAGTTGTTTAGTGGAGCCCCAAAGCTCAACTTTATATATCCAAACAGGTCTTATTATACACATAAAAATGTAATTGAGAAGCATCTTACAGCGATTCTTCTGTAAATACTGAATAAATAGAAAACGACTAGCCTGCTTAGTCCTAGTTTTAGAGTTGTAATGAACAGTTTTATAATATGTGAGTACGTTTTTTAATTTTTTATTTAGACTTTAGGGAACTACTGAGGCTATATATAAACAAAACTATTTGCTTTACTATTTCACTGTTTATATTACAAAGATGTACATCTTCTAGTCTACTAAGGGATTTTACTTATAATACAAACAATTGAAAAATTATTCAAGTTATTTTCAATTTAAGTTTATAGTACATATAACCTTAAATAGAAGATAATTTCGGTAAATGCATTTCCAGAAATGTATTTTCAGAAAGGCTAAATGTACTGTCGATTTCGGTTCAAAATACCTCTCGACTTAGGTATTCGGTAAAATAATAACTGGAATATTTTTTCAGTATTCCCAGGAATTTGATTATTCGGGAACGGTCGTCATCCACCTAAAAAAAAAAAAAAAATGTATACGATTTACATAAAATAATTTTGTTGATTTAAATCTTCGTTAGACGCAATAGAAACAAATAAATACACTGTGGTAAACAATGATATAGTAAAATGTTACTGAATTTGATCCGATGTGAATAGATATTGCGTGAGTATATAAGCAATGGAAAGATTCGATATGATGTTAAGACAATCGCAATTAATATCTTAAAAAGAATAAAATGAAAGTAACTTATATTATTGTATAACGTGTAGAATATTACATAATTAATAATAATTTAGTTATATGGATAAAGGGGACTGCTACGTCCGTCCGCTAATTGGCGTCGGATCTACTTTATTCTGAAGAGATGCCTCAGGACTTACTAGCCAGACAAATTATAAATAATTTAAAAATAATTAAATGGAATCCAAGAAAAAAACTATTCGAAACTACTTAGAGGAAATTCAATGTTTTTTTTTTTTTTTTTTTTTTTTTTTTTTTTTTTTTTTTTTTTTTTTTTTTGGGGGGGGGGGTTTGTACATATTGTTTTATTATTTTAAGACACGATTTTTCATCGAGGAAATAACTTTTTTTTTTTTTTTATTTTTTTTTTTTTTTTTTTATGATAAACTCTTCTTTTTCGAAATAGGAAATTTATTCAATAGTTTTTGTTTTTTATTAATACAATTTGTAATATATAGAAACTGATTATTTTTTTTTTAAACATTTTTTGCAAACCATAGCTGTTTTCATGGGCAGAGCTAAAAATCGAATTTAAAATTTAAAACCTATCTCAGCGATAGAAACTTTAAAGTTAATCATAACTTTTCCTATTCTTCCCTCTTCGTCCAAACTGCAGGTGTTCCTCAATTTAGCATGCTAGGTCCCATCCTCTATATCCGGCTGATATCCCGACCCATCCTAGCACCGTCCTAACCACGTATGCTGATGCCACATGTGTGTTATCAGTAAATAATGATCCCTTCATTGCCTCACAAACACTCCAATCTTTTGCCAGTCAACCTTCAAGAATAGTGTCGAAATTGGAGAATTAAAATAAATCCAAGCAAATTCCACCAAATAACTTTTACCCTTCGCCGTAAACTTACGACTTCTTGTCCTGCAGTATCATTTAATAATATCCCACTGATCCCTGTTGAACAGATACGCTATCCTTGGACTCTAACTGGACAAACGTTTAACCTGGAATCCACATACGAGACTAAAACGGCAGGAAACTGCTAGTCGTTTTCGACTTCTTCAACATTTACTAGACAAACGTTCAAACCTTCCGATTTATTACAAAAGACTCATTTACATGACAGTTATCAGACCTATTTGGAGTTGAGCTTTGGGGCTCAACTAAACCTTCTAATTCTTTTCGTTTCCAATCCTTACAACCCAAAATCCTTCGAAAAATCCTTAATGCTCCTTACTTTGTTACAAATAAACTTATCCATAAAGATCTTAATGTCCCATATGTTGCTGATTTAGCCCAAATCAGATACCTTCATAGTAAACTCCATAACCACACAAATCCACTAGGCCTTCAACTTTCTTCCCATTCTATTCCCGATAACCCTCCGAGGCGTCTGAAAAGTAGATGGCCTAGAGACCTTCTAGTGTAGTTTTTTTTTTTTTTTTTTTAGGGCTACTGATGAGTAGTTCTTTTCAAGTTTCGAATGTTGTTGTAATCATAATCAACTCATTTACTAGATGTATGTATTTTGTACAGTTGTAAATTTCAATAAAGGAATATAAAAAAAAAAAAAAAAAAAAAAAACATTTAAAATAAAATGAAATAAAAAAAAACAAAACAACTACTATAAATTGAAAAAAAACAAAAACAAAAAAAAACTTATGTTTAAACTAATGGTCACTGCACTTAACACATCTTAACTCATTGTTATTTAAACTTCACAACTCGAAAGAGACACAAATTGACAGCTTTGAAAACATTTTTATTATTTCCGTTCATATTTTGAATAAAATAAGACCTCTGGGTAATTCAGCAGTAAAAAATAAAACAAATATATTTCTTCTGATTATTATTTTGTACCCATAAGGAAATACCATATGAATTTCAATTTCCGGATAATGAAACAATGAAAATTAAATAACTGTTTGAAAAGTCTGAAAAAATGTCTGCATCTGGCACAATTGTTTTTTTAAAAAATCATTGCGGCACGTGCGTTAATCCGAGAAGATATTCCATTTTTTTTCATATTTTTTGTATTTTAAAAAATAATTTAATTATTAGACTAGAGGCTTGAGCTCTATGAAGATTTAAAGCTTTTCCAGTATTTTTCCAATAAATTTAATGGATATAATTACCTTAACAGAACCAAACTTTTATTTTATATTCAACAATATGCAGATAATACTTCTATAGTAATTAATATACTATAATATTTACTTTCATTGTGTATGAAAATATGTATACCATATTTTAAACACATTTTTTGAAAATATTACTAAAAAATTATATTCAAAAACTAAAACTTTCTGGAAAAAAAAAATCTTTAACGGATCCCAGGTGAAAATAAATAAAATAGCAAAATATAATAAAAGAACTTTTAGAAAAAAACAGCTATTCTCACTGTAGCAAAACTATTACTATAGGATTAGTTAGTTTGTGTCAATTATTGGGATTAGTTTATTAGATATTTAGTTTCGAATGTTAAACATTCATTATCATTTCTAAAAACATACAAAATATCAGCTCTTTGTTACATGCATTATATAAAATTAAATTTTTGGAAAGGTAAGACAAGAAAACAAATATATTGGTACTCACCTAAGGATGTCAAATGGACTTCTAAAATATATCAAGAGTGGAAGTGGAAGTGTCAAGTATGTTAAATTTTTGGATTTTTCTTTTTCTTTTGGAAATACATTTGAATTGAGACTATTGGAAGTGTTTATCTGGTCATTTAAACAAAAAAAAAGTTTTCTTTCATGTATTGTTATTTAAAACTGTACAAAAACATATACATCAAGTAAATGTGTTGATAGTGGATAAAATGGCATGTAAATAACTTGTGGAGAACTACTCAATAGTAGCACTTCAATAAAAATCTACACCAAAAGATCTTTAGGCCCTCTTCTTTTCAGACGCCTCGAAGGATTATCGGGAATGGAGTGGGAAGCATGTTGGGAGACTAGTGGATTGGATTGGTTACGGAGCGTACTATGGAAGGATAGGTATCTGGTCTGGGCTAAATCAGCAACATAAGAAACATTAAGATCTTTATGGATAAGTTTATTGGTCACAAAGTAATTAGCATTGAGGATTTTTCGAAGGAGCCCCAAAGCTCAACTCCGTACGTTCAAATAGGTCTAATCACAGTTATGTAGATGAGTCTTTTGTAATTGATTGGGAGCTTTGATCGTTTGTCTAGTAAATGTAGAAGTAGTCTGTAACGACAAGCAGTTTCTTGTCGTTTTAGTCTTGAATGTGGGTTCCAAGTAAGACGTATGTCCAAGTGGAGTCCTAGGTAGCGAATCTGTTCAACAGGGATTAGTGGAATATCATTAAAGTATAAAAGAAAAATATGGATTGATTTTGAACGATTTTTTTAATTTCAAATGATTTACAAATATTTAGTTTTAGGGTATTTTTTATTTGATGTATTATTTTCACTCCTGAACCTTTTTTGAATTTATGGTTATTTTCGTTTAAAGTTGGAATTTTAGGTTTTATTATTGTATGCTCTTAGATGTTCTTTTAGTCTTTGATTTACTGATCTTTTACACCGGAAAAACTGGACGAATGGATGTATGACCCGATGTAACTATATTTATTTTTGTAGTTGTTTTACATTCTCTTCAATTAAGACTGGAGATGTGAATATTTTTTAATGATTTCTAAAATAATTGCTTTACTGTACTTGTTTCTGGCCGACTGAGGAAGGAGGCGTATAGATAAGAGAAAACGCTCATAAATACTAACTTTGAACCTAAGAGGCTTTGTCCGAGCCTTATAGGCAGCCTGACTCCCAATTTATTTCTACTTAGTTCATTCTGTTGCCCTTATTTATTTTTCCCCTTTTTATTTTCATCCCTTCCTTTCCTTGTGCTCCTATAGGCTGATTGTGGTGGCCGGAGGATTTAGTTAAAATATATTCGCTACAATTAAGCAATAGCCGGATTAGAGCGAGCTCATTAATTCGGGTCTCTCTTGAGGGCAGCCCTTGAAAAAGGGCGCTGTATTAAGAGTGCCCTTTGTCGAAATATATCTCTAGCAACTATGTCTAACAAGGTTTTATTTTTATTTTGTTTTATAGATACTGTTATGATTTGTTGCTATTATTTATTTTTTTATGTTTTAAAATGCTACTAATAGGTTTTCTATATATTTGTTTCTTGTCGTTATATTCTTAATTCACTTGTTACACAGATGTAAATTTCAATAAAGCGAGAAACGTTGCATTCTGAAGCTGGCCATAGCACATCCATTGCTATATTTTACACAGCATACTTATCAATATAATAGGCCAGCATAGGGTAATACATTTCATTTCAAGAACTTGTGACATTTCTTTTTTTTAATTGTTTTATTGAATAAATATTACTGCCTCTTAAAGGGCAATGAATAATATGGATGACAAAGAATCCATTCATACACTATGTATAATTAAATTAAATAAACATCCTCTAACTAACCAAAATATTAATAATAAAAACATCATAAAATAAAAATGTAACCAATAGTAATAATAAAGAAGAAAAAAAAAATTAAAAAGCACAATCACAATATACTTACAATGCACACAAATATACCAGGGGAACCCCAGACCAAGCTTGTCCCCCAACTTATGGGAGGGCAAGCCAGGCCCCCAGTAATCCCAACGTTCTTCTCTTAGCCGCATCACCAGTGTGAAAAGCTGAATATTAAATTATATATTAAAGTGCTAATACGTTTATTGTTTTTCTTTTTGATGTGGATATGTTTTTAGCTGAGCGTCTATTGTTTTTTTTTGTTTTTTTCTTGTATTGTGACACGCTCTTGCTCTGTTGGTGTAGTTAACATTGGGCTCTGGGACCTTCCGTTTAGAAGTTCTATTGGTTTGAATGAAAAATTCACGTTTAAAACACCTAATTTCTTTCAACTTTGTTTATTTCGAATTATTATTTATTGTTAATTAAATTAATTACTAAATTAACTAATTTGATTCTTTTAATTCAAAAATGTAAACTGGAAAAATCAATAGGCTATAGACACAACCATGATCTATTGTTTTCCCTAGTCAGGGGAAAATTTAACTCTTTTCATTTCTATATATCATTGATCAGTGTAAAAGTGTATTGTTCATTTAAAGCACAGTAAAAAAAAAAAAAAAAAAAAAGCAAAAGCAGTCATCAATTTAAAATAAATTCCAAAAGCTAAAATAATTTTAATCATATTGTATTTACAATAGCTAATAATATATATATTTTTTTTAATAACGATTTATTGAAATTTACAACTGTACAAAATTTATACATCAAGAAAATGTGCTGTTAACTATTACAATAACGTGACACAACATGAAAAGTACTGCCCATCAGTCGCACTTTAATAAAAATTCTACACTAGAAGGTCTCTGGGCCATCTTCGTTCCCTTGGAGACGCCTATTGTGAGAAGCGTCGAGGGGATTTGATTTATGGAGCTTACTATGAATATTGTGGGCTAAGCAAGTTAGAGAAATCTTTAGAGATAAGTTT
Organism: Euschistus heros; assembly: GCA_003667255.2. NCBI lineage: Eukaryota > Metazoa > Arthropoda > Insecta > Hemiptera > Pentatomidae > Euschistus > Euschistus heros. Next base: position 1,123,124 of record RCWM02000331.1, on the reverse strand, counting down.
ATTGGTGACAAAGTAAGGTGCATTGAGGATTTTTCGAAGGATTTTGGATTGTAAGGATAGGATACGAGATGAATTCGATGGTTTAGTGGAGCCCCAAAGCTCAACTCCGTACGTCCAGATAGGTCTAACCACAGTCATGTATATTAGTCTTTTGTAATTAATTGGGAGCTTTGAACGTTTGTCTAATAAATGTTGAAGTAATCTGTAACAACGGGCAGTTTCTTGTCTTTTTAGTCTTGTATGTGGATTCCAAGTAAGACGTTTATCGAAGTGAAGTCCAAGGTAGCGGATCTGTTCAACAGGGATTAGTGGAATATCATTAAAGGATAGTGTAGGATAGGAAGTCGTGGGTTGACGACGAAGGGTGAAGGTTATTTGGTGAAATTTTTTTGGATTTATTTTGATTCTCTATTTTTGACACCATTCTTGAAGGGTTAGGATATGGGATTGGAGTGTTTGGGAGGCAATGAAGGGATCATTGTTTACTGATAACATACATGTGTCATCAGCCTAAGTGGTGAGGACAGTGGCAGGATGAGTTGGAAATATAAATTTTTAATTATATTTATGTAATGGTGACTCTAGCCTGAATTGTGGAACACGGCACCTAAAATAGTAATCAAATAATAATAAATTTCAAATTGGCTATTCAAAGTAAATAGTAATGATTTCAAATTAAAAAAAAAAATATAATAATAAAAATGTGCATATTTATTTGGTTAGAAATGGGAAGCTCATTTCTAGGAGTAGTACATTTAGCATTTATAAAATAGTTTCTTGTATGTTTATAATAAAATTAAAAAAAATATTAAACGACTCTTAATGAATTACCTTATACAAATTGAATGTAATAAAAATTCGGACACGGTTATGGTCCCTCCTCTTTCTAACAAAAACTAAAACAAAACAAAAACAGAATAAAGTCAAAGCCTTTAGTAAATTCTTTAACACCCTGTTACTATGCCTAGAGATTGAGTAAGAAGAAGAGAAAATCTATTTGAGTGTCAACTATTAACCGCTGCGAAACTCACTAAATATAAAATTTAAGTGCGAAACATTTTCTAAAACAATAGGTTTTATTAATGTTTTTCATAGTCAGTAATTTCGGTTTAAATGTTAGAAAAAAAAAACAAACGTATAAAACTGAATATTTACTAGTGGATAAATTAACCTCCATAGAACACTAGTAATATCTTTCATTATATCGCTGGCTTTAATTTTAATAAATTGAGAGGGAAACAAAATATTTTTTTTTGTTATTATTATTGTGTAGTTTAATATTAATATTTTCTCTTTAATTGCTACGATAAAGTCATTCTTATCCATAACCTATTATAGCTATCTTATCTACTCCCTCTTCTAGTCGAGGTGGCTTTTGGTATGTTGTACAGAGTACTCCAATGAACAACTTTCCTCTAATCCAGAAAAATTTGATTTATATTTTTAATAATATTTAATTTTTTTTTTTTAATCCATTTATTGAAATATACAACTGTACAAAATATATACATCAAGTAAATGTGTTGATAATTATTACAATAACATGTCAAAACTTGAAAAGAACTACTCATCAGTATCACTCCAATAAAAATCCACACTAGGTCTCTAGACCATCTTCTTTTCTGACTTCTCGGAAGGATATCGGAAATAGAATGGGAAGCAAGTTGAGAGACTAGTGGATTTTAGTGTATATGGAGGTTACTATGAAACGATAGGTATCTTGTTTGGACTAAATCAGCAACATATGGGGCATTAAGATTTTTATAGATAAGTTTATTTGTAAAAAAGTAAGGAGCATTGAGGGTTTTTCGAAGTATTTTGGATTGCAAGGATTGAATACGGATGCATTGAATAAATGAGTAGTATAATAACTGAGATGTTGGGTATGATATCCAAAAGGAATTACTGTTTCTATCAAGAGCCAGATCTGAAATATCAGAAACCCTCAAACCTCAAGAGTGTGACAGCACGACTCGCTTATAATTAGTTTATTGGTCACAAAGTAAGGAACGTTGAGGATTTTTCGAAGGATTTTGGATTGTAAAGATTGGATACGAGATGAATTGGATGGTTTAGTAGCTCAACTCCGTAGTCCAAATAGGTCTAATCACAGTTATGTAAATGAGTCTTTTGTAATTAATTAACGAGGGCAGTTTCTTGTCGTTTTAGTCTTATCTATTTATTGAATTGGACAAATGTATCCATATAAATAAAAGTACATATAGTAAATGTGAAAATAATCCTCGTAATCACATGTAAATTTCTTGTAAAGCGACTACCCATTGGTAGCACTTCAATAAGATCTATATTAGAAGGTCCGATTCCATCTTCTTTTTGGAGGATTATCTGGAATAGAATGGGAAGCGAGTTGAAATACTAGAGGAATGGTTGTGGATTTTGCTATGAAAGGATAGGTATTTGGTTTAAGCTAAATCAGGAATGTAAGGTACATTAAGACCTCTGTGGATAAGTTTGTTTGTGACATAGAAAGGAGCATTGAGGATTTTTCGAAGTATTTTGGATTGTAAGGATTGGATACAGAAAGAATAAGAGGGTTTAGTTGACCACCAAAGCTCAACTGCATACGTCCAAATAGGTCTGATAACTTTCATGTAAATTAAATGTAAGTAAGGACGGTTTGAATGTTTCCCTAGTAAATGTTAAAGAAAAACATGTCAAAAAACGACGAGCAGTTTCTTGTTCGTTATAGTTTTTTTTTGTGGATTCCAAGTTAAATGTTTGTCCATTTGGAGTTCTCAAAAGATTAAAAACAAAAAAATCAATTGAGGCGTGGAGACGCAAAAGGGGGTAAATCCAAAATTGAAAATTTTTCAGTAAACCCCAAAATATGTATAATTCAAATGATTCTTTTGTTGAAACAATTATTGTTGGATCAGACGTTTTTAAACAACATCGAAAATATATCAGTAAAATATTGTTCAGCTTTTCTAAACTTCAAATTTTTAAACAATTAAAATAAATTGAATTTATCCCAATCTGCAAGGGAAGATTTAAAAAAGGCAATAAATAAGAAAAAAAACTCATGACAATTAACACATTGTATTGTTTTATTAATTTAACATTGAACAAACTTTGATGAAAAAAATATTTAATAAAAAAACAAACTTGATTCAAACGATTTTCTCGAGATTTCATTAAATTTTTCAATTTTTTTTTTTTTTTTTTTTTTTTTTTTTTTTTTTTTTTTTTTTTTTTTTTTTTTTTTTTTTTGCCCTCTTTTCTTCTGTTATTATTTCTTTTTTCTTCTCTCCCGCCCCTCTCCAGGCTACTTCTCTTATTTTTTTTAAATCGAACACTAGTCTTGAGTTTGAGCCAGTCATTAAAGCAAAATTTACAGATACTAAAGGGGTTCAAACCTTATCCGTAGTGGCGTAGAATATGTTAAAAACAAAATCTTATATCACTGCGGCCAATAATGGAGTATTTTAATTGTTTGTGCTTGAGATGTTTACATTCAAGCATCCGAGTACTAGTTCCAGGAGCAGCATATCTATTGAAGTTCAATTTTATATTTAACACAACACAATAAATTGATTATCACACGTGTAAAAATATATCGACAACTAAAACCTTTTCAATCAAATGTTCATTAGTACTTTTGTTATAAGCGTAAGTGGTGCTCCAAGCGGCTGTTTTGAGAAACAAGAATTTACCCGCTTCTGAAACTCAACCCAAACTTTGAAGGTAAAATTAAATTGGATTTAGCTTGTTTTAAAGGGTGGACGATTTACCATCTTATAGAGGACCTTATGGAGGAGAGAAAAAACAAAAAAAAAAATTAAAAATGATAAAAAGTGGATTTACCCCCTTTTGCATCTCCACACCTCAATTTTTATAATTCCCTAATTTAGAATAATTTCAGTTTATATCTATTCTCTCAATGCACTGTAAGCTTATTCGATTTCTTGTTTATTTCTATTTCTTAGAAGTGCTTGTACAGAATCCCGAATTCCTCTGTATGGCCTCACAATACGTCGTTAACCAGTAGAATAACCAGGCCTTCCTGCCCCAGTAGTTCTCAAGGGTGTTAACCCGAATAATTAACAAAGACCTACTTGGCTTCAAAGCCAGGCGAGGGAGAACTGTTTGTTAAGGCACATGTAAATAATAATACCATGAATACTATAAACATTATATGTATTTGTAATTAAACTGCAAGTAATGTAGAATTGACATAATTATTTTAAAAAAGAGGAAAGTAAGGTATTTTTGGATTGATTTGAGTAAAAAAAAAAATAATAATAAAATAAAAAATAATTAGTCTTTATTTGGTTTCACTTTAGCTCTATTTTCATTTTTCTGCTCCCTCTTGAATACAATGTATTTTTTTTTTCTAACAAACATTTATTTTGTATTAATAAAGCGTATCTCTCTTTCTATTACAATCAGTTACAGCTAATAGCAAAAAAGTAATAATGCTGTGATGTACCTGGTAATCCATTTTTTACAAGTGAGATAAGAAAATTCCTATAAAGGTTTAAATCAATTTTTTAAATAGATATAAAACTAATCCAAAAATATTTACGATATTCGCATTTACGCTGAGGATCCCTAAATCAAATTTCCTCCCCCCCTAGGTGAGTTTTTATGGAGGATTGCAGGATTAGGCTTACTTGGTGAACGGATAAAAGCATTTAAATACCGATTTATACCTTTTCATATTTAAAAAAAAAATCTGTTGTGAAAACTGTATGATTCGACTAGTTCACGCAATTTGCATCATATATTCTTAGTAATTCTTTGATGGATCTGAAAAGAAGATGGCCAAGAGACCTTCTAACGTAGAACTTTTATTGAAGTGCTACTAGAGAGCAGTTCGTTACATGTTATTGACATCATTATTCCCAAATTTACTTATTGTATATATGTATACGGTTGTAAATATCAATAAATAGTTAATTTAAAAAACAAAAAACTTAGCTCATATTTAAAAAAAAATTATTCCTTCAATAAATATTACAAGCTTCCTCACTCAAGAGTAATTAGAATTGATTAATAACAATCCATCCATAATTAATATTGATGACTATGAATCCGTTCATACAATTTCTACCGTAGCATATAATAAAAACATTAAATAAAAATAATTCAAACTATACAAGATATAAAAAAAAATGTAATAAATAATATTATAAAGTAGATTAGAATAATAATAATATAAAGCAATAAACTAACAAAGAGAAAGAAGAAAAATCTACTTGCTTGTAATACTATCACACTGTATACAAGCATTCGGATGAACCCTGAACCAACCTTGTCTCCTACCTAACCCTAAACCTACCATCACCAGTCATTTGTCATTTTCGGACTTTTAGGCAGAAGTTCTTGGAAACAACATTCATTACTTTTTTGACTTTACCACTTTTATTAAAAAATAAATCAAAATTGTTTCTTTAATATTCGTTCCACTCTTATTATCGTTTTTACCGAGAAATTGTAAATCCAGTAAGGGTTGATCGAGAGAGCTATCGTACAGTCGCTCAGATTTTGACGCAGAAGCTGGCCATTGCCGGAACTCTAACAAAATAAACATTTACAATAGGCTCAGGGCAATTTTCCAATCAGCGAGGTGGGTTCACTAAGTAAGTGGTCTGTAAGGGTTGACGCATTTTGATGGAATTATGAAAATTTAGAGGTTATGAGGTCAAGGATCTAATGAATATCTCTGAAATAGATTTATAGTAAATGAAATACTTTATTTCTTAATTATTCTCAAGATTGCAAGATTTAAGTTTTGTTTACGAATATTTTATTTACATAAATTTTATTTTTAATTTCTTGGTTTATTATTGGTTCCTCTATTTTATGGTTTCAATTCAAGATATTGGGCCGTATTTATAAAAAAGAGCATAACCTTATACTTGCAAATTTGAAGCAAATGCTTCCACTTGTATTCATAAAATAATGAAGCAAAACCTTTTACTTCAAATTGAAGTAAATAATTATTCATAACCTTCACCTTTTACTTCAAGTATAAAGCATATCCTTCAAAAATTCTGAGGTTGGTCAGTAGCAGACTCACCTTTGTAGTTAAAGGTTTTTTCCCGCAATTTTCAGCTTGATGGCAGACGTTGTAGATGTGAAATATTATAAACCCCGTTTACCTACACTTTAAAGTGGTATACCGTCCTTTATATTACACTGTATTTTGTGCACTGATCCGTGCACGACTACAGCATATAAAAAAATTAACAAGTAGCATTACAAATAAGAAATAAAGCCAATGTTGACTACTTGGTTGTTGGGCTTTGAGTAAACCCTCGTGACTCCATTTAGAAATCCTTCTCCAGGTGCAGAGGTAAGTTATAATAAACTTTTTAAAAAAGAAAGAATAATATTGAACGATGTTTTGGCCAAATGAAACGCCGGTTTCCAATTTTACAATACGTTTGTCGCGTGAAATTGGATAATGTACCAAAAATAATTGTTACCTGTATTATGTATCGAAAAGGAAAAAGTACAAGGTGATCATTGTAAATATGGAAAAAAGGAAATTCTTATACTTCAACATTTTACTTGGAAGCATAACCTTATACTTCAAGCAAAAGGTTTTGCTCTTTTTTATGTATACGGCACATTGTTTGCATGTTTATTTTTGATTCGATCTATTCTATTTCATAGTAGCGCATAGATAATATCTGATTTTTTCTGTATATCACTCTTATTATTGGGGAAACTAATTCCTGTATAATAATTTTTACTAATACTAAAACCTATAGACTAGTGTTTACAGTAAACAACCAACAAGGAAAATGGAAACCATTACACAATTAATTCAATACATTTCCTTATTGAAGAGAAACATCTAATATGTTTTCCGCTAGTCCCCCTCTCGATATAATACCCAACATGAGGGAAACTTCTCTGCATCAGACACCACCCCTTAAATTTATTTTCCCTCACTCGTTGTTCTATTGGTGAGGCCGGCCTCCTTAGTGATTTGTGAAAATAGCTAAAACTTGTTTATTCTGGGATCGCCCCCCCCCTCCTAGTTCGATTTGGGGTGCTGGTGCCAGATTGAGAAGACAATCTGTATGAGTGGTATTCGGAAAGTTATTGACCCCCGGGTGTTTCGTTCCCTTCTCGAGGGATCTATGTATATGTTCGTAATGTTAAATACATAACATATCGATTTTCGACAATATATAGCAGAAATGTAAATTTATAATTGAAGAAACACTGTAACTTTGTCGGTTAAGAGTGGGGTGTACCGTAATCATTCACCAAGCTCTATCCCGTCGCCAACCGGGTTCCAATGCATCGTCCAAATTTATGCATCGTTCCAATAATTAGAGAAGACAAAAAAAAAGCAAATGATAGGCAAACAGAAAAAATACTACGTTTTATAATAAAAACAACGTTTCTAAATTATGACACACAAATATGTTAGTTAACTATATAAAAAAATGATCGAAATGATTAAATTTAATTAGAAAATAAACTATAATGGTTAGAAAAAGTCGATATATTTTAATTCTAAGTTTCTAGAAAATAATTTAAGGCACTACATTACCCACATTTTTAAAAAAATTTTGATCCTTTTTTTCACTTATTGTATTTAAAAATTCCAAATCGTATTTCTGCTTAGTTATGTTTTCTATCAATTTTTTTTTTTTTCATTTACAACTGTATACATAAGGTACAAGAAGTAAATTTGATGAAAATCATTACAATGACTTGTCGATAATATGCTATAGAACTATTTACTTGTAGCACTTCAATAAAAGTTTTACGTTAGAAGGTCTCATGGCCATCTTATTTTCATACGCCTCATATGATAATTGGGAATGGAGTGTGAGACAAGTTAGGAGACTACTGAATTCAAGTGGGTATGGAGTTCAATATGAAAGGAAACGTATCTGATTTTGGTCAAATTAGCAACTTGCGGCACATTAAGATCTTTATGGATAAGTTTGTTTGTGACATAACTAGGAGAGTTGTAAGGAGAAGTGTAAGGATTGCATACGGGGAGAATTGGAAGGTTTAGTGGTGCCCGAAAGCTCAACTCAGTATGTACAAATGAGACTATTTACTGTTATGTAAGTAGGTGTTTTATAGGTTATAGAAAATACATAGCTGTATACTCCGTATAGAGTTTAAAACAACACCGACATATTTGGTAAAGGGGGAGAATAGGAAAATGTATAGTTTACTTTTAATTTTTTATCATTGAAATAGAGAAATTAAAATTAAATAATAAAATGAGCTATGTATTAACAGTAAGAGGGAAAATCTTTTAAATTTAAACAAAATATACTAACTAATAAACAAAATAATATGATGCACCATTTACAGACAAATTTGATAGATTTTATAAAACTATTATTTTTAATTTTATTTAATTTCAATTTTATTTAAAACTATTTAATTTTTTGCAACATTATTTATCCGTCCAAATATGTAGCCGATATTATCTTGAAGCTACGAAAAGGTGAAGGCATCCTTTTGAGTCCAATTTTGACTTCGTCAGTATCGTTTTCTAGCAAAACAATGCGACTTGCTTCAAAGTCCCTATGTGGGATCTCTTAAATTTGACAACAATACTCAAAACTGAGCTGTGCAATTTCCAATTTTTTAAGTTCTTAAAAATATTAAGAACCCACTATTACTAAATGCGGTTAGTAAACCAACTGCAATTTGATTTTTTTTTTTTCTTTATTTAACGTCGCATTAACATTACAAATTTAAGTTATTAGCGACAAGCAATTTCATAGAGATTTGGATTGAGACTGACTTTAATATTGGTGTCACGGCGCAATCATATGCTTTTATATTTATTATTTTTAACAAATGACGACGATAACATTTCATAGATTAATTTTTTTTTTTAAATTAACAAAATATAAAAACACTTGAAACTACAAATGAGCTGAAACTAATTTAAAAATAAATATATAGAATGGAAAAAAAAATTGGTGTGCTTTAATGTTTCCATAACTGGAAAAATACTAAATGGTTTTATCACTTGGCTAAAATTACAATACTAAATAATTCGATAATTTAATTCTAAAAAATGTTATTGTTGATTACTCGATTAGCAGTATTACTATTAAATATTCGTTTTGAAATTGTAAGAAAGGAGCACAAATTTTCAGTAACAGTATATATATATATATATATATATATATATACATATAATATATAGATAGATTCCAATAAAGTTGAGCATGTTTAAATCCTGGGATTATTCGCCTCAAGTTTAAGGGAACTCTAAGACAAGTTCTTTTACCACTACTCCACAAACTACTTTACCACTACTGCACAAACTACTTTCTGGAAAGCGCACAAGATTTCTGTATTCCGGTATCAGGATTCGTCTTTATCCTTTCCAACTTGCTTTTCAAGGATTTCTTAATCATCGCTTGCAAAGTTAAATACATGTGGATGTATGTTGCTTTTCCGGGTTTGTCTGGAAAAGCTATTCACCGTATCCTCAGACCAGTCTCTTGTTGTATTTTTTACATTTAGCAGAATATGTAAGTGGATAATCGATAGGAGGAAAGGGCCTTTTAATATTTAGATTTCATATTTACACTTATGTTGATTTTAAACAATTTTATTAACTATTTTAACATGAAGCATGTTTTTATAATGACCTAGTACAACCGGGGGCAAACTTTTTTAGAAGCGGGTCGAAAAAATTGAACAAAACGAAAGTTTCATAAGTAATAATCTTTATTTTTTACTTTATCTCATTGCACTCAACATATATGGTTGAACGGTAGAAAACTTGCAAAAAGCTCCAAACATGTATTATTTTTTAGAAGAGTTACAAGGCCTTGTAAAACGTAATTTTAGAAACGCCAATAAATAGTTTGAAATGCAACTTCATTTCATTTTTGCATTGCAACTCAATCATTTCGAGCTGCAATTCTGGTACAACCGATTCACAATCCACATTAAATAGCATGCTAAAAATGTTTTGTTCAATAAATTTGAAATCTTTGAATCTTCTTTCAAATTCTTCACGAAGACATACTAGGTTTTTTTCATAGCTTCTGAGTTTTATATCTGCAATAGATTTTAGTCTTGGAAAATGAGTAAACTCTTTCTAGACTAGTTGTTTGGAAAATTGCTTTTTGAACCCCTTGATATGACTCAAAATATCATGGATTAATTGATTTCTTCCCTGAAGTTTCAATTCACTGATGTGCCTGAGAAGATCCGAAAAAAATGTAAAGTCTGAAAGCAATTCAAGTTTATTCAAGTGTTCAGACTTGTCCGTTCCTTTTTCTTTCACAAAAGAAATTATTACCGACATACTACAATACCGTAATTAAGACGCAACGAGAAGAAAACAATTATTCTATTCTAGCTTTGCAGAAAATTAATATTGTGTGACCATGTCGCAAGCCGGATTGACTAGCCCAAAGGGCCTGTCTAGCCTGCCGCTGCACTTGGCACGCGGGCCATACTTTGCCCATCACTGACCTAGTAGGTCAAAAGCGATACGTTTTATGGGGAAGGGATGACGTAACGTGTAGTTTGATATAAGGAGAGTAGGAGCGATTAGGAGCTCAACTCTTTCTATACTAAATAATACTCTCTTGACTAAGAGGCAGGATCTAATTAATAGTGCTCCGTTTGACTCTGTTTCTCCTAATATGAAATAAAAACAATTAACCTGGATTTTACCGATCTTGCTTGATCCCTCGGCTGTACAATATTTTGTTTTAAATGAAAAAAAAAATTCATGTTTAAAACCACTATTTTTAGTGTAAGAGCTTTTTTGACACTTTTTAACTCAGTTGGTGTTAATCAGAACAAAAAATTGACGATTAATTTCTTATCAAAAATTAAATGGAAAATATTTTTTGTTATATTACATTTGTCGATAGGATCTACAGCTTAGGAGCTATATTGATTTGAATGAAAATTAATTATGTTTAAAATCCCTATTTTTTCGTCAAACTTGGTTACACTGTTAGCGAATTCTGAATACAATCAGTACGTCAATAAAATGGAAATTTAATTTAAATGGATACCCACGTAAGTGGAAAAAAAAAAAAAGAATAACTATTTGCACAGAAAGGAAAAAGGAGAGCAGGATGTTGTTCAAGCTATTTAATCCTAGAAAATTTTTCCAGTACTTCAGATACTTGAATAGAAAATAATATAGCATCGGGGTTGAAGGGGGCAATCCCTTAAACATTTTCCCTGTTAATCTTTTTTTTTTGACTTTTATTAAAAGTTATTTATTAAAACTAAGAACTGTAAACAGTAAACTAAAAATACATCAAATAAATGTGAAGACAATGCTCATGATTACATTTCAATTGCTTGTAAAACAACTATTCAATGGAAAGCAAGTTGAGTTATAAGTGAATTAGAATGCTAATGGAGTTTACTATGAAAGAATAAGTTAACACGGTTTTGGGCTAAATAAGGCAAAATATTGCTAAATGGTACATTAAGATCTTTATGGATAAGTTTGTGATCAAGTAAGGAGTATTTCTCAAATGATTTTAGATTTTATGGATCGGATATGAGACGAATTGGATGGTTATATTCATAAATGAATACAGACATAGGTAGGGTGTAGATATTTTAATAAAACATAGCATAAACTATATCGTTGGTTAATATATGATATCTCTTATTTGCATAGTACCGAATTTAAAGGAGGATTAAAAATCTGTTTATAAAATAAAATAATAGGTATTTTGAATTTTTTTACTCTAATGAATACATTCTCTACATCTTTTTGTAAAAGTGCTAACAGTGGATAGTTAAAATACCTTAATTAAGGTATTTTGTATTGCTGGTTCATCTGTCCTAACTTTATTATTGATTAATATTTTTGACTTATATTAATAAGAAAAGGAGGTAAATATATATATATATATCATACAGAGTTAAATTTAAGAGGCCTATATATTTAGATTGGTTCAAAAGTTAATGTAAAAAATTTATAATTTTCTTCAAATCGAAACTTAAAATCTTAATTTTTCTTTTGTTTTCAAGTCAAATGATGACTAATAATTCCTTGATATTTTATTTTATTTTTTTATTATTATTATCATTCACAGGTATGTTTCTTGTGATATTTATGACCAATAGCTTTGATGCAAAGATCCTCGAATGTGCGATTTCTAATCTAGTTTTCTTTGCAATCTCTCGAAGTAAATCTTGACATTCACGATCCGGTTTGTGTATTGCGCATCTAAACCTTTTCATGGGTTGGCAAAAAGGGACAAAAAGACGCATTTGTGGGATTAGTTCTTTCATGCAATATCTTCGGCATCAGAAAGAACGCTGCTTCAATAAAGCGGTGGACCCTCCAAAAGCCCTCTTTGGGGAAGAAACCGCGTTTGGTAACCTACAGTGTTGTGGGTATATATATGCATAAATTTCTTGACTGTTACTATTGAATGTTTAGTAAGGTACTTGAGGTTCAGTCAATAAATAAAACAACTATTTTGGCGACATTTCGAGACTATATTGTTCTCATAATCATGCTAATGTTATCCACCAGTAATATTGGTATGGTTATGAGAACAATAGTCTCGATACGTCGCCAAAAAAGTTGTTTTTATTTACTGACTGGACCTCAAGAACCTTACTAAACATATATATATATATATATATATATATATATATATATATATATATATATATATATATATATATATTCTATAAAAAAATTATTTCTACTTTGTATGTTCTATCTGTAGTCACATGGAATACATTACCGAGTATTAAATTTCAGTAATTCAGAGTTGATCTTTAGTACTTTGGAACTGTATGATAAACAAATAAATCCAATTAATACTTCTTTACTGATATCCAGTTAAACATACACGATTACTAAATAAAACGAAGTTTGAGGTAAAAAAATAATTAATTCATATCAGGAAGAAGGCGAGTTAATGAATTTATATATTAAAATTTTATAATGTGTCGTGGTATAAAAATGAAAACCATCAAATAATAACTAGAATTGTTATTTAAAAAAAAAAAATTAAATTGTTTATAAATAATTGTTAAGAAGAAATAAAATGTTGATAATAGAATTGCGGCATTATCAAATCTATTTCATAATTGCAACTTTGGCGGCCATGGCAGCTGATAAAGAACAACCTTTGACCTACGCATTTTATCAAGAAAAAAAAAATTCATATCAATGCTGCTCAGAGAGTAAAAATAAAAACATGTTTTGAAGATTTCTTCATCATGTAGTAGAAGGTTGAAACACGATAACATTTTTTTTTTTTTTTTACTTAAATACTCACATTATAAGACAGACATGTTATTATGGTATTTTTTTACATTGTCTGTTCTATTTTTAATTTGTATCCGGCTCATTATTATTTTACTAACTTCCTTTTCTTGTATATACTTATTATATCATTGAAAATCCTGACAGTTCATATTTTCTTCCTACAAGTAGCGGCCAGTTTTATCTTTTTTATAAATACATCTTTTTATACACATCGTACCACTTATAGTACTGGTAGTGGTACTTTAGGAGGAAATACCAAATACCGTTAATTACTCCTAAGAGAGTCACCAAGATAACAGAGAGGTTATCGTTAAGAATCTAAGGAATCGAACACGCACAGTGGTTACCTAACTATTCTATTTCTGCCTTTGTCAGCGAATTATTTGTCAGTAATTTGAAATTCTACAAACTAATAATTTTTATGATTATTAATATTAAAAAGTCTCTAACCCTTTCAGTATTGTTGATGTTGTTCTTTATCATTTATTGATTATTTTTGTTCGAATTAATAGTTCGAATAATTAAGTTTGTTCGACTAATAGTATAATGTCAACAGTGGTATTAGGTATAAGACACAATGAATGCTTCATTATTTTGTTCTTAAGTCAGTCTAGCTTAATTATACATTTTTTATAACTACTTACTGTGTTTACCAGTGTCTCTCGATCATTCCTTTGTCTCTTAGATCTGCTGACCTTTTATCCCACCACCTCTTAGACTAATGTTAACGGACCGTCCTTACATTCTATCCCTGTATTGCAAACTGTGACTACATCATGACAGATTTTTACTTTGACTCTTTAATGTGTAGTGCAATAACTCCGAGATTTGGTATAATATTCAACAAGGAATTATTGTTTCTTTCAAGAGCCTGAGCTGATATAACAGAAAATTATTTTTCATCTTTCAGCCGAATTCAACCTTGGGCTCAGGAGTGATTAAAAAAAAATACATTTATTTAAATTGACAGTTGTATACAAAGAAATAAAAATACTAAAAAAATCTAGTTAATGTGAAGATAATTCTCGTAATAACATGTTAATTGCCTATAAAGGAACTAACCATTGGTAGCACATAAGATCTGTATTAGAAGGTCCGGAGGCCATCTTCTTTATTGAGGATTATCTGGAATAGAATGAGAAGTGAGTTGAAATACTAGAGGAATGGTTGTGTCTTTTGCTATGAAAGGATAGGTATCTGGTTTGAGCTAAATCAGAAACGTAAGGTACATTAAGATCTCTGCGGATAAGTTTGTTTTTGACAAAGCAAGAGCATTGAGGATATTCCAAAGACTTTGGATCGTAAAGATTTGATACGAAATGAATTAAATGGTTTAGTGGAGCCCTAAATCTCAACTCCATACGTCCACTTAAGCCTAATGACTGTTATCAAATTTTAACAAAGTCATCTTCATAGTTCTTTGAAGGTCATGATAAAATTTACTGTGATACAAATTGATGTACTATGCTAAGTGGAAGAAATGAAGTTTGTCAAAATGTTATATACTTTTATGGTTAGAAATCTAAATCCAATCAGTTGAAAACGATAAAATTATTTCAGTCGAATAAACATTATTACCAAATCAAAATGTTGATCCTTTGTTTTCTTATATCGTGTGGAAAAATATGATCAATGAGCCTTTAGTTGTAAGTGGCATTATAATGATTCTTTTGTAATTAATTGGTAGGTTTGTACGTTTGTCAAGTAAATGTTGAAGGAGTCGACAACGACAGATTTAATATTGGAAGGTCCATATGACGTTTCATTACACCAGTACGAAACCAAGAAAAAAAAAAAAAAAAAGATATTTTGTGAATAGATATAAAAAATATGTTATTTGTGACTGTATAGAAGAATAAAATTTCTGAACCTTAGTTTAGTGAGGATTATCACCCTGTAAAGAAAGAACTGAATAATAAAAGTTTAATTACAAAGCAGATTTTGAAACAGCTGTATTTAATAGGAGGTTTATGTTAATTTTATATGTTGGGACTATCAGTATGTATAGGTAGGGGTGCCGATGCGGCGGCGGAAATAGCCGAACTTTGCCGAAGGCGGTCCCGCCGGGGCTGGTCCCTCAGTACCGCCCCGCAAGCCCAGCTGTTCGCCTGCTCTGCGACCCTCTATCTTCTGCCTAGTCAACAGTTCTCGATCGCCCTTCGAATATTGAACATAAACAATATTATCTACGTTATTGGAGTTTGTTTTCTGGATTTTTTACAATTTTTTCGCGCAGTGAAGTAGGTGTGTGTGGTGCTACCTTTCCCATTGAGTGTTGTGTGACGCGAACAAATAAACAGTGAGCTGTAATAACCCTCGGGGAAGCTTGGCACGTAACAGCGAAGCACGAAACTGCAATAATCAAAGGTAATATTACGGCAGTAGAAGTTTAGCTCCCTACTTTTGAATGCATCATTAGCCAACGAACTGAACAACTCAGTCAACCACTAATGTAGCCAATTCGTCCGCTCTTGGCACTAACACCTTCATTACTTCCTATTTAAATCCCCTGGCGTTTACTTTAGTAGTGAAATTTTATGATATATTTAAAATTACACTTCAACAAAAATTATGTCTTAAAATTAATATTTTTAATTTTCAAATTTGAGTAATACATTTTTTTAATTAATAGGGTTCGTACAAACAATATTCGTTTTAATACGGCCAGTTTTAAATTAAATTTTATTTTATAAGTTCCACTCTTATAACATTAGTATAATCAGCATATTTTTTAATTATTTTAAAATAAATTTATTCCATTGATTTTTTTGTTTTTGTTTTATTTTTGCTATCTACATGAAATATGCACAGGCTATATTTTTACCTGAGCACTAAGCAATCATTAAATAAAAATAAAAAAATCTTTATATTTTAGAATAATATTCTATATATTATAAGATTATGGGTTATAATTTATTACAGATTATTAAATAATGAAATAAATGATAATTTTACGTTTTTTAAATTAATAATATACTGTAAACGTGCCAGCTGGTATGGAAAAATTGGCAAAGCTGATTCAATTCCGGTATAGGGTTAATGTACTTAAAACAGATTTAAATTACAAAAATATGAATTAAATATAAATTGTTAAATTTTTCATAAACTCGCAATGTCTTAATTTAATTTTCTAATATATATGTATATATATATTTTTTTTTTCAAATTATCAACTAGTAATATTTATAAATGAAAAAAAAAATAATTGAAATTTTTAATTTCTTTTTATATTGTAATACAGAATTTCATAATTTAAATAACTTATAATATAATTTTTATCATCAGTGTGACGATTTATAATGAAACTGTTCTTATTTTTCTTTAAATAAGCATTCACATTATGCATATCTATTTCATGATAAAGAATTATTTTTGTGTTATAATATACTTTAATTAATTAATTAATTAATCTAATCATTAAAGAAAAGGATTCGCCAGTGTTCTTGCAGCTTCAACATATTTTTAGTACCGGGGGATCCTGGGTAATAGACCGCACCTTACCGTTTGGAGAAGACCTGCGCTAAGAGAAAATCTTAAATACCGAGTTTCAAAATGTATCCATATTGAATCTTTATGCTCATTGATAATATTCAATCATGATATTTTTTAAATATCTTATAAATTAGAATAATTCTATCATAATAGTACTGTTCATAGAAACAATTTACAAATCGATTTCATATATCGACATTTACATTCAATTCAATCGTTTTTCATTAAATTTTTATTTTAGTAATATTTTATTATAATTATTATACTATAGGGACGAATTCAGATTGGATAGCGACGTTTAGTGTATCAAATGTAAGAATAATTTCATGAAACTAGTGAAAATTCCGAAAAATAATCTGAATTTTTCTATATTTTCACAAATTCAAGAATGAAGGTAGTTATAATAATTATGATTTGTATGAAAATGTAGTAATTAATATATATAATTTTTGTTATATGTTTTTTTAAATATTTGACGAAAAGACCTACTGCTTAGTAACTATCTTTGTTTCAATGAAAACATTTACATTTTGACTACGTTTTTTAAGTGTTTGAGCTTTTTTGACATGCTTTAGCTCTGTTGAGGTCGCTAGGAACAAAAATTTATTTGTAGCAGAAGATTTAACATAGACATGTCCATGATCAATTTTTTTTTTAAGTCAGAGAGAAATATATATATATATATATATATATATATATATATTATTTTTTTTCAGTTAGGCGAGATCAGTAAAGGAAATTCAGATTTACACGGAAATAAATAATTGTTATAAAAAATTAATGTTGGTTAGTTACCAACGTTTCGGCCATAATATACATTGTCATCAGCCATGCAGAATAAAATTAAAAGTCTCACACCTACCTCATAACGTTTCTGCACTTATGATGGCTCAACGGAATCTTGGCCAACTGCTGATAATAAAATAAGTTTAATTTAATTTTTAATAACATTATATTTAAATCAAAAACTCCATAATTAAAACTAAAGCTAAAAACACAACTCTTCTGTTTTCGTTCCATTAATAAATTTTAAACAATGGAAAGAAACTTTGATCACACATTACAATTTTTGATCTATCATAAAATATACAACTCCGAAATAATTACTGTAATCATACGTAGTACGAACAATCATTAAGTAACTAATCATCACTCTCAAGTGATTATGAAATACTTTAACATTTGATTTTTAAATATTTTTAGTGTGTCGTCTTACTGAAGTAAGATTATACCATCTTTTTGAAATTGAGGAATATTTATTTATATTTTGTTATGCATGTATCAATATAAAGTATTTTGCATATTACAATATAAATATTGTTTTACACATTGGCCAAATAACCTAAGTATACTTTACAAAAGTTTTTAACTTTTAGGGCACTTTTTATTTTCCACTCCAAAAATTAGTTAATTTTCTACTAACACGGGTACGCTTCATCAGAGTGATAGTCCGAATGGGATATTATATACTGGTCAGTAAAATATTGCTGTTTGCTATTAAATGAGATTAAATATTACGTATTAAAATGCGTGTACTAGGAAATTCCTTGTAATAAAAACCAATATCTCCCTGACTAGAAAAAAAAACAATTGATTATGGATATGTTTATCTATAATCTACTTCTTTTTTCAAATTTATATTTAGAATTAAAATGATCAAAGCAAATAAATAATAATTAAATTTAATTATGCATTAATGATTATTCGAAAGAAACAAAATTAAGAGAAAATAGGGTTTTGAAAGGTGAATTTTTCATTCAAACCAATATAGCTCCTTAACAGTATATATCAAATGTTATATAACAAAAAATATTTCCCCTTAAATCTATATATATATATAAATGAATGTGTGTATGTCTGTACTCGATAGATTCAAAAACCGTAAATCCAATCGTCGTGAGAATTTGGGAAATTATTAGGTATATCCCCGGGAAGGTTTTTGAAAAAAAAAAATTTAAATCAGAGTTGGGGTTCTAGGTGTATGTAAATATCAAAATAAATTTATTATTTATAAATACTACTTTAGTGCAGGTGTTTGTAAACAATTAGCAATAAAACATATGTTCTAAATTAATCTATATCTATATTATTATATAGAAGGACAAGCCATTTTTCGTTGGTTATAACGGTACAATGTTATATAGAGCTAGAAATTGATAATAAAATTGGCTTGATTCAAATAAATTATTATAAAAAAAAACTATAAATATTTAGTGTGATGTGTGGATCCTAGGGATATTTTATAATCGAAACATATGTGGTTAGCGACATTCTATACCACAGTTTGCAATGGTAAAATTATTAAACCCCTCAGTACCAAATTTTGACTACAAAATCTTCATAATTCTAGGAAGATTTTAAATAGTATAGTTTACTATAATAATAATTTAAATTCACAGTGTTAAGTGGCAGAAGTTTGTCACTCTGTCATTAACTTTTATAGTTAGACAGAAATTAAAATCTAACCAAATGAAATCAATAAAATTATTTTTGCTGCACTAAACATTATTGCCTTTTCAAAATATCAATTATTTTTTGATATTGTGTTTAAAAAATGGGAGACCTAACCATAGCTTTTGATTAAGGTTTTAAGAAGACTAATATTTCAATGATTTCAAATTCATTTTAATGTTTCAGGTTTATTTAATAAATTGTACCATTGGTTAAGTGAAAGAGCAGTAATATTACCAACAAATAGTATAGCAGAGAATCTTAACATTATTATTGTAAAAGTAAATTGTGATATAGAGAATATCTCTATTGATAGGGTTGTAAGCACTGATAATGCAGTCCATTATCCGCCAAAGTTTCTTCCTAAAACGTCTCCAACTTATAGATTAGATTCAAGGATTGAATATCCAATAATGTTTTTGAGTAAATCATAGTAATAATACCGGGTTATATCATTGAGTGAAAATTTCTAGAAATAATGTGAGAAAATAATTCTCAACTGCATTATAAGATTTTCATTGTTAAAAAAAAAAACTTCTGTTATTACTTAAACCTATCTAAGTTCATTACTTATAAGAGCGAACGAAGCCGCGACTGGGAATGCTAGTTTCTAATAAAGAAACTGTCGGAAAATTGTTGATCCTAGCAACACTAACAGAGCTAGAGGGTGTCAAAATATTACATTACATTAAAAAAAAAAACGTTACAAAAAAAAAAAAAAAAAAAAAAAAAAAAAAAAAAAAAAAAAAAAAAAAAAATAATATAATATATATATATATATATATATATATATATATATATATATATATATATATATATATACCTTTATCTAAAGGCATATATATGTAACTAGGGATTTCAAGTTATCCGACTATTCTATTGTCTTCAATTTTTTCTAAAATAAAGTCTTTTAACAGTTCTTGACTTATGTTGACAGAGAATATTTACCAATAAATTTATTCGGCAATTAAATAATTTACCAGAACTATTCAAAAAAAAAAAAAAAAAAAAAAAAAAAATGAGAGATATGTATCATGTACGGTAAGAATATAACAGTTTCTAATTATTGTAATAAAACAGACCCGGGTTTTCTATAGTAGATATAACATAAGAAAAATTTTATCTTTACTCAACAAACATATATTTTACTTTAGAATCATATTTACTTTAAATTTTACTAACAAATATTTTAGATTAATACCCCCTTTAATTATATAGTTCATCTTGCAGGAATATTTTAACGTTTAAATTTTTTTCACCTAAGAAAGAGAGATTTAATAATAATAAGGACTTGACAATATGGCATATGAAAATTGGCATCACGAAACGTGACTCTAATATTTAAATATATGTTTTTATAAGGAAATATCGTTGCGAATTCGCAATTGCATATATAAATTATCTCTAACCTAGTATGGATAGTATAATTTAGTTCAATGTTTACTATAAGTGGACCTTATCTTTTTTTTTCTTTCTTTTTTGTCATTCCTTTTATTTATTTATTTTTTTAATTCTTTATTTTGATATCAATCGGTAAAAATATTGTGATTCAATTTTAAATTGCCTATATTATTACGCAATATACCGACATCTAATCTTCGATAACAAAAACAAAAATGATCAAAATCAGATCAAACATTTAAATTTTTCCCCTTAAAATTTATCTGAAATTTTTGAGTACTTATCATTAATTGCGACATTTTTAGTTTTGATATTGTAATATAAAATTGTAAAATTCTATTTACTCACTATCGTAAAATTAAATAAATTTTTATAACTCACTTATATACCTGGCGTTAGGCCTTTGATATTATGCAGTTAATATTTATAATATTTTAAATAAAAATAAAGCGTTCCGTGATGTTTTTTTAACTATTATATTGTTTGTATTTCTTAACAAAAGGGAATTCTATTTATTAAAAAAACATTTTACCAAAATTTTTTTTTTTAATGAACTCACATACTTTTTATTAATAATTGTATTTATCTTAAATTTTATCAAGGAACAGATATCTATCTCTTTTATTACTTCAAATATGTTCTTTAAACTTTTTTTTTTTTTCAATCGACAATACTTGCAACACTTACAACAAATTATATAACATATACCTAATAGTAGTACGACTGTGATAAAACGAATGTGTTCATAAAAAAATGGTATTGAAAAAAAAAAAAAAGAATGTTTAGACATTTAAACAGTTTTCTGTAAAATTTTGGCCGAATCATTCGGCTTTTATAATTAATAACTAACTTTTATAATTATATTGTTACAAAAATATTTTATTATAAAATTAAATAAATTATTAAAATACACAAGACACCGTTGCTTAACACATATGTCGCTTTTTAATTTTTTTTATTAACCATTGATTTAATGGGTCCGCCGACAAACGTTCTAAGCGGCAAAATTTCCGAAGTGGCGATTTTAAAATGTATAATAAATAGTACGCCATAGTGTGATATAGTACTCCATTATGTCATTATACCTGCAAAATATAACAAATTAATATGTAAACATAAAATCCAACCTAAAAAAATAACAAAAACTTCAGATTATGATTTTCTTTCACTGACTACTCAAAATTTTATGTTTGTCGCTTAGAACGTTTTCAGCGGATCCAAATAGTAAAAATTATTTACTTAAATTTTAAACATCTGATCTAACTATAGCAACAATGTATTATATCACAATCTTTTGTGCAGTTAACAAAAAATCTAGATGCAATTCGAGAAAGGAAATTTAATTATTAAAAATGTATTCTGTTTAAATTCTATTTTTTTTTTCTAAAACATTGCCCAATATTTATCAATACCTATCACCAATATTGAAATTTCTTTAGTTTTTACAAAATGCGTTTTACTCTCGTTTATACGTATGTGTGATTAATCCAAATTGGATTCATCCGAGGTCTTTCTAGAATTAGAAACGTTAAAGAACATTTTTTAATTTTTTTTTTTTTTAACTTCTTTACAACAGTGAAATAAGCTAATCAATTAGATACTTTTATGACCTTTCATGCTGAAGAGAGTGTAATAATATTTAAATATTTCATAGGTATAACTCCTATTTATTTAACATTTATAACTACATGTTTAATTATCAATGTTTAATTTGTCCATCACCAGACTTCTCTGAGCAATGTTCATTAACTGTCTTGCAATTAAACAATAATGATGATGGAGCATTGTCTTCGAAACAAATGAAGAAATGTTTAAATCTAATCAATTAGGTTATAAATAAACTTAACAAATAACAGCCTAAAAAATAAAAACATGTATAAAAACATATCTCAGATAAGTAGTAGGTGTTTTACTACGAAAATACAAAAGTTTATTGGGGTCACCTGTGGTGTAGAGGTTAGCATAGCAACCTACTAAACCCAAGATCGTGGGTTCGCAGCCCGGCAGATGACCTTAGGATTTTTTAAAGGGGGTAAAAAATCCTTAGCTATGCCGTCCTTCGGAAGGGACGTAAAATGGGGGAGGTCCCGAGCCTGTGCGATGTCAGGTACTCGTTAAAGATCCCTACCCTATAGCAGCATAAAGTGACGTTAAACGAAATAAACAAACAAACAAAAGTATATTCATATTTATTTCTTCATAATTATATTTTAAGACCTTTTTTCGGTAAAGAGAACATTTTTCAGTTTATTTCTATATATTAGTTGGTATTTGCTGATTATCCGTCAAAATAGTTTCCCCGCGTTTGCTATTCCACATGGTGGTTCAAGTGTGGAAAAAATAGGGATTTTAAAGGTAGAATATAGATTATATTTGACCTATTAATTTATAACTTCAGTAAAGTATTCCATAACAGTTACTTGAGAAAAAATTCATTTTCAAACAAAAATATAAAATATGTGTTTTAAAAAAAAAAAGATATGTTAAAAAATATAAGACATGTTTTTACTTTTTTCAGATAAGCTACGTATATTTCACTTTTAATCCTTAATAACGAAAGCTCAAGTTTAACTAAAAGATATTTGTGATTAGTTTTTCACATTTGTTTGATACATATTGAACTATAAATAGAAATAAAAATAATCTACAAAAATAATATAAAAATATGAATTAACGGATTTACTTTTATCACAAGATTCCGATGGGCTGAAAGTTGTAAATGCGGACACTTCAATCCTTCTAGTAAATAAACAAAGACATTCTGCACCTTTTCAGATGGCAGTTGTTTTTCTTGTAGACATACGCAAACGATTGTTTCTTTTTATTAGTGATATAAGTAATCTTGCTATTTTTATTTTTAAATTTTTTTCTTTATTTATTATATAATTTTTTTTTTTACAATTCACAAATTTAAATGCTGTAAAAAAAAAAAAAAAAAAAAAAAAAATTAACTATTTTTTAATTTTACTAGTTTACTTAAATTGTTACATGATATTATAGACAAAACGTGAGTTTTATTGTTTTTTTTATATCGCTGCAAGTTTATTAATAGTTTCATTCAATCCTACGGAACATAAATTTCCTTAATCATTATCTATGTACCACCAATTATATCAAAATCAGAAATATAACATATAATTTTTTGCTGAACTAATTTTTTGACTTTTTTTTTAATTTACTAATAAATTTTTTTTTATTCTATTCAAAAATAGAATACTGCACTGTAAATTATACTATATTACTGTAACTCGAAAAAATATTAGTGAATCAATAAAATAAATTTTGAGTGAACTGAGCAATCAATATAATTTTACACATTTTTAGTAAAACTATTTGTTATTAAAATTGGAGTTATGTTTATATTTACCGTTTACTAAATATTGTGCATTTAGATTTAAATTCCTTTGTCGTAAACCTACGACTTCCTGCCCTACAGTAACCTTTAATAACAATCCCTGATCCCTGTTGAACAGATCCGCTATCTTTGACTCAAGTTTAATAACTTGAAATCCACATACAATATTAAACCGAGAGGAGATTCCAACGTGTGTCGACAACACGTCGTTTTCGGCTTTTACTATACAAACGTTCAAACCTTCAGATTAATTAAAAAAGGCTTATTTACATGACAGTTATCAGACCTATTTGAGCATAAGGAGTTGAGCTTTGAGGCTCCACTAAACCATCCCACTCGTCTCGTATCCTCAATCCTCTTTATGTTGTCACCAACAAACTTATCCATAAAGATCCTAACGTAACGTATGTTGTTGATTTAGTCCAAACCAGATACATATCCTTTCATAGACAATTCCATAACCATGCAAATTAGTATCACAACTTACTTCACATTTAATTCCAGATAACACTCTGAGGCGTCTGAAAGAAAGTGGCCTCGAGACCTTCTAATATAGAACCTTTATTTTATAGAACTTTATAAGTGCTATCAATGGGTAATTTATTTACAAGCAATTGTGTACAGTAGTACATATCAATAGATAGCTAAATTTAAAATAAAAAACATCAATAAATTTATTGAATCATACTGATATTATTAAATGATATTATTTATTCAAAATAAATGTTTGATGAGGGACTAAAATTCAACTATTGAACCATCGGAGAGTGTACATATTGCAACATATCCTTATAGTTCATACAGGATCGGAATATCAAAGGAATTCTATTCATTTTATAATTAATATAAAGCTTCCTGTGAATAATTGACCACTCCCATTCGCCAAGTTAATATTTGACGAGGGTGAATACAGAATCAAAGGGCTAACTTATTTCAGCATATTAAATATTTTAATGGAAAACAATTCAATTAAACTTATTAATTATTTACAGATATACTTCTAATATAAATAAAATTCAAAACATCAAATTATGACTTGTATGCCAACTTGATATGCTTACTCGCATTTTATATTAAGTTTCTGAAACAAAAACTTTGAATAAAATGGTAAAACCTGCTCTTATTACGTTAGGTTGAGTACAGAGTTGGGCTTCTTTCAATTTCGAAATTGACATAGTAACCTGTTTATTATAAGTATATATTTTTTTATATCAATAAAACCCCTTCTATGTTATTGAGGATTCTGAAACCCTTCTGAAGTAGCCCTTTTTTTATTTTCTCAATATTTCAGCTATGCGCTTCTATATATATTGTTTTTTGTTTCTTTAATGAGGTCTAATGTTTGGAATTGTATTATTACTTTTTATTATTATTATTGCTGTGTTATTATTACTTGGAGAAAGGTTGTTTTGGAAAATTATATTTTTTTAGGTTAATTTCTACTATATTTTCTGAAAGTAATATGAAAATGAATCTTAAAACACATAGTAATATGTAAATATTATGACTTAATATTGAGATTTAACAATTAAAATTTTTCAGTACGGCAATTGTTATTCTTTTTATATATGTTCGGTTAAGTTAATCCCAAGATAATATTAACTCTCTACAGGACTGTGTCTAAAGTGTACCCAATCGATGCTAAGCTATCCGATAAGTCAACATGTTCTCTGCATATTCCTATTAGGTTATGCTTGTCGGGTATTGGCTAGAGTGAATAGAATTTTATTTTATTTAGTTTCCATTTTTTCCCCTATATCATAAGGTTACTATGAGAGCTAGACGATATAGATATATTTATAGAATTTAAAAGCTATCATTTAATGAGAATCAAAGTATTTTTAATTTAACAAATCTTTAATGCCGACGTTTCGGAAGGAACTGTGGTAACGGCTACAAAATATAGATATACAAGAAAAAAAAAAGGATATACAATAAATTAACAAAAATAAATATTATATAAATGTATGTTAGGGTAAATCACTAGTTCTGGTCACCTCACCAGTTATGGGCAGGCTAATACAATTATCGTAATAATAAGGGTCTCATCCATTTATTTGTGATATCACCAGGATAACTATTTCTGAAAAGGATTTAAGATTCATTTACCAACGAAATTCTCCCACCTATCCCTTTTGCAGTAGCCATTAAAAAATATTTTCCTCGAATAGTATCCTGAAATACGAGTACCTCTTTTTTTAGTGAGATCGTTTTTAAAAGTGAGGATTCTTAAAGAATTATAGCGAAACTGCTTCATTAATTTTTAGTTTTTGAGTTATGTTCCTTTTCATTAGAATTCAGGCTTCCACATCAGCTCCATTATGTAGGACTATCTGATATTAATTTACAATAATTTTGAACTGACCATAACTGGTGTATAAAAATACGAGATATGAGTTATGGTCACCCCTATCTATTTCAATTTTCTTTGGTGTTACAAACGTTCTTTCTGCTAATAAGGAAAACCATTGAATTTTCTTCATTTGATTATGTCCTTTTAAAACATAAATACTACATCTCTTCCAATTAGTGGTCATGTTTGACCTTACGTTTCTTAAGTGACCAATACTAGTTAATGTAGTTAGTTATATTCTGTACTTCGCGGGTGGATACTGCTATTTAAGAAAACTGGAAATATTGAAATAAGATAATTTACAAAAATACATTCGGATTTCTTTTAATTCATTATTTTTTTAGTGGGGATGATTACCATGTTGTATGCCGATACTGCTTATGTAAAAAAATCAACGAGAAGTGCGGCTATAAGTTATAGACTGAAAAATAGTTGTTTAGATACATTTTCAATTATCATTTCATGACGGTATTCTAAACTAAAAAGTAACTACAAATTTTGTGAATGAGTGCATAAAGTGATTGTATTTTTTAATATATATTTTTCTATTTTGTTAGACCGCGTTGTATTAGTATTTAGATTATTTTTATAGGTACAGTTGTTCATTAATCAATAATCATTTTTAAATTATTAAAAATATTTGTTTAAAGATTATTTTGCCGCGTGACCATAACTAGTCTTGGCTATGACCATAAATGGTACAACATGCCCATAACCGGTATTTTTAGCTTTTTGTAGAAAAATATAAATATTTATATCAAAGAAAGCTTTAGTGTATTTGTTAATTTGACATTCAATAGAATAAACTTTTGAGAATCTAGGTATATAACCAAAGATATCATATTACAAACTGTATCAACGAAATTCCCTTTTAAATCGACAATTTCCCTTAACTATGACCATAACTAGTGATTTACCCTATATACAAGCAATGTCGATAATATCAAATATAAAATTCATATCTTTAAATATAAACAATAAGTTACTTGAGGTAAGCATGATGGTATAGAAGTATCAATACAATTAGGATTGATGAATTTATTGCCACTTATATTGGAATTGTTTTCTTAGAATACTAGTAATGAATATTAAACTTTTTTTTTTTTTAGGTTAGGTGAACCAAGAATTAGATGTACCTCAGCACCTAAAATAAACTTTCAGTCTCCCTAAATTCCGAATTACAAATATCATTGACTAGGCATTACAATGTATTCTTAAATAAAGCAGAAGGCCAACATTTACCTTTCTGAACCTATAACAACCAGTATATATTTTCCTTATAAAAATGGGGTTTGGAAAAAAAAAAAAAAAAAAAAAAAAAATCATTAGTTCATAAACATACAAAACTTTCAACACATCAGCACTATGTTACATCGATTATATCTATTAGAGTTTTCAAAAATGTAAGACAAAAAATCAAATATTGTTACTGAACTGAGAAAATGTAACGGATATCTGAAATATGTCAATCATGGAAGGGGTGGTTATATAAGATTAGTAGTGGTTATATTAGTGTAGGTTTAGTTTTTGGGATTTTCCCTATGAATCCGTTAGGAAAAAAAAATTAAAATGGGGAAATTGGAAATGTTTATCTGATCATTTAAATAAAAATCTGGACCGTTTTTAAAGATTTTATTATTTCTAATAATTCATATATATTAAATTTTAGGCTATTTCCAACTTGAAGTATTATTTTTACTCCCGATTCTTTCTTGAATTTATACTTATATTCATTTCAGTCGATAGCGATATTAAAATTTTGGGTCTTAGTATTGTATGCTTTTATATGTTCTTTTACTCTTTGATTTACCGACCTTCTAGTTTTTCCGGTGTAGTTAGCTTCACAGTTTAGTTTTTATTCGGTACTATCATGTTCGCTTTTTTTAATAGGAAAAGGGAATATGTCTAATTTTGTTTTCAGTTTAAGAGAAGTAAAGTTACAAAGGTTTTCGATTTTAAACGCCTAATTTTCGATTTTTTAAACGAGTTAATCCTAATTTTCTTAATTCTTCTCCGACCTTGTTCGGTATATGTTCGTAATATGGGATTTAAATATATTTGTCAGGGGTTGGTTTGCGCTCTGAGGGTGTTATTGATTTTTTTGCGATTTTTATTTATTTTTTTAAATTTCATTCGTAATTTTACTTTACTCGTTAATACTCGCTAGTGTGTATATCGTTTGAATTTTTGTATTATAATTTTGTTCATTTAGTGGTATATCTAAAAGATGGTAAATGGTATTAAAGGCCGTGAGTTTATGCGTTAAATAATTGATCAATCCTAATCTAAATTTGTGACCCCATAAAATAATATTAGAATAACGCTAATTCTATTTATATCAACATATCGAATGGAAGTAAACTACCGAAACGATACATATCTACCGAGTTATGCTCACACAATTCAGTAGATATTAATTATTAATGCTTATGTTGCATGCAATACTACGTATATTGTATAATTGTCTAATCAATAAATATAAAAAAACTTTCATCTATTTGTAGTTTTATTTTTTTTTTTTTTTTTTTTTTTTTTTTTTTTTTTTTTTTTTTTGAATTTAGACAGGAAAAATTTATTCCAGAATAATTATCCTCTATAATTTTACTCCTTCTTCCTTGCCTTTTCAGGCATACGGGGTTTTGGCAGCAGCGGGTTCAAATATAACATATGGGTTTTATGTATGCCGATGCTGCCAATAAAACTCTTTATTTACAATTTTTGTTTTTATTTTTATTTACATTATAAATGAGGCTTCATTTATTTAGGGGGAAGGTACATCTTCTATGTGATTACACTGGCCAACAAAAAAAATAAATTGTTTGTTTCCTGTGACTATTTTGTTGTTTCTAACTCAATTTGATACATTTTTTTTAAATATGTCAACAATGTTTCTCTAGAAGCTTTTGTTTTTGTGTTATAGCTTACCAATCTTATTTAGTATTTTTACTTTGATTTTAAATTTTGTTTGACAGTAAAATATATTCTGTTGTTGTTTTCGATATGCATTCGTCCAGGCGGTGTTGTGTGCTTAATCCAGATTGTATTTGAAATATTTGTGGCGAATATATATTTGAAAAATATCGAAAACCTATATTAGACTTTATAAACATTGCATATCATTAATACTTCAAAATAGCTTTGTACAATCAGGACAAGCCATGGGTTCCTCATATTGTTTGCCAAAAATGTGTTCTATGTCTATGGTTATGGTTCAGCAGGAAAAGAGATGCAGTGAAGTTCGTAACTTTTATAATTGGGCGAGAACCTCAAAACCATAATGACGACTGCTACTTCTGGGTTGTGAAAATAAACGGAATAAACCCTGGAAATCGAAGTATTTCGTCATATCCTAAATTATCTTATGCTCAACGATCTCAATTAAAATTTCGGCCCTTCAACCATTTAATCAGAAATAACAAAATGACTTAGTGAGGGATCTGAACTTACCGAAAGAATCTTAAGAATTTATTGCATATCTTTAAAAGGAACAAATTTGTTAAATCCCGAAACCAACATTACTTTTTATCGTACCCGAGAAAAGAATCTGTTTCCATATTTTTCTCAAGAGAAGGATTTCGTCTTTTGTAACAATGTTGGTGGTATTTCGCAACAGATGGGTTTAATAAACTACAAGCATAGGGATTGGTGTATTTTTATGGAAAGCTGTGAAAGAAGTTTAAAGTGTGTTTTGCTCCAAAGTAGTAACAAGTACTATTGTACATTCGACGACTTTGAAAGAAGAATACACAAATATTTTATGCAAAGAGATCTAACTAAAGTCGTTTATTAAAGGAAATCCTATAAAAGTTTATTTGGTAATAATGTTTAATAAAATTTTGTTAACATTATGGCCATGCTTTGCACGCCTTAGTGACCGCACCTTCTTTTATTTCCTGTGGTGCGGCCCGGCCATGCATAGCACGCCTTAGCGACCGCACCTTTATCCTTTTATACTGGTGCCGACGGTAAGCCCGGTCCAGCCCTCCTGGTCCGCTGCATCTGTCCGGTCCACACCATCCAGCTCTCCTCGAGACTGCATCCGTCAGGTATGCCTGGTCCAGCCCTTCTGGTCCACAGCATCCGTCCGGTCCCGCTCCAGTCCTCAGAGTCGCTGGCCTTCTTCTTCCTCTGGCGGTGGCTCGCCGACAGCGGAGATGGGCCTACCTAAGGTGAAGTGCGTAGGACCCACCACTTCCTTCCACCCGTAGACAAATTCCCTAAAGTAGGGGTAATTGTCTTCTTCCATAAGTTGGGGGAAGTCCGCTTCGACGAGGGCGAAGATCCCGGTTTTTCTAGACAACCTGGCACGGTGTCCTTCCATCTCGGTGCAGTGTGACACAACGTGTTCCGCTGTCTCTGGGACTCCACAAGTCGGGTCGATCTATTTCCCATGTTCATTCAGTTTTCCCCGGAACCCGCCGTGTCCTGTAAGTATCTGCAAGACCCAATAGTCAGGGAGGACCCATCTCGCTTCTAATCTCTTCTGGACGGTGGGGAACTTCCTCAGTTCTGGCATGTCACCCACCGCCCATTCCACTCTTCTATGAAGTCCTCCCGAAGCATTTTTCTCCAAAGATTTGGGGTCTCGCCGATACGCCGTCGGAGTCCCTCCGGAAGCGCTTCCAGCCCCTGCCTCTTCACTTCGTACTTGATTAGTAATGATTAGTAATAGAACTCTGCATACAGACCTACAGATACCCACTGTACTGGACCCCATCAAAACAGAATAGTAATTATTTCACGACAAAGTATATGACTATCCCAACAGATTCATAAAAAACTTATTTACAATAAATATTCCCACCAATACGTACTTATGACCTCCTTAGGTAAAAGACAATTTAAAATAATTTCAGGAGGAAGTACTAATGAATACTGGCCTCCCTTATGTTTTACATACCTTTTTTATTTCATATAAGCTCACTCATTCATTGCCTGCAGTTTGAAAGTATGAATAAATAAATAAAGTTAAAAAAATAAAATGAAAAATAACCTGATTATTCTTCATGCCATTTCTTACATTTTTTTAAAAACTGTTTACATAGCTTTGTTCTAAACTGGATTAAATATGTATTTTAACTTTGGTAAATTATTGAAAAAAGTGATTTTGTCGAAGTAACTTTAGCACCGTCAAAAACATGGAATCTGAACTAGCAGCTAGTGCTACTGGGCTGTAAATTGGCGTTTTATTTATTAACTCATCGTTTCTGTTTCGAATGGATGGTTATTGCTAATTTAAATAATTGCCACTTCACGAATTTATGTTGCATGTGTAATAATGATGAATTAACTGGAGTATTATTTACTTCCACTCTACGGCAGAATTCAAACATTTCTCAATTCATAATTTATTAAGAGGACTTCATCAGCGTTGAAAACAATTTTCGCCGCTACGAGAATCGAGCCACTTGTTCAAAAGTTACTTTATTATTTACGTTTAGACTCGAATTGGAATTTGCTCAACTCGGAAAGAAACGTTAGATAATTTATGCTATCTGCTTATTATTCATAATTCTTCTTACGTAAAAAATCAAAAGTTCAGGTGTATTTTTACCCAAAAGTTTCTAATTGATTCTATTTAATATGAAAGAGTAATCTATATTGACAATGTCGTTTATACTACCCCAATAACCATAACACATTCTTTATACATAATATATCATACGCCATGTTAAATAATCAAATCTCCAATTTCAACAATATACACAATAATTGATATGTCTTATACATTGTAATTGTTTTTTAATTTAATTGTTGTATTATTTGTTACTGTTAAAGTTTAAAATGAAAAACAGACCAAAGTTTTTTCAACTGATGATTTATATTTTATTTTTTTAAATTTAGAACTGTAAATAAAATAAATTGTCACTTCTCTGTTAACGCAGTAAATTAAATCTGCACAAATCATTAATTAGGTCCATAATTTGTTACTGTGCTGAAACTTGGACAATCAAAAAATGTAGACCAATAAGCTCTTTGAATCATTTGGAGGAAACTAATGAGGCGATTATATAGTCCAATCTACGAACTAGGCGCTGGGCTCACAAGAAATGACCAAGAATTGGACGAATTAATCAAACTAAATTTTCGTGGCGTTATTATACAGTCGACTTGTACCATATTATGAAAGGGCGATTGGCGAAGGAATCGATCAACCATTAACCAAATCTTCACACGCAGGCAGATTGATGAAAAGATGTGGGAGTATAATGTGGCTGCATGGCGATTGTTTATCGATTTCAGAGCGGCATATGACACGACATACAGATCTGTGGTCTATTAGGCTATGGAAGAAGAAAAAATCCCTCCTAAACTAATAGTTATAACAAAAATGACAATGAGGCACACCAACTGTCAAATACGAGTGAACGGAGAATTATCAAAGACTTTAGAAATAAAAAATGGATTGAGACAAGAAGGTGCACTGGCCCCTTTGATATTCAACCTAGTTCTTGATAACTTTACTAAGAAAGTAAGGATAGAGGAAAATAGCACAACTATCAATAAATCAGTGCAATTAATAGCCTATGCGGACGATGTAGTGATATTGGGAAGAAGCAGGCAGGCAATCGAAGACGTATATATTACCTTGAAAAAGGAGACAGGAACCGGCATTGAAATAATTATTGAAAAGGCTAAACTGATGATTATAGAGAGAAAGTGGCAGCAACATCCACCTTATTGCAACTTAGACGGAGAAAACATTGAAATAGTGTAATCATTACCGTACCTATGATCGTTAATGACTAACGAAGCCAATGAAACAGAGGAAGTCAAAAGAAGGATTCTTGTAGGAAACAGGACCTTCTACGCTATTCGCCACCTAATAAGAATCAACTTGATCTTAATTTTGTTGGACAAGTTCTGATTCGTGTTCAGCACTCCAAAAAAAATATAAAATAAGCCATAAAAAACAATTACCCATAAATTTTCTAATTCAAAATACCTTTTTACTGGACTATATTTCGTATGAGTTATGAAGATCAGTACTCAATCTTCCTCGCATTATTTTAGTTATTTTTTTGTACGTTCATTACAATAATCATCTTATAGCAGTTTAATTTTTCACTGGTAAATATTCCAACAATCCAGTTAATTTCAGGGATTTAAATTTATGGATATATGATATGATGGTTACATTAACAATGCACGTTTTTATATCTTATATAGTATCATAGAATTACCCTAATGATAAATATTATGAATTATTATTATTTTATTGTTAAATAGAGTATTGTTATCTCAAGTCATTGTTAGTCAAATCAATACGCTGTGTAAGTAGCAACCCAATACAATTGTGCAATGTTTTGTATTAATAAAGCATATCTCTCTCTTTCTTACTGAAAGAGGAACAAATAGAGCAAAAATAATAATAACACACTAATTAAAACGAAAAGCCAATAACAAAGCTTCCTAAATCTGGAATATAACAAATATTAAAACATTTTATTTGAGATTTTATCAATTCGTAAATTATTTCGATTCAACTGCGATTAAGTTAATGAACAACAAAGTATCGTCTTCTCTCTACTGCATAACAATCCTCACTGATACAATAATAGGGACTAAATAAATATACAGTAAAGCTTCGATATATCGCTCCCGTTTATAGAGATTTCACGGGTATAGCACTGTTTTACCTGGGCCCTGATCATAATGGAAAATTTTCAAAGTTCACTGTTGTACCGATTTTCCGTTTATAACGCCCCGGGGTACAAACAAATCTTTGCGAACGACATAATTAGATAATACTATGTCAAAATTAAAATGCTTTTGTGTTCACAAAAGTGAAGTAAAGTGCACAATTGGATTAAAACCAGAATAGAAACTACATGTGCTATCATCTAATCGACTCCAAGAACAGAATTTCATTTAATGTCGTCGATCCCTAACAAAGTGTGTCACCGCGAATTCTACGAGTACTACACTTTTACAATACGAATTTCGTTAAATAGTGGATGTTTTGGATGTATTAAAAACAATTTGTACATTATTTGTGTGCAATACTGAAAAAAAAAATACAAAACTTTTAAAAATATTAACGAATTAGAAATTTGATTATAAAAATAATTAGTTTGTGTTAAAAAAAAAAAAAAAAAATGTATATTTTAAGCCAAAGTGCTTATTTAAGTAATTTTAATATTTCCTACATAATTATACACACATGACGATTATTTTTAAATTCTTTATTTATATTTCCCGGTTACTTTTATTTATTTTTATATTACTTCTCTATCAATTTACAATACCTACATGCCCAACATTTTTAATAATCATTTTCCATTTTTAGCCGTGGTTTTTTTCTCCGCTTATTACACTTTCCCTGGAACAGCGCTCTTTTTCTAAACACCTTAGAAGAGGGTTTTAACGAAGTTTTAATGTAGTTACTAAAACCAAATTTGTATAAAAGGTACTCCCTCCAGGCTTCATTTTAGTTATTTTTCTATTTAGGAAGATCCCTTATCTAACTGATTTTTATCCTTTGGTATGTTTTGTAGGGAATGTTTGTTGTACCCTTGTCTTGTATAAGTGAATTAGGGTAATCATAAAGTTTGTTGTGGGTTATTTTGTATTTTGTTTTAATTCGGTTTAATTCAGTATGTGTACGTCAGTGTGAATTGTTTTGTTGCTCTCGTACTTCGAGTCTTTGATTAAAAACGTTTGCAGTTTATTAAATTGAGTTGTTTTGGGTTTAATGTAAATTTCTGATGCAATGGTCCAATTGGTTTAAGGTTTAGAAGGTTTAAGGACCTTAAATTGGGAATATGTATTTCACAGGCGTCTTAGTTTCCGTGAGGATCGTTTAAAGAATAAAGAGAATTGTAGTCTCAGTCTTTACAAGGGAAGGACACACTCAGCCTCTCACGGATCTTGTTGGAAATTTTTTTTGAGGTTTCTGATTAAAAAATATTAGACACGTGTTTTGCCGTTCCGACCAATGGGCTCTAGAAGCCGAGAGAAAAAATAAAATAGCATTAAATTAAAATATTTTATATCTCGAGTTTAAAAAATGATATCAACATGGTTCTTGCACCAAGATTTTTTTTTTTTTTTTTTTTTTTTTTTTTTTTTTTTTTTTTTTTTTTTTTTTTTTTTTTTTTTTTTTTTTTTTTTTTTTTTTTTTTTTTTTTTTTTTTTTTTTTTTTTTTATTACGAATTTAAGGGAAAATACAGCTGCTCCATAGATTTTGGCGTAGGTTAATTATGATTACATCACATATATTTAAGTTGATTATTAGTATTATATTTTAAGTTGAGTCTGGTTTATTTTTTTGGTACAGCATATAATTTTGTGAATTGTAAATACTAATTAAATAAGAAATAAAGAAAAAAAAAAAAAAAAAAAAAAAAAAGTTAAAAATAAATATGTTTTTCGGATTTGCCAATTTTTTTAATAGGTTTTTGTTGATCGAAAACATTAAACATTGCATTAATATACATCAAAAGAAAGCTGAGGCTTCCCTCTTTCCAGCGATACCAATGAATGAATTGTGTGACAAAGTATTAGCTATTTAAAGGAAACTAACCAATAAGCGTTTTTAAAATTCCTTCCCCTGGTGAAAAATGATATTTTTTGGTTTTATTGAATAAACGTTTTTCAATGTTTTTGAGTGTGTTGACGTCAATTTTTGTGTTAAAAAATCTATATAGGTAAGTTTGCATGAAAATCTAATCATTTTTTTAGAATTGAATTAACCTAACCCAAAATCTATGGAGCGGCTGTATTTTTGCTTAAATTCGCAATCAAAAATAAAAATCTTGGTGCAAGAATCATGTTGATATCATTTTTTAAACTCGAGATATAAAATATTTTAATTTAATGCTATTTTATTTTTTCTCTCGGCTTCCAGAGCGGAACGGCAAAACACGTGTCTAATATTTTTTGACCAGAAAAAAAAAATTGCCAACAAGATCCGTGGGAGACAGAGTGTGTCCTCCACCTATTAGTGTATTTGCTTAAATATAATTAAATCGTAGTTACTCGCGTTAAATGCAAATTATTCAATTTTTATATTTCAGATTTCAAAAGCATCTTATTGGCTTTTCTTTAATGATTGCGTTATTTCTATTTTTGTTCCATTTTTATATTTATTTACAAAAGAGTTTTTACTTAAACTACCCAACTTGCACTATGTCGCACATGTATTTTTAAAGTGTCACAACTCAGAAACCTCCATAAAAAAAAAAAAAAAAAAAAAAGTAAAATTATCAGTCTTGAATAAAATATCGAAAGTGTATCTGAATTTAATGTATAACATTGTACAACTTACTAACCGCAAGGGAGATGTATCAGGTGTGGTTTGAAGTTGATTTGATAAATTTTTGATATTTCATAGAAGTGAATTTAAAAATTATGATAAATTAGAAATATAGATTTTTGAGTCGATTCAATAAAACTTCCGATCATTGGAGAAAAATTAAACTGTTATGGTGTAATTTTAATGGTGCTAACCTATGTATTAGATAAAAAATAGATGCCTGATTATTGAAATAAAAATACAGTTAGTTTTATAGTGTTTAAAAAGATGGCTTCGGTACTTTTATGATTTTTTAATAATAGAAATATGAGCAGGGAAAAAAAATTAATATTGCATTATTTTGATATCTTATTTTTACTTTCTTCGTGGATTAGGATAAAAAAAACGGGTATTGTCCATTTTTTTTTTCCTTAGGAATTATAATTCACTAAATACTGACTAATCTTATAAAATTAAAAAAATTAAGTTGTTAACAATTAACTAATCGTCTTTTTACCATTATTTATTTCTATCACAATTTATCGGTTAAAAAAAAATAAATAAATAAAAATTAAACAACAATTTACATATGTGTTTTAATAGTTTAATAAAGTCATAAGGCAAAGTAACGAACATTGTACTCAAGGACTTCTGTTTAAAGGTTCGAAAACGGTCATATGACCCGTTATGGTAGGTTTAGTGTTAAATATGTCAATGTTTTTTGTTAAATGTCGATCTTTAAATACTTTACCAAGGTTTAGGTTGTTTTGTTTTTTTAATTAATATTTTCAATGAATGAACTTACAATTAATTATTAAAAAAATATTTTTTTTTAGTTCAGAATAATATTTAAATAACAATAAAAGTGTTTAAAACAAAATATTTTTTTAAAGATTGTGTATATTATTTTTACAATACAAACTTACGAATAATTGTATCTATTAATTGTTCATAGTTCGTAACTAAAAATTATGGCATATTTTTTGTCAAGCTGACTTTGATTTATGCATTCCCTAAGAGGCTCGAGACTTGAGCTATTAGGCGAGATTGGCGACGCTAAAGAAAAGTTTAGAGACTATGGTAAATACGGTTAATGTGTTTAGAAGAGTTTAGGTGATTAGCAAGGGCTTGTAAAAAGTGCCTTTAGAAAGGAAAGGAAAGGTCCATTCCATTAAGATGTAAATCTGATTCCTTCCTATCAAAGGCCTTCAGTTCCTCTAAATCTTTATTCCTCGAGGGCTTTAAACGCCTTACAAGGTGCTGCCGTTTGAGGGCTCATCCGTCGGTTTTCGGCTTTCTAAGGCAGTTAGTCTGCCATCAGGATGAATTTTGTAATAGCCTTGTCCTATTTCGCACGTTACTAATTTGACGTTGAGAAACATAATTGAGATACTTGAGGTAGGCATAATGGCATAGAAGGAACAATACAATTAGGATTAATGAATTAATTGCCACTTCTATTAGAATTATTTTATTAGAATGCTAGTTTCGTATTCTAAACATTCATCTTCAGTTCTAAAACATAAAATTTTCAGCACATCAGCACCATGTTGCATGGATTATAGATACTAAAGTTTTCAAAAATAAAGGGGGTAGGTAGCTTAAATTGTTGGAGTTTACTATGGGATTTCCTCTATGATTCATTTCTTTATGAATCATTAGAAATAATAAAATCGTTTAAGACCAATCCAAATTTTTGTTTTAATGACCAGATAAACATTTCCAATACCCCCTTTTTAAATTTGTTTCCAATAGGAACGGAAAAAAACCAATGAGTCATAGAGGAAATCCCATAGTAAACACCATAAATTTAACCTACCTGCCTCTCCCCTTTCCACAATGGATATATTTTAGATATCTATTAGATCTTCTCAGGTGAGTACCAATGTCTGATTTCTTGTCTTACATTTTGGAAAACATCTGTATATTGAATACTGTGTTACATGGATTCGAACTTTACATGGATTTTGCATGATTTAGAACTGAAGATGAATTTTTAGCATTCGAAACTAGTATTCTAATAAAACAGTCGCATTAGAAGTGGCAATTA
Organism: Euschistus heros; assembly: GCA_003667255.2. NCBI lineage: Eukaryota > Metazoa > Arthropoda > Insecta > Hemiptera > Pentatomidae > Euschistus > Euschistus heros. The sequence goes on along the minus strand of RCWM02000331.1, from coordinate 1,084,541 downwards.
ATTAATCAATCATAATAATTGAGATATATAATAGAATGGAGGGTTTGGGGGATAATGTTGTATGTTTGGTTTCATAATTATTTTTTTTTGTCGTTACGGTCTCGAGATATCATACGCACCGTTATTTATATTATTTCTGCCTCAAAGAAATGCGCAATTTTAAGATGAATATCATGAATATGATCTCTTTATTATAGGATGACGTTTAATGTTTTCATAAGTTCCTATACTGCTCTTTTACTGTTTTGGTGGTGGAAAAACGTTGCATATTGCGCACAGGGGTCAATTCAGGTACCGCAGTAATTTGCACTCTCCTGTAAAGTTGCTCAGAGTAACATAAAACGTTATTCCCGTCACCCATTCAATTATCATTGCTAGTACCCATTAATAATATAAATAATACTTTATAATATACCACTCTGAAAAAAATTGTTTTCTTAATCGTGGAAAACAAAACAAAAAAACAATATTCCAAACTATTCTCTTAATTAATAATAGGGAAGCAATTTTTGTTTTTTGATTCTGTATAATATATACTGAACTCTAAAGCCGAATTTCACGCGCAGGAGCACCAAAACGATTATAAATATTTAAAAAAATGAAATTATAGTACGTAAGACATGTTGAAACGAGCCCCATCATCTAACTATTTTTTTAGCGGTCTCAGTATGCCTCCACTGGATTAAAAACCAGTGACGTGGCAAAAACTTTTCTTTTCTTTTTTTTTCACTCAAATCAATAAAGCTCCTAAAAATAATGTTCTAGAGAAAACTGTTATATATCAAAAATTATCCTCATATAAATTCCTGATGAAAACTGTCGTCTAATCCGACAAATCCGAGCAATACCAATAGAGCTACAGCGTGTCAAAATGTTACATGTTCGAATGTGGAAAAAAACGTTACACCAAGAACTTACATACCTCCAGACAAAAGACGTGTTCTTTTGAAAAAAAAAAAAATAAAATAAAATAAATGAATGTCCCACTGTCTGGGAAAAGCAATAGATAATGGAGGAAACTGTCTTCAAATTTTCACACCAACAGAGCTAGCTTGCGTCCAAAACACTAAAAAAATATAGGCAAAAATTTAATTTTTTCATTCAAAACAATATAGATCCTACACGGTAAATCCTTGGGACATATATTATATGACAAAAAGTATTTTCCATTAAATTTCTGACGAGATTCCTGTCGTTAAATTTTCGATCCAAGCAACACCTGTAGAGCTAGAGGGTGTAAAAATGCTACTTTTTTAAGGGTGAAAAAAAAAGTTACATATATGATAGTGAACAAGACGTTACAACTTTACTGTTTTTTCAACTTTACGGTAAGTTCTAGAGACAAATGTTATATAACATAACATTTTCTTGATTACATTTCTGAAAAGAAAACTATCGTATAATTTTTGATCAGAGCAAAACCAACAGAGCTAAAGCGTGTCAAAATGTTATATTTTAGGATTTGAAAAAAAAAAAAAAAAATTACAGAAAAAAGTAAAAAAGTACCTATAGACTTCCTGCCAAAAGTCATATCCATGTCAAAAAGTAAGATAAAAAAAAAAATAAATAAAAACTGTTAACGTAGGTGCCTCTCTATAGTTACAGTTTCTGAATATTTAGTTTTTTTTTTGTTTTTTTTTATGTAACCATGGAAATCGTCATGTTGCTAATAGCCAATTACGACTTCTGGTATGGTATTTCTCTTGTCAAGTGTCCGCTACATAATGGAGGTAGTGGATCCTAATTATCGTACAGGATTTTAAATAGTTATCGAAATATGCATGTGTCTATTGCGTACATTTGCTGTTTAGGATATAATACAAAAATATAAATAAAAAAAAAACTCTTTTAATTAACATTTTGAAATTTTATTCAAAGAGAAATAGTTGTTGCTTACCCTTGATATCCCATATCATACCTAGAGGAACCATTGGCTCAGAAAATATTCTATACCAGTTTATTTATCTTATTTAATTTTTTTACCTATTTATTTATTTATTTAGGTATGGACAGAAAGCTCTTAAAATTATATAAACGATTTATAAATCCAACTTTTGGTTGAGTAGCATATTTTCTAGTGCAACCTCAATCTGTTGGAGAAGGGGCCAGAAGAATAATCAATCATAAATATTCACAAGATTCCTGGTAGTGGTAGTTTTCATTTCTATTTACTCTTGTTGAATATTCAAGAAAATTCGATAGCTTCTGTCACCTAGGCTTTTCCAAATATCTTCTCGGTTTCGATTCCCAATTGGAGGTTTAGTAACATAAATTATACTCCTGCATTTCACTATCGATTTGTGGGAAAAAAAGAAAGTAAAAAAAAAAAAAGCACCTTGTAATAAATCCCAATCCCAATGTATTTCACGAGAATATCCAAAACTAGAAAAAAAAAAAATTATTCGATAGAGCTCTTTCATTTAGTAACTATTTATCAAGTGATATCGACCAAGATCAATTGACTGTGTCCTATAAAGGAATACCTGCAAATTTCTCATAGCTAATTGAAACATATAATAACGATAAAAATGTATATGAAATAAAGCATAATGAATCAATTTAAGTGATTTTTATTTTGTACATTTGTGCATATTTTATCATAAATACATATTTTTACATATATTGAATTGTAATTGCATATGTATCTACATATCCGAAATATCAGCATTTCACATTTTCTTTTCTTTATGTTTCTGAGGAAACAAAAAAAATAACTATGAATAAAAAATTGAAAATAGCAATTTGAACTCCTCATATTCTTTTTTCCCATATTATGAACGTGTTCATATTTTTTCAGGTGTTGAATATTATCTTCGTGCGAATATTCGATCGCATTGGTTTCTCTTAAAATGGTTTATTCGGATTAGTTTCGTGTTCTCCTTCCGCTCAAGTACTTGGAATATTACTTCAATTTTCTTATTTTCCTTCTTCCTACCGTTATTCTATTATCCATTTTCTCACGCAGGGTCCACCAAGACACATCGTTTGCTAGCTGTTTTTTTGTGTCCTCCTAAAATGCCGAAATGATTCTTACAAACACCCAAGATCTTGTTGGAAGGTATGTAAGTGATTTCGCATTTCAAACTTTTAAGGGTGATTGAGATGCTTTATATTGTGTTTGTTTTGATAAAATTGTATCAACTACTGCACACTTTGTAGTAAAACATCACAGCACAAATAAAACAAGGGCTTCTTCTTCTTCCTCCTTCAGTGCCTTTCAGCTTGGAGGTGCCTCGGTCAAAGTCCGCCATGCTTACCGGTCTCTTGCCAGCGCTTTCATGGCATTTAGACTATTTCCTCTATTTTGTCCTAGCCTGGAGATGTGGTCCGTCCATGTTAGTCTAGGCCTGCCCCTGGGACGTCTTCCGGTAGGCCTAGCTTCTAAAAGCTTTCTTGGGTGACGGTCCTTCTCCATTCGGAAAACGTGGCCAAACCATCTCAGCTGCCTTTTTTCTACTGTGTCTCTTATGGGTAGGACTCCGACGTCCCCCCGTATTCTATCGTTTCTAATTCTGTCCCTCCTTATTCGGCCTGCCACTCTCCTCGGGTTCATCCTGATGAACCCAGCTCTCGCTTCGATATGTAAGAGTGTAAATATACAGCCTTAAAGGTATGTAAAACAAGGGAATGGTGTTAGATAAAGTACCGCTGGATTAGAAAAGTATGGTTTCGGTATCGATTTATGGTGTAATTTAGTTTGAGCTGACATACGCTTCCATAAATTTAGCCACTTTAAGTTTTATAAATTGTTCTTTTTTTTTCTTTTTTTTTTTTATAGTCTACCTCCTATTGCTTTTCTTTTCAACACAATTACTTAATCTTGAGTTTGAACTTTTGTATAAGAGTGTATTTTAATTTTTTTTTTTCTGAATAATGTAGGTAGTTACATATTTGTAGTATTGAATTGCATATTTTACCCACTTACATTTATATGTGCATATTTTTCAGTTTTATTACAGATAATACCAAGTAATTATAAATAATAACTAGGGATTTTATTTGTTATATTTAAATTTATTATTTTGTTCGTTACAGGTGGCATTGAAATGGGAAGATGAAGAAATGGTGAAGAAAATGATGTGCCACAGTAGTGTTCCAATGCTGGCCCTACTCTCCTGTTTCAGTCTACTGTCGCAGGTGCTGTCTTCTCCGCCGCCTCAACCAACAGGTAAGGGCCAACATTAACATGACTTTTAAATTATAAATGTGGATTTTTAGCATTTCAGCAGTTGGAATCCGAATTAGAAATTTACCTTTACCCTGGAACTACATCTCTAATCATTAAATTTTGTGTTAAACATGTACAAATATTTTACAGAATATTAAATAAATACATCAAGTACCTGTTTTCAAGTGGAGCCCTTTTCTATCCTCTTGCGAAACCACTCATTAAATTGGTCTTGGTTTTTTCCCCTGCCATTGATATTATTCCATACTCGAGAAGGGAAAGAATTGTAAAAGAATAAGTGTTCCTCTTGTCTTTTATGCATTACTACTTCTCGTTGTCCACCATTGCTATTCACTAATCTTCTAAGTTTCACTTAAATCAATGAGGGAATCTTTATTTGTTAATCCTTTTCATATTTAAAAAGAAATAAATGAAAACTACTTTCGCAATATACAGGAAATCTTCGGTTTTAAAAATGAATTAGAAGATTTTTTCGTGGATTCTCCTTTGATTTTGTAGTAATTTATTAATATCTAAGAATGAAAAAAAAATAAAACCATACCACTATAAAGCATGGTCTTGAGTAGATTCTATAGTAGATGGTTTCTTGACCATTTTCTTTTCAAACGCCTGGGGGGTTATCGGAGTCGATTTTTAAGTAAGCTGGTAAGGATAGCTATCTGGTTTATGCCAAATTAGCATGGAACATTGACATCTTTATAGACAAGTTTTTTTCTGACATAGCAAAGAGCATTTTTACGAAGGATTTCGGATTGCAAGGATTGGATATACGAAGAATTAGAAGGCTTAATAAAGCCTCAGAGCTTGACTCCGTATGTCAAAGAGGTCTAATAACTGTCTTGTAATAGAGTATTTTGTAATTTATTGGATACTTTGAATGTTTGTCTAGTGTATGTTGAAGTAGTATATAATGACGTAGTATATACTTTTGAATGTAAGTGTATAATATCTTGTCGTTTTAGTCTTGCATGTTGATTTTAAAGAAGACGTTTGTCCAAATTAAGTCCAAGGTTGCGAATTCGTTTAACAGGAATCAGTGGAGTATTATTAAAGGATACTGCTGAACAAGAAGTAGGTTAAGACTTATAAAAACGAAAAAAAAAATATCTTTTGTAAATCAGTTTTTGAATATACTATGTTCCCTTTTAGCATATAATTATTTTATTATTTCTTCCTCTTGTAACACGTTTTATTATAATTGTTTTTGAAGTTTTCATTGCCCATTGCTTGAATCAGAAACTTAATCTCGTGATGTTAGTTCAACAAATATATACAACGGCACAGTGATGTTCTATTCGATTCATGAGATAGAAGATCAGAATTTATAATGTTTTTGTTTTTTTTTTGTAAAATACTGAATATATTCATATGAGGCATGCTGGTAGAATTAATGTTTTTTTTTCAATATGTAGCATATTAGAAAAAATATTGTGTTTGAGATATACTTTTATACTCCTAATCTCGGGGATTTTTCAACCGCTACACTGGATTGGCTGCTCCGTTTGAATTGTTTTCTTACAATAGTGTTTTAATTTAGTTGTTTTATGTTATGATGTTATGATAAGAATTACTTCTAGAAGGCCTGATATGGTGTTCATTTATAGATATATTTATGATTGTTCTATTTAAACTAATTTAAGCCTATGGTTAGAATTCGGATGAACAGATTTAATACTAATGATTTGTACTTTTGAAAGCCGACGCCTCAGTTATTTTATTATTTTGTATAAAGTGATCATTATGTTAATAATGTGATACCTATAAAATACTCTAAGTTTAAAAGTAAGCATAGGAAAAAAAAAGAATAGACAAAGGTGAGAATAAAATTTATAGATTAATTTCTTTGGTAAGGGATCGATTTAATCCTAGAGGAGGTTTCTGAGAAAGGAAAATGACATCTATGTTCACCGGCCTAACAGATATTTACCAATAATTGTTTCATAAATTATTACAACTCGCCCCTTGATTTGTAGGCCTTTTTAGAATATATCAATATCAACCATTGGTAGCTAGTGTTGATTCATCTCTAGTTAATTTTTTATTTACGTGAACACGTCTTTAAATTTGCTACCATATAGAGGCAATCCAAAAAACCTAATGATAACAAAATCGGGGGATACAGTTTGGCGTTGTAGTTTCGAATCTATCCTCAACATCCAAAATTAAATTATACCACTGGATATCTAAAGGATCAAAGAATCCATTAACGAGATTTGCAATTAGTATTACTTTTGACTCAGAAAACTACGATGTTAGTTTAAGTTTTAATAGTCTGCTGTCGTCAAAATCTATCGATTTGATATAATACGTACGCTTAGAAATTTAGTATTAAGGAAAAAGGAAGTCGCTGACTATGTCTAACCACTCCTCATGCCTCTCATACAATAGATTTTTAATTATTTGTATTAATGCATGCGAAGAACAAATAAAAATTAAAGTCAAGTTGTGGTAGCAATGTAGCTGAATGCTAGTACAACTTTGTTAAGTTGTGTCGAGTCCCCGAATTCGGGTCCGGCTGAAGGCAGAACATGTATATTTCGTTACTTTAAAGTCGAGAGATTCTTCTAGGGTACATCCGGCTTCTTTTATGTTGGTACCCTAAATTGGGGAAATCTGGCAGTTGAGCGAGATTTCCCTCTACCTACCTAAGTACTACATCCAAGACTCTTCTTGGGTAGCAGTAATACAAGTTTTTTTCCCGTTAAATTTTTAGTTAGTAAGCTGTTGATTATTTATGAATCTTTAACTATAAATGTAAATCGTCATCTGTGAGACTACCTAACCACAAAAAATTAAAGAGTTTAGTGGATGAATGGTTTATGTTACATTTTTTAGGTAACAAAATCTAAATATGTTAAAGCAACAAGAAAATTATATATGAACAAGATGAAGGAGCTATGAAACATTTTTCTGCTAGAAAGAAAATGTATTTTTTTTTTTTTTTTTTTAAATTGAACATAAATACCTTAAATTTTTGATTTGCTACATAATCCTTTCATCCGCTAAACTCCTCAATTTAAAACTAGTTTCAACGATGATGGTTCTCCTAATTACAAATATAATAGTTTTAAGAAATAATTGGTTATAAAATTTAATATATATATGTATATATATATATATATATATATATATATATATATATATATATATATATATATATATATAAAAATAATTAATTAACAATTATGTTTAGTGGATCAGCTAAATTATTCTTAATAATAGGTACCTAATACTAAACCAAATATAGTATTAAAATATTATAGTACATGAGATCGTGACTTATTTAAATGTATTTTCTAAATTTATATCTTTGTAAAAATAAAAGCAATTTTAAGCTTTTCATTCTAAGGTCCAGTAACTAACATCGATATACAGGATATCGATTCATTTATACAGTGGTCTCGATATTGCCTAAGTTCCCCCCATATATAATTTAGCAGACAGGAGAGGCTGGCGACATATTTCACGGCTAACTTCTCGAAAGTTAAATTGGTTAGAAGCAGGTGTTAACCAAGTGAGAAGTGTTACCGTAGAGATTAAGATTGTGAGACAGTGGAGGGAAGGTACCGCAGAGCACCTGGCCCCGAACTGTGAATTAATATAACCGGGTTCGATCCCCGCCCATGATTAGCTGCTTTAATTACCGACTGTCCTCCTTGCCGCTCCTCCTCTTTTGTCCCTTCTTCCACCTTCTCTACTAAAACAAATAGTCTTCATTACCAAATCTACGACAGCTCAGCTTTCCTTTTAAGCCGGCCATTTGTCCGACAATTAATGGCTGGATTCAGAATTTAAACTCCATGGGCTTATTGACGGAATTCTGATAATGCTTCAGTATCATGTAGAGTTCCTGTTTCTAACGATATTCAATATTACTCTTCTTCTGATTCACAATAATTAAATGACAATAATTACGATTATTTTATATAGTGTTTTGTTGAATTAATATTTAAATAAATTTCTCATTAGGCAATCTATTCACACAATATGTACAGTGAAGATAAATAAATTTAAATTTAATTTTAAACAAATTCTAACCTATATTGTCTATAACATAAATAATAAAAAAACAAAAAAAACAAAACAAATTCTTCTCAACAAACATCTAAGCAGAATCACTGCCTCGGAAATAAAGTTCCTTAGAAGAATGGCGGGCAGAACTCGGAGGGAGCTCATTAGGAATGAAAAAATGATCTAGGATTTAGGCCTATGTGTGACATTCTAGAGAAGAAGCAGTTGAAGTGGTTTGGCTTCCTTTGCCGGATGAAGATCGAGAACCTCGCAAGTTTCATGAAGCTAGACCTACAGGCAAAAGATCAAGAGAAAGACATGGATGGATTGGGTGGATTAGGTGAGGGAGAAGAAGAGAAGACGGCTGAAATCTATGAAGGTGTTGGCAAGGGACCGTGATGCTTGGTCAGTTTGGGTCAAGGCACCTCTACTCTAAAAGGCACAAAGAAGGCTGTCAAATAAAGAAGAAGAAAACACATTCTTCCTGACTGGTAAAAACATAATGGATACAACATAAAACATAATGTCCTTCGGCCTCAAAAAATCGTCAGATCCTGGCAGATCTGTAAAACAGTGTCCTTCTACTCTAAAAGGCACAAAGAAGGCTGTCAAATAAAGAAGAAAAAAACACATTCTTCCTGACTGGTAAAAACATAATGGATACAACATAAAACATAATGTCCTTCGGCCTCAAAAAATCGTCAGATCCTGGCAGATCTGTAAAACAGTGTCCTCATAACAGTGGAACCCAGTGAAGTTCGAAAATCGAGCGATATGTTGGTGGTCAGCATCATTCCACAATAGAGTTTACAATGGTAAAACTGCAAAAACCATCCGTACTAAATTTTGTAAGTTTTAATGTTTCTAAATCTTCCTAGAACTATGAAGATGAGGAAGTTAAAATTTAGTACGGATGGTTTTTGCAGTTTTACCATTGTAAACTCTATTGTGGAATGATGCTGACCACCAACATATCGCTCGATTTTCGAACTTCACTGGGTTCCACTGTTATGAGGACACTGTTTTACAGATCTGCCAAGATCTGACGATTTTTAGAGGCCGAAGGACATCCTTGGCCACTCTCTCCATCCACAAATTAGAATTAGCTTTTTCGTCCTTAAGGATTGCTGTTTTAACGGTTTTTTAAGTTATCCGAAGGATAACTTCCGCCATTGTTGTCCTCCAGGATACTGTTTTATAGTATATGACGGTATCAAGATGGCGGATTCCGCAATTGTTGTCCTTAAAAGGACACTTTTTTTAAAAATATTTAACGATTTTTTTTTTCGGCAAAACAGGGTTTCCTGATTTAATCACTTTCTCAGAATGAATACCACCCTAGTCCAGTCAGGTCCGAGCTAGGATATTTTGTTTGGCATGGTTGCACTATGCATATATGCTGCTATACTATACAAAGTATTATGATAATTTTTTTAATTTAGTATATTAATTGAAAATCAGAAATTTATAAAACATAACCAAGTAAATGTGGAGGTAATGATTTTAATAACATGTCCGATTTTATGCGATATCAGAATAGCTATAAAAAACTCAATCTTTTCCAGATTGGTAAAAACAACTGATCATGGGTTTGTATATATTTAATGTATCTACTGTTTTTCCCAATTTACATTTCAGAATTAAAAGGATCGAATTACTTCAATTAATAATTTAATTAAATTAACAATTAATCATTATTAGAAATAAACAAATTTGAGAGAAAACAGTGGTTTCTTGGTTTGAATGAAAAAAGTCATGTTTTTTTAATTTATTTAAACGAATATAGCTCTTAAACTGTAGGTCCTAGAGACAAATGGTATACAACAAAAATATTTTTAATATGTACAATGATCGCTAGAAATAAATCTTAATATAAAATATATAGTTATTTTTGTATATAGGTTACTGGCAGATTAATTGCCTATTTAGGTACTGCCTATAATTTTATCAAAAATATTACTGAATGCATCTTATGATAAAATATGCACGTGAATTGACATAAACCGATGAGGGCGAATGGTCCATAACCGTAGATTTAACTTCAATTTGATAAGAAGACTGGGATGGTTGTAATCCAGGGGATGGTTTATTGCTCTGTTTACTGCTCCAGCCATCAACTAAATATGGATTGCCTTAAACCCCCAAGATAACTTTTTTAACATAAAACTCCAGTCACTGTTTCGGTTTAACGCCTCCAGAGTTTATTATTCTCTTTTATAGAAACCGATTCTTTGATAGTTGATAGAATTTTTTCGTTATAGAAAAAATATTTAAAATCTTATTAGCTATATAACATTTATAATATTATATTAAAAAAAAAAATGGATCATAAATCAATTATTACTTACTGACTTTGGCAGATTGTTATATTTATCAAAATATATGTTCTATTATGCACATCTGTGTGTATGATTTTATTAGGAGGTAGTAAGCAACTTGAATGTTTTATTGCTTCTGAACTTAATCATATTTCCGATAAACTAAATAATATTTAAATAAGTGATAACTAATGGTGGTTTAGGGGAGGTTTAGCCTGGTGTTATAAGGAAGAGGGTTTGGAGGAGGGAAGTTTCTGAAGCCTCAGGTTAACAGGCATATTAGCCTCCTTACTTATTCATTTAGCTTCTTTCCACAACCGCTGGAAAATTTCTCCTTCATAAATAGGAAATTCTCCGCTGGAAGCCGCCTCCTCAACGCCCTGGAATAATCCCTATTGTACCAGGCCTTCCAGAGCCCTGGGGGAAATTTTATTTTAATAGAATTTTCGGCCATGACTTTCCCCAGTGTATTATTAACATGCGGAAACCTGAGCAAATAGAGTTCACTTTATCCCTAAGCAAATATCTGAGGATTTTTTCATTGAATACATTGAACAAATTTAGGATCCTTAGTTTGAAGTTTATCTTGCAATATCGAAAGATTTAAGAAGAATAAACAAAATTTAAAAATAAATTAATCGAAAAATAAGAAAAATATGGTCCTGGTAATATATTGCACATTAACGCCGTGATCCGTAGAAATAATTGAAGGGTTTGACAGATACAATCTAGTTGTTGATCTGGTATTAGATGAAGAATCTATGTGCAGGAGTGTTAGGTTGTAGAATCTAAATATTTCAAAACATCTAGAAACAGAGATATTGAAAAGATGAACGGGCTATGTAAAATTTTCCTCCTGAAGGAAAATGTTATAAAAAGAACGTATTTACCGCAAAATGGTGTATAAAACCTTAATCCACCATTCCCTTCTATATGATAGTATAATAAGTTTAATCTTATCAGGAATAGAAAAATGGTTCGCCATACTATGATGTTTAATTCATAAGCACTGTACGCCTTTCAGGCGCGTGTAATGAAAAATATCTAAATGCATGATATGTGTGGCCCCCTTGTCCGTGTAAATGCCAATAATAGTTTTTTATGTTTTCATTTGTGTGATATAAATAAATAAGAAAATAATGAAAAATAAATTAACACGTGCACGGCAGGCCTGGTTGACGATTTTTCTAGGCAATAGTGAGTAACATAATATGTTTTTTCTGATTAACCCGCCCTCGGTTAAAAACGAGAAGTGACGTGAGCGTTCACGTCATCTGTATTCAACGAGTTAAAAAATAAAAAAGATGAATTTTATCTACTTTAATTTACCACATTGAAAAAAAAATTCTAATAACTAATAATATTGTCGTGATTCGTTTCAAATGATTATTAGCAAGAGTACACAAAGTTAAGAACGCTTACTAATTTACTTAGGATACAAAAAATATTCTTTGATTGCAATAAGCATATGAATTTTTTAGGTATTGATTTTCCCATCCTAAAACCTACCTTTAAAATTAAAAGGTACTTTTAAAAATAAAATTAAGGTACTAAAACGAACCATTTAGTATGCAATGTTTTTAGATGTAGTTTTTTCATGCATTGTTTCGGTATAGATTGTTATGGTTTTCCAAACAGTAAAATCCACGATTTCATCTTCCTGCATCTGTATTAGCTTTGAGCACTTGTTTCCAATAATTAGAAATTTTAGTTTTTTTGTTCTGGCTTTACTAAACCAGACTTTCTATGCTTAAGTTCTGAATGCCCCTTACTTTGTCACAAATATACTTATTCATAAAGCGCCTAATTTACCATTTGGTTTTTATTAGCCTTTTCATAGCAAACTACATAACCACTTAAATCCGATAATATCTCAACTTCCCGTTCTATTCCCGATTACCCTCCGAGGGTTTTAGAAAAGAAGATGACCTCAGGATCTTCTAATACAGAACATCGAAGTATTTCCAAAGCGTAGTTGTTTTAGAATCAATTAATATATAACATTGTCAACACACTTAGTAGATATATTTTTATTTGTATTCAATTATAAATTTTAATACTTACATTAAAAAGAAAACTCACAAATGTATTTCTCCCTGAATCAAAAAAACATCAGTTTATGTCTATCTATAATGTGTTGCGTGTTACAGATTTTCAGAAATCTTATCTTTAAGTTATCTTTGGATCACACCAGCAGATTTCAGTTTATATGTTAAGTGGCATGCTTGCTAATGGGTTTATCTGCTGGGCTATTAAACCCATCAATCTTTGTATCTAATCGTAATCAATTGTCGATTACATTTCAAAAGTCTGGTTTGAGTGTATAACGTGACATCATCAAAATTCCGTAAACAGATTCTTATAATAAATTTAAGGAGCTTTCAGATAAAAAATAAAAAATTTGGATCGAATATTGAGTTTCGGAATGAGTATCAATAAACGAGTTTTTTCAGAGAAGTGCGATCCCAGATAAAGAGTACCGAAATGAGGGGTGTAGAGTGCATGAAATATGCGATAATTTTTTACTTCGTAGCTTGGTTAGGAACAGTTAGAAGGTAAACATATTAAAAGTCCCCGCCCCTGGGGGGTGAGCTAAAGGTAGGGGGAAGGGAGAAGGTCCCAATTTTGTTTTTCGATCATATCTCGAAAATGGTTGACTCTAGAAAAATATGTAGCAGGTCAAATATAAATCTCATTAAATTTCCTATAAAATTAAGTATATACGTATTCGTAGAAATTCCAACGGTTTTAGAGATACATGTTATTAAAAATCAGCAACTTTAGAAATTAAAAAAATGTTAACCTTACTTTTTGTTAAACATTTGAAACAAATACTATAAACGTGTATATGAAATTGAAGTAAATTTAATGCTCTACAATTTTGATTTTGACGTTTTTTCTGAGAAACGATTGTGGAACGTAATAGAAGCAAAAGTTTGACAAAAAGTGAGGTGACATTTGTTTTTTCTCGAAAATCACCTATTTTCAATAACGTATATCTCGTAAACGGTTAGAATTACGACAAATTTATATATAATAAGTTTTATAATGAATTTAATTAGCTTTTATGTTTATTTGAAACATCTTTTTCTAGAGTCAACCGTTTTCGAGATATTATGGAAAAACCAAAAAAATGAAACTTCTCCCCTCCCCCCACTGTTAGCTCACCCCCCAGCAGCGGGGACTTTTAGTATGTTTACCTTCTAACTATTCCTAACGATGCTATGAAGTCAAAAATTATCGCATATTCCATGCACTCTACGATGTGTTTATTGACTGGACTAAATTGTTTTCAACTTTTTCCTTCTTTTGACCAATTTAAATATTAGAATTAAAAGGATCATATAACTTATATTAATAATTAAATTAACGATTAATGATTATTCTTAAGATATATTATAAGTTAAGAGAAAAAGGGGTTTTAAACGTGACTTTTTTAATTTAAACTAATACAGCTGCTAAACGGTAGGTCCTAGCTAGAAATAGGTCCATTCAAGCAACACCAACTGCGCTAAAGCGTGTCAAAATGTTACATTTTTGAGGGTGAAAAAAAGTTGAAGGCTCCTTGAGTCGGTCAGGTAGAGAAAGAATAACATGGAACATGTTATAAGGGCTGGTGCTTCATATGTTTTCTATTTTTTCTCGCTTACTTGTCATTCATTTGTCTGTAAGAGATAAATTTTCAAATTAAATAGCTTAGCCTATCTGCTGACTGTCCAGAAACTTATGTATATTATTTTTTTCCACTTTTCTGTATGATTTTAAATTATCTAGAATAAATTAACAATTAATGATTATTTGACGTAAACAATGCTGAGAAAAATAGGGGTTTCTAATGTGACTTTTTTTTAATTCAAACTAATATAGCTCCAAAAACGTAGGTCCTAGCTACAAATGTTAACTAACAAAATATATTTCCATTACATTGTTACGGTCAGGTAAGGTTGGGGGTACTCTGGGCGGCCGGGGGGCAGGTAGCTGGAAAGGCCGCCAGGGTGGCCTAGACGGGTCACGGCGGGCCAGAAGGGCCTAGACCTGTAATCTGGCTAGAACAATCTAGAATGTTCGGCTTAGCTTTAAATAGGCCGACTTCTAGCCCAGTGGGGCAGTATTGAGGTGACAGTGGTCAGTGAGTGATCGGTCGGGCAAGTGTCAGTCAGGAGTCTTTGATATCCTGAGGCAGTATCCATGTCTCAGTGATCAAGTAACGATCAATCAGTCAAGTGTCAGTGACAGTTCAGTCAGTGAGTTAGTGACAGTGATTAACAGTGTCAGTGAATGTAGTAACAGTCTCTGTGTCAGTGTAATAGCTTATTATGTATAATTGTGACACCTAGTATTAAGATATTAAAGATAAGTATTGTGTAATATACATATTAGTGTAATTAGACCTAAGTATAATTGTTATTAGATTAAGTAGCTTAAGGGACCTATTTGTATTTATGTAAATAAATTAGTGTTTAATATTTAAGTTGTGATTTGATTAGTCATACCCCCAGTGGCCCGTAACAATATTTACAATAAAAATCTACCGCGAAATTTTCGATCTGAGCAACAAAACTGAGCTTGTCCGTGTCAAAATGTTACATTTTTGAGGATGAAAAAAAGGTCCCTTGCGCCGATTAGGTAAAGAAAGAATAACATGAAACATGTTTTAGGGGTTGCCCCCTTTGACCGTTGATACTCATGTTTACTAATTTTTTCGGTTACCTGTGATTCATTTATTTGCAGAAGATCGTATCATGTCATACTTACCTATATGATTTCAAATTATTTAAAAGAAATTAATTATTAATTATTAACAATGTTGAGAAATTAAAGCCAGATTTACAGCAGGTAGCAGATGCCAGTACGCTCTCAATAAAATACTGATCTTCCGAGCATTATCACGATCTACAAAAGTTATCATGTATAAAACAGTCATAAGGCCTGTGGTAGTGTATGGAAGTGCGTGCTGGACACTTACAAAGGGGAACGAGACAATACTTTAAGTTTGGGAAAGGAAAGTTCTCAGAAGAATTTTCGGTCCAGTAAACGACCAGGGAAATTGGAGAATAAAGAAGAACAAGGAATTGGAAGAGCTATTCGGGGAACCGAATATAATGGCGGTCATCGAGGAAGGAACGTTGCGGTGGCTGGGACATGTCCGTGTCCAACGGATGCCGGACGAGAGGCTGCCGAAGAGGATAATGAATGACAGACCAGATGGTATCAGATTAAGAGGAAGGCCTAGAATGAGGTGGCAGGATAATGTGGAGGCGGACCTGAAAAATCTAGGAATAAGAGGATGGCGAAGAAAAGCTATGGATAAACTCCAATGATCATCTCTTCTGAGTAAGGCCAAGGCCCATCTAGGGCTGTAGAGTCAAGCAATAAATAAAATAACTAAACAATATTGAGAAGAAATGGGGGATTTTTTATTCAAACCAATATAGCTCCTAAACGTTAGGTCCAAGCGACAAATGTTTTATAAAAAAACATATTCTTCGTTAAATTTAAGTATCCGCGATAGTATAAGGCCTAATATACTGGTCTGTGAATCTGGAGACCGAGGTTATCATTAAATTTCGGATTGGAATACTGCTGGCAAATTTTCGATCTGTGCAACCCCAACAGAGCTAGAGCGTGTAAAAATGTTACATTTTTGAGGGTGAAAAAAAAAAAGAAAAGAAAACTG
This sequence comes from Euschistus heros, assembly GCA_003667255.2. Taxonomy (NCBI): domain Eukaryota; kingdom Metazoa; phylum Arthropoda; class Insecta; order Hemiptera; family Pentatomidae; genus Euschistus; species Euschistus heros. The sequence continues at coordinate 1,068,346 of RCWM02000331.1, read as the reverse complement.
AAGACCCTGAAGAAATTATAAATTAAAAAGAAATTATAAAGAATATTAAGTTATATAATTGTATTTAATGTTCTTTACATTATTCATTACTATTTTTTTTCTCTTTATTTTTTTAACTATTTATTTATTTAATAATTTTCCTTTTTCTAGTTTTTTTTTTTTTTTTTTTAATTTTTTTTTTAATTTATTTATTATTATTTTTTTTTTTTTGTAAATCTTATTTATGGTTGACATTAATATAATTTTAATAGAAATTTATTATTGTTATTGTCATTGTTGCAATGCAGGTGGTATAGTAAAGTTCGGGTATATGGGCAATAATAACCTTAGCAGTTTTTTGCCCTTAAAAACAAACAACAACAACAAACTATAGACCCACCTGCCAAAAGACATATCCATGCCAAAACAATATTAGATTTTATTTTATTGTGTATACATATTTGTAATATTACTGTCTTGCTAATCAAATTTAGATTTATAAATCCTCACTGTTCAACATCTTTAAATGTCGTTATCCAGTGATTTCAGCGGTTCACTATACTTGCTGATGTACTTTACTCCTTTGGTCGGTAGCGTATGCAAAAACTTGAGTAGCCACTATTAGCCAGAGGAGAATATAGCCAGGAAGGAGACCTTAAAAGGCGGTTAAGGCGCTCTCCTCTCCTCTCCTCCGGTTTCTTGCCGCTACTTAGCCGACCACTATTGGAAACTTGAAGCTATGTACACCGGCTTCTTGCTCCTCCAACTTAACTCTGTTATAGAACCTAGTTCCCAATTAGACTACCTCTAACCTCCACCCTTGGATAGGCAGATCCTGTAATTCTATTTTAATGACTTCGACTTAAATTTTATTCTTCATTAGCAAAGGCTTGTTACAGATTTATTATTAAATTATTAAACTTAATTGCAGGTGATAGATCTTTTGTATTTAACACTAGAAGGCTCAAGGTGTAAACAATATATATGGTGAAGTTAGGGAAGAACAAAAAAAAAATATTACCCATAATCCAATATTTGACAGGAAAAAAAATATATGAAGCGTCCACGGGAGAAAGGGGGAGAGTAATTGTTTTCTGAAATGGAGTTTTACACTTCAAAATATTCACATTGTTAAGTAGAATAAGATGGTTAAAGGTATCAGCCAGAAAAGGGGTATTTAAGTTAGTTACAAGAGGTTGAAAGATATCCATACACGGAAGATAAGAGGAATGTCCAGGTTTCTCCTCCTTCCGAGTTTAAATTGGAGCTTTTTTACTAAAACTTTATTTCTTGGATTATTAAAAATTTTAATTCGAAAAAGAAATAAAAAAATGACATACAAAAATTAAAATTAAAATTATGAAAACATGCTGAAGTTATTTAAGATCTAGACCATAAAACTTAATTTTCTCGAAATGCATTCCTAATGACATTCCCCCTTTCTCCCGTGGACTCTTCATATTTCAATTCCTCTGTCATTTACTCGAGTCAGTATTGCAGAAAAGTTTACTGTAGACCTATAAAAAATAAAAAAAAATAACTTCCCTCTGCAAAGTTAAGCACTTGGTTACGACACGGTATTTTTTTTAGATTTTTGCATTCACACGTATGACAAACCTAACTCTTTCATTCAAATTTCACACTGAGTCTACAGTAACAAAAATTGGAACGACATCTATACACGACGGTTGTATTATACTGTTGCTAAATGGCCGACGCTTCTATCGAGATATCAAAAGATGTCGCTGCTGATATTTTTATAGCTGTAGGAACTATAAAAATAGTTGCCCTGCATATGGTTAATATGTATGGTTAATATGTGAAACGTTTAGATTCAAAACCCGTTAGGTCCATTTTTAAAAATTTTACACGAGGACAAATAATTACAAAATCCTAATACAATTTGGAAAGAAAAAAAATGATGACACTTTGAAACTATCCTCATTGGAGTATTCTTAAATTTGTGAATTTTAAATTTCAATGCATGCTTGCATAATCAGAAAATTTCTCTTTTATGTTTGATGTAATGGGTTTTGTTTTGAAAGTCTGCCTAATAATTAATTATTCGGTGAGTTTTTGCTCTATATCTAGTTTTCATTACTCTTTTATTTATTATAGATTATATATATATATTTTTTATTTTTGAAAAGAAAAGATTTGACCCCAGTTGGGGTCAAATCTTTTCTCTTCAAAAATAAAAACATATTTAAAAAATATTTATTAAACAAGAACCACTTCATAATTTATATATATATATATATATATATATATATATATATATATATATATATATATATATATATATATGTAATTTTTCTTGATATTACTCAATATGCCCGGGGGTTATGGATTACTGAAGAGAGAGGATTTGCCTGGTTCGGATACGACCCCGGTGGCCTAGTTAGATAAGGCGCCACGCTAGAGAGGTGGAAACTCGGGTTCGAATCCCGACCGGGTCAAATCTTTTCTCTTCAAAAAATAGAATAATATATATATATATATATATATATATATATATATATATATATATATATATATATATATAAACTTTAATTAAAAAAACAATAATGCACTTAAAATATTAGCTATATGTATGTATGTGTATTTACATTGAAAGCCTTCTAAAAAAATACCCTCTTATGCCTAGTAAGAATTGTACATATTCTTATTGGACATGCTTCATCCATGTGTTCATTATAATTATAGTAATCATAATCTGCCTGTTTTAATTACTTTTCACCCATACTTTAAAAAATTAGTCAAATTTCGAATGGATCATATCCTCAGTTTTAGTCACAACCAAATTATTATTTTTTTTTTTTTAGTTGTGAAGTATATATATATATATATATATATATATATTTATATTATTCAACTGAGTAATGATCTTTTGTTATTTTATTGCTATTTCTGATGATCATATATAACCAGACATGGTTGCTACTTTGAAAGTGGGTTATATATATAGGGATATATTATATTGTTTTTACTAAGGCATACCATAAATTAGTTGTTAGTTATTTTAAACTATATTGATTAAATAATAAATATTTTATTCTCGACTTTGCTGTTTATTGACTTACCGAAATAGTGGGATTGGCTACTATCAGATATATTTAGAACCATAATAGAAGTGTTCACTTACGACTCCCTGACTTCTGAACTAGCGCTTAGTGGTTTCATAGATGCCGTTAGCGAGGACTGTTTGCTCTTAGGATGAATATGTATGCCTCCTGTTATTACCCTCATGAATTTTACATTATTCCGTAACTGTCTGGTTCAGGCCAAACTCGAATGTATAAAAATATTTTAAGTAGCGCATGCGAATACTCTGCATGTGTGGGGGAATAGTTTAGGGCTGCGGTGTTTTCACTTTTCCTCTTAAAAAAAAATGTCAGTACCACTCCTCCGCTGGATGTCTGGTCGGTCTTCGCCTCTCTGCTTCAGCTTCCTGCTTCGGACAACTGAAAAGGAAAACTTTATCACGTTAGAAGTATTAGTAGAAACGATACTATATGTTACATTAAATGAGAGGATACATTTCTCAAGATAAATACTAAATTATCAAAACATTTAAACCTAAATAATTGGTCAATAAAGGAGAGAAACATCAACGATAATTAGATAATTATCTTATATATTGTAAGGCTTGTTTAATCAGGAATTCGATGTCCTTTTTTTCACCCAAATCAAAAAAAGAACTTATCACGTTACCATCAAGATTTGTTTTCAATTTTAGAATTTCTTTTTCCATCCAATTCATATCTTATCCAATCCTTAAAATACAAAATCCTTCCAAAAATTCTCAATGCTCCTTACTTGGTCAACGATAAACGTATCCACAAAGATCTTAATGTTCTATACGTTCCTGAGTTAGCCCAAACCAGATACCTTTCCTTTCATAGTAAGCTCCATAACTACTCAAATCCATCAGTTTCTCAACTTGCTTCTCACTCTATTCCCGATAATCCTCCGAGGCGTCTGAAAAGATGGCCTAGAGACCTTCTAGTGTATAATATTTAGTGCTGCTGATAAGTAGTTACTCCCTAAACTATTGGTTTTATAACCAATGGCCCTCAAACTAATTGTAAGTGTAAATATGTACGATTTTGTTTTATTCATACTTTTTTTTTATAATGACGCCTTCTTTTACTCCCATGTAGAGGAGAAGGCTCAGCCAATGCAATGACCCAGCCAAAGTGTAAATATATTTGTGGTATTCGTTTTTTTTTTTCTAAAAAAAAAACCAGAAAAAAAAAACTGTTCCACAACTTCCAATGAAAGGTTTTGGGTTCACTAGTTTGGTAAGGATTTACTGTTGCTTGGCTGGCAGTTGTGGAATGAGATGTTTTATAATTATGGACCAATTGAGGAAGTACCTTTCAAAATTGAACATTTCCACTTTTAATCGCATTTTTTTTCTAATAATAAAACCTTGAGAGGTACACACATTACTATATTTTATTGGTTGACATAGATTACAGGAACATATCCTTGGAAACGGTACACTTCTTCCAGATTTTATAGGAGTTGTTGAAGTTTAGGTTAAATAAAGCATATCTGTTCCATACACTTCACTCAACATAGCTCAAAATGGTATTTAATGATATTCGAACACATAGGTCGAAATGATAATCATCATTCCTTCACACAATATGGCGCTTTTTCTGTTTACATACATTAAGGGTGTGGATCTATCATCGCTGGGTAAAAGATTAAAAAAAAACAATATATATATATATATATATATATATATATATATATATATATATATATATATATATAGGTAATATTACATTACATTATAGGTAACATCCTATCAAAATTTTTTATTATCTTATTAGCATATGGTCTATCAATTTTGTAGATTTAACAGTCTTTTCTTCATCTATATTTAGTTCGATTCCTCAGTTATCTATCGATCCATTGGTAACAAATTTTCGATTCATTCATTGTTGTTCTTTAAGTCTTTTTATTTATCCAAAAGGTTTGTTATTTATAATATGATGTTATAGTTATTTATTTTTTTCTTGAGGTTGTTAGTTGTCCTTTTTTTCGATTGAATCCTCGTTACCGGAGACCGTTGGCCATTGCGGACCATTCTCTTTTATTTCGCTATAGCCCTCGAGGTCCATAGCCCGAATCCATGACGGTCCTATTCCACAGAATCCAATTCTTTCTGCTACCCGCTCCTTATTATGGGATAAAATACGCCCTGCTGTTCGGTAATAAAACTCACTGCTTTTCTTGCTGCTGGGCTTACTAAAGATTCTGCCTGGAGGCATAGAAAAAAAATAAAATCTGTCTGGATAACTTTAACATAACCTTCTAATTCATTTAATTTTGTATATAAGATTATTTTAAATTGTCATTTTTTATGATATTTGGCTATAAAATGATTAAATTTTTATATATGTTTTATATCAGATATAGCAGTTAAGATCGGAAAACTGCTGTCGGAAAACCTTCTCTAACCATAATCGGCGTTTATCTGGCGCAAGTTTATTTATGTGTAAAATATGACTTCTTTTTTTTTTTTATCTATAAGCTAAATACTTTAAAATGTTATTCTTTAGAATAACGTGCAAAGGTATTTCACTGCTGTTATGAAGGATTAGTTAATTTAATAATATATTAGAATAAAAAAAATGATTTTATTCCGAGAAACAAGTCTCTTATGAATAAGAAATAAGAATATAGATAAATAAAATTATTTACACTGGTCGGAGACATAAAAAAAAATTAAAAATAGTAAAGAAAAAACAATAATATAACAATGACAATATATATGGTACATATATGGGTCATTCTCATAGAGAGGGGCAGAAGTGGTGTCCAGAACATTTGTGACTCCCCATTTATGATTTTGGATCTGAAAAACATTGAAATTGTAGTGTATAACTTTATCTAAAAGTGAAATTTTTCTTTCCACGATCAAATATTTTTTTGTGTAGAAAAATTGTAAAATTTGACCAATTGGCATTGCCCTGTCCTGTCCCGGCACGATATTCCAACTTCAAGCTTCTGTAGGAGGTCTATCTCTTCAAATACAGAAGTGATTATTCAATCCTAGATCATAATATTGCTGGAGATTGAGAAGTGATTGTCCAAAATGGGTTAGAGCCAATAGATTTTAATATTATAATGAAAATAAGAGTGTCCATGCCATCGACGTCATGGCCCTGCCCAATTTTATTTCTCAAATTTTTCCTTAAACGCGTGTGTTAGCCCGCTTTGTTTTCCCGCCTTAATTTTCACGCCATTATATACTTATTGCATCACCCATTAACTATTCCCTTCAGTACTGTGGGAACACTCAGAGAAGAACAACAACATCGGCAAAGTCGTGAGTGTCCAAACAACCTCCGTCAAGTTTCTGGCTTCATTAAAAACGTAAGTATTCAAACCTGTTTTTTCTTATTGCTCAATACTTGTTCACGGCGTGGAACAGTTTCTATTTCTATAAATATTTTAGAAAAAACGTTGCAACAAAACAAAGTATTTTAGAAATACCTATGTTTCGTCATGGCCCTGTCTTCATCTGTAAAATTGAGTACAGGTTAGTTATGAAGATGACAGGATCATGACGGTATCCAACCGTTTTTATCAGTTTTACTTAATAAAAAACTGCATTTGAAGTTGTATTAGTACATTTACACTTCATAATAAATACATATAAATTACTGTGTGCCGGAATCAGAATAAGTCCGCTCATTAAATATAAATAAATTCAAACAAATTAAAAGCGGCAATCTGTAGGTGACCATGCTTGACAGAGCATATTTACCTCTTAAGGGCGGTGGAGTAAGATGCAGACAAAATGAAACTAAAACAGACGTTTTGGGTCTTCTTCTGTACTGAAGAAGGTTTTAAAGGAGGAAAGAAAACTTCAAAAGATATTAAAAACATTTTGTGAAAACTCGATTACTGTTTATTTTTTGAACCTGCAGAGAAATTAAAATAATAATATTACAGAAGACAGCCAAGATGATCGTGAAAAAGAGAGGCATGGCATAGGTAGCGTCATGGTCCTGTCGTGTTGTGAAAGGGGATATATATGATTTTTTTTTTTTCAAATCAATCCGGATGTAGTCCGAATAACTGTAGTTCTATCGTTCTATCGTTAGTTTTTATTATTATTTTGGTTTCATAATTTCCCGTATTTCATTTTATGATCAAACATTATGCTTCATTACATCACGTAATGATATTTCTACTTTTCATAATTAAAATCTTAAATGTATGATATAATAATATCACATCATGAATTTGATTGTCCATCTTGCAAAAGCCCGAGCTGCCTGAAATTGCAGATGGTTTTCTAAAGTGGAGTGGCGCTTTAGATATTTTAAAGCCTTATTTCTTTTCTTTATCGCCAAACGACACTGCGGAGTCCACCATGGAACTGGTCTTCTAAAGTGTTTAAAAGGTTTAGATTTAGTAACTGTTTGTTCAGCTACTTGGACTAATAAATCAGAAAACAATTTGACATCATTAGCTGCATCATTACTGTCAAGATATTCGGAATAAATATCTTGACAACTCTGTTTGAAGCGCTCCCAGTCGATATGTTTTAAATTCCATTTTTCTCTCCATGTGGGTATTTCGTAAGATGCCAAAAATACAAAAAGGAAAGAAAATATAACGGTCTGACGAATCAAGACATTGCAACATTACAAGGAAACGACACCTATCTCCACAAACACATTATTCAATTTTTAAAAGAAACAAACCTGTACAAGGAATTATAGTTCTGAACCTGAGTATGGTGCCTCTAACCAAATGTGGTGGTACATGGCACCAAAATGTAAATAAATAAATAAATAAATAAACATCATGAATTAATTCAGTTTTATAAATTCCTCTTTAATCTTCCAATTCACTGAACCGGAAAGATGTAATTGATAAGATTTATTTTTCTTTTTTTTTATATTAATTAAAATTTCTCAACATTGCAATATTTTAGAATATGTTGTAAACAGGGTATTTAAACAGTAAAATATATTTACAATTTTTGTTTTTTATTTTTTTATTTATGATCCTAGTATCATTATTCCTAGTAGCGCCTTTATTAGGTGTTACGAACAATTTGATACACCAATCCTATACATCAATCGAAGCATCAATTCCGATCCGGATCGTCCGACCAGTCCAGGATTCATCAACTGAGAAATCCTATCTGATGGAACTGGTGATAGGATTGCATTGTCAATAGGTGATTTGCAGATCCCGTTTATTACGATTGGCAACCAATAAATTTTGTTGATTTACAAGTATAGAAGATTTTATTGAATGGATCATTTTTATTTTATTTTTTGATTATTGTATTTTGAATTCTATGAGGACTCTAAGTCGTACAGAGATATCAATTGTTTTTGTAAATGAAGTAATGCATATTGAAGAGACAAGCAAATTATAGTCATCTGCAGTTGGGAGGAACTATCTGAGAACAGCAATAAGCAGAGAATGAAGGATGGTCCACGAGATGTAAATACGTTGTATTGGGTCATTCCATGTCATCGGGTTCTACATAAGATTTGGACCTTGACCTCTCCGATTTCTATGATTTTTGGTATAAAAGTTGTACTTGCCGATTAAAAATCTATTTTCTGATTTTCGTTTTTTGAGTTAAGCTTTTAAAAGTTGTACCTTACTGCAAAATTACGCAATTAAAAAACTATATCTCCAAGAGAGCTCGACATAGTAAATGCATATATAAATATATATATATATATATATATATATTATATACGGGTCAAGAATTTGACTATTTGAATATATTGTGGTTGTTTCTGTTCTATGGAATATTAACTATCCACGACTAATATCCGGTTCAAATATTTTCGTACGAAAAATTTTCCAATATTGCTTTTTTAAAAGAAAGTTTCATGATCGCACACAGTAATCCCCGCACCAAAGAATGTGATTTAATTTTTTTCATCAGTTAAAGTCCGTTATCAGATATTGTCTCGTAATAAAAGGAAATGATTAATTTTACTCTTGAGATGTCGCCTACTAAGAATTATTTTGAACCGAATAACTCTCTAGCCGTTGTAATAACAATTCTCAAATGTTTAATAGATTTATTTATTATACCAGAATAGTTTACTAAAAGTAAAGGGATGGGAGTTAAATTTAAGGACCTTTCCTGATTTTGAAAATTATTCTATTAATGGTTTTAGTTATGTCAAAGACAAATACTTTGATAAGTTTAATGCATTTCTGGATCATGTTGATTACATAGAGCTCAAAGATTGAACAGTTTGTTTACAATTCTATCTCTATTTGTTTGTATTTTTTAAATTTTTTTTTACTTTTTTTATTTCTTTTCAATATTTTTTATATTTATTAATCAACTCATTATTATAATGATTAATTATTGTTTATATTCCACATTTATTCAATGTCAATTCCTATATTATTTTAAAATTTTTCCCATTATGTATAACTAAACACGTTTGTATAAATATTTATGATAATACGCGTTATGTCGAGAGAAATATATCCACCCATTGTAGGGTTACTGCAATGTGGAAAACTAGGAACTGAGAATGGAATTCGTCTAGAATTTTTTTCTCCTCCTTCATATATACTTTTAGAAAATATTTTAACCATTTCTATGAATCGTTTTCTCCTAGATTTTTTTTCTTTTGGCAGGACATTGGCAATGAAAGCCAAATGAGGCGACATAACTCAGGGTGGTATCACAGCGACACGATCCAGGGCTTTTCATCATATTGCTGGGAATTGTAACCGTTGTCGGAATGAAGTATTGAGCCCAAGCCCCGAACTGCGGGGCCGGTGATAACCGAGCAAATGACGTAATGAGTGATTTACTGATACGCGGCTTACTAACACTCTAGTCCCCTCTCACACGTTGCCACAAGTTCTAACCCGTCCGTTAATTATTATTATCTTTACTTTTCATAAAAAAAAAACAAACTTATTTTATTGTAAACCTCAAGAACTGTCTGTAAATCCAGCATAGTTACACATTTTAGTTCAACACTTTTCCTTGACTCTGGCAAATATTTATAATAATCGAAACACAAGTTCATTAAATGTTTTTTTTACCAAACGAATAACAAAAAAATTATAATTGTTTTTTTTTTTAAATAAATTTACAAGCTGCCACTTAAAGGGCAATGAGTAATATTGACGACGAAGAATCCATTCACACAGCATTTACAATTCATTAAAAAAACAACAGATAATAAAGGAATAAACAATAAAAATAATAAAGGAGCAACAAAATAATATAATAATAATAATTTATCCGGTAGAAATTGGTTAATGCATTCAATACTTGGGCTGTACCAATTCTAGCTTACTTCTTTGCAGTTTTAAAATGAAGTACTACAGATCTTAAGGCTTTGGATCGCTACACAAGAGTCCAAATAGTACTTTGCAGAAAACGGCACCCCAAGTTCTCAGTGCCCAGGTTGTATCTGCCTAGAAGGATTGGAGGACGCGGAAACTTCTGTTGAAAGCATGTCGAATAGAGGAAAACAATATTCGCGACTATGTGCTATCTAGTGACTCGTCTTTACTATCCCTATTAAGTATCGTCGTTAGATAATAATTATACCGCCCTCAATTTGTTAACAGGAGTCACCCCAGAAACTGTTACTGACGTTACCTTTACTGATTCTTGGAAAAATAAAGTCTTGCACGGAAGATATTTTCATCCTCTAACAAGCGAGGGAGTGGATATTCAAGCATACCTAAATGGATGCAATATGGCAACATCTTCCCGGAAACCGAAGGATTTCTCTTAGCTATCAAGGAACAAGTTATCGCAAAAAAGGCATGCAGAAAGCACATCTGTGGGGAGACCATAGATGATCAGTGTCGCTTTTGCAAAAATGTCTTAGAATCGATCAAGCATGTGACTTCTGGATGCAAAGTACTGGCTGGCAAAGAATATCTTCAAAGGCATAACAATGTAGCCAAGGTTGTGCACCACGCTATGGCCCTCAAGTTGAAGCTGTTAGATAAAAGCTGTCCCTAATATCATTATCATCCACAAGCCATAATTTCGGAAAAAGGGATACAGATATTTTGTGATCAACCGATAATAACTGATCATATGATCATAAACAACAGGCCGGATGCAGTGATCATAAACCAAGTAAGGAAATCAGCATTGTTGGAAACGACATCAATAGTTCGGAAGTTTTTAAATTACAAATAAACATTGATGGTAGACCATGTTTGGTCTCCAATGACCTAAACAATTAAAAATGACCAAGTGATGTATAAAAGAATATGATAAATATTTTATAAATATAAAGAAACTTATAGATAGCTTTCAGATCTGGGATTCAAATTTTTCTGCATATACTTAAAGAAAACAGAAATGGTGGTTTATATATCAACATTCCTATCATACTTCTCTGAAATTCTGAAACCTCACTTTCAAACATAGGAGGTAAATACAGGAAAAAATGTACTGAAGACAAGAAGAGACTGTATATAAAAGTGAAGATGGTTCGGCCACTATCTTATGAGCCAAGGAGGCCGAGGATATGACCCCAAATGTCCTGGGAGCATAAAATATGAGAGGCATTCCAGAAGCAGATTAGACTAAAGCAGAAGGAGGCAATCGGTACAGGAGAGGACAACATGGCCTAAGTAGAGGTTTCTAGTTACATTTATTTATCATGTTATTACTAATCAATCTTTTTTTTGTAAATCTGAAATTCAAAATACCCGTCCTTTTACCACCTAGAAAATCAGGTTCTTCTGACATTTATACTCGTTTTTATGGAACAGTATTCATCCATCATTACCTCTCTGGAACTCTTTATCTCCTAATAGCATGTTCCTAACCTACGCTTATTAACAACTCTCCTGTTTCAACAGCTTACAATCCAGCAAGGTGCTTGTTTTAATACTAGAATTATAGAGGATTGTTAAATTATATAGCGAATGTTCGATTTGTTGTAATTAAGTGAATACAATGTTGTAAGTAAGCAAATACATATGGATTTGCTTAATAAGGAATTAAACTTAATTACGTTTATTTTATATAGTCTAATATTTTATGTTAAATTATGTTCAGGAATTATACATGTATCTAGTTTCGTTTATTTAAAATGCATTTTTATTGGTCCCGTAACGTATAACAGTTGAGTATAAATGTACAGCATGGACTCAAAAATTATTTCAAAATTAATAATTCTGTGAACAAACTTTCAAAAATATTGTTAATCTGGGTTTTAAATTTGAGAAGTACCTTTACGTTTTCGGCCTGCTTGATAAAATCGTACAGGCTGAATCAAACATATCTCTACATTTACAATTAATTAAACAGAATTGTGTGCTCCGTCCAACACTGCTGATTAGAGCACCGTTACTTCCTAAACTAGGGTAAAGTACAAATGGAATGATAAATATCGTTAAACTGTTTACAATGCAACGATTTTAAACTTCAATGATCTACGAGGAGTTAAATGCTAAAAAGAAATTAAGAAATGTTTGGAAGATAGAACAGTAAAAATTTGTTATACCTTAAAACAAATTTCAAACTAATTGATGGATTAACTTTTAATTCTACTGGAATTATTTAGTCGGAAAGCTAGTTTCAATTGTTAAACATTTATCAACAGTTCTAAAACATGCACAATTTTTAAAACATCAGCACTTTGTTACATAGATTATATATATTAGGGTATTTAAAAACGGAAGATTAGAAATCAGATATATTAGCCTAAGGAGGCAAATGGACTTCTGAAAGGTATCATTACCTATATTGAACTAGATGCGTAGAGAGGAAAGGGGTCAGGTAAAGATGGGTCCTTTCGGTTTTTCCTATTACTGGTTAATTTTTTACAATTCCTATTGGAAACAAACTTTAAATGGGATACCTAGAAATATTAATCTGGTCAACAAAAACCTAGATTGGTTTTGAAAAACTAGTTTTCAAATCAAATAATTCCAATTGAAGTGGCAATTAATCCATCAATCGTTAATGTATTGATCCTTCTATTCCATCATGTGTACCTTAAGTGGTATTTCAAACTCCCGTATATTTCAAATAAATTTCAACCGTAGCACAATTTATTTGAATTTATAGATTTAGGTTATTTTAGAGTGCTTTTACGTTTAACTTGTTTTAATTTAATTGAGTTTTCACAATTATTGAATGTCTATTCCTATAATTTCCATTTGCAATTATTTTTAAAAATAATGGATTCGTTTCGGATTTGATAATTAAAGTCGTTTACAAATAAATCAAGTATATTTTGAAATTACATTCAATGCTTTCAAACAATTGAGATAAGGAAAAAAAAAAAAAAAAAAAAAAAAAGCAACAAGACCTTTGCGAAAACGTGGAAATCCAATTTGAATTTAGAACGAGGCGCGAGATGATTGGATGGATTTGGCAGATGACGATTATCGGTTCTTGTGTAGACTGATGTTATATCTGCTTAATATTCATTATGTATTATGTATTTCCTTACCCTGGGAGTCATTATCATCATCATTGATGGGCGGATACAAATGGCTGTCATTTATTCTGTCGCCTGACTCCTGGCAGGATAAATGGTCGTCGTGAAGTTTAATATTGTGTTAGCCCTTAGCAGTTATCTCGGCCTCTTCAATTTACGCAGCGCTGGCGTGTTTATAATGGAACTTGTAATTTAAAACCTTATTCAAAGAAAAATATATAGATTTCTTAACGTACCTATATGCCTGTGTAATCAGATATTCTAACGTAGTTCTATACCTAGTTTAAATCCCAGGAATTATTATCTACAATTAGAATCTAACACATAGTTCACGCATTGTTGTTATTTTCCCTTTCTTTTATTTTAATTTATCTATTTATTGATTGATTTACAACTGATTACAAAAAAATGAATATAGTGAACATAACGTTCATAATAACACGTCATAAATCAATTGACCATATCATAAAGCAACTACCTACTGGTAGTACTTTTTAATAAATGCTCTGTATGAGAAGGTCCCGAGGCCGTCTTTTTTTCAGAAAGTTATAGGATGGGAAGCAAATTAAGAGACTCGTGGATTAAAATGGTTATGGAGTTTATTATGAAAGGATATGTTTTAGTTTTGCTAAATCAGCAGCTTACGGAACATTAAGGTCTTTATTCGTACGTTTTTTTAGTGACAAAGAAAGAAGCTTTGAAGATTTTGGATTGAAGAATCGGATACGAGCTTCTTTGGCAATACCAAGTGCTGTACAGTTTTTATTCAGAATTGTGCATTCTGTCACTACTCCGGAATCTCTCAGAACAGATTTTTCAGAGGCATCGAATATAAGGCAGACCGATTATCTACTTGTACACCTTTTGTTGTTTCTAAACTTCTTGACAGTTCTCCATGTATCCATGAAATACATTTATTGCCCTGCATGTTAATTTTTGTCAGTCTAACATTTTATAGCAGATATAATTAGAAAAGGAAATATAAACATGTTTTAATATTATCAAATTTAAGAATTGTGTCAAAATTTAAGAATTAAAATGAATCCAAAAAAAAAATATATATACTTTACCTTTGTTGTAAACCTACGTCTTGCTTATCCTTTAATGATATTCCACTAGTCTCTTATTTGGAACCCACATACAAGACCAAAAAGACAAAAAAAAACCGTCGTTTTCGATTTATTTAAATTTTACCAGACAAACGTTCAGACTGTGATTAATTATTAGAGACTCATTTGTATGACAGTGATTAGACTTAGTTGGACATTGGACATGGGCTTTGGAGATCAACTAAACTATCCAATTGTTCTCGTGTCCAATCCTTTTAATCCAAAATATTTTGAAAAATCCTCAATGCTCCATACTTAGTAACAAATAAACTTATTTAAAAAACGCCTAATATTCTATTTGTTTCTGATCAGCCCTTTCATAGCAAAATAAACTTAAATCCGAATGACAGCTGTGATGGCCTCGAGAACTTCTATTATGAAACTTTCAGCTGTAGGTAGTTGCTTTACAAACACTTTACATGTTATTTTAAGCATTATTTACTTGATTTATTTTATTTTATTTTTTATGCAGTTGGAATTTCAATAAATGGCTAAAATAAAATATATATCATTAATATAACGATAGTCCAATTCTTACAAGACTATAGGCTATATTTTGCACTAACTACCTCCGAAGTCTTAATTGAAATTCCAGTTCTGCAGACCTTGAACAGTTTAAGGATGAAGGATGAATGAATATTTAACATTAACTTTGGAAACTCCCCCCACCCCACCCGGAAGATGGAACGACTTTCTTGGAACTTCTGAACTAATACAAAAAAATATTGTTGTTTTTTTCTGGGCACAAGATAACTTTTTCAATATTTAATAAATAATTAAGTTCTATTTTTGGATTCCTCATTAATATGTACCACAAAATATCAAATTCGTGCATAATAAAACAATCAGTTTGAATTTTGATAAATATTTTTTGATATTTACAACTGTATAAATCATATACAATAACTAAATTTGGAGAAAATGATTACGATGACAAGCCAATAACTTGTAAAAAACGTCTTACTAGCAGTAATAGTGCTACGTTAGAAGGTCTCTTTTTAGACGCTTCGGAGGATTATCGGGAATGGAGTGTGAGACAAATTGGGAGACTAGTGAATTCGAGTGGGTAAAATAAAAATGAAATGAAATGAAAAATAATATTTATTCTGGGACACCTTGTCCCCTAAGAATAAGACAAAAGTACAATAAAAAGGTATCATTGTCTGGCTGCGTACATAACATGCAGCAACTTATATAGAATGTAAATTATACACATATAAATATATAGGGTATAATTTTAGATTTGAAAAAATAAAAAGTTTTTGGGTTTATATAAGAAAAACAAGATAAGAAAATAACAAAATTAAAATAAAATATAAAATAAAGAAATATTTTAACACTAATATATTACATAATTTCGGAAGATTGATAATTGAGGAGGTAGATGAATAAATTATGTTTAAAGGAAGTGAGAGAAGGAGCATTGCGGATCGAAATGGGTATGGAATTCCAAAATAAAGCTGCACGATTAATAAAGGATTTTTCAAAGGAAGCAGTTCGATGAAAAGGGATATGCAAAATCTATAGGCTGGGATCTAGTGTTCAAAAGATGAATGGAAGAACGAAGGGCAAGCATGTCGTAAATGTACGAAGGTTTTTTGGACTTTAAGGATTGGAATAGAAAGGAACCAAGGAAGTATAGTCGCCGAAAACTTGAATAAAGCCACCTCAACTCTGAATACCAGCAAGTGATGTGAGAACACCTGGAGATCCCAAAAATGAATCTTATGAAGGAGTTCATTAATCTTTTCAGCTTCATTTCAAGCTCGCCAGACAGTCCTCCGTATATTAAGCATCCATAATCGAGGTGGGGAAGGATGAGGATAGATACTAACGATCGACGGGTTTTAAAAGGGAATGATTCACGGAATCTTAGGAGCTGTTTGAGGATGGAGATGGTTTTTCGGGTAATGTGGGAAATATGGTTATTCCAATACAAATGTTGATCGAGTACTACTCCGAGGTTTTTGACAGAGTTTGTGAACTGAATAGGAACGTTATTGTGATATAGAAGTGGATAACAGGAAAGGGAATTAAGGGAGGGTTTAGATCCAATTAGCATTGCCTTAGTTTTTTTGGGGTTTAGTCGTAACTTATTCTCTTATAACTTATTATGGTTAATGCTATAAATGTCCTCTTGAATCTTACGAGTCGCCTCAAAAATCTCACAAGGATGAAACGATAAGTAGATTTGAATGTCATCAGCATATAAATGATATTGGAATTATTAATAGCGCCTGTCAAATCATTAATATAAACTGAAAAGAGAGTTGGTGAAAGGGAAGATCCCTTAGGAACACCTCGCGTTAGAGTCACAGATTTTGAAGGAGGTTGGTTAGGAACAACAACTGTTTGGGAACGAAGAGATAAGAAGGACTGGAACCAGCCAAGAGCACTATTGGAAAGGGAGAGTTTTTGTAATTTAGTGAGAAGAATTTTATGATCTACGGAATCAAAGGCCTTGGAGAAATCGAAGAGGATTAGGATCGTAATTTTCTGTTGGTCAATTGAGGAATAAATGTCTTGGGTAATTTTTAAAATAGCGGATTGTGTAGAATAACCTGAACGGAAGCCTGATTGAAGAGGAGTTAGGAGATCTTTATTTTCAAGGAATGTAGCAAGTTGAGAATGGGCTATTCTTTCTAGTGGCTTAGATAGGTTTGATAGGATGGAAATAGGCCTAAAATCGGATGCTGTGGTAGGTGAAGGAACTTTATTCAATGAACGAACGAGGACTTTTTTCCATGCGGTGGGAAAGGAAGAGGTTTGTAAGGAGAAGTTATAAATATGTATGAGAACAGGAAGGATGACAGGAAGAGTGAGTTTGATAATTTTTACTGGGATTTGATCGGCACCGAAATCATTTGTCCGGGATTTAAAAACAGAAGCTATTATATCATCAGGAAGAATATAAAGAAAGTAAAAGTTATCTGGATTAAATTGAAATTGAGGAATGGAATAGGATATAGTATTGATTGGAGGCTCATTGGAAGAGGAATCAACAAAAGAGGAATTAAGTTCGTCAGGAGTCACAGGATAATATGTATTGGATGCGTAACTCTTAACCGAAAACTTCCTTAGAATTCTCCACTTAGATTTTGAATCTGGAGCTTCGGATAGGATGTTACGAAAATACTGCGCCTTGGCACGTCGCATAGTAGACTGGGTAAGGTTTCGAGGGGATTTGAACGTGGAGTAATCAGCAGGAAATCTGGAACGCCTGAAGCGTCTTCTAGCTGCATCTCTTCTTTTCATCAGATCTCTAATTTGGTATGTTTTACTATGAAAGAATAGGTATCTGGTTTGGGCCAAATCAGCAACATATGGAACATGAAGATCTTTATAGATATGTTTGTGACATAATAAGGAGGATTGAGGATTTAACGAAGGATTTCGGATTGTAAGGATTGGATACGAGAAGAATTGGAAGGTTTAGTAGAGCCCCAAAGCTCAGCACCGTGTGTACAAATGGGTTTAATTACCATCATAAAAATTAGTCTTTTGTTTTTATGGGGAGCTTTGAATGCTTGTTTAGTAAATATTGAATTGGTCGGAAATGACGGGCAGTTTATTGTCTTTTAAGTCTCGTAGGTTTTTATTTTCATTAAATTACTACTAACAACAATTTCGAGTAGTTTAAGTTAAAACTCTAATAGATATTAATTTATTCTTGAACTAAAAGGGCGAGGCAGAGAAGAGCGCCTAGAGGGAACCTGTCCCCGGGAGTGAAGATGGAGTTGATGGAAGAGGGTCCAGCAATCAGGGCGGAGTAATTAAGCAGATATATAAGCCCGGGTCCGTTTGTAGGCTAGGTCTACTCCAATCCTCTTCCACGGTCTACCGGGCGGCACTAATGCCCCGATGTAGAGGGTACACAAAAGGAATTCTACTTTACTGGGAAAACATACTCAAGAGATAGGTGGGTGTTTTTTTTGTTGTTTTTTTTTGTATCAGCAACATCCACTCGATAGGATGACCTAACCATCCCTCCCACGTTATAGAAGAAATGATTGATTTATAAAATATTTTGTAAAAGTATGGGAGAATTATTGAGGAGAACGCACTGATAAAAAAAAAAAAAAACAGGTCAGGCTTAAGATAGAACTTGGTCCAGATGGTATTGTTTTTACCATTTTTCTTAGTAAATGTTTTCCTGTTACTAATTATAATAGACTATTCAACCAAAAAAAGGGAGAAAAAAAAAAGAAAATGGTAGCTGAATATAAGTTAGTCCTTGGTTTAAAACCTGAAGAAAAACTCCAGTTCTCCCTGACTGGAAAAACAATAGATCTTGAATTTGTTTATCTTCACTCTCAAAAATTACATCTTTAGTGATGGAGGTAATCTAGTCAAGAATTATAAAATAAATAAATAAATAAATAAATAAAAAAAATTTCCTTGTATAATAATCAGGTTTTTTTTTTTTTTTTTCTTTGGGCCTTCTAAGGACCATGGGCTCGTAGCTTTTTTTCAGTGAGGATCTTCTTCTTTCTCTTCTTCTTTCCAGAATTCTTTCATTTTCTGACTATGAGCCAGCTTTCTCTCCTCTGTCCATTTGGTCCCTGTGGTCTCCTTACTGGTAAGGGATTTTTTTCTTTCTTCTCTCGGCTTTCGAAGTCGAAATTCAACATCAAATGGGGGTCTTACTAGTACTAAGCAGTTATTATTATTATTGTTAGTTATTATTTAATTTCCTGGCTCTTCGCTTACTTTGCCACCTTTGGTTTGCGGTAGTCTTTCTCATGTCTGACATACTCTCCTTCAAAGAGAAATAAGTATCTGCCATCTTACATTAATCTTGTTTGTTAATGGAAAAATTACTAGATAAGTTTTCATGCGATTTACATATCACATTCTTCTGGCTGTCATATTATATTATAATAATATTTTCATTTTTTTAAAACCATTACGAAAATAAAGTAATAAGAAGATTAATTAATTAATTAAGTACTTCTAAGTTTTTCATCTTTATTGGACCTAATCTCATCCAATGAATTAGGAGAGATGAACAAGATGAGAGGGGGCAATCTTTGAGGTCGGGGGTTTCTCGCTCCTAAATAAATCTCATTTCCTCTTTCTTTGAAGTGCTCTCCGAAGATGAGCGACTTTGAGAAACTTGAGTCCAACCCGAACCCATCCCACACTTATAATAAGTTTTTGATTTATCCCTCGCTCAGAGATTTACACACTCGAATAACTTCCTCTTTTGCCTCTGACCTGTCAGGAAAAAGAGAAAAACAAAAATAAAAAGAGAAAAAATGGAAGGAAAGAGGAAACGATTTGTAAACAACTCTGTAAATGGCTGTTGGATAAGTTGAAAATAGAGGGGGTGTTCTGAAAACAGCTTATTGTGAAGAATCTATATTAGGTGTACCTATGATCAGTTGTTGTTAGTTGTTTGTTGAGCTCAACGTCCTTATGTACTGCCACTTGGGTAGGAAGAATGTCATCCCTAGTGTTGCTAGGTGACATGAAATATTTTACCCAGTGGAGTGGGGGCTAAATTTCCCCACTATGGACAAATGTTTCATAGTTCTCCATCTTTTTTTTTTTCACATAAAATACTTTGTCAAATTTCACATGTGAACGAAATTTATTTTATGTAAAAATATTATAGCTTTATTTTTGTTTTACATAGATGTTTATTGTCGCTATGGCAACCCATTTGTTACATCAACTCTAAGAAATGTAACATTTTGTCACGCTCTAGCTCCGTTGGTGTTGCTCAGACCAAAAATTTGAAGACAGTTTCCTTATCGGAAGCACTAGATACAAAAGTGTAGATTACAGACAGATATATATATATATATATATATATATATATATATATATATATATATATATATATATATATATATATATGGTCTGATGTTTTTCTCAGTCATGGGGAAATTTAGTTTTTAACAACTTTATTACTTTAACATATAATGTATGTCATATAATTTATTCTTGTGGAAAATAAAAAAAACTAAAGCATTTATCGATTTTTTTGCATTTAACCCATTCAACGCGAAGAGCATTATATAATGCTACGTGAGTTATGGCGCCGGTCGGAGAGCATTATTTAATGCTCTCGTCTGTCAACATTCAAACTGATGTCGTGGAGGCTCCGATCGTCTTATTTGCTTCAAACCTTTTCTCCGACCCTTGGTTGGGTTTTCACCATTGAGAGAAAAAGTCTGTTTTTGGTTATTGTACTTTTAAAAGCTTCGGTTGATCAAAATTTCTAAAGGTAGGTTTACCCTTTAAATATTTAAATGTACATTCAATATGCACTTGAAATGTAAATAATTTTATCATTCAATGTGTTTAATACTTGAATCATAATTTAAATAAATAAAAACAATCTTGTAATACGTTTTTATATTTTTTAAATTTATTTTTTTGTTAATTTTTTTTTATTGTAAATATATTAATATTTTTAGTTAGTAAGTTATAGTAATTTATAGGTTTTTATCGTAAAATAAGTTGTAAATATTTTATAATGTTTATTCATAAATATTCTGAATTTATTGTAAATATTGTGGAAATAGTCAATTACAAAAAATAGGTTTAATTATGAAATTTTATTAGTTTTTTATAGTATTTTTATTTAATAAATTATATTTTTTTAATAGCTCCAATAAGCGTTTTAATATTCCCTTTTTTATAATTAGTTGAATGCAAAACATTTTTTTTTTTTTTTGCTTCTAAAAACGAAAATGATAATTTTGACATAAATATTTTACGTATATAATATAATCATATTATAAAATACATAATTTTACAATTTTTAATTAGATTTTACATTTTTAAGCCAAAGTTTTATCGATCTTTAGCACACAAAAACGAGTGCTATGCGGGCTTAGTATAGGCAAACATTCGTTCCGGTCGGAGAGCATTATATAACGCACCGAAAAAAATTCAATTTCGCTTATATATATCGGTTTAAATTTAAAATTAACGCAACAGCAATAAAAATTAGAATAAATAAATGTGAAATAAAAAAAACCCTAGGGAGGCAAAAAAAACCATTTGCATATCCGCATTGAATGGGTTAAGCAAGGTTAATCTGTTAAAAGTTATAGTTAATTTAGTAATTATAATATTATAAATGCTTCGTCTATCAGTAAACCTCAGAAGGAAATATCAGTGAAAAAAATTTATTTTATATATATAGTTTATATTATATGTATATTTGTTGCAATTTACAACTGTACAAAATTATGAATAAAATAAATACAAAATAAGCTTAAACTTTTGGGGGAACTTACGTTGAAGCTACTCCCGTTAGCTGATCAAACTATCAAGATATTGTACATTAGCGATCGAACATCGAACGCTGGCGCAGAAGGTGGTATTTATTTATATAAGTAAAACACTGTTGCGGTCTAATTTAATAATCAAATTTTACTACTAGTATTTTTTCACTCTAATTTTAATAGTTCTCTAATTATTTTTTGGATACAACATTTTTCTACTAAGACCAGATAATTCCCCAAAAGTGGAAAAAACACCTGGCAACGCTGGTCATCTCACAGGTTACCGAAATTAATCTAGAGTAGAATGATTGAGTTTCATTCTATGAGTTCGTAACGAAATAAATTTCAAACCCTCCGGCACCGACGGAATCACCATCATCCATTATTCTTCTGTTTGCTCAGTTATTTCAATGTTCAATTTAATCATTTCCAGTTCATATTATATATTAAAATGAATCTTATAAATGAGAACATTATTGATCAGCTTGGTCCGCTAAACAAATACAGTCCATTTAGTTCTATCAAAATATTTGGATTATTAATCGTTTCAGAGAAAGACCGATGCGGTTGTATGTATATTTAATGTATTTTCCACATATATCACTCTAAAGCTTTATTGTGGTAGAAAAATTAATAGAAAATTTATTAATTTTTAAATTCATCCTTTTAAATTTATTTTCCTATTTTTAGGTATTAAGCATACTTTAATAGGCTTTACGTTAATTGAATAAAATTAAATTTTGGTAAAAGAATAGACTGTATAAGTCGTATCAGGGACTGTAAATTTATTCATAAAACCTTAGGTCATACATGAGAGATATCACCTCCATAAGCAAGAATAAGGTGTAGTTAATCATAAGCTCATCTGTAAAGTTTTAATTTAATTTAATTGATAAAATTATGTTGAGGCATTAGAATTTCTAGCTCCTGGACGAAGTTTCGAGTCCGGTTGAGACTGATATTTATTTTGTTATATCAACCGACAATCGAACCTATGGTTTATAGACTCTCCTATGGCACACCAAGCCTGCATTACATTGATTTTTTTTGATCGAAGAAAAAAAATATGGTTTAGGATTCCTAGGTATACAACCATTTTGAACAAGAGAACGTACTATCTTACCTTGAATGAACGCAGGATCCTTCAAGTGTAGCAGTGGTACAGCTTTTATTTTTTTCAATTAAGCATTCTGTATTAGAAAAGAATCTTTAGAGTCTCCATCATATTATAATTTACATCAGCACTGACTAATATAATTCCCCCCCCCTTTTTTTTGTTGGGTTCAGAAAGATATAAATCGTTTTAATATTGGAAAGAGAATGGAAGAGAAAATAAATTGAAAAGTGAAACAGGTAGAACCTGAAGTTAATAGCGTTGTTGGTAAGGGGTAAAATATGTTTGCAGAAGCCGGAGGTGATGTGTAAGAGCAGAAAGAGGAATTCGCTGAAGGGAAGAGAGGTGGAGGTAGGCTGCTGTGAAAATGGCCGACCGTAAATCGTCGTCCTTGATGCCCCTCTCATGGCCTCTATTTGTTTATAACCCAAATTGGGAATATATTTATTCTCTAAGGCTCAGGAGCGGTACATTATAAAAATTTCAATTTAAGGTGTTTTTTTTTTCCTTTTAACCGAATGGTTTCTGAAATAACGGAAGAAGAAAAAAATTTTACTCTGGGAAAACTTGACTCCTATGAATGAGATAACAATACATAGGATAGTTGCCTGGTTACGATAGTTAATTATAACAACATTGTAAGTTACAAAAATAAAAGAGGAATCGTGTGAAGAGAAACCACTTAATTATACAATACTATCTGAAAGTGCCCGAGCTCCGCTACGGTTTAATATCATTAGGATTAAGGACGACTTAAATCAGTAAAAGATAAGCTTAACGTTGGTAATTATTATTACTTACACAAACCTAAAGAATTCCATTCTTAGAATAATTTCAATAAGTAAATTTGACAATTTGCAAAAGTTAATTTTATATTATTTTGGTAGTCCTCCAGTGAAGCTTCGAGGCAGTACTACCATCTTACCCAGCTCAGATACCAGACCATTAGCTTTTCTTATGGCATACTTTAAGTGAATATAGTCTCAACTTCTCAACTTTTCTGATTTTTTCGAATAAAGTTTAGTATTTCTGTTTCCATTTTTGCGTACATATAAAGCATACGTTAGTTGAGGAGATTATGAAATTAAAGTAAATAAGGTTCTTCACCTCCTCGCTCCATCAACATTAAGGCGTAAAAATCAGCTGCAGACACAGTTTTCTTAATTGGTGTATTGGTGTTTGGGTCGCGCTGAGGGATGTTAATAATGTACCCATCTTCTCCATGGTAGAACATGAGACGATACTGAAGATAATCAAACGCTTGATAGAACTCACTGATTCTTATCAGTTTTTTGTCCCTACATTGAACTGGCCTTACATGTCATCACCAGAGAACATAAGTCTTTTAACCTCCTCTTTAACATAAGTCTTATGTCTTTTAATAGCTTCCCGTCACGAAACAACTCAAACTTGTAAGAGTCCACCTCTGCAGCCACCATGAGTTTACTGAAAGTACCATATTATAAGGTTTCGACATCGATCGTGTTTTTGTTTGTTTACAACTAAAAGGAACTTAATTTATGGTCTAAGTGTGCGGCTTAAACACCTAACCTATTTTTTAACTTAGTTTATCTCCAAACACCATATGACAATTAATCTTTTATTATTCAATCAGTGAAAATTTTAATCGCATTTTTCGCGAATTAGCCGCGATCCAGGCCGATTTTTTTAAAATTCCTTTCTTAGCGAGCACCTACGGCCCTAGAGAAAGCTACATATCGAATTTCATTCCAATCCGTTCGGTGGTTTCTAAGATTTCGTGTTAAATGAGTGAGTGGTATTTGACAAATATATAGTAGATATAATACATATTGGAAAAAAAAAAAAATGAAAGGCCCCCTTGTGCTTGTCGGCTAAAGAAAGAATAACATGTTTTAGGTTTATTTTTATCTTTCTGACTCTCTATTCCCTTATGTTTTTTATTTTGTTTCCTCATACCTATATGATTTTAAATTATTTAAATTAAAGTAAAAATTGAAGATTACGCGAAATAAACAAATTTGAAAAAAAAATGGGTTTCAAACGAGTTTTTTTTCATTTAACCAATATAGTTTCTAAACGGTAGGTCCTAGTGGCAAATACTATGACAGAAAAAATATTCTCCATTAAATTTCTGATGTTAAAACTGTCATCAAATTTTCGATCAGAGCAGAACCAACGGAGCTAGAGCGTGTCAAAATGTTACATTTTTGGGTGTGAAAAAAAGTTTTCTTTTTAGTTTTTTTAGTTTATATAAAACCTAGCATACCCCGTCGCGGCTTTGATCGCTCTCAAAAATAATGAACTTTGTTTTAGGAATTTATCATTATTTCTTCAATGATATTTTCACAAATGACAGTATTTTTTAACCTGGTTAGAATTACATTGATTAGTTCTTTGAAGAGTATGTAAAAGCATAATAGGCATCCGATTTGGGAGAAATAATTTTATCGATCCATAAAAGTATATGACAGTTTGCCAAACCTCGTTTCTGGCAATCAAGATTATACATTTTAATTATTATTATAATTAAATTTATTATTATAAACCTTCCTAGAGCTATGAAGATATTGTGGTTCAATAGCTTTACCATTGCTAAGTCTGTTGCAGAATGGCCACATACCGGTAGATTTTTAAACTGCACTGTCCACATGTCGCTCAGTATATTTATAGCTTTTTTAATAGCAATCAAATTGAAAAAAAAATTGCACGTTTTAAGGTTTTCCTGCAGGAAATTGCACGTTTTAAGGTTTTATTTTTGAATTTATTTATATTTTATCCGCTTTGTTGACTGATTTTTTTTTTTTTTTTTTTAACAAACACTCGACGTTTTATAAAACAAACCATTTTTTTTAAACCGGTTTTAATATTTTTTCGTAGGAGTTTTCAATTCTCGAGTCCCCCATTTTCTGGGAATTTTTATGTTTTTCAACATCCCACCCCTCCCTATATCCGGTAGCCGTGTTTGTATTTCTCAGTTCTTTATTTTCATTTCTTCTGCCACTATCAAGTTGTGCAATTCTATATAAAACATGCCTAAAGGGAAAAGTAGTGTTTGTTTCAAATAAAGGGATGGATACAGCCGTACCCAGAACTAAAAACTGATGGAAAAAATCATTTTTTGTGAATCTTGCTGCAAAAACGTAGGTGTTGATAGGAAATCGCAAGTAGACGCCCACTGCCAAACAAGTAAGTTTTAGACTTAAATTATGAAATGGCATTTGCTGAATCCCAATCTAGAAAACATAATTTAATGAACTACCTACGTTTAATTTTAATTTTTCCTAAACAGTTAAATTGCCTTTTAAATCATTTATCTTGTTCTGTGTACCTACATTTTTTTACTTTATTATTTTATTGTATAGGCAGTCATAAACAAGCAGTTGAGGCCGCTAAGAAATAAAAAACGTAACTTAACTTTAGATAACAGAAAGCTGTAGTGGTGCCAATAAGAAGAATTCTTTTAATCAGGAATTGTGTATGGCATTAGTCTCTTACAATATTCCGCTATTCAAGCTTTCATGTCCGCAATTTACAAACTTTTTAGAAAAGTATAGTGGACAGAAAATACCTGACGAGGGCACACTAAGAAAAAAATATCTAAATGTCAGCTATTAACAGACTTTAATGAAAATTAAAAATTAAAAAAAAATAGAAATTTCCAATAATTTTATTTATATTTCAGTCGATGAAACGACTGATTCGAGAGGGAAATATATTTGTGCATTGGGTATTTTGCACCCAGAAATTGAGCCTACCCCTAACTTAATTTCTTGTAAAGAATTGGAAAAAACTAATTTTGAGACGGTGTCGCGGTTTGTTAACGATAGTTTGTTAAATTTTTTCGGTCCCAACGGGTATCAAGGTAAGGTTTTACTTTTAGTAACCGATGCAGCTCCTTATATGCTCAAAACCGGGAATGCTCTTAAAGTGATTTACCTAAACATGTTTCACACAAGTGTGGCGCATGTTCTTAATAGAGTTGCCGAGAAAAAACGTCATGCTTTCCAAAATGTATATAAATTAATAACTTGTGGTAAAAAAATCTTCTTGAAAGTCCCTCAGCGAGTGGCTTTATATAGGAATGTAATGAATTGCCCCTTGCCCCCAGAAGCAGTTCTTACCAGATGGGGAACCTGGATAGATGCTGCCCTTTTTTATTCCGAAAATTTGGATAGGTATGCTGAGCTAATATGGTAGAATATTTGGAAGAAGGTGCTCTTGTTATCACCAAATTAAAAAGCATTGTAAAAAACCATTCAGTTAAGTCCGAATTGGCATTCATAAGGTCCCGATACCTGTTGCAATAAATAGTTTAGAGGCCAAAAATCTATCGTTAGATGAACAAATTAGTATCGTACAAAGTGTTGAAGAGACACTGAAAAAAGTAAATAACGACAAAGGGAAATTAATTTATGAAAAATTTTAAACTGTATTTGGAAAAAATCTTGGATTTAAAATTTTACAAACATTTAACGACGTTTTAAATGGTAAACGTTCAGATGTAGATGTGGCACCAAACATTTTAAGTTCCTATAAAAAATGCCCCTCACCAGTATTGATGTAGAAAAAGCTTTTTCTCTTTTAAAACATATCCTCGATGACAGGAGGTATAATTTGACAGAAAAAAATTTAGAAATGTATATTGTAGTAAATTTTAACGAAAAAAATTGATTTCTTTATTTTGTTTATGTCTTATTGAATTGTTTATATCGTCCAAATAATTGATTCTTGTCCTAGAAAATGTTCTTGCTGTTTTCGTATTTTATAATTTAAAAGATAGATTTAAAATATATTCTTTTAAAACATAATATTATTTATCTACTTGATGGTAATAAATAGAATTTTGTATTATGTTTTGTTTTACTATGGCATATAATTATTGTTCCTAAGTGTTTTTTATTTAAATATTTTAATACAAAATACAGTTTAAATAAAGGAAAATTATTAATTTCAGTTATAATATAGAAAAGGCATAACTCCCTTATTTAAAGCAAATGAAACATTTAAATTATTAATTTCATTATATTCAATAATATACTTTATTTTATGTCTACTAGGGTGCTAATAAAAAATAAAAAACAAAATATTTTAATTTAGTACACGTTTTTACACATTTTGATTTTTTTTTTATTGCACGTTTTGATTTTTTTATTGCACGTTTTTGCACGTTTTGAAGATTTTGTTGCACGTTTCAATGGTTTATACTGCACGAAAATCCGGTCTTTAGTAATCACATACGAAAAATGGCTTGTCCATTTATATAATAGTATATATGATGATTTGTTTATATGTACTTCTTCGGAGTGGGCTCGTCCTCTGGGAATGTGAGATAGATATGAGCTAAATACACATGTAACAAACAAATTAGACCTATACCAAAAATCGGAGTATACGAAGTAAACTAAATGACGGGAAAACTGCTTTTCATCCAGTCAAATCAAGTATTTAAAGGAACATGTCGGTACTAATAGAAAGTATCAAATGTGAAAAACGCCACTTTCCCTGAGAGTGAAAAAATTGTTTCAAGGTTCATTGACAATCACTTTGACAGGGTTATTCCTCCTTTCAATGAGGAGTAATGAGATTAATTACTGAGCTAATTCAGATTACTATACGGACGCTACAGCCTACACGAGTCCTATATCAATCCCAGATTAAAAAAAAAAAATGCGTTTTTTCACAATAGATACTTTGCATCAGTATTGACAATATAACTGCATATAAATAATGTAACGGCATATGATACTGGATACCAAACTGAAAATAATAAAAAAAATATTCAAAAGCTTGCGAATGAAATATAATTCATCTCGTAGAAAATAATCTAAAATTAAATATCTATGAATGGTTAGAAAGATATACTTATTTTACATATTATGTATTTAAAGGGTTGATATTTTCTTTGAGTTTGCCTAACATAAGAACTAAAAGTAAAACTAAAGCTTACAAACTTGAATTTGTTTTAATACTTTTACATATTCCTACCAATGATGGGAGACTGGACTATAATTTTGTCAAATTCGTTATAGCCAGATAGAGGTAGATACTTATGGCTAAAAATTTAAATATTTTAGTTTAATATTTTCTGTTACGGTCTATGATCGTAGCAATTCATTAATTGACTTTGTATTTTTATTTTCAAATGACGTCTCCTTAATTCCATTTTAAAATTATTTGGATCAAATATATTTCATGAAACTTTTTTTTTTTCTTTTTTATGGTCTATGCAAATTACCTATCTAGTCAAATTACCTTCTTGGGATTAGTTCCAAGAATGACCTAAGCTAGGTGCTGCAGTCTCTTGATGATGAAATATCTCATATTCAGAGGGAATTTCTAGCTGTTCTTTCATTCTCCAACCGCTGGACCAACTTAAGTAGAAGTTATATAGAAACAGCGGTTCTAAAACTCTCTTCCTTCAATTATCTGACAAACTTTGAGATGACCTATAAATCTCATTTAACTTTAAATAATATTCGATCCGTTACCTGTTCGAATTACTGTATAATCTATATCTTTCGTTTCAAATAGACTAAAGACAAATTAAAACTTAGCCGTTAGGGGACAAAATGTTTCAAAACGTTTCCTTATAAGTTAACAATGGCAATAATACTCAAGGCTTAAAGAGAGGCTAGAGTTTACAAAACAGTAGCTATCGGGTTTCAGGGGGCTTTTATTTCAAGACAGAAACTATCCAAGCTCTGTTCTATGGTTTCAACTTGATCTTTTTGACTTCTATGGCCAAACTCAGACCATTAAAAACAAAAAGAATCGCTGTTAAGTCTGTAGCGTTAAATGTTCTATATTTAAAATACAAATGAATGCATCTAATGCATTTTATTCATTAATATGTTAAACGATTATTATCTAATATTATAAAATGAATGAATTGATTGCCACATACAAAAATTTCAAAACATCAACACTTTACATAGGCAATATACAAAAGTAAAAAAAAAAAAAAAAAAAAAAATTAAAATAATACAAGAAAACAAACATATTGGTTATCGCCTAAGAAGGCGAAACAAAAAAAAAGAAATAAAATAAACTTCTGAAAGGTATCATTTTGCTTCCAATTATTTGATTTCTTCTCTTACATATTTACAAATTCAATATATATAATTTAGGCAACAAAAAACTGATTTCTGGAAATTTTTTATGTTTTCAGAACTGATGATTTATGTTTAAAATTTTAAACAAACTTTCAAATAAAATGAATTCCAATAGAAGTGAAAATTAATTCACCGATTCTAATTGTATTGATCCTTCTATATGATGCGTAACTCTAGTGGAATTGACACCTTTTAAAAAAATCCTGTTAGTTCTATAATAATATATTTATCTAGACACGATTAAGCTTTATGAAAGTGATTAAAACTGTCATAATTTGCATATAGAGTTATTGTTAGCCACATAATTAGTTCAAAATATGGCTAAAACATTACTATTGTGGGATATTCATAGATTTGAGCCATTAGGTAATACATTGAATCGTAAATAAATTTGGATTGCAAATTCCAAATAATTAATTAGTATTAGCTGATAATTAGCCATGAAATAATGTTTTTAAATATTCTAGGATATTAATCTTTAAATTAAGCATATTACTCTTTCATTATTATTTTGTTAAACTACTTGCTTATGGAATTTTTAAAAATATATTTTCCTAATTGCAGCCTACAAAGTTCCCATAATAATTCAATTTTATTATTATGTAAGAATATTTCAATTATGTTTAGGGAGGTTTTATTAAAAATCCTTAAATTTAAGATTATACTCGTTTATTATTAATTTATTGAATTTCAATAAATTTTTTGGGGAAAAGTTATTCTCATCTTCAGGTTAGAATCAGTTGAGATTTGTTGCTCCACTTCATGTCTCCTCTTTATATTTAATTTCATTAATGTTTAAGGATAATGTTTCAATAATTTCTTTAAGGTTAAGGTTTCAATAATTTAACTTTAGAAACATTGTAGTTTATGTTTATAGACGTGTATATTTAATATTTAAAAATGTTATTCATGGTAGTGAGATAGAAAGGTCAACTACGTAATTGTGTGTTTTAACACATATTATATAAGATGTGATTCCTAGTTAGCTTTTGCTTCTCCTGTAAAATCGGTATTTTGTACACTTGAGGTGTGATATATGAGCCGACGAATGTAGTATCGGGTCATTCTATGTCAAATCAACAAATTCTACATTAGATTTGGACCTTGACCTTTACTTTTTTTTTTTATAGAAGTTGTTCTTACCAAGAATAGCTAAAATATAAAATATTATTTTTTTTCTGACTTTTTGTTTTTGAATCATAAGCTTTTAAAAATTCCTAAACTACTGTTTTCGGTTCTCACTCGATATATTCAAAATTACGCCATTAAAAAAACTGCTGCACCTAAGGAGCTCAAATTTGCGCATTGTTTTTAATTTGAATTTCCCTTTAATTTTAAATTTCACCTAATATTTTTTCGTAATTTTATTTTTTTTTTTCGAAACGTACAAAAACGGCTTTTGTTATATCCAAAATACGTACCCTTCGATTTTTAGAAAAAAAAAACATATGTGATTGATACTATTACGTTAAATTGTTATGAAATGACCCTATTGTTTTTTTATAAGTTAATTTATCAAATTAAAGAGTTTTTTACTTCAAAAGAAAATTTTAAAAATATGTCGATTAAACTCTTAAGTAGCACACATTAACGACAGATTGAAGAATAGATTTTATGACAGCGATGGGTTATGTTGGTTTGATTGGGACAAGGCACACTACAAATGTTGGTTCAGAGTCGAGCACATTTTCCCATCTCCAACTTTGTCAAAAAAAAAAATCTTAAAAAACCAAACAAAAAACCGCTCAGATGTGTCAGTAATATCTGCTAGCCTTTAAGGATTACGTATTACTTATTGTTTATAATATAAATAAATGATTTTAACAGGTGTTTATCTGGAACCTTGATATAGAAATAGATTTGGAGAAAAAAATAGTTAATTATATATAATAGTTGTTATTGTATTTCTAATTGTAAAAGAAAACAAAATATATTAAAGTGTATGTTTAAGATCAAGTATAAAATAGATGTTATAGTAATTATAAAATCTTCTTTAATTCGAGTTTTAGTCCTAATTCTCCAGAGGTTAAAATAAAAAAAAAAAAAAAAAAAAAAGCCAAACAAGTAATTTGAAACGTATTTATAAAATCAATGAGAAAAATGTATATTATAAAAACAAATATATTAAAATAGCAATATTAAACATTCAAGTGTTACAGAATTTTTAATAAATATCAATATTAATATTGTTGTTTTAATTTAATATTGATAAAAGAAAAAATAAATTAATAAATAAACGGTGTTCATATAAAAGTGAAATATTTCTCCCTGAGCCTTCATCTTGTTAATATTTCATTATTCATTTATTATTTATATCCTGTTATTTTTACCAGTTCTTACTGTTTTCCTTATAAATTAAGTTATTCCAGTTAAAATAACTCTCCATTTCATCAGGATTGATGGATTATTGGCCACTTCAATTGGGTTTTTTTATTTTCAAATAGTTAACATAGATGTATCAATTTTTAAAAATATAATAAAAGAAATCAAACTTGTTGGTACCCGCACAAGGAGGAAAAATTCAATGTTCCCTAAACATCAGCACCTAAGCCAATCTGAATGTTAACAGACGTTCTGGTCTTTTAAATAAAATACTCGAAAGTTTTCTTTTAAATTATTTTGTATGTATTACATTAGTTTCACTTCGAAATCTTTAGTTTTTTAAAATATTCATATATATAATATGTGTTGGAAAGTTTTGCAAAGTTAATGTGTTTTGTAATTTTTTATATGTTTTTAGAACTGATGGATGTTTAACATTCAATAGTATTTTTCGAACAAAAAAAAATCAATTATTCACAGACTGAGAAAAAACAATACATCATAGATATGACTATTTATAATAAACTGCTTTTCCCAATGTACTTCGCAGAATTAAAAGGATCAAAATACTTACATTAATAATTAAATTAAATTAAAAATTAATGATTATTCAAAATAAATAAAGTTGAGAGTAAATAAGGAGTTCCAAAATTGAAATAATATATTACAAAATATTCTTTAATTAATTTCTGATGAATTCGTTCTTAATAAATTTCTTATTCGTTCGGAGAATTCGTTCTTAGCAATTAGCTAAAAGGTGACTTTTTTATTCAATCCAATATAACACCTAAACAGTAAATCTTATCGACAAATATTATATAACAAAAATATTTCCCATTACATTTCTATTGATAATGCTGTTGACAAATTTCCGATTCAAAAATACCCCAACAGAGCTAAAAAAAAAAAAAAAAAAAAAAAAAAAAAAAAAAAAAAAAAAAAAAAAAAAAAAAAAAAAAAAAACTATTGACCTACAGCCTATAGAAATATACATTTCGAAAAATTAAATTAGTAATTTACCAATTCTAATTGTACTAATCCTTCTACACCATGCATACCTCAAGCCATAATTTTTTGTTTATTTCTGAATGAATAATTCTTATGGTTATATATATATATAAATAACTCGATTATGGAAACAAAAATTTAGTTATTAATTTTATTTCATTTTTCGGGTAATGGTTACCATTATAACTAGTAAAATGTCCAGTGGTTAGCTAAAAGGCCCATAATTTCCGAAGTGTAGCCGCTTATGCTGTAATCGAAGATTTATTATCTGCCCATAAATCGAACCTGATCCTACAAGACTCTCCTGGGGCATATCTTGTAAAATGGGGACCTAACTCTTCGTCGGCTTGAGAGAAAACACTGGAAGTTATGTGTGACTCATATCCTCTCGTAAACGCTTGTCTATAAGCGGTAATCGTTTATGAAAAAACCTAACGATTTTTTTTTTTTTCCTTTTTAATAACGAATTTAACATTCTAATAGCAGTGCAACCATCAAACGTCGTTGGATCCTAGTAGATCTCAAAATAGTATCCTTAAGTGCCCTGTGAAAAAAATTAAACAGTTTAAACTTCATAACGAGTGTGAAGGGAACACTATGCTGGAGGATTCAATAACAATGGCGGAATCGATCTCTCGGCCGCCTTAAAAATCGTTAGATCCTGGCAGATCTCATAGTACTACCCTTCAATGTTTTACGAAAAGGATTAAATGGAAAGAGAAATTGTACTTTCAAAAATCATAACAATTAAATCAAATTTCTAATGAATTAGGATTGATGAATCGATTGCCACTTCTATTGAAATTGTTTTACTCTAAAACTAGTTTGGAATGTTAAACATTCATCATCAGTTTCTAAAACATACAAAATTTTTAAAACATGAGCACTTTGTTGCATTTATTATGTATGTTAATGTTTAAAAAAAAAATTTAAGACAAGAAATCAGATATATTGGTACTCACTTGAGGAGGCAAAACGGACTGAAAGATATCAAAAGTGGAAAGGGAAGATGAAAGGGCCATCTATATTATATATTATACATTGTTTTGTTTTTCACTGGATTTTTCCTGTGGCTAATTTTTTTTTTTTTTTTTTTTTTTTTTTTTCTGTTCGTATTGGAAACAAATTTAAAATGGGTCTATTGGAAGTATTAACCTGCTCATTTTAAAAAATTCTGGATTGGTTTTGAAGGATTTTATTATTCAAGTGACGCCCTCTAATATTATTTACTTATATGCCATTGATATATATATATATATATATATATATATATATAAGACTATATATATATATATATATATAAAATATATATGGTGATAGCAGAGGAGGAGAGTTATTCGCACCGGCAATTTTCATTAACATTTTTGGTCCGATCCGGGCCGTATATATTGTACCGCATTGAAGCGAGAATTTTTGCAGTTTTTGGGGCGATTTATCGGCCACTCATTTTTCAATTTTATTTATTTTACTGGTTGTTATTTTCAAATTTCCAGAAATCACGAACTTTTGACCACTTTCTGTTCAAAGTACGTGATTGCCAGTTTCTGCCGGTTTTTGACTAACCCTATACTCAGCCATTTTGTCTCCATCAATTTGATCCGCTGGTGGCTGACGTCACCACCTCCCACTTCTCTAGTAAAGTACTCGTTACTGCGTCTCGTAACAGTTCCCGCCATATTGCCTTATTGTAACGTCAGTTACAATAACGTAATAATTAGTCTAATTAATTTAGCCACTTTCTCTCCTTTCCCTTACTGCTTTGCATATTACAATTTTATTTTATCTGTTTATTTATATATTCCATATTTTACAAAATGCCTTCTGAAGACAAAAACATCATTTTGCAACACAATTATTGGCAAGGAGGGAAACAGTGTTTGCTGTTATAACTAGCAGTTGGGCCCAAATAAAAGCTTCTTCTGTTGAGGATATTTTTTATGTTCAGGCTCTTTGCGAGGATTTACCCTCTCTTCAAGCTAAATTTGAAACGGTAAATGAAAAAATCAGTGACCTAAATTTTATCCTATCAAAACAGAATCAAGTAGATACCCAAGCCCCAGCTATAGCCTTCAATGATATAGCGCGTAAAATAAAGGCTAAATTATTTCAGTTAAAAATAGAACAACCCAGTATAACCTCAACACCGGTTGCCACCCCTATTCATTTGGCTCAAAGTGCTTTCTCCTTACCACCTATCAATCATCAATCATGGAAATCTTCGGAAACTGAAAATATTGAAAAACTCCCAGTTGAACAATCCGTGAGTACAGACCATAAAGACTCAAATGTTTCTGACATTCCAGAAAACATTGACCCTTCTATTGACATCCATACATGTAGGCATGCACTAACCAGTGATAACGTTCACCAGGACATGCAAATCAATAATCTAGATGCTTCTTTATACTCAAATCGAGTTTCAATAATTAATCACGTAGATAAAACAGGTGGTGCTGATACCACTGTCAGTGATTCATCTGATGAAAGGTCATTTGCTTCTCTTGCAGAAGAGGATAATTACATCTCATCCTCAAATAGCCGCTATTCTTTAGCCAATCAACATTGTTCAAAATTCCTTCTTATTAAAAATAAAAACAATAAGAAACCAGTATGTTCACAAGGTAACCAAGATAGTATAACAAGTAAAATTCCGGTCTCGAATCCTATTGAAACTACCCTTTCAAAAACCACCAGTTGTCAATATCAAAAGGTCTGTACGATCTAAAATTTCGATGTCTGTTAAATTTTCCCCGGTAGGATTTGCTGATGTTTCTTCTCTCACTAATCTTGCCCATATTGACTCTAGGAGTCTTTCGCCTACTCATCCCACGCAAGCCAAAGTTTTTTGTTTAGGGACTCAAGATCCCTCCTCTTTGACCAATTGCCAGGAACATTGGCCACCTCCTTACCGTGACCCCGACTTAAGCACCGAGCCATTACCGGATCTTAAGTCTACTCCCATTGCGCTCATCACAAATGAACCTGGCCATACCTTTAAACATTTTTCTGGGTCTCTCCTTAATATCCGTGCCGATAAGCCGGCAAAGCCGCCTTGTTGCCGTACTCCTTTCCTCGGTAGCCTGGAGGTCCTCAGGGTGGGCGGCATACTTGACAACGCCGTTCCTTATTATGATTCACAACGTTATAAGTGGACTTCAAATTCCAAGCGCCGTTGTGGAACCAAGAAACTGGGCGACGTTTGTTGTGAGCAAGGGACTGAACAGCTCCTCACTCTCCCGGCCTTTAGCTCTTATTTCCGAGCATTTTCAGGATTCTCTACTCAAAATTCGTACCGGAAAGCCGGCAAACTCGCTTTGCAACCTGACGCCTTTCATTAATTTTTACGCTATTTTCTACTTGATGTATTAGTTACGCTCCCGAGTTTTTTTTTTTTAAGTTATGGTTATTTTCATTTAGATGGA
The DNA here is from genome assembly GCA_003667255.2 of Euschistus heros. NCBI lineage: Eukaryota > Metazoa > Arthropoda > Insecta > Hemiptera > Pentatomidae > Euschistus > Euschistus heros. The sequence continues at coordinate 1,031,603 of RCWM02000331.1, read as the reverse complement.
TAGCGAAGTTAGAATTATGGGTCTTATTATTGTATCATGACAAAACAGTTGGTAGCAGCAGGAGAAAACATAGGGCTCTTAGTAAACTATAAGAAGTGCAAATATGTAATAGTAAAGGCTGAAGGAGATTTAATAATAGGAAGCATCTTATAGAGAAAGTTGAATCTTTTCCATATCTCGTGCATATTATTTCTATTAAAGGGCAAGTAGAAGAAATAAGCAGGAGATGTACTCAAGAATTGCGCACCCTCTTCAAGTTTAAGGACATATATAGATCCTATGTGAGCCAAGAAATCAAGAGGAAACTCTGGATGAGCACCGTACTATCTGTCATGACCTAGGGTTGCGAAACATGGATAATAGACAAGAAGACCAGTCACAAGTTGATAGTAACAGTCAGAAGTATGGAGCGATATCTACTCGGAATATTAAGACAAGATCGAAAATCAAATAAGTGAATTAGATCAAAGACTGACTTCCCAGATATTATGGAAAAAGTGCATCTAAGGAAGTGGACCTAGAACGGACATGTCATCAGGAGGAATGCTACAATAAGGATCCGGCAGCTTATAATTTGGTATCCAAGAAAGCACGCAACGATGAGAGGACGTCCACCGACAGGCTGGGACAAGGAGATGAAGAAGAGCTGCGGAGGGGCAGCCTGGAAGAGAGTAGCGATGGATAGGAAAGAGTGGAAGCGGATGGGGCAAGTGCATTATTTAGTCTGGTTGAAAGAATAATAGGAACAATCGGACATAAATCCTCAACTATAAGTTGATTTTGTTCATAAATCAACAGGTTTAGGAAAAATAGAAATTTGTATATTTTTTTGAACAAATAAAGGTTATTATTTTTATTATGCTGTTATAAGTCCTTTCAATCTTTGATTTACGGTCGTACAATTTTTTTCGTGTATTTAACTTTATACGATGCTCGTGAAGTGGATCTGTACTTTGGCCGTAAAATTTAGTAAGATCCTGGAAGAACTGAGACCAGTGTCCTTCAGTGGCTTTGGCAGATCATAATGTACTAATTTAATCATTATAACAGTTTTTAGTGATGTGTAAGCACGAAAGCTGTTATATGTAGTCGCTTCCTAATTGGATTAGGAAGTTAATTTCCACAATTATATCAATTTGCATAGTCTTGGCTAATCTATTTGTTCACACCTATTCCTTCATTTGATGGAATTCTAAGCCTTCATTTGACGGAGGTATGGATGCGGTACCCACTTTGCGACCTAATAATGGCTAAGTGAAGTGTTATTAACTGTTGACTGGAGTGGCATTGCAGCCGGTGCACTCAACTAGCCATTATCATTCATTGCCTTCCCTCGTTGGCGTTCTATATTCAATTTTTTTCATTAGGCCCCGCCCTGCTCCTTCTACTTGCCGATGCCATGAATAGAAACTGACTCTTTACCTCTGATTGCCGTCCCTTATCCTCCCCGGGGCCCTCCTTTAATTTTATTTTAGACTATTTTAAAGGTAATCGGAGGAAGTTTTAAATCTTGACTTTACCTTCTAGTGTTCCATTTTATTCTCCTTATAAGGTATTAGGTGCCATTGGGAATGGAATGAGAAGGCGGATATAATCTTAGAACTAGACGCTGTTTCGTAACTGTAGTCCTTATCTTAAAGGATATGGTTAACGTCTGAATACATGGCGAAGTTGCTGCTTACTAAAGATTATACATTCTGCTTAGTACCATCTTAAACTTTACCCAAGTCCTTGAAAATTAATTGAAAGGTTGCTTGAAAGAACGACCAATGTCACATTGTTCAAAAATCACAAAACTTATTTACCTCCTAATCATTTCAGAACTATATCCTATATCAGTGGTACTTGTGAGTATTCGTTTAAACACATTTTGTGTATTAAGAAGAAGAAGAAAATGAACTGTAGAATGAATTCTGGGACAACTTGTTTCCAATACACAATACAATCGTCTGGCTATGATAATTAATTATAATAAATATTAATAAAAATTTAGTAATAATTAAATTATTACTTGCAAAATAAATGAGAAATCTTGTAAAAGGATTCATCTTATGTATACTATTGTAATTTATATAACATGAATATTCATGTTTTACATTTGCTCGGAAGATTGAAAATCCAGAAGGTAAAGTAATATATAATGTTTAAAGGAAGTAAGAGTGGAGCTTTTTCGAATGGAAATGGATTAATTCCATAAAGAGGAAGCGCGGATAATAAAGGATTTTTTGAAGGGTGCAGCTTGATGCGCAGGAGTGTACAGGTTGATGGGTCAGGATCTAGTATTTAAAAGGTGGATTGAGGAGCGCTGAGTAAGGAGGTCATGCATATAGGTGGGTTTTTTGGTTTTCAAGTATTGAAATATATTTGCACCTAGGAAGTATTGACGTCAGAAACTGGGGTAAAGCCACCCAATTTCAGAATACCTGTGAGATATGTGAGAACGTCTAGAAATCCCCAAAATAAATTTTATAAAACAGTTCATTAATCTATATTTTAATTAAATAATAATTATTAACTGTGTTTGTGAATTTTGGGCAATGGCTATCTCCAGAAATCTATTTTTTTTTCCTGTTTATGGGTGTCTAATGAAATGAATTATGAGGAAATACGAGATAATTATTAATTTGCAGAAAAAAGGGGCGGTTTTCCTTAAAAAAAACGATTTTTGTACCTAACCGACTATTCACAAGTGCAGTAGATATACCGTATATTTGTATGAGCAGTATATATGTGTACTAATATATTAATATACTACATATATGTATGTACTACAAATAATATACTTCTATAAATATATAAGTAATGTATAAATATATAAAATTTAAAATAAAAATTTAAAGTTTGCCTTTTTTTTTCAAAATAGTAGAGTAAATTTTCTCGTTTGGAGTTAAAACGTATTTCGAAGATGAATTTAGAACAATAAAATTATGCTCTTCATGGTGAATCAAATAATTGTATAAAATCATAAACCAATATTTATTTCTTCATCTATTACAGGATAGTATATGAATGGAGACAGAGAAATTCTGTATATCATTATTAGTGTTACGTGGGCGTTTGAATGTATTATTTATTGGAAAGTTTTTCGGTTTGAGGTTTCGTTAGTTCGGTTTGGTAAATATTGATCCAAAGAGGTCCTAAATAGAATAAATATTCAATTGACCCCTTTCTAAAAAAGAAAGAAAAAAATACAAGCTTTCCCTTTGATTTCAGTGAACCATGTAATAGGAGCTCACTCCGTCAGGATAAATACTCCAGGATTTTTCTCTTCTAAATTGAATAGCAAAATGTTTCTCATAGTTCCTGTAATTTTATTTTAATTATTAAATAATTATAAATTTTGGTGATTTTATTCCTTGATCATAATATTTTTTTTTCTTTGTGCACAAAATTCAGATACTTTACTCACTACACTTTTTTTTTAAAGAAAAAAAATCTAATTAAACTTCTGTGGGTGATTGTTCTGCGTGAGCGATCAAATAAAAATTAAATACATATAAGAATTACTGGGGCGAGGAGCATGCTCGTAACAGCCGCAGATGAGATCGTAAGAGCACATTTAAATGCCCAGTATCTTTTGGCAATAACTCTAACAGCCTTCCTGTTTGTGGTATTCTGCTTTTATGGGCGTCTTAACTTCCCTTTATTTCAGCAATTTGTTGTTTATTTTATTTTAAATTATCGTTTACAAGTTTATTAGAATAAGCTCTAAGTATCCACGCACACACTTAGTCGCTCACCGAAAATATTAATATACAGATATATCGATTTCATTTTATTTGTTTAAAGAAATGTCATTTTAAAGATTTCCATCACGCTTGAATGATATTCATTTTTATTTTATCGTATTTTTTTTAAAATACCTTTTTACATCAGTCTGAAACCCTGATGAAGGCTTGCAATGCAAGTTGAAACGTTGGCATTAAAAATTAAAAAACTGATTTTTTAATTGCTGTGTATCTTTATGACTGCATACCCCAACAATCTTCTTCTCCTAATACTTAACAGTCTACTATACCTCATCAATACGTATTTTTTTAATTTAAGAAGAAGAAGAAAATAAACTTTATTCTGAAGTGACTTGTTCCTGTAGAATAACAAGAGAGTGCAATATATAAGGCAATCGTCTGGCTATGGTAATTTATTAATAATTAGATTATGAGTTACAAAACAAATGAGAAATCTTGTAAAAATATATAACTGTGGTATAATATTTTAATATATAGTAAATAAATATTCATTATAAGATTAGCTCGGAATATAAAAAAAATCAGGTGAAGAAATTGATAATGTTTTAGGAAACTTTGAGAGGAGCATTTTCGAATTGAGATGTGCAATGAATTATTTAAAGGGAAGCGCGGATAATAAAGGATTTTTAGAAGGATGCAGTTCTATGCTCAAGAATTTACAGATTGATGGGTTGGGTTCTAGTATTTAAGAGGTGAATGGAGGAGCGTAGAGCAAGGAGGTCATGGATATAGGTGGGTTTTTTGGTTTTCAAGGATTGAAATATGAGTGGAACTAGAAAGTATTGACGACGGAAATTGGGGTAATGCCTCCAATTTAGGTAACGACATCGAACCACTGTTTCATAAATTTCTTCGAACCCACATCACTGTTGTAGATAGATTCTTCTGATACCCTTCGAGTTTTAAATTTATCGATAGCTCGTTCCTAAAACTTCACCTGTGTACTTACATTACTATAATTTTAGAATATTTCTATATTTTCTTATTACCTTTTCTCTAATGCAAGAAGATGTAACAGAATGTATGTGGTATGTATTTTTTTGTTGTTGTACAAATTGATATTTACTTATTTTCTCTTCTCTAATGTGAGAAAGTGTAACACAAGTTAAAATTACATTCTAGATTATAAAGTATATTATAAAATTGTATTTGGTTATCTGCACTTTCCTATTGAAAGAAAATTTTCATTGTATATATTGATTGAATATCTAAAAAAAAAACCAACTCAAGATAGTAAACTCATAAATAACAGAACCATGAACAATACAATAACCATTCCCATCGTTTCCAATTGTCTCCTGCATCTAACGTTTAAAACTTCCATTTAACTAAACCAATTATTTAAGGAGTTGTTTCTTATTTTTTTAATGTATGTAGTTGTATGTTGTATTTTTAAAACATAGAGAAAACGATGAGAGATACCCTTCAATTGTTAATGTCCTCCCTCATCCTTTCCCACATTGGTCATGGATACTATACGGGGATGAATGTGAAGAGATCAATGAATTCCTGTATAAGATTCATCTTTGGGAACCACAGGCGCTCTCACACTATTTTCTGGTATTCTAAATAAAATTAGCTTTATCCAAGTTTTTGAAGACAACACTTCCTTGGTACGTTTCTATTACAATCTTTAAAGTCCAAAATCGTTTCTATTATAATCTTTAAAGTCCAAAATCCTTCACATAATTACGAAATCCTAGCTATCGGTCTTCTGTTCATCTTATGAATACTAGATGTCAGCTCATTGGTTTGTAAACCCCTTCTCAGGTAACTGCATCAATTGACAAATCCTTTATTATTCGTGCAGTCTTATTTTTGAATTCCTTACAATTCGCAATTCTTCTTCTCTCACTTCCATTAAACATCGTTTATTCATCCACCTCCTCAATTATTTAATCTTCCGATATTATATAATAATAAATTAGTAAAGGAATATTTTTTATATGAGTTCGAAATAATCTTTATTCTGGGACTTATTGTATCTTAAAAATAACAAAATGTATAATAAGGTAGTATAATTGTCTGGCTTACATAATTTCATACAAGGCTATTTATATATTAAGAAAATGAGACATGTGAATACGGTTAATAGTAACTACAATTGTATAAGGAGCGTTTAGTTAATATACTAACATAAAAAGAAGAAATAAAGTAAAATAAAAATAACTATAATTATATGAATGTAACTTATTGTAAGTTGCTGTCTGATAGGTACGCAGCCAGATAATAATACCTTTAAATTGTACTTTAGTATTGTTATTAGGAGATAAGGTGTCACTATAGAAAAGATCTTTATAAAAAAGATTAATTTTTTTTACAAAAAAAAATATATAAAAAAAAAACATATATCGACTGCTTGGATGTGAAAATCATTAAGTACCAAAATAAATTTTTTCAGGAGAGAAAAAAAAAAAGGAATAAGCTCATTAAAAATTTCACAGACAGTTATATCGTGGTTTTTCTCATCTTTGCATATATTCATATTCACTTGGTGACTTTTTCTTCAATTTAGAAAAAATTGCACTGAGTGACTTTAACCTCCAAGGAGAGGATATAATAACATACATAACGGTAGTGCAAATAGTTGAAAGAAAAAATATCAGACTGTTAAAAAAAAATATCGATCCTTTGATATATTGTAAATCGATACCCCTCTCTAATGCTAAGCTATCTTTTGTATAGAATATATCTGAAGAATTCATTGAAATCTGAGTGACTGATAGGAAGTTATAAAAGCCCTCTCCTCTGGCAATGTCCTCCGCTCTCCGAGAGACAGAGAAAAATTGGGAGACCTTAAAGAAAGGCTTAGCTGCTGTAACTTATGCTTAGTTGCGAAAAGGACCATTGATTTTCCTTAGAAGGCCCCGTGGAGTTGCCACTGAGACGCGGATGATAAAACGACCTTATCAGAGTTGAGCCTGTGATGGATCAGGCTGGGAGGGACTTAGGCTAAGTCTCCATTGTGTAATGTCCTCCCTCGCCCAGTTGGAAAACACAATCGGCTATTATCGTGGAGGAGTCGATAGTGGCAGGAGCTTCGGCGACCAAATCTGATTTATCGGCTCTGATGAGGGAAATTGGTACTAGTGCTACTTGGTCCGGCCTAAGTTATAGTTATCTTATTGTGTAGGCCCAATTCATGAGTCAACGACCATTTTATGGTCTGTAAATTTGTATTGATTTCATATTCGCTACAACCCAAGGGGTTCAGTACATTGTACGAGTGTATATCTTCATGGCCAATGGTTGTATAAGCAGGTGATGTCAGTATTTACGCTCAGTCTGTATATCATTACTTGAGGTGTGAATAGCATGCAAAAAAAACAACTGAAAAGTACTATATTGGGTAAAATATGCAACTAAATGCCAAAAATATGCATGTATAATCTGCATTGTTTAGAAAAGTAAAAATGTAGTACATACTTATACGTAAGTACAACACAAGTTTAAGTAAATGATTGAGTTAAAAAGGGAAAAAAATAGGAAGAGGACTCATTAAAAAGAAAAAGACAAGGCGAGAGACAGATATTGATATAAAAGTGTTATTGATATAAAAAATACAAAACATACTGCTGCCCAACTTAATTGGGTTGCTACAAACACAACCTACTTATCAATCTAACTAAATATAACACTATATTTCATAATATTTATAATTTGGTTATAATTCTACAATAATATACTTAATACTAAACACTAACAAACTATTAACATTTTTTTTTTCTTTTCCTATTTATTTCTTTCATTCTTTCCCTCTTATTTCATTTCCCTTCTGGTATTTACATGTGGTTTTTTTTTTGGGTTTTTTTTTGTATTTTTTCTCTCTTCCCTTTCTTTCCATCTTCAATTAATATTACTATTACCTAACACACAGATATTCATATACATATATGCTCATAGATTTAAGAATAAAATAAATTGGTACATATATTAACTATAAATTGCATTAGTCCATGCTATGTACCATGTATTTGGTCGTGGATAACTAAAAAAAAAAAAGAAAACTCGTTATAAGAGTTATAGTTGCTTAACTTTTAGAAGAGTATATCATCTCGAACTGAAGTATGTAAAACATAAATCGGTCTCGAAACCAGACTTTACTGATCAAGTGGGAGTTCGTGTAACAAATATTTTTTTTCAAATTTTGACTTCTTACTTAAGTGATGCGTTACTGAAAACTGAGCTTTAATTAATACAACTTTATCAAAACAAAGACAATTCAAAACGTCTCCGTTACCCTTAAAAGTTTATTTGTTTACAAGTTTAACATGTTACTGCATTTGTTATGAACACTTTAATAGATGTATATTTATATTGTACAGTTATAAATTTCAATAAAGAAAAAAAAAACACACTAGATCTCGAAATCAGATAGTAACTTGTTATACGGGAAAGGATTGAATTAACTTTTTTTTTCTTTTTCCTTTTATTTTATTATACCCACACCTGTATATACCTCAATTCGTGACAATAAGCGGATGTGATATGAGAAATTATCTAAAAATTGGCATGTAAAGCAGGAGAGAGTTCAGCACCCAGCGGTGCCTACTCCAGTCTTGCATAAAAAGATTTATCTTAGGAGATCTCTTAACCAGCTCCTCTTCAGCCTTCGTCGTGCTGTCTCTGGCATATCCAAAGTCGCCATGTTTTGTATTAGTTTGTTGTAGAGTCCTTGAAGTTTGTCATAAAATCGTTTGTAGGAAGTGTGGATATGGTCCTGTACAGTGGGTATGTTCAAGTCAGTATGTGGATTAACTTAATTAATGAAATACAATTACACAATTATAAATGTCAAGATATGTTTGAAAAATTGACATTAAATCAAATTTCTTATATTTATAAGCGTTGTAATGATTTTAGTATGTTTTTCCTCTAGAAGTTCTAAAGCTACAGTTGACTAGGTCGGTTTTTAATATTTGAAGAGGTAGAGAGACTGAATGACAATTTTTCAATCCTGCGTTCTTTCAACAATCTAAACATTTGCTTCTTTTATAACAAAATTCACATCAGACGTCATATCTCATCTTTGCTAAGAACGTCTTCTGTTATAAAAAAAAAAATTACAAAAAACCAATACGCAAAGTTAGCAAATAGAAGGAGTCTCTGGAACACATTGTAGAAAAATTGAATAAGTTATTTTCTGAGATCCAACCTTGAAGATATAAATATGGAAATAATGCCGAGGAAGAGCTACTCCAGGCTATTGGCTATATCCAGAACATCGCAATCGATTGATTTTTGAAGCCGTTTAAATTTGACGTATATTGCCTATTTAAAGCTCAAATTATACAGTGGTTATTATACACCATACTTTTTTTCTGTTATGAAAAGGTTAGTTATATTTTTTTTTGCAATGAAATTACAATGTTTTAAATTAATTTTACATTCTGTTTATCTTGGGAGCGAGGTAGCTCAGTGAGTTATAAAGCTATTTGTTTGATTCCGAATTTCATTTTTTATTTTTGGTTCGATTTCAAGGTTTTATAATTATACGATTATTCATTTATAACAATAAACATTTCAATTTTAACAATAAACCTATAATTTAGCCATAAAAACTTTTTTTTTTCTTAATTTTCCTTATCCCCCCTATATCTCCTTAAACATTGATTCCAGCAAAAAAACGCATAGAATCTTTTTTGTGAAGAATTTTATAGTAATTAATTTAGTACATAAACACATTGTCGCTAGAAGCAAGAGTCTTCTAGTTATTAACGAAAAACTGAAAACAAAACAGCTTTAGAGCGCACCCCCACCCTTAGCTCCACCCCCACCCCCAAGTACTTTTAGTATGTTGTTAAGGACACCTCCCTCTACAAATGTGCCAAAATTGGCTTCTACATGGATTAATTCCTCAAAACTTTCTTCGATGCCTGGACTGTTAATAAATAAATTTGTCAGAAAACATCAGTGATTCTTATATTTATTAGAAGCCAAATGTTAAGGTAATTAATTAATTCAAGTTAAATAATTGATATTAGTTAAATAAATGTTAAACAAAAGTGTTAAAACTAATCATGTTTCTCATTTCTCTTTTAACTTGGGTTATGTCATTTTTAGAGTTAACATTTAAACTTATTTAATCCTTATAATCCAAAGTCCATCGAAAAATCCTTAATGCTCCTTATGCTGCTGATTTAGCCCAAACTAGATTCCTTTTTTTCATAGTAAACTCCATAAACATTCTAATCCACTAGTCTTTCAACTTGCTTCTAATTTTATTCCCGATTATTCACTGAGGTGTCTGAAAAAAAAGATGGCCGAGAGACCTTCTTATATGGATTTTTTTCTTTTTATTGAAGTGCTACTAGGAGTGGTTCTTCACATGTTATTGACAAGTCATTGTAATAATTTCCTCAACTTTATTTATTGCATATATATGTATACAGTTGTAAGTATCAATAAATAGTTTTTAAAAAAATAAAACATTTAAACTAATATGAAAACATCAATGTTTTATGTTTGGTTAAAGATTGTTAAAGCTACCTTTTTAATGTTTTATGTTTTTAAAGAATTGTTAGAAAGCATCGATGTTTATTATGATTTGTATGTATATTAAGTTAAACGAAAACATCGATCTTTTCTAACGAATCCTTTAACAGTAATTTAAATAACATAAATTATTTAAAAGGTGAATATATATTTCACATAAAACATTAACATCAAACATAACATATTAGTTAATCTGGATTGAAAGAGTTATAAGATTTATGTAGTTGTAAAAAAGAAAGGCCTATGACATTAATTTGTCAATTATTTGACACACTATAAACCTGTCCCCATCGACAGCAGATAGAACCAGCAACGTCGGTCCACGCCTATCCAAAACCCAGTGGCCGTCCCTAATCTCACGAGCTATAGTAGACCTATCAAAAAGGTTAGAGGATCACATTATTAAGTTGAATTTGTAACACGAATTTACACTAATTAAAGCAAGACGCTAGTATATAGGTACATTTATGTATATTGGAGTTAAGATTGATGTCATACCAAGACAGTTACGGTCCAGGGAGGGAGATGCCAAAGTGAATAGCTGACTCTGACCGCACAAAGTGAGCGGGTGAATGTTTGATGCGAGGTAGCGAGAGGGCCTCAAATAGAGCACAAAGCATTTCCCCCCCCCCCCTCTACCACGGCCTTAATCTTAATCAGGGCTCTCTCCTCTCTCTTCTCCAGTCTTAAATTCATACGAAGCCTCCTTTAATTACGTGCGGCTTAAGGAATTAAGTACCTGAAAAATGTTTTTGCTTTTTAAGTCACTTCAAGCTCTTTTTCGATTTAGATTTTCAAAATGTTTGTCTATATTTCTAAAATTATCATAAATTTTTAATTGGGTAATCACATTTTTTTGTTTTTTTTAATTCTTTCTAAATAAATTTGTCTACATAGTTCTATATATTTATATACATAGTTGTATAAAATTCTTTCTATACATATTTGTCGAACCTCCCACTGTTTTCGAGATATACGTTATTAAAAATCATAAATTATCGAAAAAATAATCGATTTATCTCACTTTTTATAAACATTTTTTCCAAGTACCAGAAGAAACGTTTATATGAAATAAAAAAAATTAAATGCTCTAAAACTTTGATTTTGACATTTTTTCTGAGAAACGATCGTAGAAGCCAAAAGAAGCAAATGTTTGACGAAACGAGGTAAAATTTTTATTTTTCTCCAAAAATATCAATTTTCTATAACGTATATCTCGATAACCGTTGGAAATTCGACAAATACGTATTAAATCAATTTGATAGGAATTTTAACTAGCTTTAAATTTGACATGAAACATTTTTTTCTAAAGTTTATTGTTTTCGAGATAGAATCGAAAAACCCAAAAATGGGACCTTCTACTCTCTCCCCCACCGTTAGCTCACCCCCAAGTGTGAAGACAGTGGAGAAGGTATGTTTACCCTCTAACTACTCCTAACGAAGCTATGAAGTCAAAAATTATTCCATGTACTCTACAATATGTTTATTGACTGGGCTTGTTATTGAAGTGCTACTTCAGTGAGTTGTTCATTACATGGTTTTGACATGTCGTAATTCCCTTAAATTTACTGGATGTATGTAATGTATACAGCTGTAAATTTAAATAAATGGTTGAAATAACAAAATAAAATTTAAAAAAAAAAACAAACTTGAGTTCATTACTTTTATACTTGCAGTGATAATATTTGAAATTATCACGAGCGATTAGTTCCTGATGTTGGAAGATATCGAGGAGTTGTAAAGCTGCGGTAAAGTTCTCAAACAAAGGAACCTTAATTTATATAAAATAACATGAGGTCCTTGAGACATCGGCTCTGGAGCCCAAAGGAGGGGAGGGGCGAGGAGCTTTCGCTAATTAATTCTGAAATGGTTTACCCCGCGGTTGTAATCCACCTCTTCAGGTCAAGATCTCATTATGGCGAGCTCCTGATTTAGCCCCCTATCGATCCGAACGTTTCACAAAAGCCGAGAGCTAGGTAGCAAAACAAGTGGAAAAGTTCTTTTTTTCAGTTCCGTTTCCGCTGTTATCCCACCCGATGGAGTTTGGAGTGGAATCAAAAACAGAGTGCCCAGAGTGGGCTTTTACAACGCTTTTTTTTTTTTTTTTTTTTTCCACTGACAATTTTTCCCTTGCTTAATAAGACCACTTGATGCAACACTTATCCCAACCTATAAAAAACATCGGTTTGTATTTATATTGAGCCCTCCACCAGCTTTTTTACCCCAAGAATAACATGAAGTTATTTTATTTGACACTAGAGCCTTGTTAATTTTAGATGTAAAATAACTTATACATTCGGGGGAATAAAAACCTAGTTAACACCATTCAAACAAAACAAACATTACCCTAGCCTAAATCGATGCTCATTTGTTCGTTCGAGTTTTAAAGCGTAAAACATTAGTCATCAACGCAAATTTCTTGATAAATTTAGTTTTATTTTATTTTTTTTAATAGATACCAATAAGTCAATATTGAAAAAAAATTATTCACAACTCACTGATCCAGACCCAACAGAGTTCAGAGCAAGACCAAAGCCCGAAGTTCAGGTGGGATGGTAGAAGAGTTGGACGCATCCCAATCCTACAAGTAGAATGGTGATTATTCATGTAGAACATGAGAATCAACCGTAAGACTTGAATAAAAATTATTTATATAAATTACATTCGTGAAATACCCTAATGTATAAAATTCAATTAATAGAAAAATCTAAACTCTCGGAGCTAACGCGCTGTGAGGGATCATTTATGCCACTACAGCCTCCAGCATAGGTTACAGAGATTGTTTGTTTATTTGTTTAACGTCACTTTATGCTGCTATGGCTAATCGGACGATGCTACGATGGGAGTCCTAAATTTTGCCTATCCAGGTATAATTAGGATAGGGATCTTTAACGAGTACCTGACATCGCACAGGCTCGGGACCCCCATTTTACATCCCTTCCGAAGGACGGCATAGCTAAGGATTTTATTCCCTTTAAAAAATCCTAAGGTCATCTGCCGGGCTGCGAACCCGCGATCTTGGGTTTAGTAGGTTGCTATGCTAACCACTACACCACAGGTGACCCCTGTTACAGAGATCAAGCGGTGCTCAAAACAGATGCTTTCACATCGCGGAAATTCTCCCTCAAAGTTTAATTGTTTTTTCTAGGGCTAAAACCCGAATGTATGTTTAGAACCTTATGTTTATAGTGCGTAAATTCCTTTTGTACTCTAGTAAGGAGTAATTAGTAACTAGTAAGGACGGGCTATCCTATAGGTACCCAACCTATCCCAACCAGAGTGGGAAGGTTAAGATTTGTTTTGTGAGTCCAACACAAAATAATAGTCAACCCTAGTGACTAATAAATAAAATAACACTCTTAGATAACACTCTTAATAGCACTCTTAGAGCCATGCCTAAACTTACTTAGCGATCTATGCTTCAGTAGCCTTAACCCTCCAGTTGTCGTAACCGATCTGAGAGATCACAGAAGGTATTTTTTGCGCAGTATTCCGAGTAGGATTTTTATAATGCGATAAGTGACGCAGTACCTTTCAACTAACATTCCTCGAATTTATTAGTGACGTCAAATCTTCAATATTCTCTCTAGATTTTTAGTTAATTAATGTCTATTCCGTTTTTCCGGGGCAAGATCTATTAGGCTCATTGCGACTACGGACGCGACAGACTTTATTCTGTCATTATTACATTATGAATCGTAAGGACACGTTCAATTTAGAAAGCCCAGACTATATTAAAATGATTCGTAAAATCATTCTATGTAATACGGAGAATAATAGTGATGCAGAAAAGTTTGAAAAAATTCAGACAGATTCTGAAAGTGAAACAGACGTTGTTGAAGAAAGAATTCAGCATTCAGTTACTGAACACGAAGATGATGTGAATGCATTACTAAAAATTCATTTATAGGTAGGATTTTGTTTATGTTTAATATATTATAGAAAAGAGGATGCTCCACCTGAAGCTAGTCATGAAGGACGTGGCTCTATTAGACGACGTTGTGAATTATGTGAAAAACGAAAGCTGACTGAATACTTTTGTGAACAATGTCAAATGAATTTATGTATAGAATATTCAAAAATTGCCTGTCAAAGCTGTATAAATAAAATTAGTGAAGTAAATAATGGTTAAAAAGTTGTGATAACAGAAAAATAGTTAATTAAAAGTTGTTGTAAAAGGTAAATAATATTTTTATTACTTATTTTATTAATGTGTATTATTATGTGCATTCCTTTAAAAATCAAATAAAGTAAATTATTGAAAAAAAAAAATGATGAAATCATCAGTAAAACGATTGAACTTCATGAGGTGATCTGTCAGATCCTTGCGACTATTGGTGTTAGTCCTAGGGATGCGACTACTGGAGGGTTAAAAGAGGTCTGATTCTGACCAAAAAGGTATTGAAAATTGCACCCCTCATTTTCAGTTTTTTACTTACATCTATGACTATTTTTAGAAATGACTGGTTTATATAGATTAAAGTAGTCAAAATATACTACAAAATACACCAAACGACCAGTGATACAAATTAGATATAGATAATCATCCCGTCTTATAAGAACATCAAATTTTAGATAGTACTTTTGTATGAAATTTAATGTGCTCACATAGCGGAAACTGTGGATAAACTCTCTCTTCAAAAAATATCCTAAACGAATACTTGATGCTATTAAGTTAGCTACTATAATTCTAATTGTGAAATAACTATCAACTCAAGAGAGTCGTTTATATTTGATGTAACGACAGCTGTGACGTAGGAAGAAATTATGAAACCTTTTTATGCTTTACCCTTGAGCTGTGACCCTCCTCGAATATACTTTGAAGCCATAAACATTGGGAAACTTAGAGTACAGTGTGTAAACATTATTTCTAGAACAAACTAGAATAGAGACAAGCAGGTGGATACCATGAAGAAGCTAACACGAAAACTTGGCATCTCGGGTGCACCCTGAGAGGCACTGCGGAGGAAGAAATGAAAGAAGCAATTATAACAACACAGAATTTAAAATTTGATGGCGGCTTTTACATTTATAACCTTATTTTGTCCCGATTACAATAATATTAATTAATTTTTAATGAACTTTTATGTTAATTCAAGGTGATTTGTGATTGAGAGCGTTTAATACAATGTTATATGATCTATAATGAGTTATTGATTATGCTTTTGTCTCCGTCTCATCGCGAATCAGAAAGATACTTGGTTGAAATCATAAAACAGAGCATAAAAACGGATATTTATAGACTTTTTGAGGCGGAGGTTGGGAGCTTCCCTTATCTGCCACATACAGAAATCCTTGTTCGGCAGATTTTCCGAACTCAGGTTCCGGAGCTCTGCTGTTTAGTATTCCTCCAAAGCCCCGAGGCCCGTGAAAATTGCAAATAAAGCTTCCCTCCGAGGTAAAATATCCGTCTTCTTTTTTTTCAAGTTTTTATCTTATCGGCTCTTTTAGAATTTTATTATGTTAAAATTAAAATTCAATTTAGCTTTATAACTTTAAAATAATTTATCGAAAATATGATTTTTCACTTGATAATTCCGTTTGATATGTTGTGAAAGTATGTCGTTGTAAGACACAGTGTTTTTTTATTCTCTTGTAGTTTGATATCTACAAATTATAGTATATATGATAATGTTTATAAAAAAAACAACAACATTATTCAACTAGAAAGATGCATATCTCAGATCTTGATAATGTTTTATATAAACTTTGTCATCCAAAATATTCATTAAATTTGAGCAAAATTAATAGATAAATCAAGCTATAGTCTTCATTCAATAGATATGTGATTTTAACATAATCCTGCTTTCATTTCCGGGTGATAAAATAATTTGATGTTGATTCTAAATTTAATACCCGTCGTTTTCGACTACTTCAATATTTACTATAAAAACATTTAAACTTTCCTATAGATTGCATAAACTCATTTACACATCAGTAATTATACCTATTTGGACTTATGTAGAAACTGCCCGTCGTTACACATTACTTCAACATTTACTAGACAAACTTTCAAAGCTTCCAATTAATTACAAAAGACTTATTTACATGACTGCGATTAGACCTATTTAGACGTACGGAGTTGCCCTTTGGGACTCCACTAAACCTTCCTATTCTTCTCGTATCCAATCCTTACAATCCAAGATCCTTCAAAAAATCTTTAATACTCTTTACTTTTTCACCAATAAACTTATCCAAAAAGATCTTAATGTACCATATGTTGTTGATAAAGCCCAAAACGGATACTTATCGCTTTCATGGCAAACTCCATAACCACTCCAATCCACTAGTCTCCCAACTTGCTTCCCACTTGATTCCCGATAATCCTCCGAGGCGTCTGAAAAGAAGATGGTCCAGGAACTTTCTAATGTAGAATATTTATTTAACTGGTAATAATGTGTATTTTTCTCAAGTTATTGACATGTGATTAATAATTTTACCGCACATTTCCTCAATGCTCCTTACTTTGTCGCTTAAGACTTATCCCACACGTTGTATATTTGGTCCTGAAAGATACCTATTCATCAATGACAAACGATACGAAATTAACTAGCATCATAGCATAAATGATAATTTTAAACATTCGTATTCAAATGATAGTATTGTGAGGATTATTTGGATTCTTGGAATACGATTTCTCCTGTTGCTGTTTCAGTGAGAATTATAGCCTCGATGATATTTTCATGTATTACTGTAATTTTTAACCTGGTACCATTACACAGATTAGGCTGTTGAAGGTCACATAGAAACATAATCGGATTTCTATTTTTGTAATTTTAATGTAAGGTTTGGCAATCCAGATGGGCTGAAAATATTCACTTTATTATTAGACATATATTGGTCGATTTTCAAACTTTAACAATGATCCACATTATCAAAGCAGTTAAAATGGAAATAAGTTAATTTTATTTTTAATTGTATGCTCTATTTATAGTGCACTGTACCATAGTTACCTCCCTTGCAGAATAGTGCTCGCCACCTATCGGTCGATTTTAAATCTTACTGAGATCATATTTATTTCTCTATATTAAAAATCACAAAATTGTATTATTGTTAAATTTTTATAGAACAAAGTTTTTACTAGAAGTTTCAGTATAGATCGGTTCAGCAGTTTTCATGATCAGAGATCATAAATGAAATTTGGCATGTCCTGTTATATAGTAGTGTAGATTTATCTCATCTTTGTATCCGTAAACAAAATAAATTCCATTCCTTTCGAGTATTTTCAGAAGTTTATTTTTTCTAAAATTATATTTCAGTGCGATACTGTATTGGCCTATAGCCACCCGTAGCTGTGATGGAACCTTGCATAAATCAAAAGAGCGGTGCTGAGTGAGCTCAGCTTCGGGAAGAATCATCAGCATTAAAAAGAGAGAAAAATTTCCGTCTATAACTCTTCCACTAGAAAAATGTCAAGCTCAGGAAAATACAGAGCGAGAAACAAATCAGCCCTTGGTGGGGGGCGCATTTTTTATAAAAATCTAACGAATCCCTCTGTCTTCTGTTTACAATATATTCCATTTTTATACTTATAAATATTTATGAATGGGTTTCAGTACTAAATATGTCAAATGTAAATTATTATTATTTTTTTTTAATCTTCGATTTTATTAAAAAAATACAAAACGTAAAATTTATTCTTGATTATGTACATATTTTTAAAACATCAGTTTTTTTAACGTAAAACCAAATTTATTTGTTCAACGTTAATAAATGTTTTTTTTTTTTTGTTTTTTTTTCATTTCCCCAAAAGGATAATCCCTAAGCAAAAATTAATTTTAAGTCATTATGCGTTACAGACTACTTCAACATTTACTAGATAAACGATCAAAGCACCCAATTAATTACAAAAGACACATTTACATGACTGTGATTAGACCTATTTGGACGTACGGAGTTGAGCTTTGGGGCTCAGCTTAACCTTCAAATTCATCTCATATTCAATTCTTGCAATCCAAAATCCTTCTAAAAATCCTCAATGCTCCTTACTTTGTTACCAATAAACTTATCCATAAAGACCTTAATGTTCCTTATATTGCTGATTTAGCCCAAACCAGATACCTATCCTTTCATAGTAAACTCCATAACCATACTAATCCTCTAGTCGCTAAACTTGTTTCCCACTCCGTTCCCAATAATCCTGAAAGGAAGATGGCCTAGAGACCTTTTATTGAAGTGCTACTATTGAGTAGTTCTTCACAAGTTATTTACATGCCATTGTATTCACTATTTACACATTTACTTGATGTATATGTTTTTGTACAGTTGTAAATATCAATAAATGAAAAAAAAAAAATCTTTAGGCCCTCTCAATATATCATGCTAAATAATTAATTAATTGTTAAATCTTTGTATTGGGTTTTCTCGGAGGTTTCTTGTTTTCTTTAAATTACCTCTCTAATTAATAAACTGTTTTTTTTTAAACATTATTGTATGGTTTGGATGTCAATATTTACTCTTCCTCCTCTGACCAAAAATATTTTTTTTCATCTTTAGCAAAAAATATTTATTTTTTTCCTTTTTACCGTTCTTCTGATTTAGTATAAGTATACTTATGGATTATTTAATTTCGTTGTACTGTTGCAAAATTGGTTGGCAATGGATCAAAAGAGCAAGAAACATTAGTTAAGTGCGGTGTGGCGATAACATGTGTTATTATTATAAGGAATGATAAAAAATAATTTTTTTATTTAGCAGGTTTGACGACCTTACATCATATACCGAGACCAAATACACTGGACTGTCATTATTCACGGTCTTTCCAATATCCTTCCCATAATCTTTTCGCTGCCATTTTTATTTAAATTGTTATTAAGAAATCGATAAATATGTGATGCGCTGTAAAGTTTGAAAATCGGCCGATAGGTAGTGCCACTCGAGAAAGGTTATTAAGGTACATGCTATACTGAGCTAAACATTTTCTATAAAATTCACGTAATTTGGAGTGATGAAATATGAAAATTCATGACGGTGAGCGAAATCCTGTGGCTCCTTCTCCTAACTTGATATTATCCTTCTTCCTTTTTTTTTTTTTTTTTTTTTTTTTTTTTTTTTTTTTTTTTTCTTTTTCAGTCTAGGTTTGTATCAGGTATTGTAGAGGATGAATGGTTAGTTGGGATTCCATATTTGCTCGTATTATGTCAGTGTTTAAGGTTATGTTGCTGAAGTACCAGAGTGCTTTGTGCATAATTAGATCGTTAATATTTTTCTTTTTAACTATATTTATCTAATTTTTTTTCAGTTTAGAAATTTTGTGTTTGATAGATTATAAATAAATTTACTATCTATCTTTACGTATATAATTATGCGAATACTAGGAATGAAGATGCGAAATGTTGAATAAATTCCTCCTGCGGGTTACTAGCCCTTTAAGTACTCACTAAAGAGGCCGATGGTTCATTAGACCGCTAATTAAAGGGTTTGGTATTACTCAGCCCTTAATAGATTCGAAATGAGGGCTCAGTTGGGCAGATGGCGAGTATTAAAGCTGTTTCCTCTTCTGGAGTTAGCGGTCAAAATCCTCGTTGCTACTAATACCGATCTTAATGCCGTTAATGTTCCTCGCATCTCAGTTCTATCTTGATTGTTTAATAAGAAGACCCTTAATGTCAAAGGGATATAAGTATGCTATTAACAAAGTTAAAAAAAAAATGAAAAAAAAATGCTCTACCACTAACTACCTATAACGAGTCTTGGGTTCAGTACTTCGGTAGGGATGTACTGTTACTGGGCCAACGGTTTTGAAAATAGGAGATTTGGCCAGATTTTTACCCCAATTTAGGGTACCCACTTTTTACCACCAAGCTGGGTGTGCCCCATAACGGTCTCCCGACCCCGAATAATAATAATAATAATAATTAAATAAGCATGATGAAGCTAACACTATGACAATATGTCGGAATGTCTTGAAAATAATATATTCTTTTGAAACTATAACCCCTTAAGAATATTTGTAATTATAACAATATAATGCAATTATAATACTGATATGATACAATGATAAAATTATGGACATAATCATAACCCTGCAGAACACCATCCATTTTACCACTGTTTGTTATACTATTTTTTTTTTGGTATAATTCAAGGTTTCATTATATTAAATTAAAGATATAATCTCAACTGATATTACTAAAAATATGTTTATTTCTTGCGATTTATTCAGCTTGTTTGACTCTCTAAAATAATAATTGAGTGTGGTGTAGATGTAGGCTCGTTTACCAACCTGAGAGTTAGTAAGTATGGAAAACTATATTATTGTTAAACATTAACAAAGGTTTATTATTTATATTTTTTAAATTATACATTAGAAGGATTAAAGTCCAGAGGAATTTAAGAGTTCAGTGGAATCCAATACTCAATTCCATGAGCTAAAATAGGCTTAATCATAATTATATTAGCCAGTCCTTTGTAATCACTTCGAACTTTTGTCGAATTGAATTAAATTCCTTGAATCTAACTTGTTACTTTATTTAATAATGCATCGCTGTGAGTAATAAAAATGGTATTAATGGCCCTGATAAAATTTCTGTTGAATAAACAAAGCACGATGTACTGAAAATTTTATTTCAACTGGCTGTGATAATGTGAATGGTGTCATCAGTTTCGGCTTGAAAACACTCATAGTACATAATTAAATCAAAAAGTTTAATCATTTTTTTACATAATTCTTATTTATTTTTACTCAAAAAGAACATACGTCATAAAAAAATATACGGAGCCATAAAAAATACGCACTTTAAAAAAAGTACAAATATTTCCATAAAAATACTTGTATATATATTTATCACGAAATCTCCTCGGTACATTAAAAGTCGCACACTTTCTCTCAGATTTACTTGTACTCTATATAAATGAACATAAACATACATACAAGACATGCCCGGAAATACCCTCTGAAAGCAGAAAAGATTGCAGCGCAATGGCTAGCATGGAAAGTCGTAGGATTTAATAGTATGGAAGATTCTCGGCGTGGAACCATCAAGTGAGCCTCCGCGAACCAAGACCGAGACGAATGGGAGTTCTGATTTTCCTAAGTTTGGGTTTAGGTGGTATGCCGGAGGTGGGTCGGGGAGATGAGTTGTGGCAAATATGCTAGTGGTGACATCATCGAGCATTTAGATTCGTTAAACTTTTTATCAATTTATTTAAATCTTTAATTTTTGAAATCCACATCCGACAGTTTATAACAATTACTTATCAAACTGGGTACCAGTCCACAAGCGGGGCTCCAGCTCCTTCACGTGCCCAGAATACCTTTTATCAATTCTAACCTTGCTTCAGTTTATTTCGATGTTTTAGTCGCTACTTTTAGTGGGGACAGGTTATTCTCCTAGTGGGGAAACTAAGGCGCCAAACTACCTTTTTTTCAAATGTATGTCATATCCTACCAACCAATATTACCTAAACTCACCGTTTTTAATAAAATCAAGAAAATAATATTGATTTATCATGCCTTATCTTAGGAATCAGTATTCATATCTTACCTACGTTTCTTTTTTTTATTTATTTTTTTTTCATTTTTATTTTATTTTATTTTAACATTAACTACATCTTTTTCTTTTTTTTTTTTTTTTTTTTAATTTATGTTATTTTAGGAGGTTGGTGGATGTAGGTGTTATGTTGCAAAATACAATTTTGGAACATTTATATTTAAAAAGATTTTTTTTTTTTTACTAATTCCTTTATCAGGAAAATGTTACTTAGACCCGTAACCGTCACATAGAATTAGAAATATGAAAATATTAATACAGATAAGACTTAAACCATGTTAAAAGTGATGTTAACATGTGATTTATATTCACACATTAGGGATGTGGTTAAGTTCTGTAACACGTTCTAAAATTTTGAACAGTAAATAAGAAAATATAAATGTAAATCAATAAACAATAGTGTCCATTTTGAAATCATAAAAATTACTTAGAGAAAATAAGTGAAAGATAGAATGAAAAAGAGAAAATGATACTTCCTATATAGGTTAAGCTAATGCCGATAAAATTCGGAGATATTAGGGTAGGGATGACAGGAAATCCCGATAATTCATTTTCCAACGGTCAGGTGGGATAGAGGAAGAAGTTATTAATTGATAAGTGTAAACTGGAAGTGAAGCGTAAGGATCCAACTGCTCGATGTAGCGCTGATCAGGCCGATCTGGTGGAGCCCCGCTTCTGGACTGGTACCCCAAACTGTTTTTGATTGATCCCAATAACGCAGCTCTCACTGTAACTTTTAACGAAGTCCAATTTATAGGAAGAATTATTTAAACAATAGGTGATGAAAAAGTTATTTAATATTACTGAGAAAACATTCTCAATAAATAATGAACGTAATGAATGGACAAAAAAGTATAGATATTGTTGTTGTAGCTGCTTGTTGGGGCTTGACGTCCTTATATACTCCAACAAGTGCAAGAAGAACGGGTTATTCTACAGGTTATCAACCTATTCCAGCCGAAGTGTGAAGGTTGATATTCATTTCGCGGGACCACGAAGAAATGAATATCAATAGGTCCAGGTGGGAATAGAACCCAAGACCTTTCGGATCTTGCGCTATGAGACGCTCGCTCCAATGCCCTCTGCATCACAGCACTCGTTAGAAATACTTTACCCAACTGCTGTGATGAATATAAATTTATATTGATTTATAACACATATATATATATATATATTATTATTATTATTATTAGAAATATAAAGAAAATTTCTAAAAATGATTATCTGGGTTTGAATATATTTCATATAATCATAATGTTGGTGCATTTTATAAGCGAATTAAATGCCTCTGTGTGATACATGTCATCAAACAAATGCCACAAAGGTGAAGCTTCTGGCTTTTGTTCTGGCCCACAGGTGACTGTTTCTATTCAGGGCAGCGGATCTTCCAGTCAAAGATGACCATGTCAATAAATCCGCCGGAATTTCCTTTGTTTTGACATGGCTAGAGGGTGTGTATGGAAAATGTTTACCGATCCATCTTTCCAATGTTCCTCGTTTCCTTTTAGGGGGAATCATGAATTCATTGTCCACGCTTTCATGACGAAGAACCACAGTTGTTTCTATTTTGTAACTCTTTAATAACTGAACTGAATGATTCAATAAAAAAAAAAAGGTGCAACCATAAATCTAATAATTACGAAACTAATATAAGCTTATATGGTAATATTGTGAGGCTTACTAAGAAGGACTGATTATAAAGAACAATAAGATTGATTAAAGATCTCCTTCTGAGAGAATACTAATGCTTGTATTGCTCTTTTTAACATTTAAGCCTTGTTATTTCTTAATAATATTTTCAAATTTTCACTTTGGTTTTTGATTGGTGTAAATAAATAAACAGAAAAACAATAATTCAATATTTATAATGTGCTATGCATAAACAGGCATCATTCTAATGTGGCGCTGCTTAAAAAATTTTCATTGGTACCTTATTCTAACTAATCACCTAATAATCACTAAAAGGTTATCCTGAGAAAAAGTGCGTTGACACTAAAAGGGATCTTTTTTTCTCATTGGATAAGCATAGTTCAAATGACATTATAATAAATCGCCCCCCCCCAATTATTTTTTTCTTTTAAATGTTGTATTTCTTATCTTAAAATTGAAATAAAAGCATAAAGAGTTAACCTATTCGTTCTGCATCTGTCCCATGCCCTTACTGTCCCAATATTGTTGTATATCTGCTGATAACTTCCCGTATTACCAAAGTTTTGGCAGAGCTGTACAACCTAAGAAGAATAGACCATACCCCAAAAAGACAACTGGACAGAAATGATGCTGATGACAACCTCATCACCGAATAAATCCCATATGAACTAAACTAAACTTTATTTTAAAAACTATAAAAAAGGTTTAAATATATGTTATGTGAAATGCTAAATGTATTTTAAATATTAAATTTCATGTTAAAAGTTTAATGTAATCTTGAATTTGATGTTGAATGTAATATTGAAAGGTTGTTATGTCGAAATGTTGATGTTTTATTGTTAAAACCAGCACTGATAGCTACCAATCATTACTGCAAAACCCGTCTAGCCGAAACGTGTGCCTATGTTGTTGGTGAGCTATACATTCCGTCAGGATATGCTTCACCAATACGTTGTTTCCGCAGTAACGGCTGGAGCGCTAGATTTGTCCATGATATGGCTAGTTTATCAAGTTTTGTATGTAAAAAAAAATCAAGCTGTCTTAGTACTGGTAATCTTTTAAACAATTTAGAGGATGAGGCCCAGCCAGTGATAGAGGATGTGTTTTATTTTATTATTTCCTAGTCCTATCCACTCTGTTAATCTATGCATATAAATGTCTTAAAATCTACACGTGAATTGATCAAACAAGTTCATCACGTTTGAAAATTCTTTGTATGTCCTTCAGAGTTTTGTCAAATTTATATTTTAAAAAATATATACAATAACTTGTTTAGGGCTTCTTTATCTGAGGCATCCACAATACCTTAGCACTAGCTTGACCTTTAAAAGCCCTATTTTTTCTATCGTAATTTGAAACGCTGTCATAAAATAGTGAATTCTACAGTTTCTGAACGAACAAAATGAACTCGACACTTGGGCCAATAGAGAGCAATCACGAACCAACTGGCCGTAACCTGCAATGCCCTCCAGAGATTGTTCCTGCACATGCCCCGTATTAAAAATGATAGGCGATTTGACATAAAGGGCGCGGCAGATGGAAGGGCTATGCCACCTGCTGGCCCTTTGGTCCCCCGCCCCGTTCGGGCAGCGGGGCATTCTTCCGACCAAATATTTTACAAGTGACAGTTGCATTTTTTTGTTTTCATTTTACTGTGGCCCCTTATGTTCAAAACAATGCCATATGTCCCTCACAGTTAAAATTATAGCTGGATCTAAAATTGAAATGAAATTAAAACTAGGAGGTGAAATGTCTAAGGCATCGTCACTAGACTATTATTTGTGACAAGCAAATGTCTTTCATGGAATCGTTACAGTTTTGGAAGATTTAAAAAACTAAAGAAATTTAAGTATACGGAGTATACTCCTCCATACCTATATTTTTTAAAAATGGTCCGTTTTTAAATTTAGTGGGTAAAAATTAAAATAATAATATATATATATATATATATATATATATATATATATATATATATATATATATATAATAATAAATAATTTTAAAACATTTTATTTGTATGATATAGGTGAGGAAAATTTTTAAACTAAAAACTGATATAATTATCAGATTCCTCATCTCAAAAAATATGTAAAAACCAAACTTTATCAAAATCAAACATTATTTTACTGCTACAATTTTCTAGGATTTTAGAAGGCAGACCGTCAATTTGTAAAGAAATGTAAATAATTTGCACTGTCTCACATATTTCGCCACCGATTGACACCAATTTTTGCGGCCATCAAAGAGCCGTAAAACTGCATAATTCAGCCCGAATTTAGAGGTCCGAGAATTTTCCCTTATTGAGATATCTCAAGGTATGGTTGACTTCGGAATTTTTCATTCACATCAATTTTTGTCCACTAAAATCTGGAGTAAACCCAATGTTATATGCACGGATACAAATCAGAATCTACGCTGATCCTTGTGATGCTATTACTATTGTAATTGTTTGAACTTAGCAGTTGTTATGGCCGTTAGAAATTGTTGATGAAATCTCGACTTTATAATTTTAACGTCCTATGATAAATATTTTATAAATAAATATTTTTTGATTTTGATAAAATTTTACATATAAGGGTTTTTCGGTATGCAAAATCGAGATTTGAGGACAGTTTTGGAGTTTTCGTGCACCTTAAAGCCGGGTCGTTTCTTAAGCATAACAAATGTATTTTTATTTCAAATAGCAAACAAAACTACAAATTAAAGTGAAAGAATCATTTCTCTATTTTGTTTGAGAGCTAAGAAAAAAAATAAAACGTGATTTTTATATATTTTTTTTCTCGGCTCCTAACGCTGATTAGCGGCTATAACTCTAGCTTTGTAGTATTATAGGTCCCTACTACTCACAAAAATCAGCATTGAATTCTTTGTGTTACAAGTCATAACCTCCCCTTGTAAGGAATTAATTTTCATTCTGCAATTTAAAAAAATCTTCATTCTTCAATCTTCACAAAAAAAAGTTCATGTATTAAAAAAATCTTGTTTCGTGGTAAATTAAGCAATCAAAAATACTTTTGTCAGTTTACTTGATATTAAGTGTAAATATTAGTGGTAAATAAAATACACTAAAAAATCATTATTCTAAAATACCTTTTTTTTTTTTTTTTTTTTTTTTTTTTTTTTTTTTTTTTTTTTTTTTTTTTTTTTTTTTTTTTTTTTTTTTTTTTTTTTTTTTTTCAATGATCAAACGGTCAGAACAATACGTTTTAATTCATTCATTGTCATTCGTATATTGTATAGCAACTTATATTGGATAATCAATTAAAGTAAAACTGGTACAAGAGAGGAAAAAATAACAATGTTTTATGTGTTACTGAAAAGTAAACCAAGTGAATCTTACCTTACCAATGTTAACTAAAACCAGTAAGATTAGAACCAGTTCCTGAGTTAAGAGTTTTTGGAGTTTTTGATTTAAGATGAAATAATTTACTGTAATACACAACTAGTTATGCACTTCTATCTTGATTCTATATATATTTTTATTTATGTAATTAGATACTACTATTTGTATTAGCTATTTAACAATAGGAATGATAATTAATAAATTTACTCACGAAGTATTTACAGACGAAAGTGTATAAATTTAATTACCAGTAGTTATTAATTTGAAAACTGCCATTCCCATTAGAATATTACAATGATTTTGTTTAAGTAAAAATTAGTCTCTGATTTATAATTACTTTGTGAAGTAACGTAATATTTTAAAGACGTTATATTCCGGAACTGTTTGGCTCAAAGGGTTACAAGTTGTGAGTTATGAAGGTGCATGCTGTAGAGTTTCTATTGCTCCAGTGTATATGATTCAGCCCTAGTACTGCAATAACCGCCTTCGGCCACTTCCAGTATGGCCCAACTTAGCGTCGTAAATATTTTATGGTAATAGTTATTCCCCAGCAATATTCCCTAATGTCATAGATAGCATACTTTGCCCTATTAATGCTACCTAAATACCACTTGCTAGGCTGCGTTTCATCTGGCCTTTGGGGTATTTAAATATTTGGGAATTGAGAAAAATATTACTATAACTGTTAATTATTAGAATTAAGTTGCTTTTCATTGCTATTGATCAAAAATTCGAAGTATTATCCAAAATGTTGTTATTGTATTTAACACCAGACTTAATGTACAATAAACTCCTCATCGTATACTGTAATAAAACCCTCATTAAATTTTGTATTTGGTGATACGGAGCTTTGTGGCTCCACTAAACCTTCCAAATCTTCTAGTCTCCAACCCTTACAATCTAAAATCCTCAATGCTCCTTATTATGTCACAAACAGGCCTATTCATAACAATCCTAATGTTATATTTGTTGCTGATTTGGCCTAAACCAGATACCTATCCTTTTAAAGCCAACTCGCATCCATTAGTATCCCAACTTGCCTCAAACTCAATTCCCGATAATCCGCCTAGGCGTCTGAAAAGTGTAGAACTTTTATTGAAGTACTACTAGGGAGTAGTTCTTTACATGCCATTGTGATTATTTTCCTCACATTTAGTTGTTTTGTACAATGTGTAGAGTTGTAAATATCAATAAATAGTTAAAGAAAAAAAATAATTACAGTTGAGTTACCGTAACAAACGCGTTGTTGCAGCGGCTTTAACTTTTTTTTTTGTTATAATAATATCATATATTTACTTATATTTTGTATCTCAATACTATTGTGATTCAAAGAATGGCATAAAAATACTATGTCTCATAGAGAGATACTATACTTAAAGATATATTAATAGGAACGACTATATACAGGTTGTCAACCTGTCCTAGCTAAAGTACAATGCTATTTTCGTCATGTTCATTATGAAATAAAACTGATACTCATTATGTTAAATGATTAATGAAATGAATACGAAATAAGATTATTTAGAAAAAAAAATAACAAATAATAGTACTGAACAAAAATTGAATAATTAAGTCGAAAAACAATAAACTTTTTGTATATAAACTGCTCACATTTTATAAAACTAAAAATTGGCTATTGAAATTTAAGTGGATCTGGATAGATAGTTGAAAGTGAAAATGGTATCTGAATGATGAATGGTGAAATGACTTTAGTTTCATAAAGAAGAGGGTCGGATTAGGAAATATCTGTCGAAAGCTGTGGAACTATGAGCTGGAGTAAGCAAATCTGATTGGCAGAAACGGGTTTGGTGGGAAGAAACTGAAGATTTGAGTTGAAGGATTTCGGAAATGTAAGGTGGACGTTGAGATTGGACAATTTATTAGGAGAAGGATGCGAGAAAATACTGGCGACATTAGTAACAAAGAGCTTTTACTCCGCAGAGAACTGTGAAGCGTGATCGTTCCTCAGGATCCCGAAAATAAAGCGAATGAACCAGTCAAAAAGTATTTTGAGTCTGATCTCGAGAACTGCAGAAACATCCTCAAGCACCACACAGCAAAACAATATGTACGGTCCCTGTCTGACACGCTCGGCCTTCACAGTCAAAAAAGATTAAACTGATAGTATCATTACTAAAAGCTAATTTAACTTGAAATGTTTTTTTGATTGGATGTGTTTTGTAGAGTAGAGTTCTACAATGATATTATGAAGGATCGATCGCTTTTCATGTATTATGCATGCGCCATATAATAGTCATGTCTTAAAGCGGCGAACAAATGATTTCCTTTATTTATATATATATGTATATATATATATATTTATATATATATATATATATATATATATATATATATATTTATATATATATATATATTATATATTAAAGTAATGGAAAATAGAAGCTAATATTTTTTAATCCACAAAACATATTTCTTCTCTCTCTCTCTCTCTCTCTCTCTCTCTCTCTCTCTCTCTCTCTCTCTCTCTCTCTCTCTCTCTCTCTCTCTCTCTCTCTCTCTCTCTCTCTCTCTCTCTCTCTCTCTCTCTCTCTCTCTCTCTCGCCCTCTCTCTCCTCTCCTCTCTCTCTCTCCTCTCTCTCTCTCTCTCTCTCTCTCTCTCTCTCTCTCTCTCTCTCTCTCTCTCTCTCTCTCTCTCTCTCTCTCTCTCTCTCTCTCTCTCTCTCTCTCTCTCTCTCCTCTCTCTCTCTCTCTCTCTCTCTCTCTCTCTCTCTCTCTCTCTCTCTCTCTCTCTCTCTCTCTCTCTCTCTCTCTCTCTCTCTCTCTCTCTCTCTCTCTCTCTCTCTCTCTCTCTCTCACTCTCTCTCTCTCTCTCTCTCTCTCTCTCTCTCTCTCTCTCTCTCTTTATCTATCTGTTATTTGTTTCACGACGAAATCGTGAAAGGATGGAATTATTCGGCTAATGTCCAACCATTTAAATTTCCCAGAACATAAATAGCTTCATTTACAGAGATCATATTTTACTCGGGGGGCTTTCATCTTGTTTGAAATGGACAAATGCTCGGGTCATGATGTGCTTTCAGCCTGATTGCAAAACTTAATGGCGTTGTGAATAACAAACGCATCCATTGATCATTGTTATCTTTATAGCCTGTCGAGTTAGAGTGGGGTCTCGATTTTTTTTTTTTTCTGAGTTGCTTTTTTTCTTTTTTCTAAAAATTACATGTTTATTCAGAAAATTAGAATTTGATTTCTTTTGTTACCACTTATTTGAATAACTTACTATCTTTAGTATAGGGTATGTCATCACTTTCAGCACAAGTTAAGAAGAAATTTTAGATTTAGTATCATTTGAAGTACGCGCAATGTTATAGTGGAATCAATACCATTATGATTTATAAATTATTTACCGATTCTATTAGATATATATATATTTTTATATATATATATATATATATATATATATATATATATATTTTCCATTCGAGAAATAGTTTCGAATCTTAAACATTTCATCATCAGTTCTAAAACCATACAGAAATTCATATTACACGCCCTACTGATATTTTGACTTTTTGTATTTATGTTTTTAGAACTATTGAAGAATATTTAACATTTTATATTATTTTATAGTGTATGATTATATCTTCTATGTATAGTACATTATAAGAATCTTGCATTTTGTATATATCGTTTAGTTACAAGTGAAACACACGAATTTAAAACACATGATCTTCATTAAGCTCCGATAAAAGATTTTTAGCTTTGTCTACTTTTGTAATGACATTATTTTATCAAATATAGTTGAAGAACTGAAGTTTCCAGTGCTTTGTATTATTTTATAAATAATATCAGTACCAAAGTAGACAAAGCAAAAAAAATTTTTATCAGCGTTTACTCAAACCATTTTTGTTTGCTCTATGTGTTACACTTGCAACTCAATGGTATATAACACTGCGTTTTAATTTTACTTCTATAGGGTTGCCCATAAATGAAATTTCATATTTAAATAAAAACCTGATATTATTATTAAAGCCTATATTATTATTATATATTATTATTTAAACCTGATATTTATTTTTTTCTCGGCTCCTAATGCTCATTGGTGGCAACAACTCTATTTTTTCACTATTATAGGTCCCTACTGCCCAAACAAAAATCGGCATTCAAACCTGTGAGTTATAAGTCAAAAGTCTCCTTTTAAGACGAAACCAAGATATCTGTATCACACTTTGTTAGATCTGGATGATGGGACCTGGTGCAATAGGACTTTTGGGCCAATGAAGAGTAAAAGTAATGCATCAGGTTTTGTTTGTGGTAAAGAGATAAACAATCTCTTTAATAACATCGCCAGGCTTTGGTTTAGGCATGAAATCATGCATTAATATCCGGACAACCCAATATTTATTAGCTTATTTTCTTAAACTCATTCTATGATAAGATTCATTGATATTTATTTATATTAATTATTACCCATAAATAATATATATTTAATGAAACGGTATAATTTTTTTAAAAAATATTTCCAAATTGTATTATGAACCAGCATTCCCCGTCGCGGCTTCGCCCGCTCTCATAAGTAATAAACTTGATAATTTGAACTAATGATTGAAGTTTTACTTATTTATCGATAAAAAAATTGAATTGAAATATGCAATTGAGCATTATTTTTTCAATGATATTATCACGCACATCAGTCATTTTTAACCTGCTTACAATTTTGAAGATTACGTAAAAGCATGATTAGACCTCCAATTTTTAATTTTAATATACGGGTTCGTAATCCAGATGAATAGAGACTATTAAGAAGCTCTTACGGATAATGGACTGCATTATCAATGCTTACAACTGAAGCCCCATGAATCATATTTTTACAAAAAATGCCAAAAAAAGCAAAGGATCGACTTTTTAATTTGGTAATAAGAGAGCGTGGAAAATCTTGTTTCTGCCATTTAACATCGAAGATTTAAATTTTTATTATCGATAACCTTTATTATAACTATGAAAATTATGTATTTAAAATTTGGTACAGATGGACTCAGTAGTTTTACCATTGTAAAAATTGTGCTTACCACATATCAGTCGATTTTTAAACTGCACTGGGATCCACATGTTGCTCCATATATTTAGAGCTTTTTTATTAACAATTGAATTTGTTTGTTTATTTCGTTTAACGTCACTTTATGCTGCTATGGCTAATCGGACGATGCTACGGTGGGAGTCCTAAATTTTGCCTATCCAGGTATAATTAGGATAGGGATCTTTAACAAGTACCTGACATCGCACAGGCTCGGGACCCCCATTTTACGTCCCTTCCGAAGGACGGCATAGCTAAGGATTTTTTACTCCCTTTAAAAAATCCTAAGGTCATCTGCCGGGCTGCGAACCCGCAATCTTGGGTTTATTAGGTTGCTATGCTAACCACTACACCACAGGTGACCCCTAACAATTGAATTGAAAATAATTAATTTTTATCATAAGTTTCTAGCTCTATATTACACCGTACCATTGCAACCTCTCTCAAATGGTGTTCGCCATCTATCGGTCGATTACCAAACTTCACTGCGCACCACACACTTATCGCTTTTTTGATGGCAATGTAGTTGAAAATCTTAAAATTGTATTATTGCCAAACCTTCCTTGAAGTATAGATATGACGTGGTTTAGATTTGCTTTCGCGGTTAGTGATCAGAAACGAAATATGGCTTGTCCTTTTATATTATAGTATAGAGAAATTACATTATAATAAGAAAATCACAACATTTACTATTTATTTCAAGGCGTTCCATCCACTCATATTATCGTAAACAATAAATTCAGATTACACCTAATTGATGATATTTACTAAAAAAATTATGAACTCTGATAATATTGTGATATTATATAAAATTGATAATTGCAAAGTTACGAATCGAGACAGTTCTAAGGCGGTAGTGTTCTGCGGGGGCACCGGACTGGATTTGGAAACTGTTTACTTTATCTCGGCTCATAATTAAAATTTTAATTGAATTAATTCCAAAGTCAAAGTTCGGGGGTGGGGGATATTTTTCCCTGTCTCGAGACCTAAAACCACTTTCCCCTTTGAAACAAGGTTAGGGTTTAATACTAGAGCTGGCTGGACCTTCGCTCTCCAGTCGCGGGAGTTTTCATGAAAATTAAAGCAGACGATTTCTGTGGAAAAACTTTTTCTCTCCTCTGTTAATAATTGATGTTGAAGAGTAGGTTTGGATGGGCAGGGTCTGAAGATGGTTCATTGTGTACTTTAATAACAACACTATGCAAATGTGTTATGTTATTCATTTATCCCTTTTTTTTTTTCTTTAGCAAAATAGTTTACATAATTAATTTTTAAAGTAACCATCAACTCATTATTTTTTTTTTTTAGCCTTCTCTCTTTCTTGCTGTTACAACAACTGTATTATATGTAATAACACTTCAACACTAGATTTCTATCTAAACAAACAAAACTTTAATTATTACTTGAATTATTACTTATGCGGCAGTGAACAGCTACTTTTATAGATTCAAAATAACAGAGTCATTCTTATGTCCTTGATATATGAATGCAGACTACTCACTGACTACAGAACTATACTACAGACAAAAACAATATACAAGCTAGGACATTGGCCGGTGGATGTTCAATGTTTGATAAACAATATGTTTGAATATTTCAAAATATTTTTTAAAATTTCTTACCAAGGGCTCCACTAAACCATCTAATCATCTCGTATCCAATCCTTACAATCCAAAATCCTTCGAAAAATCCTAAATGCTCCTTACTTTGTCACCAATAAACATATTCATAAAGATCTTAATGTTCTATATGTTGCTGATTTAGCCCACACCAGATACCTATCTATAAAATGAGCTCCATAACCACTCGAATCCGTTAGTTTCTCAACTTGCTTCCCACTCCATTTCTGAGTGTCCCCCGAGGATTCTGAAAAGAAGATGGCTTGGAGACCTTCTAGTATAGAAGTTTTAATAAAGTGCTACTGATGAGTAGTTCTTTTCAACTTTAACATGTTAGCATAATCGTTGTCAATACATTTACTTGATTTATATACTTTGTACAGTTGTAAATTTCAATAAATATATATTTTAAAAAATCCTTACAAAAAATAGATATCAATATAAAATACAATTAAAACATGAAAAATTCATTAAGTTTTCTCTATTATTATTTATTTTTTTTTTGTTAAGTATTTCTGATTATGAAATAACTTTGTTGCTTGGTAGTATTGAATTTTAATATTGTATAGCTTCTTTTTCTTTTTTTTGTCTTGTTCTTTGTATGAATTTTCGACACATGCACTATGTATATGTATATGTAAAATATTAACCAAAACAAAAATTAAGAAATACATGTACATTGTTAAGTATGGTGTGCACAGAAATAGATAAAATCCCTTCCAACAGAGTTACTGCTAGGAGGAAAACACTAAAAAAACTTGAATTTTAGTTCAAAGAATTTAAGTTGTTTACTTATGAGAGCAGGTGAAGCCGTGGTGAAAGATATAATTTTAGTATCTGCATGTATTGCATCTACAGTATGATTGTAATCCAATAACTAGAGACCATGTGCCATTTTTCATTCCTTCCTTATCATTTTCTGTTATCTTTTCTTCATTACTTCTTCTTCTTTTCACCGCGGCTCTTTTTTTCTTTTTACAGAACGCTTCGTTTCCGTTCTTTTATTACTTGTAAATTTGCATTTTAATTTTAAAACCGTCTTTCTGAAGGCATCTCTCTGTGTTGTTTCTTCTTTTTCCATTTTTGTGTATTTCTAAATCTTTTTTTTTTTAATTTCCGGATCTAACTTGTTATTTTTTTTTCTAGTGATCATCAAAAACCTGTTTTGACAGCCTGTAGGAATCCATTATCTATAAATGTATTTTATATAAATTTTTTTGTTTTTTTTAATAACAACTTTTACCAACATATTACTATCGGCCTAAATCAATGGCAATAGGTAATAGTGATTGAGATTAATCAATCCATGTAATGTACACAAAGCCAATTGATACCAATAATGATAAAAATAACATGATATTAAAATAACAATAATAAAATTAAATATATACAGGGTGAGTATCTCTTAGCGTAAAAAAAAAAATTGGGTGAAACTAGATCAAAAGTGTAGCCAAATGCCGCAGACCTCACCTTTCTATTCCAATCCGGAGGAAAGCATGTTTTTTACGATAAAAGCTGTAATATCTCCATTTTGTTTAAATATTTTTCAAATATTGATCACATTTTCGGATTTAGCAATAAATTTCCTATAAGATCGGAGTAATTTAACCTTGAATTTTACAAACTTGGGACCTAAAAAAATATCTTTATCTTCACCTAATTTAGGGAAGTTACAATTTCTTATAATACTTCAGCGCTCACTGCTTTTCATAAAAACAATCCACAAAACTGCAAAGCTCTCAAAAACTTGCAAATTTAATAAGCTTTCAAATGATATGTTAAACGTAATGATTTTGTTTTAATTTCATGGAGAAATTTACTTTTGAAACCGAAAAAACATGGTGTTCTCATTTAGCATACAAATCAGGTACTTTGGTAAATAAGACATTATGATAATCGCTTGATGAAAATCTGTATTTTAAATAAAAGAAACACTTCATTAGAATAAAAAGCAAAGAAAAAATATAATATTTATTGACATAAATTTTAGGCCAGTTCAGGTATTCATAATAACAACAGCGACTTTGACCTCTCTCAGTACTAAGCACATTATCGCTATTTCATAGTTATTTTCCTGTTTATTTTGAAATGGGAGGGGATTATTGTTTATTATTTTATTTTTATTTTGATATAATGATTGAAAGTTTGATTTGGAAATAAGAAGCTACAGAGATAAAAGTGTCACTATCATTAGAAAGACCCTTGCTAATATTGCTTATCCTTAGCTTGAGGGCCCATTTTATTTATTGGGATTATTTTTTTTCTGTTTGGCAATACACCTGCGAAGATGGCAACGTTCACAAATGGTGAGTACGCTGACATACATTTTTTGTATGGTTTTTGTAATGGAAACGCGAGTGCAGCGCGGCGGGAGTACCAACTTAGGTTTCCAGATAGGCGCCTCCCCTCTACGATAGTGTTTTCACGAACTCATCAACGTTTATCTGAAACAGGTTCCGTTCATAAGTTACGTCAAGAATTGGGACAAGTTCCTCATGATGTTGAACTCGAAGAGGAAATTATTGATATAGTAAATGAAAATCCCAGTGTTTCATCAAGAGACTTGGCCCGTGAAATTGGTATCTCCCAAAGGTCAGTTATCAACATTTTGCACCGAGAACATTTTCACCCATATCATTTCACACAAGTACAAGGGCTAGAACCTAATGATCATGTACATAGAATACAATTTTGCCGCTGGCTTTTAAATAGAGACATTCAAGAACACCAGTTTCTGAGGAAAATTTTATGGACAGATGAGTCTCTTTTTACAAGGGAAGGAATTTTTAACGTCCACAACCGGCACTACTGGGCAGCTGAAAACCCACATATGGTTCAAGAAGCATCTTTCCAGCATCGTTTTACAGTGAATGTGTGGGCTGGGATAATAGGGGACCGACTCATTGGGCCACATTTTTTGCCCAGCAGATTGAATGGAGAAAGTTATTTGGATTTTTTACAAAATATTCTACCACAACTTATTCACGACATTCCACTTGATGTTCAGCAAAACATAATATTCCAACACGATGGTGCTCCTCCACATCATTCGGCAGCAGTACGGGAATGGCTGAACCAACGATATTCGACCTGGATAGGTAGAAATGGTGTGATACATTGGCCAGCTAGGTCACCTGACTTAGCTCCAATGGACTTTTATGTGTGGGGCTACATAAAAAGCGAGGTATATGCCAGAGAAGTGACCAGCATTGAGGTCCTAAAGACGAGAATTCTGGAGGCCGGAGCCAAATTGCAACAGCGCCTGACTTTAGCAGTGACCGTAGGGGCTGTGAGAAAGAGAGCAAGAAGCTGCATTCGAAATAATGGAGGACATTTTGAAAATTTAATAAAATAACGGACTCTGGCGGCGCTTTATTGACAGTGATTCTTTTATTTTCAAATTAACAAATTTTTTTCTTTGCTTTTTATTCTAATGAAGTGTTTCTTTTATTTAAAATACAGATTTTCATCAAGCGATTATCATAATGTCTTATTTACCAAAGTACCTGATTTGTATGCTAAATGAGAACACCATGTTTTTTCGGTTTCAAAAGTAAATTTCTCCATGAAATTAAAACAAAATCATTACTTTTAACATATCATTTGAAAGCTTATTAAATTTGCAAGTTTTTGAGAGCTTTGCAGTTTTGTGGATTGTTTTTATGAAAAGCAGTGAGCGCTGAAGTATTATAAGAAATTGTAACTTCCCTAAATTAGGTGAAGATAAAGATATTTTTTAGGTCCCAAGTTTGTAAAATTCAAGGTTAAATTACTCCGATCTTATAGGAAATTTATTGCTAAATCCGAAAATGTGATCAATATTTGAAAAATATTTAAACAAAATGGAGATATTACAGCTTTTATCGTAAAAAACATGCTTTCCTCCAAAAAAATCGTTTATTTACCATATATCTGCAACGGATTGGAATAGAAAGGTGAGGTCTGCGGCATTTGGCTACACTTTTGATCTAGTTTCACCCAATTTTTTTTTTTACGCTAAGAGATACTCACCCTGTATATATATATATATATATATATATATATATATATATATATATATATATATATATTTATTTTATTTGTTTGAACCGCTGTTACAATCAAAAGTCATAGTCACGAATATTATGAGCTCTGAGATTCTTGAGTACTCAAAGCCTTCGTTTTATTATTGTTCTTTTAATATTAACGTATTAATGTTATTTTATTTTTTCTAAGAATGGAAGTTAAGAGGAATATCCTGGAGGAAATGGAGGGAAGAAGACTGAGATGGTTCGGCTATATTAAAAGAATGGATGGTAAAAGAATCCCCGAAATAGCTTATGAATGAAAAGGAGAGGGTAGGAAAATGAGAGGTAGGCCTCGCATCAGGTGGAGAAATGTGGCTGACAGTATGGTGCGGTGGGGTTGGGTTGGGTGATAGTCGATAGCTAGCACTATCGATAAGCCGATATCATCGGTTGAGAACTATCGATTGCTAACGATAGTTTTTCGATAGTTGTTTACTTTTTTTCCAAAGCTATTCAATAAAAAATTTCAACTAATTTAATTAAATTATTTATTTACTATTTGAAATTTGCAGGATTATAAATTATAAGATTATATCATAAAGATGAGAGAAAAAAAAAAACTAATTTATTTGATCATACAATAATAATGAACAAATCAAATCTTCAGAAAAGAAAAATAACAAAATAGTTAATTTTAAGATTCAACTGTGCTCCATGAGCACATTTCCATATTTCCTGAAAGAAAAACTAGCATTTCTGCTTTCTTCTGGCTTAATCTTTTAGCGAACCCTTGAGTTCTAGGAATTCCGAATTCAATTTTAAAGGAACTCGACACTGGACAGAGACTGATCAGCATGATTCCGAGAGTTTCAAAACTTGTTGGTAAAAAAGATCGATCAATAGTCGACACTATCGATAGTGACCATCTATAGGCATTGCCTATCGATATATCGATAGTAACTATCGACTATCGCCCAACCCTACGGTGGGGACTAACGGAAGAAGAAGCGATGGACAGATAGTACTGGAGGAACTGAGGGAGGAGTTTGGTTTAAGGATACTTTGATGAGAAATCTATATTTGAAGAGTGAAGAATATCCTTTCAAAAAAATTTTTTTTTCTTTATTGGTATTAATTAGCTTTGTGTATATTATATGGATGTAATAATCTCAATCACTATTATCTATTACTATTAGTGAGGCAGATAGTAATATGTTGGCAAAAGCTGTAAAAAAAACAACAAAAAACATTCAAATGAAATACATTTCCGTAAGTGTTAATTTTTGATTAAAGAGTTGAGTTATTTGAGTCGGTTGGATAATAAAATCTATGTTTGAATTCGAGGACTACCAATATTTGTAGGACATCGACCAGACTGAGTAAGGAAAATATAAATCCAAATCTGGATAGCTCCGTGGAGTAGAGAAAGAGACAGAAGCCTTATCGCTAAGAATAAAGAACCGAAATGGGTCAGGGAGGCCAACTATGAAGAAAAATAAAAGCTCTCCCTGGAAGGGTGTTCAATTAAAGACGCCTCCGTTGTGACGAGAACAAACGGGGCTTCCTCCAATATCTCATATTTGTTTTCGTTGGGAGGACAATGCCACGCCCCCCGCCACCGCCCAGCCAATAATAAAACTAATATCCCGCGGCCAATATGGCTACGCCCATCGCATGCAAATATCCTCAACGATAAATCCCTTTCCCTTATCTCTACTCCTACCGCATTTTATCTTAGTCGGTCATCCTTGCCTCCGATATTTATGGCGTTTGTATTAGAAGGTATTATGAATTATAGTGATTAGGGCAGAAAAATTATCTGATTATTTTTAAGAAAAAAAAAAATGGAAATAATCATATATATAAATCCGCATACTATTAGATGTTTGATAAGGTTCTTGAGGTTCTG
The DNA here is from genome assembly GCA_003667255.2 of Euschistus heros. Classification (NCBI taxonomy): domain Eukaryota; kingdom Metazoa; phylum Arthropoda; class Insecta; order Hemiptera; family Pentatomidae; genus Euschistus; species Euschistus heros. Next base: position 992,304 of record RCWM02000331.1, on the reverse strand, counting down.
TCAATAAAATAAAAACTTATTTTGGCAACGTTTCGAGACTGTATTGTTCTCATAATCATGCCTTAAAATGTAAAAAACAGGTTATAATAAAATTGTTTGTTTATTTCGTTTAACGTCACTTTATGCTGCTATGGCTAATCGGACGATGCTACGGTGGGAGTCCTAAATTTTGCCTATACAGGTATAATTAGGATAGGGATCTTTAACGAGTACCTGACATCGCACAGGCTCGGGACCCCCATTTTACGTCCCTTCCGAAGGACGGCATAGCTAAGGATTTTTTACTCCCTTTAAAAAATCCTAAGGTCGTCTGCCGGGCTGCGAACCCGCGATCTTGGGTTTAGTAGGTTGCTATGCTAACCACTACACCACAGGTGACCCCGTTATAATAAAATTATTTAAGTTATACTGGTTATTTCAAAACATAAATTTAGCTACAATATAAATATATAAAAACATGTGTTAGATTAATTAACTATGAAACTACTTACAATGTTACTGGTGGATATGCTATTGGTATCTACTAGTACATATAATAATTCTAGTATACAAATGAACTGGAGAATTTCTGAAAAAAAATGCTAGAAACGGGAATTTCTAAAAGGTTTTCCCAGGTGCAGGTAGATAAAATTTTTATTAATAATGGTTATCATATCTTTAATATTGGTATCTAATAATAAATTATTATAATTTTAGTACACAACTAAACTGCGGAATGTCTGAAGAAAGGTAAGGGTGAAGAGGGTTGGTATTTCCAAAACTTGTAATTTAGTACAGTTCGTTCTTGAACCTCATTAAAATCAAGAACATTATTAAACTTATATATATATATATATATATATATATATATATATATATATATATATATATATATATATATATCATAGGAAAATATATACATAATCTTGATAGTTTCTTGAAGCAAAAATATACTTAATAGAATAGTCTTGTAATCAGGTCACACTTTGATGGAGCATATCAAGCCTCTACATTTTTTAATTTAATTATTTATTGATATTTACAATTTTATACATTATATGCATAAAATATATTTGTCGAAAATGAACACAATGACATGACAATAACTTGTAAAGAACCCTCTAGCAGACTTTTAATAAAAGTTTTTCATTAAAAGTTCTCTTGACTATATTTTTTTCTAACCCATCGGACAGTTATCTCCTGATTGGTTGTAGTGTTGTGAGAGACTAGTTGAGATAAGTTGAGATACAAGTGAATTTGATTGGTCACGGAGTTTACTGTGAATGGATAGGTATCATGTTTGGTCTGAATCAGCAACATCAGAATATTAAAATCGTTATCGATAAGTTTATTTTTGACAAAGTAAGGAGCTTTGAGGATTATTCGATGGAATTTGTATTGTAAGGATTGGGTACAAGATGAATTGGATAGTTCTGCGGAGCTCGAATGATTAGTTCGAAAACGGGTCTAATTAATGTCATGTAAATGACTCTTCTGTTGTTATTGGAAGCTAAGTACGTTTATCTAGTAAATGTTGAAGAAGCCTAAAACGATGAGCTGTTTATTTATTTATTTTTTTTTACTCTTGTATGTGGGTTTCAAATAAGGCGCTGGTAGCGGATCTGTTCAACCGAGGCTAATGGAATATCATTAGGCTTTACGTTAGACCACAAAAATCTCTAATTTTTTATTCCACAAACATTCCTTATTAATAGTTTATTTTTTTAATGAAAAATATAAATTATTATTGATAAATATATAGGCCCTGTGATTGCCGTGGAGTAAGTTCAAATCCACCCTTAGCTAATTAAAAATTTATTTTGTGCCAGACCCACGGAATGAATCTCGAACTTCTGGCTACGATAGGTTGCTGACCTATACATACAATATATATATATATATATATATATATATATATATATATATATATATATTATATATATAGTTTTGTATTTTTTTTAGATTTGTTCCTATATTTGTTTAAGATATACAGTTTTATTTTATTATTGTTTTGTTTTTTATTCCGTGTCCTAGCAGATTACAATCTACCATGGTTCACGAGTTTCAAAATGAATTGTTGACAACTGTTTTACGCTTCTGATCTATCCAAAGCATTAACTGTTGGAAATAAATTATCGCAGATCGACAGGTAGTTACCCCGTTATCCTCGTGCTGCGGGTCCTCTCCGCAATGCTCCATCAAAGATCGCGGCTTCTATTATTCAGTTGGGAGTCGACCCCACAGCTCTGGAGGGTAGTGTGCCATGAAAGGGCGGAACCATACAATGGGCACAGTAGGCCCATGTGGGCTAATAATGTAAACATAAGCATAAAAGGCTTAGCAACATTATGTTTCATGAAATATTTATGGTTTTTAATCTTTCCGGGTACTATTATTTAAACAGTTTAGTAGTCAACGGTTTTTATTATTTAATATTTAATTTATTAATTATTAAAACTATTTGTGCTGCTTATCGGTAAACCTCCAATAAAAGTTCAGGATTAGAAATTTCAGAGTTTATTTAGATTATTTGGTTTCGAATGGGAACAGTTCTAGAAAGATCAGTTCCCAGAGATCAGATCAGAGTATGAAATGAAAGGTATCCGATTTGGACATAACCAGCAACATATCAATCATACTCAGATCATTGGATTAGTTTTAAGGATAAGATTTACATCAATGGATACGTTTATTAGTCACACTATAAGGAGGATTGTAGATTTAATAAAGGATTATAAATTGCAAGGACCGGTATAAGATCAGTTGCATGGTTTGTATGAATATAATATTTTTTTTTTTTTTACTTGGCTTCAAGTACAAATCTGCTAAACTCATTCCAATCCAGTGTCTTATCTTTCTGTTCGCAACTCCAAGTAGTGCCATATCATCCTCAACATCCTTTTGCCAGGATTTCCTAGAGCGTCCTCTCTTTCGTTATTCTGGAAAACACTCTCTTATAGTATTCTTCTCCATTCTTTCATGAGGCATCTTCTCGACGTATCCAAGCCTGCTAGTTCTTCGTGATTTTATGAACTACAGAATATCCTCTTGGTTGTTTAGTTCGTCCAGTTCTTGTTCACCTATTGGATCATAAATTCGTCTTTTTATTTTCATCTCAAATTCAAGTAGAGGTTGGTGGTCTACTTACATTTTTTGTGGATTTCAAGTAAGACATTTGTTCGGAGTCCATCTGTTCAAGGAGTATTATTGGAATATTTTTATGAAATCTCTAGAATAGGATTACGGTGAAGGGCAAAAGTTATTTGATCAAATTTGTATGGGTTATTTATTTCTACAGTTTCGATATCTGGAAATATCTAATCATCAATATCTTATTCATATCGAATCATGATAACGATTCATGATTCATATCAAATCATAATATGAAGGTTTATGATTTGAGATTCAAAGCGATTGGGATTTTTTTGATCATTATATTCCTGATAACATATAGCATTCGTGGTGAGGAAAGTATCTTGATGGATTGGGTCATCAGCAGGCTGCACAGTGTAGGGGATGGGACTTATGATACTACCTTCAGGAACACTAGCATACTTACAAGGGGACGTTTGTAGTTGTAACTCACAGATTTGAATGCCGATTTTTGTGTGGGTAGTAGGGACCTATAAAAGTGCAAAACTAGAGTTATGACCGCCAATGGCCATTGGGAATAGAGAAAAAAAAATTAAAATCACGTTTTATTTTTTTTCTCAGCTCTCATTGAAGATAGAGAAATGATTCTTTCACTTTTAATTGCAGTTATGTATTTTCATTGATATAAAAATACTTCCGTTATGCTCAAGACACTACCCGGCATTAGGGTGCTCAAAAATGACAAAATTCCAATGAAATCCGCTGTAAATCAGTGGAAACTTTTATTTCACGAACAACTGACTTCAAACCTCGATTTAATATATGTGAAATTTTATCAAAATAAGAAAATACGGATTCTTTACCCCTTTCGGGGAGGTTACAATTTTGAGGTTGAGATTCCATCAACAATATCTGATTTGAGGTTTTTTTTTGTTTTTTCTTTTTTTTTTTTGTCATTTTTGAGCACCCTAAAGCCGGGTAGTGTCTTGAGCATAACGGAAGTATTTTTATATCAATGAAAATACCTAACTGCAATTACAAGTGAAAAAATCATTTCTCTATCTTCAATGAGAGCTGAGAAAAAAAATAAAACGTGGTTTTCATTTTTTTTTTCTCTGCTCCCAATGGCCATTGGCGGTCATAACTCTAGTTTTGCACTATTATAAGTCTCTACTACCCACAAAAAAATCGGCATTCAAATCTGTGATTTACAACTTCAAACGTCCCCTTGTTAGTAATAGCTATATCATTCTATGGATAGTTGTACAAATATATATTCTATATTTAATTAGTGAACTAAAATAAATAACAATATTCGAAAACTTATAACTTTTCCTTTTTTTTAAACTGGGTCTAATATTTTTTGGACTATAGAAACTCGATTTTAAAATTTAAATTTAAAGATAGTTTGATCACTATGAATTTTTTTATCTAACAAGTTTCTAGTAAATTTTAATAACACATTCTAGAGGGCTTTTAAATTATTTATTTCTATGAAAGTTGAAAAATTATATTTAGCCTTAGATTGAGATAAAGCCTTTTGTTTTGAGTTCTTTCTATTTGTTATTCAAGAGATAAACCGGGCGAGTGCACATTGGAAGGGATGCTTTGCATTAGAGCCCTATCTTTAATTAACCGCTGCTATCCCATACAAAGACGAGATGTTATCATTCCAAGCCACAAAACCCTACAGTCGGCATTCGACAATGAGCCACAACAGATTAAATTCTGAGCCAAAGGAACCGGGCTGGTGTAGGTTGATTTAATACGATTCAATTTTATTTATGTATATTAAAAAAATATATATAAATAACAATAATGATTCAAATGTACTTGTGTGTATTAAAGGAAGATTGCTTCTGGTTCATGTTATTTGTTTGTGTTCTAAGTTCATGATATTTGTAGTATAGCATAGCTAAAACTATGGCAGCTTTTGTAGATTTACACATTCATTTAAATAAGTTTTAAAGTGTTAGTTATATATGTTGACTTCCTTTTGTTAGAGACGTGTATTGGCATGGCGATAACGTACAGTATTCGAATACTGCTGTATAATACGGATAATTATTCGTTTAGATCAGCTTTTGGAATAATATCCTGCGCTATTGTACTCTCACTTAACCTCTACTTGTTTACATCAGTGACGTAGCTGGAAAGGAAGCAATGGGATCTCATGGTCCTGACTTGTTCTTCCATAATTAGAAGAACAGGCTTGTTGTATATTTTTTATATAAACAATTGTTGTATTCTGATTTTTTTTTATTGAATATAATTCATATTTACAACTGTATTATATACAATGAGTAAATTGTCAGTAAAATGTAAAGATCCACTCCCTAGCAGCACTTCAATGAACGTTCTGCTGCTGACCAGATTTACCTACAAAATACTAAGTCACCTGTAGGTCTGATTATACCCTAATTTGGTGTCCTGCCGTAAACCCCACAACCTTCCATAATTAGAAGAACAGGCTTGTATATTTTTTATATAGACAATTGTTGTATTCTGATTTTTTTTTTATTGAATATTAATTCATATTTACAACTGTATTATATACAATGAGTAAATTGTCAGTAAAATGTAAAGATCCACTCCCTAGCAGCACTTCAATAAACGTTCTACTGCTGACCAGATTTACCTACAGTCACCTGTAGGTCTGATTATACCCTAATTTGGTGTCCTGCTGTAAACCCCACAACATGCGGTCTTAATACTTAATATTAATGTTCTTAGATTTTAATTTATAACAATTATTAATATTATTTTTTTAATTTGGTATTAATAAATGCATTGCATTATCCTAGTTCCCCACTAGATAAATAGCAATCCCTTTATCCTATTATAAAGTACTATTCGCACTAAGTTTATCTTCTCCACAATGGCACCCTCAGACAACCTGACATTTGATGTCAAATCTCTTTGGCAAAGATTCTCGTTCATTATAAATGTTACAAAGACAATAGGAAGGGAAGAGAGGAAGAGGTATTGTTTTCCCCTTCGAAGACAATCGAATTAGAGCGACTTTCCCTCCGCCAGCGCTCATTGGATTATCGCTGGCTAACTGGGTAAACGCTAGTCCCGCTTTCTCGAAATTTATCGAATAACCTTAGCCTTCGTCTTGTTATCTAGGTTCTGCGATTCTTAGATGAAGATAAAAAAAAATATAATAAAATAAATCGAAGAGAGAAAGAGAACTTTTCTTATACATCTATTTTCCTATTCCCATGGTTATTTAATTCTGTGGAAGTTGTGAAGAGTTGATGAACTGAAAAAATTGTATTTTAGGAAACTAAGATGCACAAATTAGTATTTATCTCTATAATAGCCCCACAACTAAGTCCATTAGACACAAATAATGAGAAACAATTAGCTTTCTGATGATTTTTTTTTTCACTTTCAAATTTTGTTTCACACCTGTTATCAGGGTAACAATAAGTGAATTTGATGATATTATGAAAAAATAACTCAGTTTTTTGCTACCCTAAATTTACAAACACGCTTAATATACGAAATGCACCTGACTTCACAAGTGCCATGAAGTCAAAAAGGTTTGAACAAGAAAGAGGAAAGTCAATCATTCACTGGTTCCAATTAGTATGTTTAACAATTAAATTTCAGCACATTTAACCTATTTCTTTTTCTAGCTTGGATACTTATGAGTAATTCTACAAGTTTATTATTTATTTATTATTTTTCTTTGTGATAAGTTCAGATCTGTTGGAATTTTTGCACTAGCAGGCCTTGAAAATTGTCTTTCGTATATGAACATTTTAAATTAAATTTTATGTAATTTACAGTTGTTACATTTAATATTGTTTTTCTCCCTGATTAGGAAAAACAATTGATTGAGGATATGTCTATCTGTTGTCTGATGCTTTTATATCTACTGCATCTGATAAGGAGACTGTCGTAAAATTTTCGTTTAATTTATATTTTAGAATAAACAGAAAAAAATTATTATTTTAACAAATAATGCCTGTTCTAAATGAATTAAGTTGAGAGATTTGTTTTTCATTCAACTAATATAGCTCTTGAACTTTGAATGTTATAAACCGAAACATATTCTTCATTAAATTTCTAATAAAAAAACCTCTCACCAAATTTTCGATCTCAGCAACACCAACAGAGCCAGAGCGTTTCAAAAAAGCCCCAACACTTAAAAATTTAAGGCAAAACGTGACTTTTTTTTTTCATTCAAACCAATTTTGTTCGTAAACGATACGTCTTAGCGATAAATTTTATAAAGCGAAAAAAGTTCTCTATCCGAGCCAGAGCGTGCCAAAATGTTACATTATTTAGTGTAAAAAAAAGTTACACATTTTGAGGGTAAAAATAACGTTACACAAGAAAACTATACATTCCCAGCCAAAAGACATACCCATGTAAAAATAAAATAATAATTAATAATTTTTATTGAAATAAATATCTATCGATTTGTATGTACATAGAAATATTCAATTAACAAATAACTAACCAGAACTTTTACCTTTGCCGTACTATCGAATTCAAGCCTGCTCCAATATAACATTTTATTTTGACCATTTTAGTCTTTTTTAGCACTTGATATGGTAATACAATTTTAGTTGTATAGAACAATCGATAACATTTAAATATTCATCATCAGATTTAAATTCATATGTTCATAACATTTACAATTCGGTATAAATATTAAATAGTATAAGTTTATTATATATGTTTCCAGAAGGAAAAAACAACTTTTACAACATAATACATCAGGCTCTCGGGCTTTCTTAATAAATTGATATTTACTCACTGGCATATTCAGAATCTCCATCTACCAACTTTGGCTGGTTTCTTTACGATATAGTTGGTTACCCTTTCGTATGATTTACGAATGCAATACTATCTCGGCACCTACTTTTTATAATCATTACAAACTTTCCTATATACCTGACTAAATGACTGCGTTCCTCCCTCCACCTCTTGAAAGTCCGAAACTTTCAAGATATGTACCCCCTTACATTCTTCTTCTTCGTCTTCTTCTTCTTCTTCCTTAGTGCTACAGTCTAGGATGGACCTTGGCCTCTCGCACAATTCTGTTCTGTTCGCACTTATCCTGAGCCTTATTCTTCCAGTCGGTAACCCCAAGTACTCTTAAGACCTCCTCAACATCCTTTAGCCAGGATTTCCTAGGGTCTCCTCTCTTTTTCTTTTTCCTGGGAAGCTTTCTCCGACAATCCTCTTCAACTTATATGTCAAAGGTCATCCTTTCGACGTGTCCAAGCCAGCTTATTCTTTTTGATTTTATCAACCGCACCTTTACTAGTATTCTAGAACTAAATTTAGTAATTCATCATGAAAATGTTTAATAAGAGATTATTCTTATAATTCAGAAGCAAATAATTCAGCTTCTTCATGTACAAGTTACCTTGCTAATGAAGAATTCTAGAACTGAATTATATAAAACTGGGAAATGGGAATCGATCCTTTTTAAACCAGAACGGAGTTCGAACTTCTCGGAATACAAATTGCCGGGGGTCACCTGTGGTGTAGTGGTTAGCATAGCAACCTACTAAACCCAAGATCGCGGGTTCGCAGCCCGGCAGATGACCTTAGGATTTTTTAAAGGGAGTAAAAATCCTTAGCTATGCCGTCCTTCGGAAGGGACGTAAAATGGGGGTCCCGAGCCTGTGCGATGTCAGGTACTCGTTAAAGATCCCTATCCTAATTATACCTGGATAGGCAAAATTTAGGACTCCCACCGTAGCATCGTCCGATTAGCCATAGCAGCATAAAAGTGACGTTAAACGAAATAAACAAACAAACAAACAAATTGCCGGACTAAATGTTTCCAACATGCACGTTAGTGCTAAATTAGCTAATTCCTTTAGAGTCCCTGCTGCATCAAAATATTATAAAACTCTTTAGCAAAGTAGAGGTGTGATGATAATTTTTATTAGTACTTTTGTTTTATTTTATTTAATTTTTTTGACTTTTTGTTTTTTGACTGGAGTTTTGTTATTCAGAACGAATTCTTGCAATAATAATATTTTCAGTAAAAGAAGGTTTGACAAATAACGTTGGATCTTTCTCCATAAAATGATCCAATTACTGAGCCTTTCTCTGGAAGGTTCCCTAGGGCAGTTCTTAACTCTTTCATTTTTATTTTATTTTTGTACTTTTTTAAATATTTATTTCTCTTAAAAATAAAAAATAAAATTAAAAAAGAAATACTTACACAAAAGCTATAAAGACAAAATAAATATGGTGATAAGTTAATATCCGACGCTGTTATAAACAGTAAATTAATTGTAACACAAAAGCAGCAAAATAAAAACATTTTATATATAAAACTCTCCCTAATGATCTCGTATTTAGTATAAAATAAAAAAATAAAAAATAATCAGCTCGCCAATAAATCCCAAAGTGAATAAATTATTTTTCTTTAAAAATAAACATTATTTTATTTTTTTATAATTTATTATGGCTTTCATTACCTACATTATAACACCTTATTTATTTTCAAAATTGATTTAGCTCTCAAATGCACCTTTTTATTTCCGTTCTTCTTGAAGAAGCTATTCCTATTCCTCAATGATTAGAATTCTGATATAAATAAAGATTAAAAAAGAAATAAAAATAAATAAGATTGATGTTTTTTGGTCACCTATATCGAATGCCTGATAATACCAGGTATGCAAGTTTAAAATGTCGTTTATTTCTTAAAATATATACACAGTAATTTAAAAAAAAGTATAATATATTTTATTCAAAGTACTGACCCTCGCTTTCTACACATTTTGTCCATCTCTCGGGCAATATATGGATACCATTCCAAAAGAATGCTTCATCTTTATTTGAAATCCATTCATCGAGCCATTTTCGTACGTTTTCGAAATTGTTGAAGTGTTGCTCCGCCAATGAGTGTCCCATCGATGAGAAGAGGTGATAATCAGAAGGCGCCAGGTCAGGTGAATACGGCGGGTGGGGTAGGAGTTCCCAACCAAGCGAAGAAATCGTTTCCTTAGTCAATCTGGCTGAATGTGCAGGAGCGTTATCATGCTGAAGAATGACTTTGGCGTGCCTGTGAGCCCATTCTGGGCGTTTTTCGATCAATGCGTGACTCAAATTGATCATTTGTTGTCGGTAGCGCTCGGTATTGACTGTTTCGCCGGGTTTGAGAAGCTCGTAGTAGACTACTCCCTTCTGATCCCACCACACACACAGCATTGTCTTCTTCCCAAAACGATCCGGTCTTGCACTCGATGTGGATGGTTGTCCTGGCGTTACCCATGATTTTTTTCGTTTGGGATTCTGAAAATAAATCCATTTTTCATCGCCAGTTACAACTCGATGCAAAAAACCCTTTCTTTCGTGGCGTAAAAGCAGCATTTCGCACACAGTTTTTCGTTTTTCCATCTGTCGTTCGTCCAATTCATTATAGAAAAAGGAGCTTATAGAAAAAATTCTACTCGATAATAAAAATTTAAAGTCCAAAGTTCAAACCCTCGAGGCCAAAATCAACCAGATTGAGCAGAATCAGCTGGTAAATTCTTTAGAAATTAGAGGAATTCCTCTGAAATCTGGGGAAACGACAGACGGAATTGTTTGCTCGGTCGGGGCGGCACTGGGCATAAAACTAAGTGTCGAGGATCTGGATATGGTTGAGAGGAGGAGGCAGAGAAGGGAAGATGCACGCCCCCCGCCGATCGTCGTGCGCTTTGTACGACACTCGATCCGAGACGAGTTAATCCGTCTTCGGAAAGTGAAAAGGGACTTTACCACCAGACACCTCGGATGGGACAGTGACGATAAAATCTATATCGGGGAAGAGATGACTCCGGCCAGCAGGCAGCTTTACTGGCTAGCTAGGCAGGTGAGGGCTGCAGGCAAGGTGAAGTACGTCTGGTTCGCCCGAGGAAGGGTCAGGTACCGCCGTGATGATGGTCAGCCTGTCGTGATTGTTAACAAACCGGAGGATTTGGAAATTTTTAAATGAGAGAAAGGAAACAGTTTCCTGCTCTTATTTTCATTCATTACTTATTTTCATTTATTTAGTTTTCTTTACTTCTTTATGTTTGTATTTCACTTTTATATTTCATTTTTATCTTTCTATATATCACAGAATTTCAAGAGCTGTCCAAAAACATTATCTTCTCTGTCTTTATACATTATATTTCATTTCAAAATTTCTAAGTCCGTCTTCAATAACTTATATATATTTTTAATTATTGTTTGTTCATTTTCTATAAAACAAAAGGAATTTACTCTTTTTCGATTTCCTACGATTTTCTTTTTTATACCATTTTTCATTTGTATTTGTATTTTACATATTTTGAATTTATATTTATATTTGTTCTTTATTTGTCTTTATCTATCTATTGTTTCGCTATCTATTAAATTTAGTAATCAAATTGTACCTTTTTCCTTAATTAGCGTCCTAAGTCAGTATCACAAACCCTTCTACAAAAACTATTTCTTCTTTCTCTTCCTATGAATAACATCCTTTTAACCTGTCATGTTAACTCTCAATCTCTCCTAGCACATTATGATGAATTCCTTTTCCACTTTCTACACAATTTCTACCATATTATTGCCATCTCGGAAACCTGGCTCAAACCGAGTGTTCCCTCTTCCTCTGCAAATGTTCCTAATTATACTCTCGTCCGTCATGACCGTGTGGACCGAAATGGGGGAGGCGTTGGTCTATACGTTCATGATAGCATGAGAGTTAAAATCCTTCAAAAATCCCCCTCTTCCGAAACTCCTCATATAGAATACATATTCACCGAAATCACCTTTGAATCTTCCTCTCTTCTTTACGCTGTAGCCTACCGCCCTCCTCAAGTCAAATATGATCCTACCTTTGAAACGTCCCTTCTCACCCATATTCCCCAATATAATAACATTATAATAACAGGAGACCTAAATACTAATCTCCTTACCAATTCCTCTGATAAAACATACCTAATTGACCTAATTTATTCCCTTGATCTATTTATTGTACCATTCCAACCAACCCATCATACCCAGTTTTCTGACACTCTCCTAGACCTATTTATTATAGATTCTCCTAAAAAACTACTTACATACTCCCAACATCCCGTACCGTTTCTCTCCTCCCATGACCTCATTCAAATATCGTTCAATATCCTCACTCCCATCCCCATCCCTAAGCAGATCTCCTGGCGTAATCTCGAATCATTATCTCCGGAAAGTATAAATCCTCTTCTTGATAACCTCTCACATTCTATTGAACCTATCTTCTCTTCCTATTCCGTTGATGAGATGGTGGAATGCCTCTCATCAAATCTCCTTTCACTCCTCAATCACTTAGCTCCTCTTAAAACATCCATATTCCGGCGTCCCCCAGCTCCTTGGATTACCCCAGCAATTAAAGAAATTATGAAAAGAAGAGATGCTGCCAGAAGACGTTTCAGGCGCACTCGGATACCTGAGGATTATTCTATGTTCAAGCACCTTCGAAATCTCGCTCAATCTACTCTCCGCCGTGCCAAGGCTCAATATTTTCATAATATCCTATCCCTGGCCCCGGATCCAAAGTCCAAGTGGAGAATCCTTAGAAAATTCTCTATTACCAGCTCCTCTTCTTGTTCCAATTTCCCAGTCACTCCCGACGACCTAAATTATTTCTTTTCAAATCCTTTTCCTGATAAACTTCAAACCATTTCTTTACCAATGTCACACTTTACTCCTCAAGCTGCATTTAATCCCGACAACTTCTATTTCCCTCACATTCTTCCCAATGACCTTATCACTTCCATTCTCAAATCCCGAACTAATGACTGCGGTGCCGATCAAATCCCGATAAAAATAATCAAACTCTGTCTTCCAGCTATTCTTCCGGCCCTTCTTCACATATATAATTTTTCCTTACAAAACTCCATTTTTCCTATAGCCTGGAGAAAGGCCTTAGTCCGCCCGTTAAATAAAATCCCTTCTCCATCCAACGCATCAGACTTTAGGCCTATTTCCATCCTCTCAAATTTATCAAAGCCACTCGAAAGATTGGTCAATGCCCAAATTACCTCCTTCCTAGAGCATAATAACCTCCTTAATCCGTTCCAATCAGGTTTCCGTTCCGGTTATTCCACTCAGTCAGCTTTGTTGAAAATCACACAGGACCTTTATTACTCCATGGATCAACAACAAATTACGATCCTTGTCATGTTTGATTTCTCAAAAGCTTTCGATTGTGTTGACCATTCAATTCTCCTATCTAAACTTCAAAATTTCTCCCTATCTAATAGTGCCCTAAATTGGTTCCACTCCTTCTTATCACATCGTTCCCAGTCAGTCATCATACCCAACAGTCCTCCTTCATCTTCCCTACCTTTAACCCAAGGTGTTCCACAAGGATCCTCCCTGTCACCAACCCTATTTTCTATCTATATCAATGACTTACCCAGCTTTATCCACAATTCCAATTATCACCTATATGCAGACGACCTTCAAATCTACCTATCTTTCCATCCTTCAGATATGCTCGAGGCATCTCGTAAACTTCAGGAAGACATTGATAACATCAACCGTTGGGCAGTGAAGAATAAGTTATATCTGAATCCAAAGAAAACTAAGGCTATCCTCATCGGTTCAAAACCCATCCTCCATACCCTTCCTTACTACCCATTGCTTTACCTTAATAACCTTCCTATTCAGTTCCAAAACTCCATTAAAAATTTAGGAGTTACCTTTGATCATCACCTTTCCTGGAATAACCATATCGCCCAAATTTCCAAAAAATCCATCATAATCCTTAAACAACTGTATAGATCCCGAGATTTCTTTTCCCAGAGTACCCGTCAACTTTTAGTGTCCTCTCTTGTTTTCCCTTGCTTTGATTACTGTTGTTTGGTTTATGGGGGGCTGTCTGGGGATCTCGAGATGAAGCTGAGGAGACTGATGAACTGTTTCATTAGGTTTATCTTCGGGATCCCTAGGCGGTCACACGTTACTTGCCGATACTCTGAGCTTGGGTGGCTATTTCCTAAATTTCGACGGCAATACTTTCTGGGTACCTTCATATACCAATGCCTAAAAACCAAAAACCCTTCCTATATCCTTGATTTATTAACTCTGCGTTCTTCCATCCACCACCTAAACACTAGATCCCAACCTTTTAACCTATATATACCCTCACATAAAACCGCTTCCTTTGACAAATCCTTCATCATTCGTGCTACCTCCTTCTGGAATTCCTTACCCACTTCTATTCGTAAAGCAGCTTCCATAACCTCCTTTAAAAATAACCTATTCCAGTACCTTTTAGACAATCAATCTTCCGCAAAGATGTCAATAATCAAATGAATACTTGATTATATATATATGAATGTATATATATATATATATATATATATATGCTGAGTGTATATATATACATACGATTGTATTTTATGTTATAATTATTATTTCATATATCAATTTATTTTTATTTTTTATTCAATTTAATTCTTTTTTTTTTTTCCTGTAAAAAATGTATGCTTTAATTACTGGAACATCTAATTTGTAAATAATTGGCCAGACAATTGTACTCTTAATTGTGCATTATTTTTATTCTTAGGGGACAATAAGTCCCAGAATAAAGTTTATTTTTCATTTCATTTCATTTCATTTTCATTTCATTTCATTTCATTTCATTTCATTTCTGCCATCATTTGTTGGGTTTGGGTATTGTCTTCGTCTAATAAAGATTGCAATTCGAAGTCCTCAAACTTTTTTGGTCGATTTTCTCGTTTTTGATCAGTAACATCAAAATCACCACGTTTGAAACTTTGAAACCAACGTTCACATGTCCTGACGGTTGGAGCAACATCGCCATAAGTCTCAACAAGAATTCGATGACATTCAGATGCCTTTTTCTTTTGATTAAATAAGAAAATCATGATATGCCGCAAATGCTCTTTATTTGGCTTAAAATTAGACATTTTTAACACCAAAGAAAGGTATGATACGTCCACGTAAACGACTTAAAAACAACTGACTTTTGTAAACAAATGACTAACAAACAAAATAGCGTTTAGAGATAAGCAAATCCTTCAATAGGCTAAGAGCGCATTCTATTGGAATTAAAACGACATTTTAAACTTGCATACCTGGGCAGGTAAGATTTTAAGATATCTGTGGGGTAAGAAATCGACAACAAGTTGGGTCAATGAAGTAAAAAGGGATTTAGAAAAAAAAAACAATATAAAAAAAGAGGAAATAAATAATAGAGAACACTTTCGGCGAAAAGTATTGAAAATGGAGGGATTCCAGGGCAGGAAAGTGAAAAGGACTTTGGTGCAAAATGGTTTGAGGACAGAAAGAGGAAACATGGTGAACAGATGAAAGCATACTGGAAGAAAAGAAAAGAACAAGGAAGAAATAATTGAAATTCGAAAAAAAAAATATTAAAAAAAACAAACTATTATAATTTAATAATTCGTTAAATATCTGTGTCACTTGTTTGTGTCAGAAAAGCATGTCACTGTCAGTGAGCTACAAAATAAATTAATTAGTTTCTGACGTGTGCTTCATATTGTTTATTATTAATTACTTTTACACGTGATGTATTTTAAAGAAATTATTATTTATTGCGCTTAGTTGTAAAAAATCCTTTTTGTTTTTTGTTCAAAGCTTAATATATATATACATATATATATATATATATATATATATATATATATATATATATATATATATATATATATATATATACATATAAACATTGAAAAACAACAGCATAACACACTGAAAAATATAACTAACGATGGAACTAGGTCAGGTTATAGGCAGAGTAGGGCAAAATTCAATCATAGCTATTTGAAAACTAATTTCCTGGAATCAATCATCTAGTTTATCTTGAATTAATCTTTCAGTTGATTTTCTAGTGAAATGAACATTATTTGACTGAAATATTTATTAATAAATTAGGTGATTCATTCCGAGAAAATGATTGTCTTATAGCCACGATTAAATTTTAGCTATTACTAAATTTTAGATATGATTAAATTTTGCTCATCTCTGGTTATATTTAAGAGCTATCGAAGTTTGTGAAACTCAATGTGAACAACATAAAATAGAAATAATTGAGAAATCAGAGATCTAATTATTTTCAAGACCAAACCCAGTTATGAATTTCTATTAAAATAAATGATTTTTTTTTTTTTTTTTTTAGTTAATACTTCGTTAATAACTACAACAGAGCGACTGTAATTCCTTTTTTAAACCATTAGCTTACGGTTTTCGCAGTTATTGGAATAGAATGGTTTGAATATTTTTGTTTGAAGTTATTCAGAGTTAACTTTTATTCAAGTAATTTAATCCATGTTGGCTTAAAATAAAAATATATAGTCCTGGTTTAATATATAGCAAATTAATTACTCTTAAAGAAAAGGGATATTATCTAAACATCAAGATATATTCTAACGTTTCCGAGAAGACATTTTAGTGTTGTTTTTTCTGTACCTGCAAAGAATTATTTGAATTTTTTAATGGAATAATCTATTTAATTAAAATTTTGGGGATCTAGGAAGATAGGATTTTCATTTGAATAGAAGGCCACTATCTAAGAAAGAAGATTTAAAAAGGGCAGGGAGGATAATGCCTACAAATTCCTCGAATGTCCTTCCCCCACCCCTCGGCCTCCCCCCACCCCAGCTAATCGCTACCGTATATTTAATATATTGCCAACATATATTATCTGTCTGTAATGCTAGCCCTAGGGTTATCTTCCTTCTCCTGTTTAGTCCTCCTTGGAATTTATCCAAGCCACAAGCTCTATAAAAGGTTTTTCTATATTCTCCTCTTAAAATGACAAAATGTGCATCAGGGTTGAGCAAGGTTTTTGTGTTTCCTGGTATAACATTATCATTCCAGTAAAATTGTACATTTTGGTATACCAAAAAGAAATTTATTTTTTTTCTCAGAAATTATTGATGTTGCACCTGTGTACAACTGAAACCCTATTTGGACCTTGTAGTGCAGCCACTTGCTAATTGTATAATATCCCAGTAAATTTAAGGTTTGGTAAGCCACTGATTTGATGATGCGCTGTACATGATCAGTAAAATTAAACCTTAAAAATCTTATAATTTCTCATGTGAGCTTCTATCCTAAATGTTGGATCAAATATGGTATTTTTTTTGTTCTGTACATTGCTTTTTTGTACTTGTACATTGCTAACATGTACATATTGCTATGTTTTGGTTTAAAATGAATATTTTCTACTATTGTACACAATTAAAGTTTACGAAATTTCCTAATTTTTTTATTTGTATTACATAGCGTGACAAAAATGTGCAGTGGAAGATCCACGACTTGCCGAAACTGTTGGCAGTCAATGATATTTAACTTATTTAAATAAATTCGATAATGCAAGAAATAAAAAATTAGTCATGTATGCATAGTTCAAATATATATATAGCTCTTATGTAGATATTGTCCAACTTTTCCCATTTTTTGACTAGCTCTAGCAGCAAAACGGTTGGTCCTATAATAAATTTTAGAAATAAAAAATGTAGGAAACTTTGGCTGCTTTAATTATGATTATTGTGACTTTTGCAAATAACGGCCTTTTTTTTTTCGAAACATAGTGAAAAAAACTGAAAATGTACCAACATTTTGGCAATATATGAGAATTTTGGCATGTTTTGTTGCCTGGCGTGGGTATTTCACACGCTATCATCAAATATATATATATATATATATATATATATATATATATATATATATATATATATATATATATATATATATATATATATATATATTGTATTTCGCATCGAGATAGGGAGGGAATTCAATAAAGGATAAGCACATATGAAAGGATTTCTTAAAGGAGGCATTTCGATGTGCAGGAGTATATAGGTTGTGATGGGTATTTAAGTCCTTGTATTTAAGAGGCAGATAGAGGGTGCAGAAATTAGTTGTAATAGATTATAGTTGTTGCTTTTGTTTTTTGGTTTTTAAGGATTGAGATATGTACCTACGAATGTAATGA
Organism: Euschistus heros; assembly: GCA_003667255.2. Lineage (NCBI taxonomy): Eukaryota > Metazoa > Arthropoda > Insecta > Hemiptera > Pentatomidae > Euschistus > Euschistus heros. The sequence goes on along the minus strand of RCWM02000331.1, from coordinate 974,270 downwards.
CTTCAGAAATTAGGGTAAAGTCATTCTATTTTAGAATACTATTGAGGGGTATATTAAAATCTGGGAACCTTAAAACATATTTGTAAAAAAAATTGGTCTGTTACATCCATGAAACGTATGTGCTATATAACTTATGAGCTATGAGAACAGATATTCTTATAGATTTTTAAAAAAATTATTTTATAACACTTCGTGAATATTGATGAAATATTTGTATAACTACTAGCTATTCGTTCCATGTCCTTTACGAATCTCATTCCCGGTACGGTTTTCTATCACTTATAGTTTTATTTTATCTCTAACATTGTAGATCTAGACAAAGGTTTGCAGAGGTAAGTTAAAGTAAGTTTTGTATTCTTGAAAACTTTTTTTTTTTTTTTTTTTTTTTTTTTTTTTTATTCGAGAAGTTTCTACTATCCGATTTTTCTATTATCTGCGCTTTGAGAATCTTTCAATTTGAATAAACTTAGATTGATTTTTCCTGCTTCTGCATAATAACACATAATATGCATTACTACATAGCTATAATATATTGAATCTCTATAAATAATTATACAGACATATTATAAGTCTTGTAAATAGTAAGTTTCATAGTACATTACAAACAAAGATTTTATGTTCAAATCTTGGTATTAGTTTAGGCATCATAAATTAATGAAAAAAAAATTGTAGAATCAACATTTTCAAAGCATTTGAGAGATGACAGATATATGTAGTACGGATCTTTCAGATATAAAAATGAACAAAAAAAGGGATCATTTCCAGGAATAAAATAATAGTGGATCAATATTTTCGCGATTCTGTCACATTAATATAAAATTAATTAATATGAAATTCGATTATATATTAATAGGCTGATTACACGATTCTTCATAACTATTAAGAGAAAGGGATGGTGCAATTTTTAAACTCACCTATGAATACACTCTGAGATTAACTAGACAAGTGTTCCAAGTTCCCAATTAATTACGAAATACTTATTTACACATTTACATAATAATTAATATCATTTTGACAACTGGAATTGAATTTTGGGGTTCCACTAAACCTTCCAATTCTCGTATTCATTCCTTAAAATCCAAATTCTTTCTTAAATCTTAATGTTCTCTTATATATGACAAATAAACCTATACATAAGGATCTAAATATCCCTTACTTTCCTTTACTAGTTATTAATTTGTCATTGTAATAATTTTACTGCACATTTAGTTATTGTATATATTGTATTATGTTGTAAATATACTTAAAGTAGTAACCTCCGAAAAATACTGCAATAAACAGTTAGGATTGATGAATTAATTTCCACTTCTATTGAGATTATTTTGTTAGAAAACTAGTTTCGAATGCTAAACTTTCATCTTCAGTTCTAAAACATACAAAATTTTTTAACACATCAGTACTGTGTTACATGGATTATATACACTAAAGTTTTCAAAAATGTAAGACAAGAAATCAAACATGAGTACTCACTTCAGAAGGTCTAAGAGATAACTGAAATATACCCATCGTTAGAATTGGAAGGGGGCAGGTAAGTTAAATGTTTGTGATTTACTATAGGATTTCCCTTATGACTCATTGGATTTTTCCTTGGAAATGTTTATTTGGTCATTTAAACAAAAATCTGGATCGGTTTTAAACGATTTTATTATTTCTAATGATTTATAAATATTTAATTTTAGGTTATTTTCTACTCGATGTAGTATTTTTACTTCCGAGTCTTTATTAAATTTATGGTTATTTTCATTTTGAGGGATAGCGGAATTAAGGTTTTGGGTCTTATTAGGGTATGCTACTTAATGTTCTTTTACTCTTTGATTTACGGATCGTATTTACCGTGTAAAAACTGGACGATCGGTCTTCTTTATTTGTCTTTTTCTATTTGTTTTGAAATATTCAGATTTTGCTATGTAACACTTCTGCTCATAAATTCTTATGAAACTAGATTGCAGTTTAAAAAAAAAGAAAAAAAGTTAAATAACCCCTTCATCACCATTCTCTATGGTTACTAAATTGATTAAGTAGAAGGCAATCTACATAATATAAATGGAACGTACTGTATTCATTTACATAAAAATATCACGTGAGTTTATTTTAAAAATAATTTTAATCCATGTTTGAATTTTGTTTATATACTCATTTTGTATATAAATATACCCAGGATAGGACTTTGGATGATAAATAGCATTGTAAATGCTGTTCTCCCGAGGAATGATCGGACAGGCGGCCGGGTTTGGTAGACAAGGGGTAAGCACTGACCCAACTAATCGAGACAAATGACCGCTGTATTCAAAGGCTTGGTATTAACCATCTTCCGAAAGGGATCCCAGTCCTAGGCTATCCTTTGTCTCTATCTGTCCGCTGTTTGTTTTCCTTGTTAAGGGATCCTCGTTATCCTGAGAGTGTAATTATGAGAGAATAGTTATTGTATTGTTATCTATATCTTGCTATGCTATATCTTTATCATTGTATTATTTTTATTTATTTACTTTTATTTTTATATCTTTATTTTTTCTTGAAATAAGTACTGTCCACCATTTGTAATTTACTCAGTTGTTATAACATTGTATTTATATTTTTCCATCAGTTATTTATGCAAGAACATATTTTGACATGCTCCACACTTATTTCGTTACGCTGTCTGTTGGTGTTGCTTGGAGCGAAAATTTGACGACAGTTACATTATTCAATTTAATTTAATAGAATTTATTTTGGTTTATAACGTCTATCGCTAGGACCTTTCGTATAAAACGTTAAAACGTTTTAGCCTACGTCTACACATACATATTTTTTGACGTAAGTATTTGCGTCAAATCATTTGAACGTTGGACGGTGTAGTGACAACACGAGGGGTCGTCTAAATGTACTGCGTTGCGTCATTTTTAGAATCCGTTAGCCTTTTGGAGGACGCATTTGTCTACGTTAAGTACGGACGTCATTACGTCAAGGTGATGGGAGGACACATAGAAGTAGAGGGAGCGTCTCAACATGACATAAAACTCTCCGTCATTGCAGCAGTTTAAACTTGGATCTCGACTAACTCATCGCTCTAATTCAGGAAAAACCATCTAATTCATCTCTTATCCAATCCTTACAATCCAAAATCCTTCGAAAAATCCTCAATGCACATTACTTTGTCACCAATAAAGTTATCCATAAAGATCTTAATGTTCCTATATGTTGCAGATTTAGCCCAAACCAGATATCAATCTTTTCATAGTAAGCTCCATAACCACTCAAATCCCCTAATTTCTCAACTTGCTTCCCACACCATTCCTGATAATCCTCCGAGGCGTCTGAAAAGAAGATTGCCCAGAGACCTTCTAGTGTAGAATTTTTATTAAAGTGCTACTGATGAGTAGTTCTTTTCAAGTTTTGTCACGTTATTGTAATAGTTGACAGCACATTTACTTGATGTATATATTTTTTATTTTATTAAAAAAAGAATTAAAAAGCTATTATTATTATTTTTTAAATTTATATTAGATATACTTATATCTTCCTTTTTCTTATTTACCCTCAAATGTGTAAAATTTTTTTGTATACTACAGAATGTAACATTTTTGTAACACGCTTGTGTAGCTCTGATTGTGTTGCTCGGTTCGAAATTTTTCTGATATTTTTCTAATTAGAATTTTAATGGGAAATATTTTTCGTTATACAACATTAGCCGCTAGAACCTACCATTTAGGAGCTATATTGTTTTGAATGGAAAAACACACGTTTTAAACCGCTATTGTCTCTCAACTTTGTGTATTTCAAATAATTACTGATTGTTAATTTGACTATTAATTTAAGTAATCTTAATTTTAAAATTCTAATTAAACACCCATATAGAAAATCAGAGAATTCTCGCTTAACTGAGGTTGGCCAGCAAAAGGAATACCCGACTGTCGTGCGGTGGCATGCATAGACAATTTAACAGTGATCAATCGTGTGAGTTTTGTGACACAGATGTTAGCGATGGTATCACACACTTTTTGCTGGATTGTTCGGCATTTAGGAGACAAAGGCAAAAGTATTTAAGCAAGTATTTCCTTCCCAAACCTACTCCTGAGTTGACCATTGAAAATGTTTTAACCGTTAAGAGCACAAAGCATTTAAAAGCTATTTATTTATTTATAACAAATACATTTAATTCAGATGGTGATTAGTTATCTCGAAGTATTATGTTTAATTTTTGTTTGTCTAAAATTTTATTTTTATTTTTCAGTCGAAAATTTTATTTTTTTAATTGTACTTATTATGTGTTGTATATTTATTTAATTTTATATTATGTGTGATATATGGATTTTATATTTGTTTCAATTTATTTATATATTTTATTTCATTTTAACTGTTCATTCTGAAGTCAGACCTCCTGTGATCGTAATTATTTTTACAAAATACAGTAATTCATTCATTCATTCAATTTTAAAATTCTAAATTGGAAATTGGAAAAAAACAGTTGATCATTAGCAGACCTATCTAACGATGATAAAATATTTCTTCATGAAATTAAAAGAAAAAAATACAAAGAAAAACAGAAGAAAATTAGAAAATTCAGTGGATTCACTTCCTCCAAAATTTTTCAGAAGTTCTTCAAGTTCAGTTTTTTTATTTTAAGAAACGTATTGACTGTTAAGTATGATAAAGGAAGAAGATGGTTGGGGATGCAGTCAAAAAGGTTCGACCAGCAAAGCACACACGTTGGCAAACAATTATAGTATTTTTGCTAGGGCTTGTTTCTTTTTGTCTGCATTCCTTCCTAATTATATTTTTTGACCATACTTAACAGTGAACTAAGCATTTCTTAAAATAAAAAAAAATGAATAAAAATTAAACTTGAAGACCTTGTAAAAAAACTTGGGTGGAAGTGATTCTGCTAAATTTTTTTCTTCTGTTTTTTTCCGTAATGTATTTAATTTAAATTTGATGAAGAAATGAAATATATTCCCACCGTTTTCTACAGCGTTAAATTTTCCATTTCTTTCCTTAGCTGAGCTTTCTTTTATGTTAAATAGTTATCAAAATGAAATGCTTCAAAATAAATCAATTAGCTTGGAGGTCAAGCAGAAAAAAAAAAAAAAAAATTGACGTTTATGTTTTTTGTAAACCAACTCTTTCTCACTCCCTGATTTTTGACATGATTCTGAAAGTAAAAAGCTTTAGATTTTCATAAATGAATATTTATGTTATATTTGATTAAATTTCGACCGTTTTTTAGGTAACAAAACCTCATGGTTGTTCTACTATGAAAATTTGCATTATTTGCTTGCTTTAAGTGGAACTAGGCTAATTACTTTAGGGATGATATGTGTTTATGATTTTATATATGCTATTTCAAGAGTCTCTCTAATATTACTTCAAATTTATTTTTGGAACTCTTTAATTGAAATAATGGTTTGTCATTTGTTAATTAATGGAGGTGGGATCATTCATAATAAAATGGAGATCTCGTAAAAATAAACAATTTTTAAGAAATTATATATGCATAATAAATAGGCAGTAAATTCCGTGGCGTTTTCAAGGAGAGAAAAGGTTGAGGAATGGATAATAATAATAAACTTCAAAATGGATCCCATATCAGTACCTAATCTTAGATTAAAAATTAAAGTTTTAGAGGATATGTGATCGAAATTCACCACGTTTGAAAGAAATCGATGTTCCATTGTTATGGGCATTCCTTAATGATATTCACTAATCCCTGTTGAACAGATCCGCTACCTAGGACTCTACTTGGACAAACATCTAACTTGGAATCCACATACAAGACTAAAACGACAAAAAAGCTGCCCGCCGTTACAGGCTACTACAACATTAACTAGGCAAACGTTCAAAGCTCCCAATTAATTCCGAAAGACTTTTTTACATGACTGTGATTAGACCTTTTTATACCTACAAAGTTAAGCTTTGGGGCTCAAACCAATTTATCCAATTCATCTTGTATCCGATCCTTACAATCCTTCGAAAAATCCTCAATGCTCCTTACTTTGTCACTAATAAACCTGTCCATAAAGATCTTTATGCTACATATGTTGCTCATTTAGCCCAAAGCAGATACCTATGATTTTATAGTAAGCCCCATAATCTCCCAAATCCACTAGTTTCTCAACTGCAAAAAACAAATTATATGCACTAAAACAAAAATTCTTTTAGATGTTCTCGAGGCCATCTTTTTAGACGCCTTAGAGGGTTATTCAAAATAGAAAAGGAAGCAAGTTGATTTTAGTAACCATTACAATTACCATAAAAGGATAGGTATATAGTTTCAATTTGAAATTTAGTTTTGTATTTTTCTTTATATAATGTTGAGAAGAATTGATAATAAATTCTGTTAAGAAAGACTTTGTAATTAAATTCCAGGCTAGATTTATAACTAGAGTTTCTAGATCTTTTGCTAAATAATTCTGAAGATAGACAATTCCCAACGGTGGAGTTGCTAAACTGCCTAGGTAGTCGATTTGAGCAAGTGTGCGGGCTAGCAACTTGGTCTTGCTAGCGTTTGCAAGTTTTGGAATATTTATTGCGGCAATGGAATTCCTCTACCATTTCACGTATTTCAGTAGATGTTGATGTGGCGTTAAAAATTTTATATGATTTGGTTACCTTATTGTATTGGCCATGACACACATAGGAAAATAAATGAATATAAATACAGTTTAAAAACATATATATATATATATATATATATATATATATATATATATATATGTGATCGCTTATGCATTTTTGAAATAATGCCAAAATTACTTCTAAACGTTTATAAATTATTTTATCAAAAAAAAAGAAATTCCTGACAATTGGAAAATTGGACTCTTAGTTTTAATACCAAAACCATCAACTGATAAGCTAAGACCTATCAGCATGCTTCCAATCATGAGCAAAATTATGGATAGCATTATTAAAAACAGACTCGTCCATTTTCTTCTTAAAAATAATATAATAAATAAGCAACAATTTGCCTTTTTACCAAGGACAGGTACACTAAATGCATTGCCATTCCTAAATTTGCATATTACTAATGCTTTAGACAAAAAGATCAACTTATTAGTCTAGTTATCAAAGGAGCATTTGACAATGCTTGGTGGCCTGCTATCCTTTATAACTTGAAACAATATAACTGTCCTCAAGACTTATATTTATTAATTAAAATTTCCTCGATAACAGACGTTTACTACTAAAAACAAATACATTAACTTACTCAAAATCTTTGACAATAGGGACGCCACATGGATCAGGAATTTCACCCATTTTATGGAATATTTTAATAACTACAATATTTGATCTAAATTTACCGAACGAAATTAAATTACTAAGTTATGCCGATGATATACTTCTTTTAATCAGAGGGTGATGTTTTAAAAACTTACCAGAACCCACAAATTTAGAACTACAAAAAATATCAGATTGGACAAAAAATAATAAATTAAAACTAAACACATTGAAATGTAAATATATCATTTTTAGCAGAAAAAGGAATATACCGGACCTAAACCTGCATATAGACAAAGAGAGAATCGAAAGAACGGAAACACTGACCTTTTTGGGCGTGCTATTCGACAAAAAAACTAAAATGGACACAACATATTGAAAAAATATATAATACGACTTTAAAAACCATCAACTCTCTCACTGTTGCTGCACGGACAAATTGGGGCTTAAAAGCTGATTCTCTGAAAATTATCTATGAGGCAGCATTGATTCCAAAGATGCTATTTGCGGCACCAATTTGGCATAAAGCTATTCAGGAAAAATTCAACCTTCAAAAATTACAGAAGTTACAACGGCTCATAGGAATCAAGATAGTAAAAGGATACAAAACTATATCACATGATGCAGCATGTGTTTTAACCGGCATGATACCTATAGACTTAAAAATAAACGAAATAGTGAAATTCACATCAATAAAATTAGATAGTTGTGACTACGGAACTATCTTAAAAGATTCAACAGACTACGAGACTAAACCTTCACACTGGCTACACCCTGCGATACACGCGAAAATTAATACACAGTTAACACAGATTGCAGAGAAACCTGCAGACGTTACTAATATATTCACAGACGGAAGTAAAGAAGGGGACAATGTAGGCTGTGCTTGGCTACTTTGGGTCAAGAGAGAAAACACGATAAGTGCTAAATATAACCTGGGAGCAACTTGTTCTAATAACCAAGGAGAAAAATATGCAGTCTTAAAAGCAACAGAATTCCTTCTTGATCTTCCTACTAACGTACACCACGACATTGTAATATTGACAGATAACATGACTCTAATACAATCCATACTTAAAGTATTCATGACCAACTAACTGAAATCATTAGACAAAATATATACACACTTATTTTATCAAGTATCAATATTGACATAAAATGGGTTAAGGGGCATTCTGGCATTAACGGAAATGAAATGGCTGACACCTTTGCAAAAGAGACAGCCAAAAGTCAACTATTTCCGTCATATAAGAAAACACCACTATCATTTCTCAAATATGATATATAACAAAACATAATATCAATTTGGAATGATCGCTGGATTAAATCTGAAAAATCCCCAAGCCTGCATAAAATTCATTCCAAAAATAACAAACAATAATTTTAACATACTCAAATCCACGCATTACAAACTGACACAGGTCTTAACAGAACATGGACAAACTAAATCATATCTAAAAAGGTTTAATTTAATAAATAGTAACACATGTACTTATGACGGACGAGAACATACTTTTAAACATATAATTTACGACAACAAATACAGAGCTGAATTTACAAAATTTATCTATAGCTTGGACTTTGACCAACTGACCAAGGACTGAGGAGGTGGAAGGACATTTTATGAAAAGTCCTTTAAATATTTAAAACTATGTGCTAAAATCAGCCATGGACCATATTTTTTATTTCTAATTTTCGTAATCAATTTGTAATGTTTTATTTGTTTCTTTTATATTCTAAAAAAAATTGTTATATGTTCAATAATATGAATTATCTTAATAATATTATTGTAAAAGTTTCAATGTAAATGTAATTATGATAATTAAGGTACGTAGTATACATTTGTATGGAACGTACAACCTAAATAAACGGTCCTTTCAAAGGGTTACTTTGAAAAAAAAAAAAAAAAAAAAAAAAAAAAAAAAAAAAAAAATATATATATATATATATATATATATATATATATATATATATATATACTATATATTTGTCAAATACCACTCACTCATTTAATACGAAATCTCAGAATATGGTATTTGGAGATAAGCTAAGTTAAAAAATAGGTTAGATGTTTAAGCCGCACACTTTGACCACAAATTAAGTTCCTTATAGTTTTAAACAAACAAAAATACGATCGATATCGAAACCTTATTATGGCTGCAGAGGTGGACCCTTACAAGTTTGAGTTGTTTCGTGACGAGAAGCTATTAAAAGGCTTATGTTAAAGATGAGGTTAAATGATTTATGTTCTCTGGTGATGTCATGTAAGGCCAGTTCGAGGTAGGGACAAAAACTGATAAGAATCAGTGAGTTCTATCAAGTGAATGATTCTCTTCAGTATCGTCTCATGTACTGCCATGGAGAAGATGGGTACAGTATTAACATCCCTCAGCGTGACCCAAACACGAATACACCACTTAAGAAAACTGTGTCTGCAGCTGATTTTTACGCCTAAATGTTAGTGCAGCGAGGAGGTGAAGAACCTTATTTACTTTAATTTCGTAATCTCCTCAACCAATTTATGCTTGATATGTACGCAAAAATTGAGAAGTTGAGACTATATCACTTAAAGTATGTCAAAAGAGAAGCTGATGGTCTGGTATTAGAGCTGGGTAAAATGGTAGTGCTGCCTCGAAGCTTCACTAGAGGACTATCAAAATAATATAAAATTAACTTTTGCAAATTGTTAAATTTACTTATTAAAATGATTCTAAGAATGGAATTCTTTAGGTTTATTTAAGTAATAATAATTATCAACGTTAAGCTTAACTTTTACTAATTTAAGTTGTCCTGCATCCTAATGATATTAAACCGTAGCGGAGCAGGGTACTTTCAGCTAATATGTATATATACGTATAATTAAAATATCACATGCGAACTTTAATAAATATATTCCTGCTCCAGAATTTGTGACTTGCTCTTATATTCTTTGCCTACTGTTGTAGTTAAAAAAAAAAATCGACTTCTTCCTTACTGGAAAAAACAACAAAAACGCTATCAATTTGTAGGCTAAAAACGTGAATTTTTTCATTAAAATCAATATATATATCCTAAACGGTAGGTGTTAGTGACAAATGTTATATAACAAAACATATTCTCCATCAAATTTCTGATTGGGGAACATTATAAAACATAAAAAATAGAAAATAGATAACTTCTAGGTAATCAATCTTCAAATAAGATAATCAAAGTTATTTTATTTTTTGTTATTTCTATATTGATATTTACAGCTATACACAATATACAATAGTTATATTTGAGGTAAAATGCTTATAATAACCTGTTCAATAACTTGTAAAGAACTACTCATTAATATTACTTATACAACGGTTCTGCATAAGTCCCTAGGCCATCTTTTTTTCAGACACCTCTGAGGGTTAGTGGGAATCGAGTTAGAAGCAAGTTGGGAGACTAGTGGATTCGCGTGGTCATGTACGTGGGTGGCTAAAAATTTTTAAAAAGTTTCCAACCTCAACGTAAAGATGGCAGCTTTAGTAAATAAAAGTCTGGTGAATTCGTTGTTCATCAGTTGACAATGACTCACCAAAATTTCAGCTATTTGGACGCGAAGTTGTTATGTAACAGTCGTTTGAGTGAGTTGATGTGAGTGTTTTGGTGAAAATGGACAAAATCTGTCATTAAGTATTTGTTTTTGAAAAGGAATACGCCTACGCAAATCAAAGATGAGTTGGACTCTGTGTATGGGGAATCTGCACCATCATTTACTATAGTGAAATTTTGGGCGGCTGAATTTAAACGTGGCCGTAAGATGTTGAACGTTGAACGTTCGGGACGTCCAAAAACTGCAAGTACTGACAAAAACATCGCCAAAGTTCACAAGTGTTTGTCACATATTAAATCAACATTTAGGCGTGAGAAAGCTGTCCGCGCTTTGGGTGCCGCGTTTGCTCACGATAGACCGTGTTTGAATGGACATTTCCAACGCTCTATTTGCGCAATAAATCCGAGTTTTGGCGTCGATTAATTACTGTAGATAACACATGAATACATCATTACGCCTGAAACAATAGAGTCCAAACAGTGGACTGCAAAAGGGGGAACCGGCTCAAAAAAAAAGCAAGAACTGTTTTTTCGGCTTGGAAAGTGAAGGCCCAATTGATTATCTTCAAAAAGGAAAAACGATTACATGAGCATACTACACATCATTACTTGACGAACTGAAGGCAAAACTTCCGGAAAAACGGCCACATTTGTAGAAAAAAGAAATCCTGTTTCACCCAGACAACGCACCGTTTCACACCTCAGCGGTTTGCCATAGCGAAAATCCACGAATTACGGTTTGGACTGCTTGACCATCCGCCTTACTCACAAGATCTAGCCCCAAGGGTCTTCTTTTTGTTCCCTCATCTAAAGATTGCGCTCAAAGGACACAGATTTTCGTCAAATGAAGAGGCAATCATCTTCGTTAACAATTATTTTGCAGAGAAAAACGCCGAGTACTATTTGGACGGGTTACAGAAATGGGAGTATCGCTGGGGAAAATCTGTAGAGTTTCAAGGAGACTTGAAAAATAAAAATAAATTCAGAAAAAAATGTTTGTATATTTGTTAGGTCAGAAACTTTTCAGACCACCCTCGTAGCTTTTCATAGAATGATTAATATCTTGTTATGCCCAATTTTACAACATATGGGGCGTTTAGATCGTATCCACAAATGCGTGAATAGTTTAATAACATAATTATATATTTAGAGGTATTATTTTTTTTTCATATGTGATTGTATTTTTTTTTTTTTTTTTTCAGTCGACAATTTGTGCCTTAACTACTGTAATTGTGCATTCATTATAATTATGCTCATTTATTCATTTATCCAAGAATATTTTCTAAATTACAAGACAAACGCAACTAAAGGAATGCCAACTTTAGCTTGATATAAAAAAGAAAAGGCCCTTCAAGGTGAACCTTTAGATAGGCCGTGGGACATTGCATTTGAACAAAATGCTGGCAAATCACAATGGCGACCCTTATCATTAATTCAGACCATGCTATTACGCAAGAGGACCTTACAGCTCTGGTCGACACGACACGGCTAACCTATCATTCCGAGCAAATACTAAACCTTGCACGCACGCTGTTTGACTTCTTTTGTCATTTGCTAGGTTAGAGCTAGAACTGTATTTAGATTTTGTTTAAGATATTTATTAATTTTAAGGGTTACGACATCGAACCGCTGCGCCCCTCCCCCCACCCTCTGCTTTCACAAACGTTTTCTATTCATTGTAAACTTCTTTCGAGTTATTTCCATATTTTCGTCACAACCTTTCGTGGGAAAATTTTATTCTTATTACTGTTGTTAACAATAACCTGTTAACAACTACCCCAACCCTCTAACTCATTCATTATCCTTATAACCCTCCTCGCAGTTAAAACGTTAGTGGTCCGAAACGTATCGCTGAGATTTATTATTGGAGTTCTGGCTATGACCATCTTCCCTACTCAAATCCTGTGCGGCTGTGTTATAGTGCTAGAGCTATAGCTATAGCTGAAATAACAGCGCTGGGAAATCTTTGAGCCCTCCCAAGTTGGTGAAATTAGCTTGGTTTAGGGTCTCTGTTTGTATATATTGTGAATAGATTATGATTGTGTTTAAGATTCTTTTTTTCTTTTTCTTCCTTATTTTTTATTTATTAGTTTCAGCTATTATTTATTTATTTATTACATCGGCACTACGGTCCTACAAGGACCCGAACCTCCTCGACAACAGCCAACCAATCTGTTCGATCTTTCGCTTTCTCCCTCCATCCCTGAACCCCCAACCGCCTCAAATCTTCCTCCACATCATCCATCCGATTCGGGGACGTCCTCTCTTTCTCCCATCCGGTTTCCCGTATAGCATTTTCTTTGGCATCGTTGGGTCGACCATTCTTTCCACATGACCTATCCACTGTATACGTGCTCATTTTATCATCGTCACGATGTCGGATTCCCCAAACAGGTTTATGATATCTTCATTCTTTCTCGTCCTCCAAAATCCTTTCTCGAAAACTCTGCCCCATATTCTTCTCAACACCTTCCTTCAGCTATTATTACTTTTTTTTACTTTTATTTATTTAACTTTATTTTATATCATCGCACCATATCACATGAATGAGTCTTTGCCATCTATATTATTCTTTGCCCTTGAGTGAGGCGGCTTTTAATGATTCAAAAAATAAATAAATAAATAAATAAAAAATTAACTTGTGATAGTCGTTTCTCTATTATGGAAATGGGATCAAGGAAATATCAAGTTTCAAAAACTAAACTCATGTTGATTTTACTGCTATTTTCTGTAAACCTTTCTCATATTAGAGAATTGAAAATGAGAATATAAAAATGTAAAACACTAAATCCATGTTGAAAGTAATTTTGTTAACTTCTGTTACACTTTCTTGCATTAGAGGAGAGTAAATAAATAAATATCAGTGTAGCACTCAATACGTGCCGATTGATGTTAAGTTCTATTACACCTTCTAACATTAAATAATAAAATAAGAACACATCAACACTACTATACATGCTGAATTAAAAAAAAAAAAAAAAAAAAAAAAAATATGTATGTCCATTGGTAAGCTTGGAGGATTGTGCTATCGATCAATGTGAAAATCAGATTAATGGAGGTTGGACGAATTTGTAACAGCATTGGTTTAATTTCGTTACAAATTCAAGATTTATTGATAAAATGTTATATATTTGTGTTTGTCATAATTATTATATATCATATTTTCATTTTTCAGGTGAGTTTCAACTATTATATGTGATCAATGCCAGCAATAATTTTTCAGGTATGTTTAGCTTCTATTATGTACTATGATAAATTATATTTATAAATGAGAATGTGCATATATTGTATATTTATTTTTCCTTCATGCATCGTGCACAAAGAAATATTTAAAAAAAAATCTATTAAATAAAATTATTAAACAAATTATTTTAGGACGAAGCGTTTTAAGAAAAAAAAAATCTTTATTCATTGATGAGTATTCAGCCCAATCCTGTCACTTTCCTCTTCTGTCTCCCGGCACCCGGCTCGCACACTTCCATGGGTTTCCTTCTCTCGCCAAGAGTCCTCCCAACGTTCTCTCTCTCTCTCTCTCTCTCTCTCTCTCTCTCTCTCTCTCTCTCTCTCTCTCTCTCTCTCTCTCTCTCTCTCTCTCTCTCTCTCTCTCTCTCTCTCTCTCTCTCTCTCCTCTCTCTCTCTCTCTCTCTCTCTCTCTCTCTCTCTCTCTCTCTCTCTCTCTCTCTCTCTCTCTCTCTCTCTCTCTCTCTCTCTCTCTCTCTCTCTCTCTCTCTCTCTCTCTCTCTCTCTCTCTCTCTCTCTCTCTCTCTCTCTCTCTCTCTCTCTCTCTCTCTCTCTCTCTCTCTCTCTCTCTCTCTCTCTCTCTCTCTCTCTCTCTCCATCTCTCTCCCTCCCTCTCTTCACCTGTGTCAATGACATGCGTTACTATTCGGGGGGGGGGATGGGCGGTGTCTAAATGGTGTATGCGACAATACATTTCGCGGGTGGAGTTGTCAAGCTACCCTAAAGCAATACGAAAAGTTGTGCAGAAATCAGATGATACTGTCTATAATCCACTTGAATTTATAATGTCATTATTATCAATAGTTTATATCATTATAAAGAGACGTCCCGAAATAAATAAAGCTATGTGATATTTCTACTGGAACACGTTATGCCGTCTAAAGATGGAATCGTTCATGACGATAAGGAAAAGAAGATGAAGTCGTTACCCTCAACAGAATAGATTTCGGAGAGAGGGCTACCTAAAAGAGGCGGAAATGGAGCGATATCCCAATAATTGGCAATTACGTTCAAACTGCTGGCTACACGGTTTCGCTTTCAAATATCTATCTTTTATCTGAAGGCTATGTAAATATCTTCCATTACTTTATAGCCTATATTTTGTACTTGGGAGATTAATTGATCGTGACATCAATTTAGGCACTGCAGTCCTTTATCGCTACGATTAAAGGCGTTGATTTGATTTGAGGATTGGATATTACTCTCAGTGATCAGTTAGTAAAACTGGTTTCAAGAGAATGGCATTTACTCAATTTTCAGATGTCCGTTTCTATACAGATGTCAAAGCTAAAATGATTAGCGAAACATTGCCTATCCACATATTTTCTATTTATTATCGCACTAATACTTTCGACAAAAGTACCTCTATAAAGATTTAATTCATTGAGAAGCACATTTATAATCACTTTAATTTAATCATTTTTCAATGATTCAATCTGTTGGTTTGTCAAGAAGAAGATGCCCTTTTAAAAACGGACCAGTTTAATTAATTTTCAAAACGACATAAATCTATCACAAATTACCCAAATTACCCAATTTACCCAAGGGATCAAGCTTGGATCGGTGTTTCCCTGGGATATTTGTATAAAGGCGCCCAATTGCAAAACGTAGCAAATACACCAAAAATCTAAAAATTGAGTTTTATATACCGTTCGACCCAGCTCCTTGCCACGCAGAAGGCTGTCTAGGTTTTAGGTTTAAAAACGCAAGAAAATCTGTTCAAATTTACAGTTAAAAATCACATACTGTTGCAAAAGGGATTAAAACCATGCCTATCACAGTACCAAAAGGGAGTATCTCACAATATGGCTGCCACATTGTGCATATTATTTGTCAGATTTAGGAGACATAAACGAGTTGCAAGAAACACAATTAGCTGATTATAAAAGTTAACCTGTTATTGTAATCGTAATTACTATTTACTAGTCCATGAAATTATATATATTTTTTTTTGTGTTATACTTAACTAATAAATGTTTTTAAACATTATAAAAAAAGTTTATAGATAGTTATTTGTTTTGAATTTTTATGTTACCTACTAAACAACACAGTCAATAATATTTTGATACTACTACATAGTTTAATACTTTAATTTTGTTCCTCAATACTCTAAAAAATAATCGCATTTATGTGTACAAATAATTTCTAATGATAAATTGTTTTTAGCCATTTTCAAAGAAGTTTTACTTAAAGTCTATCTAGAAGTAAGATGAGGAAGGAAAATAATTTGTTTACCTATTGTAAACCACAATAGGTGTATTGTGATTACATAGACTAGTCCATGTATGTACATACGAGTATATCGTTTGTTACTTTACTATCCGTTTTTATTTTTCACCAAGCTAATAAGTAACATTTTGGAACGTAAAATCGATTTTTTGATCTATCATTTCAATCCTAAAAATCAACTCAGGACATGTATTTCATTATTTCATTATTGAAAAAGGAGTAGGTCTCAAGCTGTTGCAAAACGGAGTAAGTCCCGAAAACTGATGCAAAACGGAGTAAGTACAGAAGAAAAACCAATTTAAAAAAAACAACAAAAAAAAACTGGTCAACAGGGGCCCTTATTACGCTTGCACAAATAATACCATTTTTCTACTAATTATACTAGATACATTACATTCATATCAATGGGGCATCATATTGATATAGTTTTTGGCTTCTGGTGAAAAATTTAGAAATTTGGTTTTGCTACGTTTTGCAACAGGACGCCTCATATATTGAATATATAGTGTGGTTGTGATTTTTTTTTCTTTACAGGCGAGCTAAGGACCACTTTTAAGCCACCAAGATAGCTTTATGCTTTCTACAATACTCCTCCAATAGTCCAAATATATATCGGAAAGGGAGAGCATATCGTGAAAAAAAATACGGGAATTTAATCAATTGTCAAAAGGACATTAATAAGTTTGAACCCAAAGAAAACTCTACAACTCTTAAATGCTGGAATTATGATGGCTTCTTCTCTCGGCTAAAGAGTACTTCTCTGATTTATATGTTACATAATAAAATTGAAAACTTTTCTATAACTAATGATTAGAATGGAATAAAATTCAGTCTTAAACCAGTTACTACTATTCAAGATTTCAAATCTATATTCAGTCTGTTACTGAAGTGTGGTCGTATAGTACGGAAAGATGGCTAACTTCGAAATATGAGGAGCAGACTAATACATAGTAAATAATGAGTAGAGTTAATAGAATATCTTATTAAAATTATTCCAAGTTTCCTTGCCAGCAGTAGCTATGGACATAACAGCGTCAAAATCATTCCTTAAATAAAAACCTAAATTCATGCAATACACTGTGATCACCGTTATTGTATTTTATTTTTATTTTCCTTCGTAACTCAAATCAATTATTACATGCATTCATATTCTCATTATTATTATTTAAATCTTTATTATTGATAATTTAATTTCGTGAATCTGGCTTTTCTGGGTGGATATATATATATATATATATATATATATATATATATATATATATATATATATATATATATATATATATATATATATATATATATCAAGCTGTGGATTATTTTTTAAATGTTGACGGGCTACATTATTGTTTTAAGAATCTCCCCAGTGCTGAGTAACTTTCTATCATGTTGAAAAAAAAAAATATTTGAGGTGTTTTTTTTTTTTTTTACTTTCGTGCGTTTCTTTCGATTTAGGGTGACGCTTATGGCCTGTTACAGTTTCCTACGATTTACGATTTCATGACAAACTCTACGGAGATATCTACAATCAAATGCAAACAATGGCATCTATCTCGTGGGTGCCCCCTCAAGCCTCAGATGCCAGTTTTATTTCCTATTATCATCGTGGCTACTAAATGTGACAGGTCTGGATTCAAAAATTAAAATAAAAAAAAATATATACATATTTTCACTGTATTTATTTATCACTTTTATTTATACATTCCTTTTAACTTTTTTTTTTAAATTTAATTTAATTTTGTTTCTACTTTATTGTTTCAATTATTCGTTTACTTCTGGCCTAGAAGGGTTCTTAGTTGTGTCTTAGAGGATCCATGTATTGAATCTATACTCTGGGTCAGAAAAGCTAAGAAACCTATAGGATAACCCGTCATTACGAACGTTATGCGAAATACAAACCACTTTCATACCGGTTATCTCGTACACGTTATTTTTTTTATTAGTCAGAAATTTAATAATTTCATAAACTAACCAACTTCTGAATGTTAATAACCGCTAAACTAGTCGAAATAATACATTATTTCCAGAGTATTTGAAGCTGTTGACAGGTCCAGCGTCAGTCATGAACAATAAAGAGCCAGCTGTCGAATCTGACCCAGTCAATTTGTGCCTTTGGTGCTGAGCCAGAAGGCAATTTTTTCGACTCGGCTGCGGTTTTTCCCGCTGATTTATCCACTCGCTGATAACGTGACGCAGGGGCGCGGGAAAGTTGTGATAAGAATTAACTCGGCTCCATTATTTAGGAGGCAGTGTTTTGTTCCAGCTCGCGGCACTTCGCCCCTCCCTCCCCCCTCCCCCCTACCGCTACAATGGAAGTGACAATAGATCGTCCAACTGTTAGCGTTAGATTATCCTATCTCGAGCACTGCTTATTTTTTTTTTTTAATTTGTGCCTGTTCGAACATCTAACAATATAACGTGATAGTGAATGAAATGACGTGATACTGGGCTTTGTTAATCTGGCTTTCGAAAAAAAAGTACTTAATTAGAATTCAGCTTTAATAATAATATATGTATTTTAATTTTTTTTTTTTTTTACTTTTAATAAATGTTACAAGTAATTATAATAATCTGCCTCAAATTTGGGCAATAAAGAATACAAATAGCTTTAGTATTACATTCTCATATTATGTACAATAAGAAATAAACAAAAAATGGGAACATAAAATAACTAATATATGGAGTAAGTACCCCTTTGTGTAAAAAAAAAATTGGGTAAAATTAGAGACCTTACCTTTCTCTTCCAATCCGTTGCAGATATACCATAATTTCAAGATTTTTCAGAGAAAACAACGTTTTTTACCTTAAAAGCTTTAATATCTCCATTTTGTTCAAATATTTTAAAGATGTTGACCACATTTTCGGATTAAGCATTAAATATCCTATAAGAGAAGAGTACACGTAACCTTCAGCGAACAGAGCCTTTTCTCTTAAAAGCATTATGAAGAGTAGACTCACCAGCCGCATAATAGCCTGCGATACATGGTCTACTAATGAGTCAGTGGCCACTAAACTGGACTGGTTTGAAAGGAAAATCCTCAGTTTTATATGGTGACTTGCCATTGACGATCTTCATAAGGGTAAAACCTCTCAAATGGATGTGGCATGTCTGCTGGACTGGCGAGAGGATAACAAGTCGAAAATTGTACTGGGATAGATCGGATGGAGTGAGACCTCGCGGAATACCTTAGAAAAGATTGTTCGATGTTATCTTAGAAGACTTGAATCTATCGATGATATATTTAAGGCGAGCTGCTGATCGGGACGATTGGAGTAAGGCTTTGGAGCAGGCCAAGGACAGCTTCATAGTGTCTGTCGTGCCAATAAAGAAGAAGAGGCTGTAGTTATTGATCTGGTACAATTACACTGATTAGATAGTTAATATTGCGTAAAAGCATAATTAGGCATCCAATTTTTATTTTTATGTATAAGTTGGAAATGCAGAAGCCAAGAGGCTATTAAGAGACTTGTGGATATTAAAATGTATTATTAGTGGTTACAACTAAATTCCGATAAATCATATTTTTACACACGATACAAAAGCATTCGATTTGGTAATTCGGCAGAGATTATTTTACAAATTTCAACTGGTTGGGTTTAAATATTTATCTATAAAAGTATACTTATACACTGTTTTACAGATCTGCCAGGATCTGACGATTTTTTGAGGCCGAAGGACACTCTTGGCCACTCTTTCCATCCACAATTAGAATTATCTTTTTCGTCCTTAAGGTTTGCTGTTTTAACTGTTTTTAACTTCCGCCATTGTTGTCCTCCAGGATACTGTTTTTAAATATTTAACGATTTTAAGATGACGGACCTTAAAAGGACACTGTTTTACAGATCTGCCATGATCTGACGATTTTTTGAGGCAGAAGGGCATCTTTGGCAACTCTCTCCATCCACAATTAGAATTAGCTTTTTCGTCCTTATGGATAATATATTTTTAACGGTTTTTTAAATAAGGACACTGTTTAGTGTCACACACACTACACGACAGTGTAGCAAACATTTGTCACTAAACACTGGAATAATAAACTAATACAATTTTTTTTAATAAACTTTAATTGTAAACCTTCCTATAAACTATTGAAACTCTGTTGCAGAATGGCACTAGCCAAATATTGTTCGAGATTTAAACTTCAAAGGAATCCAGATGTCGCACTACATATTTATAGCTTTTTTAAACAACAATTTAATTAAAATATGTTAATTTTATTATTGCTTAACCTTTCTTGACCAATGAAGATAGAGTAGTTCAAGTTTGGTTCAGATTCGTTCAGTAGTTTTCACGGTTATTGATCACAAACGAAAAATGGCTTGTGCTTTTTTACAATAGTATAGGTTATTATTACTTGTATTGTACTTATTGAATTGTAATAATAATAAATACATAATAATAATAAATAAATTAAATAAATAATATATTTTATATTATTGTATTCCTCTCAGCCATTTATGGGCTAAGATTACACAACTACCATAATTTTTTCAAGTTCTCTTTCTCTTTCCTCTTTCGACAGTACTCCCTCATTCGTCGGCTTGTTCGTCCTCGTTCTTCCTCCGGAAATACTCTGTTCCTCTTCGTTCTTTCCTCGGTCAGGTCCTTCATCTCCGCGACTTTTTTTCTGAATATCTGCCTGTCTGCAATTTCTTTCGCCGTGATCCTAAATTTTTCCAGATCCTCGTGTACTTCTTCCACCCAAAAGACGTTTGTCTTCTTTTTGTTATCTTTGTTTAATAAGAAATAATTGATTCCAAAAAGAACAAACTTTCAAATTCAACTGTTTTCCACAAAAGTCCAAATCGACATCATTCTTCCTTTCTCTCTTGAAAATATTTAAAGATTTACTCAATCTATTCACTTATTTTTTTTAAGATAAAAATTCATAGAAATTGTGAATATTGCTAGCTTAAAATATTTTATTAACGTATTAAAGCTTCTTAAGGATTCATGACATCTTCAGGAGCGTTCTGTTGATAAAGAAATAAAGAGACGACAGGATCCATCTACAGGTTGTAGGACAGGGAGGAAATGGCCAACAACGGGACCATCAAACGAGGGGAGGAAGCTGGCCTGGAAATGAGCTGGAAAATGTAGATGATGCCCGGCTTAGCGAAAGTGAACAGCCATTCTCCAGGAAGTAAAATTCCTCCAAGGAACTTCTTTTGTTAACCGTTGTGGCTAAGATCACTTTAATAGATAAACATAAAAAATCACTTTCATAAAATTGAGGCTACTTTGATATAAAGGTATTAATCAGTGTGAAATAAAATAATTTTTACGGAAAAAAACGTATATATTTCAACGCCGGCGTATCACCTATAAAAGTGATAACCGTAGTCTGGGCTACGGATTAGTTCTACAAAAGGTAAATAAAAATAATCTAAATTGAATTTAGAAACATTAAATGAAGGTTATATTTTTCATATATTAATATTTTGTATATAGTAAATAAGGTTTTATATAAAACTAGTATATCCCGCCACGGCTTCATTAGAAAATAAAAAGGCTCTCATTATAAAATAACTTAAGGTTAAAATAATTATGTAATCTAATGATTAATTTTTTATCAATTTTTTGAAATTTACAACAGTAGAAATATATACATCAAGGAAATGTGTTGATAACGATTAAAAAAACATGTCCAAACTTAAAAAGAACTACTCATCTGTAGCACTTCAATAAAAATTCCACACAAGAAGATCTCTAGGCCATCTTCTATCAGATAATCAGTCGCCTCGGAGGATTATCGGGAATGGAGTGGGAAGCAAGTTACTAAACTTGTGGATTTGAGTGGTTATGACAGGATAAGTATTTGGTTTGGGCTAATTCAGCAACATATGGAACATTAAGATCTTTATGGATAAGTGTATTGGTGAAAAAGTAAAGAGCATTGAGGATTTTTCAAAGGTTTTTGGATTGTAGGGATTGGATACGAGATGAGTAGGAGAAGTGGAGCTCCAAAGCTCAACTCCGTACTTCCAAATAGGTCTAATCATAGTCAAGTAAATAAGTCGTTTGTAATAAAATGAACGTTTTTCTAGTAAATGTTAAAGTAGTCTGTAAGGACGAGCAATTTCTTGTCATTTTAGCCTGTTTATGTGATATTTTCAAGCATAGATATATTTTTTAACATGGTAACATTGCACTGGTTAGGTGGTTGAAGATTACGTAAAAGCATGTATGAGTTGATATGATGGACAGAGACTTAAAAAAAAATTAGGACTGTATTATGTGTGCTAACAACTAAAGTCCGATTAATCATATTTTACACACAATATCAGAAAGTAAGGGATCGATATTTTTATTAGTAAATAACTTATAAGTGCCGTAGAAATAAGTAATTCGATTTCATCTCGTTGGATTATAATTTTTTAAATGTAAAAGTCTATGACATTGTGGTAAACCTCGTTTCTGCCACTCAACACTACATTTAAATTATTATTACGTAAACTTTTCTACTTTTGACATTCCTAGAACAATGAAGATGATGTAGTTAAAATTTGGTGCAAATGGGTTCAATAGTGTTACTATTGCAGACTCTGTTGCAGAATGGCGCTAACCACACATCAGTCGATTTTCAAACTTCACTGGGATCCACATGTTCTATCACCTATTTATAGCTTTTGTAGATAAGTAAATGTTATTATAAATTTATTGCTTTATATAACACTCTACCTCTATAACCTCTTGACTGGCGCTCGCCACCTATCGGTCGATTATCTAACTTTAATGTGAAGAATACGATATCGTCTTTAGCACATTTTGCCAATTTTTTTTTTCTAATTCACTCAAATTTGGTTCCAAAATTTCACAACACTTCACATAATTTTCATCCTCCAACAATTGACAAAATGTATATTACGGGTAAAAAAATAATTGCATCGTCCCTGAAGGATTTTAAATTCTATATTTTGTAAAAACAAACAGTTTCTTGAACAATTGTTAAGGTAAACCCCTCGTGGATCAAAGACTATAAATTTATACATCCAAGACATAAGTAATAAGAATTTATTTTTGTAATTCAAATATTTTATTCTGATCATAAATTTTACTTAAATATCTGTCCTTTAAAAAGATTTTTTTATGTGTACATTTTTCACGTAATCTGCAATAATATAGAAATATTTTAGCGAAAGAAATATGAAGATATCATTTTTCACACTTAAGATATAAAATAAGTTACAAAATAAGATTTTCAACACGTTTTCTTTTTCTTTTTCAGAACGAATATATATATATATATATATATATATATATATATATATATATATATATATATATATATATATATATATATATATATGGATAAATTTCTTGACTGTTACTATTAAATATTTAGTAAGGTTCTTGAGGTTCAGTCATAAAATAAAAAATCAACTATTTTGGCGACGTTTCGAGACTATATTGTTCTCTTAATCATGCCAATGTTACTGGTGGATATGAATAGACTAATAATTCTAGTACACAACCTGTTGTATATATATATATATATATATATAACTTACGATCGTCGAGAATACAATGATAAAAAAAAAGGAAAAAGGGAACGTAATAAGCACTCACAATGTCTAGATAACAACTAATTTATTGTTCCTTCTAATGCTCTATTTATATCTTTACATTATTTACATGCTTAACTCTAAGGATTAATAAGTATATTGGTACATGTTATTCTTAACTTATATATATATATATATATATATATATAAAGTAATGATCTTTTTTTTCGAAGTAAAATCAACAGAACAAAATAGGATCTAATCCAACATCGGATAATCCGCACCAATCCTCACTCCGCTGTTGAGTGACGTAGAGATGATGTGTGAAGTTGAAAGAGTAACTGGGAACAGTTATGACGTTGAACAATGGCGGTGGCATTCCTGACGGCCTGTCAAATGAATTAACTCTTTCCAGATAATGCCTCATTCGTACTCTGTCTAGAAATATTATCATTCCTGTTTCTCGATGAAATTCATATCTTTTCCTATCCTAAGTATCCACACGTTTTTTTATTACTTTTCGGAAATGGAAAAATTACATTTATTACTGCCATAAAGCATGTCCGGTCGTGCTAAAATACTCAGGATCTCTGATTATTCAGGAAGATGCTTCAGTTCCGCCATAGAAAATTGAACTTTATAAGCTGCTATTTTTTGTTGTTTTTTTCAGTCTATTAGTGTCTGGTATTTCTAAAAATAATTAACAGAATTTCTTTTCTAATTTTATTTAAAAAATGATCTTTAACCCTTTAACAGGCAATTTATCCTGAAGGATATACATATTTAATGCCTTTTGCTCAATAAATAACGTAATGTCCGAGGCATTATCCTACTCATAATCGCCTAATATCCTTTATTAAATCTTGATTTTTATGATACATGAGTGGGGGTTAGCGTGGCTATAGTCATTCAAAGGGGAGAGGGAAGAAGAAATGTATTCCAAAATTCCAAGTCTGCCCGTTAAAAGGTTAATAATAAGTTTAATTTAAAATATATCGTCGACACTATGTAAAACTTACGAAAGTGACTAATCGCATATGTTGACGATATATAAACCTTGAATCCATAGGCCTGAATGAATTATCTCCTATCATATAGTACGGATGTATATATATATATATATATATATATATATATATATATATATATATATATATATATATATATATATCTTTATTTTTTAAAAATATAATACTCTTTTTTTACGTGTTTATCTCTCAGGCAATGAAGCCTGCCAATGCGACAAACAACATAAACGTTTAATCATGTCTTATATACCTTTCCTGTTTTTCTCAAGGACAGATTTAATAGGATAAAACAAATAATGTTAAATGGAGAGGAATGGCCACTTTTTGTAAATATTTTTTTATTTGTTTTCCTAGTATTTTTGTTATGAATATGATGCAATTCATTAAATACATTTTCTAATTAACAAAATACATAATATGCTTGTTGGCATGGGATATGCTGACTTGTTGAATAAATGACTTTTTCAATGGATAGCTGTAGATAAGAAAAGAAAAAAAAAAGTAAATATATTTTAATTAGTGTAGACATCATATTAGTTTAGAAAATGGTAAACACAGATTCGGCAACAAGACGAGTTGTCAGCATTTACGAATTGCCCTGCTACGCCATGATGGATGGAGATTCTCTGACAAAGTCCCCAAATCGCAAATGTCATCTTTGTACGGCTCCATGGGCCGTAGAATCCTTTCCAAATCTTTAACGTGAAGGATATACGTGTATATTGGCTGCCTTATCTGAAGTTATATCCTTTTCTGAAGGAACGCCGTCGTACTAGATCTGTTATTACTGTTTATTTATTTTAATTTTTTTGAATTTTTATTTTAACCATTCAAAGTTTTAAAGGTACTCTACTAATACCAAATCTACTCCATGCTGCCTTAGCACATTAAGACTAGAATCAATTGAATGTTTTGATTTTTCTCCCAAGAAAGATTTGTAGGATAGTTTAATTTAAAGAAAAAGTTTCAGTTTTTTCAGCCATAATGGTGGCAAAAAATGTTTGCTCACGCAATTACTCTTGTATAATCATTTTTTTTTTTTTTCAGAGGTAGCTAAGGTGGTATATTTATAAATGCTAGAACAATACAGTTTCAAGAAAACTTGCATTGTTTGAATCATAAATTACTTCAAAGAAATTTTTTACTTAAACTTTTTTAAACAAAAACACTATTTTATTTTTTTACTTGTGGTATACTTTAAAGCAATCTGGGTGTTGTGTAACATTATGTTGCTCTCACAATTTAATTGTAGTCACCTTTATTCGGCTAAAATTAGCATTTAAACTTTGCTACTCACTATTGTTGTATAATAAACAATTTTACTATTACTTTTCAATGGTTTAAAAAAATTCAAACTTTATTTTAAATAAAAATAATCAAACTAAATAACCTTAAATAATAAGCTGAAGTAATAAAATTGAAAAAAATTTAACTTATAAATATAAAATAAATTTTAAAATTAATGTTGCATACAGAGGATTTTGAAAACTGCCTCGTTTCAGAAGTCAGTTTTCCGTATTTATTAATTTAATTTTAATCAATATTATTATTTTATTTTATTTATTTTTTATTTTTTTAAGTTCTTTATTTTTCCGCTCTTGTATAAATACGTATATTATGTATGTTGTTATTTTTATTTCTTGTTTATTTGTATATATTGTTGAAAATATCTATATCAATTATTATTACGCATAATGATATAGGCAATAGTAATACATCATTATACCTGTATATTATTTATAGGGACAATAACTCTTAGAATGTAGTTTATTTTTATTCATTTCAGTTATTTTCATGATTACATTTGTTTTTCATGATACATACAAGGGTGGTCTGAAAAGTTTCCGACCTCAACGTAAAGATGGCAGCACTCTTTATTAAAAGTCTAGTGAATTCGTTGTTCATCTCTTGACAGTTGCTTACCAAAGTTTCACTCAAAGTTTGTTATGTAATAGTCGTTTGAATGAGTGTTTTTGTGAAAATGGACAAAATCTCGTAGTTATATAGTCTGTCGGCTATCAGATGAGGTGGTCTAACTACTTTGTTTAAAAACTACATGTTATTTTTTAATAACTACTGTAGGTAAACATATTAAATGTTATCTATTACAATCTATAGCATATTTTCTCAGTTTAACCGTTTCATTAAAGCCTTAGTATATATTTTAGAGGATTTTTCAGACAATACAACTTACTTTACTGTCGATTAAAATATAAGCTGCATTATTTCATTTGTAAAATAGCAGCTCTAGAAGTTGGGGGGGGGGGGGGCGATCGTCGCTGTAAGCCTCTTACCGCTGGGCTTTTCCTCTTCCAGTCAGCGTTTCTAGTTTATTAATCAGAGATAAGCCATTCCTGGACACTATGTTAAAGGCGCATTCAGTTTTCTCCATGATTTATCTCGCTAGATTAAAACATATAAATTAGTGTTACTTTTAGAATTATTTCTAGATTTATGTCAGTTTATTTCTTGGAAACATTGAAATAATAATATTGATAATTATGACAGAAATAATTTCTTAATCTCATAGACCCTTTCTTCCAAGAACACCCCAATCCGACGATTTTGTGTTGATGGCCAGAATATTTTAATATATTTGGTGAATAAATTTATTATTGATAAGTAGTTTCAACTTAAGATTATTTTATATTATAATGATCTATTGTAGAAATTGCTGATAGGATATTTTCAGATTATTATTAAAAGGGTCAGCTAAATGAACAAACAATGAAAATTGTTAAAAATTAACAATATATTGCTTCATTATGCCACCGCTTCGGTCATAGCTTTGATGACAATAATCGGGGATAAAAACATAATACAGATACAGAATCAGAAAATATGCAAGACATTAAGTAGTAAAGATGAAGTATGTAAATGAAAAACGCAATAGTAAATGAAATGTATGTTGAGAATTATTTAATTATTTTATCTGATTATTTGGTTCTATAATCAATTAATTTTACTTTTTTTTTTTTAATAATGTTTTCAACTTACTAACTGTCTTAGTCATTTTATAAATTGTTTACATCTTTTTCATTCTTTCAATATCAATACAATTTTAATTCTTCTCACCTTAAGAAAAATCCATGGATCATTTTCTTATTTTCTTATTTAGTTATATTATAATTCAAAATTTATTTATAAACTGTGTTGCCTAACTTACATTTCATGTACTTGACTTTTTTACTTGCTTCTTGTTTATTATTTTATATTTTTAGTAGAAAAATCCTCAATGCCCCTTACTTTGTCACCAATAAACTTATACATAAAGATCTTAATGTTCCATATGTTGCAGATTTAGCCCAAAACAGATATCAATCCTTTCATAGTAAGGAATTCATAACCACTCAAATCCCCTAATTTCTCAACTTGCTTCCCACACCATTCCTGATAATCCTCCGAGGCGTCTGAAAAGAAGATGGTCCAGAGCCTTTCTAGTGTAGAATTTTTATTAAAGTGCTACTGATGGGTAGTTCTTTTCAAGTTTTGTCACGTTATTGTAATAGTTGACAGCACATTTACTTGATGTATAAATTTTGTACAGTTGTAAATTTCAATAAATTTTTATTTAAAAAAAAATAAAAAAAATATTTTTAGTATATTTTTTGATTTAGTATTTGAAAATTTCTTATTTTTAGCCCTGATGATAGCCATCGAAGATATGTAGGTAAATATAATATTAGGTACATGGTTCATTTTGACAATTGATAGTTTTTGTCCCTTTCACTGATCACTCTTATAGATGTAGGTACCTATTTTCTTGACTGTTAATATTGCATGTTTAATAAGGTTCTTGAGGTATAGTCAATAAAATAACAAATTCGTTTGGCGACGTTTCGAGGCTATATTGTTCTCATGATCATGCCCTTAAAAGGAATGTCCTTGTATTTCTCGCACTCGCCAGCTTTCTGTTAGAATTCTGAAGTTCCTTCATCACTGTGATCGCGTTATGTCCGTGTGTTGATTTTATTTCTTCATACAATCCTATTTTTTCTATTATAGATATTTCCCTATCAATGTGTTAATTTGGTGTGTGTGTGTGTGTGTACATTCCTCCAGACACAAAATACACCTCTTCAATGTTTTAATAATAATGAAAAATATCATAGTAAGATTTTTACTTAATTTAGAATTCATTAAATACAAAAAAAAAATGTTTTAATTTTTTTATTATTTTTTGTTTTCTCCCCTTCTTTGCCATCTCGTCAACACGGGATTTCTTAGCTGGGAGTTTAGGAGCTGGGGTATGGCATTCTTTTTCCAAGCGCGTTACCTCTAACCTGAATTTTAGTACTTTGAATCATATGTTAAAAAATAAATAGAAATTTCCTTCACATAATTATTTATTTTTGTTTATTTGACTTACTCCAATTTAAATCGTCTCAATTAATGAAGTTTTCCACACGATACATTTTCCATATGTCTCCTTAATTTTCTAGAACTTGAGAGCTGTTTTCCTGAAGAGGGGGGTGTTATACCAGACCGAAATTCTGAGATTATTATGTGTCGTAATAAATCAACTTGTAGAGTTTTTAAAATGGGATTTGAAGTCCGATTGTTCAATGTGTGAAAATGTTTGCTTTAAAAACTTATAAATTTTGGTTATTTAAAAAATAGTATGTAATAGGTTTAGTTAACATATCGTTCGCAAACTATTTTTGCAAATCCTTACATTTAAGAAAATTATAATAAAGTTTTAATGAATTTAAACATACATGATTCTGCAACGGACTTTGTTTTGTTTTAATTTCGATCCAAAAATCAGGGACATCGTTCGTAATTCCACTTCATTTATAGTTTATTAAATTTAACTGAAATAAAAAAAATTAAAAAAATTGTCGTCTTCTTTGCAACACGGGATTTCTTAGATGGGAGGTTGGAGCCTGAGAATTATTTACTCATAATTATTCCACTCTACGGCAATCAGGATTTAAACAGGGATCTTTGGTTTATCATTGTTGCGCGTTACCTCCAACCTAAATTCTCCTACTTTAAATCATATGTAAAAAATAAATAAGAAGATATTTTATATATTTATTCATTTTTTGTATATTCAATTCCAATTTAAGTCGTCTCAATTCATTAAATAGTCAATATTTTTCATTCGATACTCTCAACTTTCTCCTTCATTTTCTGCAGAAATCGTTCTTCCAAGAAAACCCATATTTACCTTGATTCTAGCATCAATAAAAAGTAGGATAGCGTTTCCAAAAATAAACTCCTTTTGGACAATAGACGATGAGTAATATGTCCCGAGGTTTTTGGTGAAATAGAAAAGAATCCGGAATTCATGAAGCACAATATCCCGCTCCTTTGATTGTGGTGGGCTGGCTGGCAGGGGCCTCATAATCCTCTTCACAGGTCCCCACCACATTCATCACTCACTCCCCCTCCATCCCTTCATCTTCTCCTATCTCTTTCCTCTCCGCTAAATTAATCAGGCCCGGGGAATCGTTACCTCCTTCCCTTCCAGTGCCTCTTCATGTTGTTCCCTGCATTTATTACTTTGAGGGTCCACTTTAGGGATTAACAATGAATAAATTCAAGTAACCCAAAGGAAAATACAGAATTTTTTTTTTTTTACTCTTTAGAAACCATGTTTAACAACAAATATTGATATTGATAATATTGATATATAATATTGATATATAATATTGATCGGAATTATTATTTAAATATATGAAATTAACCCTCGCCTTTCAACATCAAAAAATACCTAACCTGATCCTTCTTAACTTTATCGTAATTATTCGTAGTTACTTCTTTCCGACCATTTAGTTTTCATTATTTTCAAAAATAATTAAATTATTTAATTTTTAAAAGAGCACACTCTCTACCCGATTATTCCTTTTACAGGACACTAAACGATGCTATTTTGAGATCTAACTATTTTTATTATCCGAAGCCTATTCGGCCATTGTGGTCATTTTGAAAATTGATTAAATCTTTTCGTTTTTTTAAAAAGGGCACTTTTTTCCACACTATCTTATATTTTGTTTAACATTCAAATTATCTTCATGTATAAAGTGGCTTAAAGCCGCTGAAGGATACTGGTTTCAGACAAGGGTCTGACCATTATTGACGCCCGAAGGACATTTTTCGCTTCTCCTTCCCTATAATATATAAGTAATATATATTAAAATTAATTTTCGTCCTTTCGAAAAATATTTTAATTGTTTTAATTTTTAATGACACTTAAGGAAACTATTTTGAGATCAGACAGGATCTGACTATTTTTAACGATTGCAGGATAGTTTAAAAATACTTTCTCTTCCCATTTAATCCTTTGGATTTTCGTCCTTTTGTTCCCTTTCTAACACATTATCGTACCGTTTCTACCAAGTCACAAAATTTCATTAGTCCCAATATATATATATATATATATATATATATATATATATATATATATATATATATATATATATTATTTGTTTTACTTAAAATTTCTAATTCTTATAATCATTAATCAAGAAACTTTTAAAATAAAATTGTGAGGTAAAACAATAATTTGACTTCCGTTTGATAAAAAAAAATAAAAAAAAAATGGTGAAAATGATTGTAAAAATTTTAAGTTTTCAGAATTTCCTATTATTCTTCCAGGGAAACCTCCCTAAAATTATATTCTTAAAACATGTTTTAATTTTTTTAAAGTACTATATGTGTCTTAAATACAAATAATAAATTACAAAATACTTCTTCAGATGGCAGTATTAGACCAAATTAGACAAGAGGAGTTGAGCTTTGGGAAACCTTATTTTTCTCGTATCTAATCCTTACAATCTGAAATCCTCAGTGCTCCTTACTTTGTAGCCAATAAACGTATCCATAAAGATCTTGATGTACTATATGTTGCCGATTTAGCCCAACCAAGATACCTATCCCTCCATGACAAGCTACCACTCGAATACACTAGTCTCCCAACTTGTCTCACCCCTAATTCCCGATATTCTTCCGAAGCGTCTGAAAAGATGGCCTAGAGACCTTCTACTGTATAATATTTATTGAAGTGCTGCTGATAAGGGAGTAGACCTATGGAACATTTATTTAAGTCCTATAATTGAGTAGTTCTTTAATTGTCATTGTAATAATTTTCCTCAAAATTACTTGTATTTAATGTATACAGTTATAAATATCAATAAATAGTTTTATTTATTTATTTTTTTTTATCAAACTAAATCAATAGTTTCTGAAATGTTGGCAACGACTGCTGTTATGATTTTCCTGGATCGGAACTGTTTTACAAGCTGGCCTTCATGCCGGACAAGCTACAACAATCCCAACGACATGACTTACTCTAACGGCAGACAGGAGCACGACCAGTTGGCGTGTACTAGCAGAGAGTTCCCGTAAATTAGCGGAGCTCAGCTGTTGGCGAAGATACACTCGACAGCTTTAACTCTCCATCTTAATCATTTTCTTATCTCCCACTGCGGTCTTCCTCGTCTTGGCCTTATTGCCTATAACTCTCAGTTTTTAGAACTTTATTGACAGCCTCTTTGTACACCTTTTCCAAGTTTACTTTATCATTTTCCAGAATAGATTAATTATTTTCTAGTTATGTTTAATTGATTTCCACATTTATTTAATATTCTCCAGTCTTGTTTAATCTTTTTCCATTTTCATTTAGACTTTTCAATTTATATTTCAACTTTCACATTCATATTTAAACATTTTACAAGTATGTTTAATATTTTTCCATTTTATTTAAAACTAACTTATATTTCAATCTTTTCCATATATTTATAGCCTTTTTATTAAAGCTTTTTCTAAATAAAAATTGTGCCACTAAAGTTTTATGGGAAATTGGAGAAAAAGGGTAGTAATCATTAAGACGCCATACTCTGACAATCCAACATTATTATTAAATAACAAACAGTAGAATAATGTAAAAATAAAATAGCTCATTCATTATTATTATTATACTAAGCGCTACAATCCTAGTCGGGCATTGGCTTTACAAAAAGCGTAACAAAGGTCAAGTAAACAGTAGAAGTCGTTAATGTAAATACTGCACTCATTCCCTTCTGAATTAGATTTTAGTATTAATGGACAATTATTTATAATAGTGATATAAAGCTATATTTAGCACTTTAATAAGTGTTATACATTAGAAAATCCCTAAGGCTATTTTCTTTTCCGACACCTCGAAGGATTGTAGGTAATCGAGTGAGTATGAAGTTGGGTGGCTAGTGGATTTGAGTGAGTGTGTAGCTTGGAGCATGAAGGTTTGTGAATTGAGATGGGGTGATTGAGACGCAATGAAAGGATCATTATTTACTCATAACACACATGTGCTATCAGGGTACGTAGACGGGTTAGATGAAATAAAAGAAAAGAAAAATTATAATCACAGTAATTAAAAATTTATATCAACGTTATCACAAAATTTCATCATATTTATGCTGTAAGATAAATTGAACAGTCAGATCACTGTAGAAACAGTCACATATTATGAATTATTATTTAGTAAATCTTCAAATTATATAACCTTTTCCTCTAGGCTATGGCTGTATTGTTAATTTTTCACCAAATCTGTCACAACCCAGATCAAGTTGTATCGTGAACTATTTTGAGGATGGTGCTCTAAATGCTAAGAAATGATACGTTTATATTCAATAATTAATCAATGAAAACCAAAATTGGCAGATCGCCTAGCCTTTAAATAATATTGTAACTGAGGAGGAACCTTATCCAATGTCTTTTTCAAGTTGTATCGTGAACTATTTTGAATGGTGCATTAAGAAATGATCATATTCAATAATTAATCAATGTGTCGCCTATCAAAAATCCAATGTCTTTTTAACATTAGAAAAACATTAGTTTCCTGAAGGATTAAAATTAATAGTGTCCTTTGCAAAAAAAAACGTAATAAATTATTTAATTTTTAAAAAGGACAGCAATGGAGGACTATCCTGCGACCGTTTAAAATCGTTAAATCCTAGAAAATCTCAAAATAGTATGCTTAAGGACGAAAACTAATTCGTCGGGAAGAAGAGTGGCCAAGAACATCATCGGCCGTCAAAAAACGTAAAATCCTGGCAGTTCTTGTAAACTTTTTTAGGATGTTTAGTTTTTATTTTTTAAAGGTATGTACGTTAAATGTATTTATATACATACGAGGTAGGTATGTTAAATGTATTTATAGAAAGAAAAAATCTGAGCATAGTTCTGATGTCGACAGTCCTATGCTTTATTTACACTTTGATTGCTCCCTACCATCACTATAAGGATCTAAAAATCATCATCTATCTTTTAAAATTCAATTCAATATAAACATATATTTTAATGTGTAATATTATTCACTTTTAGGTCCACCGTGTATTTTTCACAATGGGAATCGCTTTAAAATTTGGAAGTTTGAAGTACTTTTAAAGTTATAGTATTCTGTCTTTAATACACTTATCTAGGTAGATAACGTATTACTGTTAAATTTTACCAAATTGCATGTGTATTTATTTCTAAATTAAATACCCAATTATTAAGAACCTTTGAAACCATTCCCATTAGATGTTTTCATCAAGGTAATCATTAAAAATGTCTTTGCGAAATATTACTATTAAATATTTCTGCCAGGCCCTCCAAATAGTCCTGTCGTTTTTTAATACAATATTTTATATTTTTGTTTTGACACCATCTAAATTACTTTCTGCCTAATCCCATTTGTTCTTATGTAAACAATAATGTTTACTCTTCGCAACAACAATGGCAACCTTTAATTCAGCCTCTCTGTGTAATTTAAAAAGTGCGGTCACTGGTGAGCACTGAAATTAAATCTGAAAATTAGATCTGCTTTGAATTCAAACGCGGTTCAAAAGCGACAGGGGCCGCTCGTAATATTTATCACGTCTTTTATAAAGATAGTCTTAGTAAGCGGAAGGCACAATTTTGATTTTAAAAATTTCGGGAGGGTGATGAATCGCTTGAAGACGGATATCGGTCTGGAAGACCAAAAGTGGTTGAACAAGCACAATTGCGGGATATAATCGCAGCAGACCCCCACCAAAAATGTTCAGAAATTGCTAAACAGCTCAACATTTCCGAATCTACAGCTTGGAACTACCTAAAAGAAATAAGAAAAGTAAAAAAGTTGGATATTCTTAAGTTCTTTATTGTCTCGATTAAGAATTGATTTCTGGTTTGCCTCATTCACCTTATTCTCCTGACCTTTTGCCAAAAGATTACCATATATTCCAGGCTTTAGATAATAGTATAAGAAAAAAATGTTTTAACAATCTTCATAGCGTAGAAATAGAGTTGGACAACTTTTTCCGTATTAAAAAAAAATATTTAATAAAAGAGGAATTTGAGACCTGGCATCGCGTTGGGAGAAAACAAGTGAATAGTGCATAATATATAATATATATTATATTATATATTAAATATTAATATAGTAATAGTGCATCTCTTGATGAATAAAATGTTTGAATACTTCACAGCTGACTTTTTATAGCCCACTTGAAAAAAATATAAATAAACATAAACTGATCGATAATTTTAGACAACTACACACCGTTAAGGTATATTATATATTCTTAATACAATTTAAACAATTTGGCCATATTATTGAGTGGGTACAGTTATTGAAGTAAAGAAAATATTACAAGAAGAATAGACATCCCATCATCTGTGTGAAACGTAGATGGAAAGATTTTGCGAGATCCTTCCTTCCAGAATATTGCAATCGGCATCGAACCTTCCGGTTTGTCATGCCTCATTATCATTACATTTTTATAATTAATTATCTTTAAAAAAGCATACAATTGATTTGTTATGAGAAACCTTATTTATTAAACAATGTAACATAAAGAAATTTACATGTCATTCAGTCCTAGCAAGAATTTTCATAAATCTTTTTGATTTATTTCTAGTAGTAAAACTTTTAACAATAGAAAACACATTTTATTATAACTTCAAGAAAAAAAATATTTTTTCTGTTAAAAAGAGGAAATATTTTATTAATTAAATGGTTGCTCAATTTAAATGCAATAAAGACGTTTTTTATAGGCCCGGAACTTTATTAGACCGATGTGAGTTTTATTATTTTGTCATGGAACGATTTTAATCTCGCCCTTCTCAGAGGAAACTATATAATGTTTAATATCTTACTGAGTTTTATTTCACCTTGTAGTGAGCCATAGTTATGATTGCTCCGTTGAAATAAAGTCAATTTATGTTCAACGTTATTAAATTTATATTAAGTTGTCAGAAATTTAATTGCATAGTGGTAAATGAAAACATTGAAAGTTTATTTTTTCAATAGAAATAAATATAAAATCAGACTATAGAAAAGATAGAAACTGGTTAGTTGGAAAAAAAACAAACAATTATTGGTTTTAAACGATAATATTATTTCTACCGATCGGTAAATGTTTCCAATCTATCCCAATTTTTGTTTTTGTTTTCACTCTTTTAAGCTTTAAAATAAAAATGAAAAAGAACCGGCCGACAAAGGACCACTTAGATATCACATTCAACTTCTTATGCTACTATAAGATATCTCATTCCTTCTCCCCGTCCAATAATCCCTCATTCGCTAGGACTGCTACAGTCTTCTCTATTCCGTCCATCCTAAACGCCCTTGCCTCTCTTCTACTATAATCCTGATATTTTGAAGACGATTCGTGAATGTTTCTCTATCAAGACAGTCCCTATCACATTCTTAATCTTTTTAGTTATTGCTTCATCTGCACTCTGTTTTTTGAGATTGTATATCGTATTTAATATCTGCTTATTCAAACTTTGGAAATCCATCCAAATCGTATGATTATAAAAAATCAGTGGTCTTCTCTTCATAACTGTTTACAAATCATCTGTCCTTACGTATATTTCATTATTCGATCTCTGCCTGCAGCTTCCTTGTGACGTTGTTGGGTCATAAAATCTTGTTAATATTCGCCTTTCTATCTTTAACAACATTCTAAGGATTGAGAGATGTGCTGTTTCCACGCCATACAAAATCGTGGTTTATAGCATTGTAGTTCCTTATTTACGCGTTGGTGGGCAAATTAAAATGTTCATAATGATAAAATGAAAAGAAAAAAAAACATACTTCATATAATATTTATATTAGACCAAAGGATCCCCGAACCAAGCTTGACCCTCCACTTATAGAAGGATAAACCAAATCTAAAGAGTTAAAGAGGCTCTCTCAGCTGTGTCACTGGTGTCAACACGAAGCACAGTCGTGAGTAGACGTTTTCGACTTACGGTGCGATAAAGGGTTGCGTTGTAAGCCAAAACGGCACGATATATAAATTGTATTTCATTATGTTATGTATGAATGCATCTCCCATCTTCTTATATTATAAATCTGTGGTGCCTGTGCATAGTGGGCTAGGTCGAATTTTGTGAATTTCGAGCTGTCTACATCACCAGAATCATAATTTTTTTTTTTTATCTTTTCTTGTGTCTAACAGCCTAAGTGTTCCGTCCATTGCAATGAAGAATATTCCTTTGTGAATTGTGGGCTGATACTCCAATCTTGAACTTATACTTGTGAAAAGCGAGTCAAGTTTACTAAGCCCCAAAATTTTTCACAATTACAATTTTTCGTCCCCTTTAAAAACCGCCTTAGCTAATAGAAAAAAAGATAATGAAAAGGGCACTATGCATTGGGGGAAGGTAAGATGGCGTAACTATAACAAGAATAGCTGCGGTGTTCTCTACCACAAGTACTCGATATAAATATTAATTTTTAAAAAATAAGCTTTTTGAAAAAGGGCAGGATACAAAAATTAAAGCCACCCATCAGACATGTTGAATCACTTCCGATAGCGGCCAAAAAGAAGAAAGATCTGTTAGATCTTCTTTACTACATAAGACCAACATTTAGACGATTCTATGAAGAGCTGAATTCTACATCTAAGCAGGATGTGTACTTAGATTTAGGTGAAGTAGAAGACGAATGAAAGAAAATTATAAGTAATTTTTTAAAAACTACCAATAAAATAATTATTTTTTCTTTGGGCGGTCTGTGTATGTTATTTTATTTTCTATTATTTTCTTTTTTTTAAAAAATATATATATAAAATATGTCACTTATTAATCACCATTTCACACAAAATCGATTAGTGTAATGCGGGCTAAGAGTTCAATTTTTTGGTACGATTAGTATTAAATATTAGAATATTGGCAAGAATTAAAAAATACCTTACCAACATAAATAGAAATGTACTATCAAGAGTTTAAGCCCCAAAAAATTGGAATTCTTTTAACTGAACGATTTTAGAAAAAATCTCAAACATGCAATTCAGTTTTCCTAAAATCGCAATTTTCGCAATCCCCACTATGCACAGGTGCCACAGAAATATATGATCTGTTTAATATGTTCATACTGTTTTTTAATCACTTCCCATTAACATTATTTCTTTCTATAAATTCTGTCAATATTTAAAATAACTTATTATAATTTTTTTAGGGAAGCGCGGTAGCTCTGTGGGTAAGGCATCTGACTTGCATGCTCCCGGGGTTCGATTCCGACTGAAAGCAGACAATTTATTTTCATTTCGGCCGTGGATCAGATTCGAGGTCGGGAGATCCTGGGCCATACCCAGCCTCTTTAAAAGTGAGTACCCTTAATTGGGGAAAACGCCTTAATTGGGAACTTAATTGGGAATTCTGACCAAATCTCCTCCTTTCACAACCGTTGGTCCAGAAACAGTACATCCTTACCTAAGTACTGAATCCAAGACCCTTCATGGGTTGTTAGTGCTACAGGTTTTTTTTTTTTTTTTTTTTTTTTTTTTTTTTTTTTTTTAATAAAGGTAATACAATATTCTAAGTTGTTTATTAAAAAATATAAACAATCCAACTGAATAATAATCTAAAAACAAATCAAAAAGGTCAAACAGCTTTCCAAGAAAAGAGTTATGAATCAGAGGGAGGGCTAACGAGCCATAGAAATATCGCCACTTTTTTGCCACGTTGAGAAAATTATAATAAAGCAGTAGGGGAAAGGTCACAGTTTTTCTCCCCTGCCCAGCAAACTACACAAGGATCTGCTCTTAGCAATAAGAACGGTCAGCCCCGGGGCATGATTTGTCTAAGAAAGAAAAAAATCCAAATTATATCAAAATTAAAAGAAAAGAAAAACTATTAATATTCAAAATATTCTGAACTTGTATTAAAATTGCATATCCACTAAACAACTGTGTTTATAATATATAGTGCTAATTACTTATATCTAGACTAATATAAAAGGAAAAGCAATTTTTCGTTAAAAAATTACAAAACCGATCTGTACCAAATTTTAACCACATTATCATTCTAGTTCCAGGAAGGATTAGTAAAATTCACTGATTTTCAATTAATTTGTTATTACAAAAGCGATAATATTTAAATAACAGTGAAGTTTGAAAATTGACCAAGCGTTAATCTACTTGAGAGTTTACAAAGGTACAGTGTTACAGAAAGTTTGAAACTGATAATAAAATTTACTTATATTCTATTAAATTATTAAAAAAGGTTTAAATACGTGGTGGTTCATGTGGATCCCAGTGAAGTTTGCAAATCGGTGTGTCGTTAGCACTATTCTGCTAAATTTGCAATGATAAAACTACTGAACCCGTTTGTTTTCCACAATTTTAACCACATCATCTTCATAATACTAATGTTTACTATAATATTTAAATGTACAATCCTGAGTGGCAGAAACGAAGTTTGCCACACTGTCATATACATTCGTGGTCAGAAGTAAAAATCCAACTAAATGAAATCAGTAAAATTATTTTTGTGCACTAAAAACGATCCCCTAATCAAAATATCGATCCCTTTGTTTTTTATATTTTGTGTAAAGATATGATTCATGGACCTTGAGCTGTAAGCACTGATAATGCAGTCCATTATCCGCAAGAGTTTCTCAACTAGTCTCTGTCCTTTTGAATTACTAATCTATACATTAAAATAAAAAATTGGATGTCCAACTACGCTTTTACGTAATCTAATATCAAACGCATTCAATCCTTCCAATCCAAAATCCTCCGAACTCTAGTGAATGATCCTTACTATGTTTTTCAACAAAACCCTACATAACGATCTCCATATACTATACGTCCTCTACCTTTATACCCCTTAAATTTTAAAATTTCATCGCAACCTTTCTTTTCATTCTAACCCAATAGCTCAATTATTATCCAACTCCACACATCCTGATAACACCCCTCGCAAACAGCCGAGATCTTTTGTAAAATTTATTTGTATTGCAGTTCTGGCAATAGTCAGCTTCTCTAATCATGCCCTTAGTGAATGTACTACAACGCTCTCACTCAGCCTCCACTGGGTTATTACACTATTACACGCTTGTCCCTTCATAAGTGGAATGAAAGGTCAGACGGGGGGATCCCTAGGAAGAATGTATATTGTAAATAGAGTATAATTGTATTTTTACCTTTGTTTTATTTTGTATTATTTCTAATATTTATTTATTTTTTATTTTGTTTAATTTTACTTTTTTTTCTTTTAAGTTTTACTATTTCATTTTGTATACCTTCTTCTTCCAATCGCTCGACAGACCATTACTGGTCCCTGGCATCCTCTAACAACTTCCGCCAGTCTGCTCGTCGTTGGGCAGCTCCCTTCCAATCCCTGACTCCCAGGATCCTCCTAGCATCCTCCGCTACGCCGTCCATCCATCTGAGGCGGGGTCTCCCTCTGCTCCTGGTCATGTGTATATCCTCCATCAATAATTTTTTAGGGATCACATTCTCCGACATACGAGCAACATGGCCGGCCCACATCAGTCTTCCCAGTCTCACGTGTCTCATTATGTCTGACCCTTCCAGGAGGTTACACATTTTGTATATAGTATATTTTATATTGTTTATGCATAGCATAGCTCTCTTCTTTTCTCTTTTTCTTTTTTTTAATTAATTAATTACTTTTTTTTCTCATTGTACATAATGCGCCATCTATATTACTTATTGCCCATATTTGTGGCAGATAGTAATAAACCCTAAAAAAAAAAAATAAAATAAAATAAAAAAGTGGTCTTTAAACAACCAGTGAGTGAAATTTTAACCAGGTTAAAAATTACTGCTATGCGTGGAAATATAAATTAAGAAATTAATTGCTTCCTTCAATTAAATTTTAACGATAAACAAATACAACTTCAATTATTAATTACAATTATCTATGTTCTTTACTTATGAAAGTGGGTGAAGTTAAAATTAAACAGTTTTGAAGGTTAATCGAATAGCGTTGTCTGGAAATTGAAAAATCACGATATATTTAAATTAATCCATACTACTATATAAAAGGAAAAGCCATTTTTAGTTTTCGATCACTGACCACGAAACCTTTTTGACCAATTAGAAATTAATAAATAATTTACAACCTTCATATACTCTTTGGGTTGTTAAAACATTGATTCGGTAATGGTTCGGGAAAGTATTGCCATTCCATTGGAAATACACTTGTTAAAATATAGCCGTCGCTAATGGGTACAGAGGCCAGCCAGCTGAAATGATTGCTTACAAATTGGACGTTTCTCTTGTAGCTTAATTAATTACATTAATTACCTATGCGATATCCTATACTGGTACATCTATCAATTTCATTTCAAATTTATACCTTTCTAATACCTGCACCTAAAAACATTATTTTCGTGCCATCAACAAATTTGGTATGTTAACCCTCGACTACGATAGGTGTAAAGTATTTAAGACATTTTCTTTTTATTACTATTAATATTTATAAATAATTACCTAGTCTTGTTTCTGCAATAAAAAGTTGTGAATTAATAATAATTTATGAAGACAAAGTTATATAAAAATAATAAATGGTTTACATTAATATACAGGGTGAGTATCTCTTAGTGTATAAAAAAAAATGAGTGAAACTACATCAAACATGTAGCAAAATGCCGCAGATCTTACCTTTATATTCCAATCCATTGCATATATATGATAAAACAAAGACTTTTTTGAGAAAACCACGTTTTTTTTTTTTCATAAAAGCTGTAATATCTCCATTTTGCTTCAATATTTTTCAAATTTTGACCACATGTTCGGATTTAGCATTAAATGTTCTATGATAGTTGAGTACCTGTAACCTTGAATTTTACGAACTTGGTATCTAAAGAACAGCTTGATCTTCATCTTATTTGGGAAAGTCACAATGTCTTATATTACTTCAACGCTCACCGTTTTTTGAAAAAATTATCCACAAAGCGTCAAATCTCACAAAAACTTGAAAATTTAATAAACTTTCGAATGGTATGTTAAACGTAATGATTTTGTTTCGATTTCATGGAGAAAATTACTTTTTAAACCGATAAAACATGGTGTTCCCATTTGGCATACAAATCAGTTACTTGTGTAAATGAAACATTATGACTATCCCTTAATGAAAATATGAATTTCAAACATAATAAACTCTTCATTGGATTAAAAGGCAAAGAAAAAATTATTGTTCAATAGAAAATAAAGGAAAACTGTAAATAAAGCGGCACCAGATCAGAGGTTCTTATGTTATTACATTTATTTATTTATTACTATAATTTAGGATTTTATTTGATTTAATTTTCAATGTAAGGTTTAAAACTCAATGATAATGAACGTAGACCTCTATCAGCTTCTGAATGCAGATGGATTAAACAATACCACTTTTTGAGATGAATTTTATGGAAAGATGAGTCTGTTTTTACAGGGGCAAGCATTTTTACCTTTCCATGTGGAGTATCGTTAGTTTATTCACATTTGTATTGCTGTCGAATAGTGTTTAAATTGTAGTCGAAAATTATAGTTTGCTCAACAGATTGAATGATGATATTACTAAGATTTGTTTCAACTTCATCACGATATTCCACCTAAGTTCGGCAAAATATGATTTTCCAACACCATGGTGCTCCTCCACATTATTCGAAAGCTATACAAATATAAACCTACAATATTCATGGATAGGTAGAAATGGCTTCCCCTGTAAAATCTGTAAAAACAGTCTCATCTGCCCACAAAATTCACCTCAAAAAGTTGTATTCCTCAACACAATATGCAATCAGAAGCTAACCGCCAAATTGAGGTCTATGTTCATTATCATTGAGTTTTAAACCTTACATTAAAAATTTAGTAAAATAAAATCCTAAATAATAATAATAAATAAATAAATGTAATAACATAAGATCCTCTGATCTGGTGTCGCTTTATTGACAGTTTTTTCTTTATTTTCTATTAAACAATAACTTTTTTCTTTGCTTTTTAATCCCATAAAGAGTTTATTATGTTTAAAATTAACATTTTCATTAAGGGATTGTCATGATGTTTTATTTACACAAGTAACTGATTTGTATGCCAAATGGGAACACCATGTTTTATCGGTTTAAAAAGTAATTTTCTCCATGAAATCGAAACAAAATCATTACGTTTAACATACCATTCGAAAGTTTATTAAATTTTCAAGTTTTTGTGAGATTTGACGCTTTGTGGATATTTTTTTCAGAAAACGGTGAGCGTTGAAGTAATATAAGACATTGTGACTTTCCCAAATAAGATGAAGATCAAGCTGTTCTTTAGATACCAAGTTCGTAAAATTCAAGGTTACAGGTACTCAACTATCATAGAACATTTAATGCTAAATCCGAACATGTGGTCAAAATTTGAAAAATATTGAAGCAAAATGGAGATATTACAGCTTTTATGAAAAAAAAAAACGTGGTTTTCTCAAAAAAGTCTTTGTTTTATCATATATATGCAATGGA
The DNA here is from genome assembly GCA_003667255.2 of Euschistus heros. Lineage (NCBI taxonomy): Eukaryota > Metazoa > Arthropoda > Insecta > Hemiptera > Pentatomidae > Euschistus > Euschistus heros. The sequence goes on along the minus strand of RCWM02000331.1, from coordinate 930,824 downwards.
TTGGAATAGAAAGGTAAGATCTGCGGCATTTTGCTACATGTTTGATGTAGTTTCACTCATTTTTTTTTATACACTAAGAGATACTCACCCTGTATATAACGATTGCAAAAGAAAAAAAAACATTCTTATATATTAAGAAATGCTTAAAAAGTGTAGAAAGAAAAAAAATTGAGGAAGGCGCAGTACATCAGTGGGTAAGGCACTAGATTTCCATGCTACGTGGCTCGAGTTCGAGTCTCGATTAATGAAAATCAGAGAATGAATGTTCTGTATAGCCGTGGATCGACTTCAAAGTCGAGGGACCCTCTTGCAGCCATAAATTATTCTAAAAGTACACTTAATTGAGGGAAAGTATACTGGTGGTTGAGCGTGATTTCGACCAAATCTCCTTTTACAACTGTTGTTTACAGTAACACCGTTACATATTGAAAGCTTGAGGGTGAGCGGTAACATAGGAACTATCTTACATCATGGTACCCAATTAGGTTATACTTATCTCTACAAGGATCCCTGATTTATTAAAGTACACTGTCGGCAGTACCTAAGAAAAAAAAAAAAAAAGGAGCCAAATATTCTTGAAACAAAATGCAAAGGTCAGATAGAGGTGGTATACTCTTATTTAAGATATTCCCGGAAAATAAAAAGAGGTCTTTAGAGGTGATCTCATGATAGTGAAAGTAGGGGCCAGAGGAAGCAGACCATGATGGAAAATGAAGGATCTGGGAGTAACATAGATAGCGATGCAGACCTGAATAGTCTGGGATGAGGTTAGAATTTAAATTGTGTGCTGTCCCTGGAGTAGGTTGAGTGTAATGTTCCTATTATGTTCATACATATATCAAGTGTAAGATTTATGTTATTAAAATTATTAGATATACTTAATAATCATTATTAATAGAGACATGAGTGCTAACCAAAAAATGTTGAATGCCTGGGAAAGAAAGATCCTACGTATAATCTTTGGAAAAATTAAGAGTGGAAACAACTATACCAAGAGGTAGAATGAGATGGTTGAGGCACGTTGTGAGTATAGGGAATATAAGGCAGTTATTGGAGGGAATCCTGAAGGTTTAAGGGAGAAGGGAAGACAGAGAAAAAGGTGGTTGGAAAGCGTACAGGAGGACATTAAAAGCTTGGGTATAAGTAGATGGAGACGGATGCTTTGGTGAGAGAGGAGTGGGAGGGAGTGGTTGAGGAGACCAAAGTCCTTTGAGGGTCGTATTGCCACTAAAGAAAAGAAGAAGAAATAGACAATACCATAAATGCCACTACATTGGATAGTATGTATTGGTTAACAATATAGAAGTCAAGTGGATCAGGCAATAAAAGAGAGGAATATTGGGTCATTTGTAACAATATCTAAAATAGTAGATGTAATGATTATAATAGATGATATGGATTACATATTAAGTCAAAAATAATTTGAAAAAATTATCATATATTTTTATTTCGTTACTTATACAGCAACACATTATTTAAAATTGAGATTTGGAAATGAGGCAGCATTGTTGTTCGTATTGGTCTCACAAAACTTTACGAAGTTGTGAATTATATTTAAATAAATGGAGGCGATGCTTCGCTGCTATGTTACAATTATATAAAATTATTTTGAAGCTTCCGTCAAGCTGAATAGTCTGTAGGTGTAGGAGAGTTTAGGCTGAGAGACCCCGTCAGATGAGAACAATATGCGTTCCAACCGCTAGCTAGCTGTGGACCTGGCAGCTAAAGAACTCTCCGTCAAACTCCGGGTGGGAGGATCCGGACCACAATGAAACTGCTACCGTCTTCTCGAGTGGGAGTCCCTCTTCACTCTTTTAAGAACCGACCATCATTCTGGATTATTAATTGAATATGTTATTTTTAACTGACATAAAATATCAACTCTACAAAGCCAAACTTAAAATGAATGTTATTAAATTTAATTTGTATTATTTAGAATTATCATTCGAAATCTGGGTCAAAATTTGTAGTGAGGAAAATTTTTAACCTAAAAACTGATATTTTTTCCAAATTCCCCATCTCAATAAACATGTAGAAAATTAATTTTCTCGAAATCAAAAAAAAAATTTTTTTACCTTTGAAATTTTGTAGGATTTTTTTAGAAGGCTGTCAATTTCTGAAAAAAATTTAAATAACTTGCGATATCTCACATATTTTGACACCGATTAAAACCAAATTTTAATAGAAGAAAACCTAGAAGCCTTAACACTGCATAGCTTAGCCCAAATCCGGAGGTTGCAAGATTTCCCCTTTTTGAAATATCTTAGGTTATAGCTCATCTCGGATTTTATCATTCACATCAGTTTTTGTCCACTACAATCTAGAGCAAATCCAATGTTATACGCATGGATGAAAAGCAGAATGTATGCTGATTCTAGTGGCGCTATTACTGTTGTAATTGGTTGAGCGCAGCAGTTGTTATGGTCGTTTGAAGTTGTAGATGAAATCCGGATAGTTTCTTGAGCATAATAAAAGTATTTTTATATCTAATTGCATACATAACTGCAATAAAACATGAAAGAATCATTTCACTATCTTGACTGAGAGCTGAAAAAAAAAAAAATAAAACCTGATTTTCATTTTTTTTCTTTTTCTTGGCTCCCAATGCCCATTGGCGGCTATAACTCTAGTTTTGCACTAATATAGATCCCTACCCACACAAAAATCGTCATTCAAACCTGTCAGTTACAACTGCAAACGTCCCCTTGTAAGTTGTAGCACAGCCCCCTGTGGGATGCATTAGGCAAGGAAATAACCATAAACTGTGTTATATTATTTTTTATTTTTTATTCAGTCTGATTAACAACAACATAAAACTTCACAGAAGAGCTTGATTAAATTCATTTGGAACTTTTGAAAGTTATAGTCATTCTTGATAACAGTCTAATGGCTTGGAATGTTACAGCACATTTTATAGCTGCTGAAGAGTGTGAGAAAATTTTTAAAGTAAAAAAAAAAAAAAAAAAATTAAAAAAGAGGTGTGCTGTAGGGTGCATTAGGAAATGAAGAATTAATTCCATTTATTTTTAATAAGCTTTTTTTATTTTGCGTTTTCGTTCTCGCTAAGATCGCCTCCATTTATGGCCAAAACTATTTTATTGTACTCTTCTAACCTCCAAATTTATTTAATACCTACAAAAAACGTTTAAAAAAAGTAGTCCTGATTAAAAAGGGATTTTCTTAAGTTTAAAGCTATCATTATGCTACAAGTTATGACGTAGAGTCTTTGTTCATTTTTACGTTATTTTAAAAAGTAGATAAATGTGGTTTTATAAGTAACAATCTTTAAAATATTTCTTTTATTAATAGTAAATGGGGCAAAATCCAAACAATTGTTTTTTTTTGTTTTTTTGATATTTTTAAAAGTTTTATTTTACAAATATATTACAATTATTGTAGAATTAAGGTTAATAAATAATAGGAATATAAATTCGCATTTATGGATTTTTTTTTTACAATGATAAATAAATAAATAGGAACTATTGTGGAAGTAGTTAGGATTGATATATTAATTGCCACTTTTATTGCAGTTATTTTTATTTGAAACGTTTTTCATCTGTTCTAACATTTAAAACCCATTTGAAAACATCAAACTTTACTACATAGATTACATATATATTTAATTTGTTGTAAAATGTAGGAAAATAAATCAAACATGTTGTTACCCACCCGCCTAAGGTGGCAAAATTATGAAAGATATCAGATCCTAGAGTGAACTGAATGCCGCGAAAGGGTCACCAGGTAAATAGCTGGGTTTTATCTAAGACTGGTTGGTTTTTTTCCAATGATTTTCAGTCCAAACGATTTCATTATTTCTAATGATTCATAAATATTGTACTGTATGATATTATATGTTCTTTTAACCTTTGACCGTCCTATTTTAAATAGTGGATGTGATGGGAAGTTATTTTAGTAAACTTTTGATTAATCATATTAAGGCATTTTACTATAATATCTAAAATTTTTAATTACTTCTCAGGGGATATATGTTTATGTCAATATGTGAATTTGGTTCATTAGAATTCTGTTCGAGTTGCGATCCCTTCGGTTTAGACCAAGATGTCGGTCATTCAGCCCAAATTGAATCCCTTTACACCAGATAGGGATACACCACCATGATGGAATAGATTTCCTTACTAATGTGCAACGTGGGCAAGCATCATGTTCAAAGGTAAAGGTCACCTGTTTGAACTCAGAATTGCAACCTGCTTACCCAATTACATCATTGATAATCGTCTCCGTGTTTTGATAGTTACATCACTGTGAACCATGTTGTCGCTTCCTGTAGCCGTATCGATTGAGTTTATCTTACGGTTATACCTTAGGTTATAACCTCTTATATTAACTCATATTAAAACGCCTATACTGCCTGTATTAACTTTAATCCAGAGTAGTTTGAAATATTGCAAGTCACCTACCGAAGCCTAGGAAAATTTTTTACACAGAAATTACACATACTAAACCTAAAATACAAGAAGCTACTCTTTGTTTCCGAAAAACTCCAAACATTTACTAGACAAGCGTTCATAGCTTCAAATGAATTACAAAAAAGTCATGTTCATGACAATAATTAGACCTATTTGGACTTACAGAGTTTAGATATGAGGCTCCTCTAAACCTTCTAATGATGTTTTGTAGAAGTTAACTAGTCAGAATAATCTTAATTTTTATTCATCTTTTTATTAATATTTATAACTGTTTAGTACATATACATTTAGTGATTGTGTGGAAAAATGAATACAGTAACATGAGAATAATTTGTAAAGCATCCACCAATTTATGGCACTTTAATAAAAGTTCTATAGTAGAACTTCCTCGGTCTTCTCGAATCCAATCCTTATAATCCAACATCATTTGTAAAATCCATAATGCTCCTTATCATGTCACAAACAATCTTATCCATAAAGATCTTAATGTCCCATATGTTGCTAATTTGACCCAAACCTATATTTTCATAATGAACTCCATAATCACTCGAATCCGCAAGTCTCTAAACTTGTTTCTAATATCCTATTCTAAGTAACCCTAGGTTGTCTAAAAAGAAGATGGTCTTGAGATCTTCTACTATAGAACTTTTATAAAAGTGCCATAAATTGGTGGTTGCTTTACAAATTATTCTCATTTTACTGTATTCATTTTCCCACACAATCACTAAATGTATATGTACTAAACAGTTATAAATATTAATAAAAAGATGAATAAAAATTAAGATTATTCTGATTAGTTAACTTGGTACAAAACATCATTAAACATATGACCGTAATTCAGTTTATTTTATTTTATTTTTTAACAAATAATTCATAACATTATAAAAATAATTTAATAATAACCAAATAATAACGAAAAAGTCGTAGATACATGTAGTTATGACTTGAGTATTGGATTTTTCCTTGATAGAGGTGTAGACCTCCACCTAATTCAGTTAATGCTCAAATCGATTCATTCTACAATCGATATTGCAATCTTTATAAAAACACTTTCTTATATATTATATAAAACCAATTCGGTCTACGTTGGATGATTTTAATATAAGACGTTCATAAAATTTTCCTTGAGTCGCAATTTAAATTCTCTACAGCTTTCGTTCCTAGCAAATATATAACAAGAACAAGGAAGACTATAAAATTTCGCCGAGGCCGACCGTATCGGAGCCTCTTAAAGGCTGAGTGAGTGAATGATATTGCCATTGGAGGAGAAATAGCCAATCGAGGCGGGCTATGACTAATAGAGCGGGCCATGGCACCCTCCCTATTGTTATTACTATTAACTATAAACTTATCTCTCATTATTACTCAGTAAAATCTTTATTGTCCAACGGCAGCTTATATTCCAGCTCTTAAAATATTTTATTTTGTTATAACTTCTCTTTTATTGCCAATAGCATTATTGCTGTATTTCTTATTGCCGACAAAATAAGTTTTATTATTATGAGAAAAAATAAAAGTTTTTAACAGCCATATGAAAACTGAATTTAAATAAAACAAACAAACATACCAGGCTTAAAATGCAAGATACTGCTCCTCGTTTCCGACTGCTCCTACATTTAACAGGCTAGCGTTCAAGGCTCCCAATAAATTATAAAATTTATATGGTGCTCCACTAAGCCTAAACATCTCCAATGCGCCTTATTATGTCACACACAATCTTATCAATAAAGATCTAAATGTTTTATGCGTTACTGATTTGGCCCTAACCAGATACCTTTCCTTTCGTAATAAACTCCATACCTATTCGAATTCTCTTGTCTCCCAAATTGCTTCACACTCCATTCCTGATAATCCTCGTCGGAAAAGAAGGTGGCCAAGAGATCTCATAATGTAGAACTATTGTGCTACTAGTGAGTAATTCTTTACATAACATTGACACGTCATTGTAATAATTTTCCTTAAAGGTATTTGTATGCAGTTGTAAATTTCAATAAATAGTTTTTATAAAAATATATATTTTTATAAACCAAAAGGCGGAGCTCAAAGATCAATTTTAACAATTAACGTTCGGCAGTGAAAACGTTATGTCTAAAGGTTAGGAAAAAGGAATCTTCCTCCATTAAGCTTTGCTGACTATTGCCATCTCCCCACACACGTTCGAAGGAAAAAGTCTGCGGTATTCGTTGAAATTTATCCTCATGGTTTCTTTCAGTTTCCTTCTTCCTTGGCAGGCTACGAATCACATATTGTGAATATATTGAAAAGCTGGGGAGAGATGACGGAAGAACCATGAACCAGATGAAACGAATGGCTATGGATCGAGAGGAATAGAAAAGGTGGGCCGAGACGCGTCACGCTCTATGCTGAAAGACACGAAAGAGCTATTTTTCAGCTGCGGCCATGGCTCTAAACTAAGGGACAATGCGATATTGGTTATCGAATTACTTGTTGCTATAAGCAGCATCCAGACATGCTAAAAGAAAAAAAATGCAAGGAAAGAAGAGTTTGGTGAAGAGTCTGAAAAGGAAAGAGTAGTTTCATACTGAACTCTTATTTAGAATTTATTGTTTTCAAGGACCAGTGGAATAATATTAAAGTATACTATATATAATACACATGAATCGTCAGCATACGTGGTGAATCCGGTGTTAGGGGAGTCGGAATGTCAGCTGTATTCATTGTAGAGTATAGGACCTAGAATGCTACATTGAGGAACACCGGTAGATTGGGTAAAGGGTGAAGAATAGAATTAATTATTATTGTCTTTGAAAGTTCTACTGAGATTGGAGTGGATAATAAAGAAATATGTAGGAGGTAGAAATTTATCATGCTTGTAACCGTTCACCTTATACATATCTCACATCCTGTAAAAATCGTGTGTACATGACTCAGTGGTTAGTGGTTTGGAAAAGTATTTGTATAGTTTAGTCCTTAACTTCTTTTACCCACATTATTTTGGTGCTATACATTTTTAATAGAAGGTTCTTTTACCAAAAAGTTATAGTGACACACTGAACAGGATGGAGGATGATTGTAAATTCATTCTGACTTATTTTTCTGTAATGTTAAATCTAAATCTGTTTAGATTTTGTGCCCATACGCACAGTCTGCAAGTAGGTTGATATGCGAAAAGGTACATAAAAAATGGCTTTAACGACATCAGGGAATCAAAAATTCTTCTTGGCTATGTAGTCAAGAATACAGTTTTGTTTTATATATTGGAGAGAGGAATACTGAACTAGAATAAGACGGACATCGTGTTTTTGTTTTTTTTTCTTTGTGGATGGTTGCTTTGGTATTTTGTTGTGAACTTTATGACTGGATTAGTGCGATAATAGAAATTCTGTAAGTTTTAATTAAAAACAAATATATTTTTGTGATGGTTTTGGTGTAGATTGTTGTTGCTGGCATTTGCTAAGTTTTACAGAATAGTTAGTGACCATTGAATAAATTGACATCCTATAAGAACTTTGCAATATGCATGTGGTAGTACACCACTTTAAAATTTAAATAAAAAATAATAAATATACACCTGAAAAAAACAACAGATGCTTCAATTTTTGGAATGAACGCAAAAAAATATATCGTCTGAAGGGCACAGCATTGACGGACATCAAACAGTTTGATTGGCAGCGTAATTATTACGTGATGATTAATTAATTAATTGAATTCCCCATTTGTTGATTAGGTACGTCTAAACTGAAATGTACAATATGGCTGTAACCGGTCAATACCGCCTGTTCTCCTTTGATATAGCAATAATTGTCCTGCTGAGTGACATAGCCTCATCATCATAGTGGTCTCAGCCAAGCCTACTTGTCTCCCTGAGATATATTCTCTGTCTTAGTTATAACATGATACACTGTTATATCATCATCATCAATGGCGCAACAACTCTTGAAGAGTCAAGGCCTCCTGCGCCTTAGTCCGCCAGTCCTATCTGTTCGCTGCCGCCGCTCTCCAGTTGCGGATCCCCAAGATGGTCCTTGCGTCCGCTGCTACTCCATCAATCCATCGTAGCCGAGGTCTTCCCACTCTTCTCGTGCCATACACCTTTTCCTCTATAATTCTTCTAGGAATCTGGTCTGGGGTCATTCTTACTATATGCCCTGCCCATCGAGGACGTCCTGCCTGTATTATTCTTACAACATTGGGGTTCATGCAGAGCCTCGTAATTTCAGGTTCCATTGGTACAAATTGGTCCGTAAATTCTTCTCAGGATCCTTCTTTCGAACCTATTATACCTACACTGTTATACCTAGTGTATATTCGTCACACAGAAGGGCGTATATTAGCAAACCAGTGGGTTGTTTTGATTATTTTTATTTCTACAGTTTTTATTCAATGAAGGTTTAGTGACTTTGACATATCACGAAAGTTTTGTTATTCGAAGTTGGATGGTGCTAGAATCAAAACATTTGTTGTTGATACTTTTCTGAACAATAAATTAAAGGAAAATATAATTTTCGTCGGTTGAATCTTCCATTTTGAAGCTAATTTTTAAAAAATAAAAAACTCAGGTTGTAATGGTTTTTTTTCACCATCAATTGTCTTCTAACGTTTTTATTCACCCACAACAAAACTGTAACATTTTGCCACGCTCTCTAGCTCTGTCGGTGATGCCCGGATTGAAAATAGTGTTGCATTTGTACTAGCGTAGAACTTAAGTGAGTGAGTAGCATAGGTAGGACCTGCCGTTTAGGAGCTACCCATAAAAGTGACGGTTGAGACCCCTATTTTCTCTCAACTTTTTTTAGTGAACAATCAATATTTCTTAATTTAATCATATTATTTATTTAAGTAGTTTGATTATTTAAATTCTAAAATGTGAATAGATGAAAAGATGGAAGAAATTGAGAACGATTTTGAAATATAACCAACAGTTGATTTGGATATGATGCTAAGATAGATGAGATCAGAAGTCCAGTAGACGAACCTATTGGCTATGCATAGAAGTAGATTATAGATAGATCCAAGATATATTGTTTTGTTTTTTCAGTCAGAGAGAAATTGAGTTTATTTATTTATTTTTTGTAATTTGTTTAGGTACCAATTATATATTATTTGATTTTAAGAATTTAAAAATTTATTTAGAGAAATATTACTATTTAATACAAAACTATGGATTTGTAAAGTAAAAAATTGCCATTGCTAAAAAAAATTGGCTTTTCGTCATGATGTTATTGAAGTATTGGCATTTCTTTAGAGCATTTGTTTGTGAAAAGATAGGAGTAACTCAATCTGGTGTGGCCTATTCTTGGCCCTTATAGTATTTCTTCTCCTTTAAGAGATTTGCGACTGATCCCATCCCTATGATGCCTGATAATTTTTTAAAAAATTCTTATTTTGTTCGGTAGGTCTCATTCCACATAGAGTAGCGTCTGTCTTTAATTTATTTTTATAGAAGTTAGCTTACATCTGAGGGAGTTTTCGATGAAGATATAAATGTTTGTAGTGCTAACTTACTATGAAGTAATTAATACCGTCGGTAGCTACATTTTCTGAGCTGACGAGTTGAGTAATTAGATCATGAGGCTCTAATACGATTTTTTCACACTTTGAACCATTTCTCTAAGATATGACTCTTTTTTTCTGGCAACGATCCCCTAGTGTAAGCGGAAACCACCGTAGCTCGGATGAACCCAGCGATAGGAGCGCAGTTGATGCTGCGATCAATAGCAATTTGATTAGCAAGGATGCAGCAGTCTAATTAGCTACTAGCAATCACTCAAAGCAAACAGAATTAGCTTATTCAGTCTCTCCGCGCTCTCTACGCTAACAGTTTATAATTTCGGTTGTTTCTTTAATCTTTGTGTAAAAAAAAAAAAAAAAAAAAAAAATCCAAATAAGTCCAACAGAAATATGTTGAAGCTGTTTGTTTTTCAATGAAATGTATAAATTTTAGCATAAAAATAGATTTTGTATATCTTCCTGACGGCAGAAAAACAACTTTATCTATAATATATGTTAATTGAGAATATCAGCGTATTTTTAATCAAAAATATCAAATTAAATTAACGATTAACTTCATAATTTGTCGCTCAGGCCTACCGTTTAGGAGCTATCTTGGTGTGAATGAATGAAGTAACGTTTGAAACCCTTAAACCATCTCAACTCTGATTATCTCTAATAATAATTTATCGTTAACTTAATTATTATAATAAGTAATTTGATCCTTTTAATTCTAAAATTTAAATTGGGAAAAGCAGCAGATTGTAGAGACACACATCTTCGACCTATTGTTTTTCAAAGTCAGAAAGTAATTAAGTTTACAATTTTCTCTGGAACTAAATTGAATTTAATAAAATTTACCACTAACACTTTCAAAAATGTGTTTATCCACCAAACATAGTAATGGCTCAATAGAAAAAAAATAATAGTTTTTAGCTATATTCTTTTTTCATAAGTCCTTAAAAGAAGAAGCGATTCATAGACAGAAAACAAATAAGAGAAGAGGATATAGAAAAATACGAGGAAGGACTGGACTGTTGGCGAAGAGAAGTGACCTTCCGGGGAGACTTCCATTTTCATCGAGGACAATAGGCAGCTCAATCACTCGGAGATAAAACCGCTCCCTCGCGAAGAATTGTCCTAGCGGTCCACTCCTGCTCTTAGGAGAGCATCACAAAACCTGGGTTCTAGGAACAATACCACGAGATCTACTTCTCTTGTGGTATAAGCTGGCCTGAAGTTATTGTTTACTTGTTAAATAATTTGATACAAATCTTAACTGATATTTACAATCCATACATACTTTAAACACTAACCATTAATTGCTAAGGGAGAACAATGTAAAATTTTATAAATTTATTCTTAACCCGTAACCATTATAGTCCAAGAATCGTTCCATAACCGGTATGGTGGGTCATCTAGACCCCAATATTTGTTAATTCAAAAGTTTTTTTTGCAACCACACATCATATCTAAAGGTATATGAATAGAATTGAAAAAAAATAAATGTATATTGTTATTTAACGAAAAAATGAATTTAAAAAAAGACAAAACTGCAGAAATGAAAATTAAAAAAATATTAAAAATTTAATTAAAGGCGTGAGTACATGAAAAATTCTAAAAACTGGTGATTGGTTCCTATTAATAACTATATAAGGGACATAAAAAAATAGGACAAAAGATAATTAAAAAAAGAAAATTATACAAATCACAAACACTATTAGAAGCAGTCTTCACAGACACTTTTGGCACATTGGTATACTGCAATGAGCACAGTATACCTTGGTTTTTTTATCTCTGCTTCTTGGGAACTTGCCACACCTTATTCTTTTCCCAGAAACACTTGAGGGCTATGGGATTTGGTAATTAACTAACCAAGCAATCGATTTTCTAGGATCTCGCAGAATGTGTAAGTTGGTTACCCTCCTCTGAAGTTGTGATTCATCCTGTTGCATCACCAGATCGCCATTCCAGAAAATTTGGATCATTAACATTCATCGACTGCTGCTGTAAAATGTCATTTTAAACTGAAATAATATCAAATATTTTGTATAAAAAAGTTTCACTAACGGTATGGTGGGGTCACACGGACCCCACGCTCGACTAATAGTTCAATAAAATTCATAAATCACTTACCGCAAAAAAACCACTTCTGCCAACAGCTCAGAACCTGCTACCTGAAAGGTTCTGAGAATTAAAGCTCCTAATAGCTGCGCCTATGGGAATTACAGAGGAAACAAAACTCTCAAGGGTAGAAAAGAATAATTAATATACTGTCGAAAAAATTCTTGAAGTTGGTGTTGTGTTTTCAACTCTTCAAAATACCAGAGTGCTCTCTAAAAACTGCTTTCGTTTTTTCACAAGAAAATAAATCCTAAACAAGGAAAATAATCTATCAATCTGATTGGCTCTACAACTTTTAGTGGGTCCTAGCCTCCTCGAAGAGCTTCTGCCAGTCATCTCTGTTCTCTGCGGACGCTTTCTAATTCCTGATTCCCAGCAGGTCTCTTTCGTGACTGCTGCAACACCATTCTCCATCTCAACTTTGGTCTGTCAAGTCTTCTTTTATGACGCAAACGCTTTTCGAGAACTCTTATCGGGATCTCAGATCTTTCTACAGTTTAGTCTTCCTAATTTTATTACCCTAACAACATTAGGTTCCTTTAAAAGCTCACAAACCTCTCTATCCTTAAGAATAATCCAGAGCAGTCCCTACCTCACAGGTTCAAAAATCCTTAGAAGGATTTTATTTACATCACTTTTGGTTAGTACACTTGTCTAACTGGCATAAGTAAAAACTAGGTGGATAAGTGTTTTTTATAATTGGCGTTTTGCTCGTCTACTAATTGGTGAGCTTTTAATTTGTTTAAGGAGGCCAAAAAGGCATCTATTGGCAACTGCTATTCTTCTTTCATATGTAGTTTCGTTCTTGAAGGCCACCTGTGACATCTGATCCAATATTTGATAATTGATTGACACTCAAACGTGCAAAAACAATAGTTTTACTAACCATTAATTGAAATTTACAACTGCACAACGTATATACATCAAGTAAATGCATTGACAACGATTGCAATAAGCACTTCAATAAAAATTCTACACTAGGTCATCTTCTTTTCAGACGCCTCGGAGGATTATCGGGAATAGTGTTGGAACCAAGTTGAAAATTAGAGGACTTGAGTGGTTATGGAGCTTATTATGAAAGGATAGGTTTGGGCTAAATCAGTAACGTATGTAATATTAAGGTCTTTATGGATTAGTTTATTGGTGATAAATCAACTGAGCATTTTCAAGAGCATTGACAAGAAGCATTGAGGATTTTTCGAAGGATTTTGGATTGTAAGGATTGAATACGAGATGAATTAGATGGTTTAGTGAAACCACAACTCCGTAGTTCAAATAGGTCTAATCACAGTTATGTATATGAGTCTTTTGTGATTAATTGTGAGCTTGTCGTTTTAGTCTTGTATGTGGATTCCAAGTTAAGACGTTTGTCCAGGTGGAGTCCTAGGTAGCGGATCTGTTCAACAGGGATTAGTGGAATATCATTAAAGGATACTGTAGGACAGGAAGTCGTAGGTTTACGAAGTAGGGTAAACGTTATTTGGTGGGGTTTGTTTGGTATTTATTAGATTCTCCATTTTTGACACCATTCTTGAGAGTTTAGATATGGGATTGGAATGTTTTAGAGGCAATGAAGGGATCATTGTTTTCTTGTAACACACATGTGTCATCAGTGTAAGTGATGAGGACAGTGGTAGGATGAGTTGGGATGTCAGCTGTATACACCGTGTAGACGATGGGACCTAGGATACTACCTTGAGGAACACAGGCAGATTGGGTAAAGTGAGAAGAATAGGAAAATTTATGGTTTACTTTGAAAGTTTTATCACTAAGATGGGAACGGATAATTAGGAAGTATGTTGAAGGAAGGAATCAAGAACAATTTAAAATTTGTTTATATTATAAATATTGAAGCCTGTATATAATCCTTTGTAAAATTACAGGAATTTAATAATTTACAAACAGGCTAATAATTTATTTGATCTTAGCATCTAATTGTGTATATTCCCATCGAGACTTTATTATTGCATAAACGTAATTGTGGGGTTAGGAATTAAAGATAACTACACAGCTAACCCGATAGTAGAATTAACTATTGGGAACCCGCTGTGGATGGAAATTAAACTGAATCCTATATAATCTTAGCTCCATAAGCCACAGTGTAGAGCTAATGCCACTGGATTATTAATGATTTGGTTACAAGTTAGTTAGCGGATAACAAATAATTCTATTCTGCGCTACATAAAGGAAAACAGCAATTTAACTGAAGATAATATCGCCTCGATGCCTTGTTCAGTTCTACCTTACATCCGATAGTGCAATATATATTTAATAATTTCAAATAAGAGATTTTTATATGCGATTTTTTTTTTTTTTTGCAATAAAATAAATAAAAAGGATTAGCTAACCCTAAGGTTCGATGCCGACACAACGTTGTCTGCAAACATCTCTTTTAATTTATTCTTATTACCCCACATCAAAACCAAAATAGACAAGTTCAGCTCTCACACAATTCTCCTTTCAACGCCTGGGTCTACCTCTAGGTAGGCTTATGATTCAACACCATCTTTAGTAAGGTTCTAATTGAAATTGGACAATAAAGATTATTTTGGGACGAAAATCTCTGAGGATAATGAAAATGTGTTTGATTGAAAAATAATAATGGTATATGTATATGTATTCAGGAACTGATACAGAGCTAAATAACAATGCAAATAAAAATAAATAACAAATTTTAATACAATATGTGCTATTAATTTATATTTTTCCAAAGAAAATGGTATCATTTTTATATATATATTTTTTTTTTCTCAGTTCTCTTTCCAAAGTTTTTTATTTAATATTTATATCTATGTAGACTATTTCTCTTTATTTCCCCCCAATTTTTAGTTCTTTATTTTATTTTAATTTCAGTTTTTGTTATTATGTACGTCTGTGTTTACTTTTATATGTCTTGTTTTATTTTTAAATTCTCTGGTCCAGATATTATTTTTCTTTGTGTTATGTAATGTTATTCTTGAGATTTTTTGTCACAGATCAATTGTTTCTTTCTATTCTATTTTATTCTATATAATATAACTATATATAAGGAAAAAACTTATAAATAATTTTACAATTGTGTACAAAATAAACTGTTACCATTTTAATGTCATGTTTAGGCAGTGTAAAAAATTAACTTGTTTACCTATACATTCTTAGTCCACTAATCAGGCAGTTTGCTTAGATAAAAAAATACATTTTTTAAAATTGTGTTTTTGAAACCTGTTAAAATATAACTTCGGAATGAAAACAAAATAATAATAATAAATAAAATTAACCTAAAATCTGTTGAGGAAATAGTTTCTATATTCTATCCCTTGATTCTTCTTTTGACTAGCAAGATACATAGTAGAATTAGTAGAAAATAAATGAAATGTAGAAAACAAGACCTATAAAAAAAAAAAAAAAAAAAAAAAAAAAAAAAAAAATCACATACCTATTCGTTATTTTTATTCGCGTTATTTCGTTTTTTTTTTTTTTTTTTTTTTTTTTTTTTTTTTTTTTTTTTGCATTTAAGCGTAAACATGTAAACAATTATAATTTTTCGTGTTATTTTTTTCTTAAATTTTGAGACGACCAGGCTGAAATTCAAATCCAGAACCGCAAGAAACGAAAAACAAAAAAAAATATACATATTTATTTTATGGATTCCCTCTATCCTCCTCCCTCTAGTGACGTTAATTATTATTTAACCTGACAATTTCACATACCTAATATGACCGGCCACTGCTATTATTTTAACTATAAATACATAATACCTAAAATAATATTTAATATTATCTGAATTACATAATTTTAATCGGCTTAAGATTGACAATACTGCTGCCATTTCGATAGCTCATGTTCTATCTCGAAGTGCTGCTCCCCTCCTGTTTAATATTTGTTCTCGGTCCCTCGCTCCAAGATAAGGCACGTGGTTGCATCGGACCTGGACGGCAAGCTGCTTTCTGAAATTCCTAATCCAATTGTTTAGGTCAAGAGAGGAGTGATGGAGACTACGATTATTGAAATATTTTGAGGGTGATTGTACCTCTAGTGTCATTGTTGTGTTCTGAATGGTTTGTGCTTATGGTTGTATTTATAACTGTATTATGTACTTTTCAACATATCTTACTTTATAATACTCGGCTTATAGTTTTTTACAACCGTATAACAATGTCACTTGAGGTACACATGATGGTATAGATAAAATGAGAATTGATGAAGTAATTGACACTTTTACTGGGATTATTTTATAAGAATGCTAGTTTCGAATGGTAAACATTCATCTCCAGTTCTGAGGAGCTCTAACATTAGACGTTAATATCAAAAATGGTAAGTAATGAAAATATACAGATAACGTGCTTTACCCACTGAGCTACCGCGTCTCCATGTCAAGTCCGCGTCAGTTGTTGATCTCAATTTTGTGTATTTGTATTTGTATCATAAATCAATAAAATAAAAGGGGATTGATTATCCATAGCATTAGGAGATTTATCAACAAGTGAATCATAAATATGTTGATATAAATCCTAGTAACCGAGGCCATCGATTACTTGAAAAACAATCTATAGTTCTCAACAATCGATTAATCGATAACAAAAATCGACAATCGGTCACCGTAACTTCAAGGTACCATTCTTGAAAGTATTACGGACTTTGTTTGTTGATATTAATTCCGTTCCATATCTTCTGACATAAAATCCATGATATCAGAGCTTCTCTTGAAACCTTCGTAATTTCTGCCATGCCACACCTAC
Source organism: Euschistus heros (assembly GCA_003667255.2). NCBI lineage: Eukaryota > Metazoa > Arthropoda > Insecta > Hemiptera > Pentatomidae > Euschistus > Euschistus heros. Next base: position 914,104 of record RCWM02000331.1, on the reverse strand, counting down.
CCTAAGGAACAATGTTTCAACCTCTAATATCATTATTAAAATTAAACAATTAGAGCCCTGGCAGCGGAGGATTAGGTCGGAGGAGGTAAGGCGGTGATTATTATAAATGTAAATTGTAGCAGAGCTCTGTGGTAATGAGTGGTGGAGGGGAAAGGGATGGAGGTAATCTGGTGGGGCAGTTAGAAAGGTTACATTTCTCTTATTACCTTCTAACCTAATCTCTCTCCTCTAATCGCCTACCATCTCTCCGCGGGTGATCAATGCTTTTGTTTACTTAACTCGATTCATTCGAGAAGGTTCATTGCTGTAGTAGTTATAGTGTTTTCCAGAATTATATGAAATAAAAATTCATCCGCTAATAAACTATGCATCATGGAACATTTTCCTGGAGTTTAAAAAAAAAATAAACTCAATTTCATCCTGATTGGAAAAAACGGTAGATCATGGATATGTCTATCTATAATCTACTGTTTTACCAAATTTACATTTTAGAATTAGAAGGATCAACGTATTTAAAGTAGTTATTAAACTAACAATCCATGATTATTCTTAATATAGTCGGGAAAAAATACGTGCCTTTTTTTTATTTATGTCAATATAGCTCCTAAACGGTCGGTCCTAGCAGCAAATGTTGGATTAGAACAACACTAATATAGCTAGAGCGGGTCAAAATGTTACACAATGGAGTGTGAAAAACACGTTACAGCGTCACTTTGTTTCATTCAAGCCAAGGTAGATCCTAGTGGCAACTAATAAAAAACAAAAAATATTTCACATTAAATGTTTGACTAGAAAACTCACGTCAAATTTTCGATCCGAGCAACATCAATACAGCTAGAGGATGTCAAAAAGTCCTATCAATTTAAAAAGTACGGTATAAGTAACATCTTTTCATTCAGACCATTATAGCTCCTAAACGGTAGATCCTAGTAACAAGTGTTATAGAACAAAAAATATTCTTCATTGAATTGTTGATATGAAATTCTCAGAATACTTTTAGATCCGAGCAACATCAAAAGAGCTAGAGCTCGTCAAAAAATGTTATATTTTTTTCTCTGAATAAAACAGAAAAAGTACAGACCCCAGCCAAAAGATATATCTATGTAAAAAAAAGAAAAGAAAAAGTAGATTTTTAAAGAGAGGTAAGACCTATGGATTTTTCATCATTGGGACTGGGCTCTTCAAACTCCAAAACAAGTGACTATCCTCTTTCTAGCCTACAGGAAACCACCTTTAGTGATAGTACATGAGACAAGCTATGAGGTGGTGATTAAATCACAGTTTCGATTTTTTTGGACATTGCGCCTTCTAGCCTAAAACCCTTTATATATCTTTGTTTGAGGATTATTTTAACTATGGACGTTATTTTATTCATTTATTTATTTAAATACATAGTTCCACTTAATTACATCATTTAAATGTTTCTATACGGTATTTATGTTTAACAAATGCATTAGTTTTGCTCTTCACACTTAAAGAGAATGTCCTAAGTGTGAATGACTATCCGGCTTAAGTCGATTTCTATACCTTCACAAGCCTTTAATAAATCTATTTTTCACTTAATATTGATGTGTTTATTACCTTTAGATATGTTAGGACAGAACCGTACATAACTTTCTACCAAAAATAGTTTTTTTATATTTTATTTATTGTTCTTTCTTGCGGAAATTGGCAACCATTTGAACATCTGATACAATTTTAAAAGATAAATAAATATATATGTAATCACAAAAAAATATGTATATATATTTGAAGACTAGCTGAATAATTCCATCTATCCCTTATATAATTTCGATTATTTTTTCAGGTTGATTAGTTACTATAACAATCACATGGTAATCATCCGAAACAATACAGTTAGGTTGTTCGGTTACAAACAAATTCTAAAATATAATCCGAATAATTGAAACTTTTCAATCAGGAGCCTTTGGATTAGAACCCGGTCCCTATCGAACATTAGTCGCCATGTTTTATATCCACGATGAGTTTAGTTGTCGTTCGGTTCTTCCTAGTTTACTGATAAAAAAAATATTTATATGGGACCTGTACCCCTTTCCTATTTTTTCCCAATTCTAATTTTGGTATTTTAATCTCCTACCGCAATCTGCCGCCATAAATGCAGGGCTGGGTATCAGATTAAACTGGTAGTAATTTTTTCCTCCTTTTTTTTTTTTTTTTTTTTTTTTTAATTCTGGATGGTATTCGTCCGTGTTCCAGTTTCGGCAGTGTGCTATCGATTTAACGAAAATTAATTGTTTGAGCTCGTTCCCTCTACTTTACGGTTATGTTATCACCAGAGACTGAAAAAAATGTTCTATTAAAAATTCTTGTATATGAATATTTATTTGGTATTTTGTTTTACTTTAATATTTTATCTAACCGCTTGAAATCAAATAGTCAACAATAATTAATCGCGATTATTAGGAAATTCATTGCATATTAAATTTATTGAATACTGTAGAAGTTTTTTAATGCGCAAGATAGTATACATAATTTCTTTTTATATTATAAAAATTTAAATAAGCTACAGAAGTTGTGTATCATTTTCATGATTTTTTTCAAAAACTTCCTATTTGGTTACTTAACTCTACTCAAAGGATAAGTAAGTCAAATTCAGTTCGCTACCAGATTTATAGTACTGTGATTGGTAAGCGAGAAGTAATACACATACCTACCAATACGGTGCTGAAAGTTGGATAGTAACAGACAAGCAAACGAGTGAAAATACAACAGCAGAAATGCAATACCTCCGGAGGATTAATGGGAAAACCAGTAGGGTCTGTATTCACAATGAACTAGGGGTCTCCCCAATGAAGGTGGTTCTCGGGACTTGCCACCTGAAGTGGTTTGGACAGGTTCGACACCTATGGTTGTTGTCAGGATGGGAAATCATCGAGATCGATTGAAGACCATGGACTATGTCCCTGATGGTAGAAGACCCCGAGGCTGTACAAGGATGTCGTACCTGGAATATATCGACCGTTTATGCAGAAAGGAAGGAAGAAATGTTCGCCAAGCCAGAAACCTGGCAAGTGATTGAGAGCAATGGATGTCATGGCTGGACGCTCCCCTCCGCTAAAAGGCACTGCAGGATGATGCATAAAAAGATGTAGAACTGTAATAAAAAACAATCCTGAAGTAACCACATTTCTTTAATCGAATTATAATCTATTTTAATCATTAAACAACTTTTGTGATTCCGCAAATCATTCTCACTATACTCGTTACCTTCCTCATTCTTCCTGCATTATAGGTAATGTGTGCCTTCATACCACTCAATTAATAATGTCTGTCGGTTAAGCTCTAATTGAAAATGAAAAGAATAATTTATTTATTCATAACATTATTTTTTGAACAATCAGGAGCTGTAAAATTTTTTGTTGGTACTTCTAGTTAAGGTTTTACCACCCCTAAATTTTAAACGGCAATGCTTTCCCAGTGAATTCCTACTCAAATCTTAGATTTTGTTTAATAGTTATTTATTGAAATTTAAAACTGTATATACAATATACAAATATAATACATCAAGTAAATATGATGATAATGTGTATTTTACAAAAAGTAATTTAATCTCCCATCATTATTTATTTAAAAATCATAATAAACATGATTATCTAAAGTTTGCGACGTTTCATGGCCTCTGCCGCATTTTCAAGCCTTAAAACATGCAAAAACACACATGCACGACAAATGCGAATTAAGTATATTTATGTGAAACAATATTCATCAATGTACATTATATATATTTAATGAGTTACCTTTCAGAGTCCAATAATATTTAGATCCATCTGATGATCAAATAAAATCTTTTAACGACTAAAACAATCTTGTCACTGGTAAGTATCATGTCATTTTTCTACATATATTAAAACTTGAATGAATAAACAAAAAAAACAACAATATAAATATAAAAAATAAATAAATAAAAAATATGAAAAATGTATAATGTTCTATTTCACTGCTATGATTTTGCAAAATTTATTATTATTGTAATGGCTATTGTTAAATTATTATAGCTACCTTAAATAACGAAAAATCTCTATTTGAACATTAATATGGATCACATTACTACATATATTTATCTCTGTCTATTACTGCAATAAGGTCTAAAGGTTACGTTTAAATATTCAATTTGTTTATCAATAGTGCTTACTGGGCTTCTATTTTTTATGTGTCTGTTTTGAAATTTACAGCTGTGTCCAAATTTTTGTTATGAAAATGGATTCCAAAATCTTTCTTTTGTAACTGTTTTTTTCATAAAATAAAATGTTGGTTTTTTAAAAATTAAATTTGTGATTATTGTTTATTGCATGTTGTGCCAATGCTGTTTTATTGATATTTTTTATGTTTTTGGTGTCTAAATTATGCTGTTTGATTCTATTTTCAAGTTTTTGTTTGGTTTTTCCAATATATATATTATTACATGTATTGCACTAAATTTTATAGATTAAATTATTTTTTTGTATAGGGTCTACCATATTATCTTGTTTTTCCTGTTAATGATGTTAATGATTTTGTTTTTATTAATTGGGGCTGTTTTTTTATTAAAATCAAATTTTTTGAGTTTGTTGATTATCTTATTGGTGAGTCCTGGTATATATGTCATTCTATGGAACATATTCGGATTATTTATATTATTTCTCATTTTTGGTGTATTATTTATGTTGTCTATTGAATCTGTACTATTCTTTACATGCTTTAGCACTTTCAAGTTAATGTGCGAACTAGATTCTTTGTATGTAACCTTTACACTACGATGGATATACCTCGAGTGTAAAATATTTTATTAACTGAATGACACGAGACCACAAGGGTATGACTTAGCCAGGAGCCAATCAATGAAGAAGTGGCCGAGGGCGAGTTATCGACTATAATCGCTCCTCATAAAATATCCAACCGTTCCAGGAACAAGCCTTCATTACTGTCTAACCTTAGCCAAACTCTTAGGATCAAAGGTTGTGCCTTATTATTTGAACAGCTTTTTGAGCCGCATGTAGTGACTTTTTAACGTAACTATGTTTGTCTCTGGGGCCTCTCATGTTACCAGAATAGGACAACTGCTCTTCCTTATAATTCAAAATTTAATTCAATTAGAATTGATGAATTATTTTCCGGTTCTATTAGGATTTTATAAGTTTAGTCGCGAATGTTAAATATTCATCATCAGTTCTGAAGACACACAAAATAATTAAAAACATCACCACAAGACGATTCACTGCACTAGACCAAAAATGAAAAAAAAAAAAAAAAAAAAAAAAAAAAAAAAAAAAAAAAAAAAAAAAAAAAAAAAATGGCGCAGACCGTTCTATTCCAGTCAGTAGGAGATATATGATAATTCAATGTTTTTTTAAGTAAACCAGGTTTTTTTGCCATAAATGCTGTAAAACCCCCATATCATTCAAATATTTTTCAATTTTTAACCGCATTTTTGGATTCAGCATTAAACTTTCTCTAATACAGGAGTATATGTCACTAGACTTTTTCCTAACTTAGAACCTAAAGAACTGCTAAATCATTACCTTATTTAGAAAGGTAACAATTTCTAATAATAATTCAACGCTCCACATAAAAAGAAAAAAAAAATCCACAAAACTGTAACTATCACAATTTCTTATGAATTTAATCAGCTTTTGTACGGTGTGGTCAAATTAATAATTTCTTACCAGATTCGTGGATAAAGTCACTTTTAAAACCCCAAAAGCAAGGTGTTTTCATTTGGCATACAAATCAAGTATTTGTGTAAATAAGACATTATGATAATCGCTTAATGGAAGTCTATTTTAAACAAATAATGTTCTAATTATTTGTATAAGTACATGTATAAAAAGCTAAGAAAATATTTATTGTTTATTTGAAAATCTGTTTCTCACAGCCCCTACGGTAACTCTTAAATGCAAGCGCTGCTGTAATTTGGCTTCGGCCTCTAGACCATCGTTGGAAATTCTTACTGTTCTAAATAAGCTGAGTATTGAGCTACTATTTCGGTCCTAAGTTGCCGTAGGATTCAATAATAGTCTTCCTCAATATTTACTGCTCACACAACATCTATCTATATAGTTCTTCTACTCATACATATATAATAAAGAACTATGTATATGTAAAACTGATAATGAAGTTTAAATTTTATCGATTCTCCTATAAAACTAAAATCTTATTACTATATTAACTTATGAAATGAAATGAAAATAGCTTTTATTGTGCAACTAAATAATATATACAATTAAACAATAAATAATTACAAATTTATCTTCCTTGCACTAGCCTTCCTCTTTTTAAGAGGAGTAATGGTCTTACACTTCCCAAGGTGACCAGTCCTACTGGGAAGCGGGGTTCGCAATCTGATTCCACTTTTCCAACCATAAATATATTAACTTATAGAAAAGACTAAAGTTTTCTTAATGAAACGATATTTAAATTTTATTTTTTTTTACTGTTTCAGGTAAGAATGCACAGATGTTGAAGCAGGCTTGGATTCAAAACATTAAATAGCACGACAAAGGTAAAAGTTCATCTGGTTGCTTATTTATTGAGTAAATATGATGTCCATTCGATAAGTCATATTTGGATGCAAATTATTTATTATATTTTTTTTTTTTAACTTTTGGCTAGGGGTCGATAATTTTCTTTTGTAACTTTTTTTAACCCTCAAAAAGTGTAATTTTTTTTTTCACCCTCACGCTCTTTTGGTGCTGCTCGGATCGAAAATTTGACGATAATTTCATAATAAGAAATTTAATGGAAAATATTTATTGTTATAAAACATAACAATAGATCGCTAGATCCTACCGTTTCGGAGCTATATTAGATCGAATGAAAAAAGTCACATTTGAAAGCTCTATTTTTCTCTTAACTTTGTATAATCATTAATTGAAGGGTTTGCTGAAAAATGAAGGGAGCTCCAGTCGCGGATTGGATCCTATGTAAAATTTTGCGTTAAAAAAAAATAAAAATAAAAATAAAAAAAAGAAGAATCATAATTTTTGTTCGAAAATTTGATAAGTGGAGCTACTTCATTTTCGCAGCGAATTCTACTGTTCGAATCGTCTGTTCGAATTCAATAATGTAAATTGGGAAAGGCAGTAGACTTTAGATAGACATATTCATGATGGATTGTTTTCCACAGTCTGGTGGATTTTTTTTTTTTTCTTTTCAGTTCTTTCATATTCATTTATTTTTAATTTTCTAGTTGACTTGACCTCATTTGATGTAGACAATTTACCTAATGATTTTAACGGTTATAATTAGATAACTTTATCCTTTCAATTTCGTTTGACGGTTAGTCAACATTTGTTCCTCATATCCTATGAAAACATAAGTATCCAATAATCATCAATAACTAAAAGTTGTTACTTGTATCTGAATATGGACAAGAAATATAAAATTTATCAACAAATAAAATATTAAAATTATTACTATCAACAATATCTTCAGTCATGAAAATCTACAATAATATTATAAAGTATATCAAATGAAGTTTTTATCAAATATAGTAATAAAAATAGTATTTTTTATTTCTTTTTTAATAAATCAAACTTTATGTGACCAGCATTGTTATCAAAGAAATTAGTTAATTAGTTTTTTTTCTTTCTTAGAGTTCTTTGAAATAATTTTACGTAGGCATTGTCAACTCATTTACTCAAGTAAGAAACTGGTTAAATTTATATCTTTTATATATTAAAAAAAACAAATAGAATAAATATTGAAACTGTCCCTTAATTAAATATTTATTTAAATTCCTCTTTGCCATATCAATCAATAGCATTAAAATAGTATGTTTAATTTTCACTTTGGATTTATATACCGCCATGATGTTAGTAATTTGTATTTATATAACAATACAATTTTTAAAAAATCCGAAAATTGAAGCCATTGATGGAAGACATTGTTAAATTTTTTTTTTAATCAAAAATAATTGTTTTGTTTTTTTATCTTTATTATAAGTAAAGATAATTTCAACTAAAAATTAAAGTTTTATTTGTTTATTGATAAGATGTTTGTATTTTAGCATGTGGTTGAGCATTATTTCTTCAATGATTTTTTCACGCATAGCAGTAATTATTAATCTAGTTATAATTGCACTGATTAGGTGGTTGAAGAGTACGTTAAAGCACCATTGGACATAAAATTTTTAATTTTAATGTATGAATCGGTAATCAATATAGATGAAGACTATTAAGAAACTCTTGCGGAAAATAAACTGCATTATCAGTGCTTACGACATAAGGCCCGTGGATCATATTTTTACACACAATATAAGAAAGCGAAGGATTGACATTTTGATTTAGTAATAATTTATATTCGGCAGAAATAACTTCATTGATTTCATCTGGTTGGATGTTGATTTCGAACTATAAAACAGTGTGGCAAACCTCGGTCCTGCCTCTCAAAATTGTTCAGTTTACCATTGTAAACTCTATTGTCTCTACACACAATCGGTCGATTTTCAAGCTTCACTGGGATCCACATATCGCACACCATATTTAAATATTTTTTAATAATTTTCTTGATAGTTTAAAAAGTAAATTTTATCATCGATTTCAAGCTCTTTTGTAACCTCTCGTGTAGAGAATGGCACTCCACCTATCGGTAAATTTTCAAACTTCACTGTTGTCCATATATTATCTTTTTTTAATAAAAAATAAATTAAAAATCAGTAGATTTTAATATTGCTAAACCTTCTTGGAACTATGAAGATGATGTAGTTAATATTTAGTACAGATTGGTTCAGTAGTATTCGCGGTTAGTGATCACAAACGAAAAATGGCTTGTCCTTTTATATAATAGTAAAAATTATTATTATAGAAAATTTCTAATTGTAAATCTTTCATAAACTATGAAGATGATGTAGTTAAAATCTGGTTCAGATAGGTTCATTAGTTTTACTAAAACGCTATTGTCGTTTGCCACTTATTTATAGCTTTTTAGATAACAATTTAATTCAATCAGGTAATTTTACTATCACTTTCTAGCTATATTTAACACCGGATCATTGTAACCTCTCTTGAATGGCGCTAGCTTTACTACACACCACATATTTATCGCTTTTTAAACAGTAATTTAATAGAAAATGTATAAATTTTATTATTGCTAAACGTTCCTTGAACTATGAAGCTGATGTAGTTATATTTGGTACATAATAGTTCTATAGTTTTCACTGTTAGTGATCACGAACGGAAATGGCTTGTCCTTCTATATATAACTTCATCATCCCCCGTCGAGGCTTCGCCCTCTCTCATAAGTGAAAATCTTAGATAATTTCAACTAATAATTGATTTTTTTTTATGTTTATCGATAAAAATCTTGTAATAAAGTGAACGATTGAAAATTATATTTTTGATAATATTTTCAAGCATAGCAGTCATTATTAACTTGGTTAAATTTAGATTGATTAGTTGTTTGAAGATAACATAATGCATAATTAGACATCCAATTTTCACTTTTAATACATGAGTTGGTAATCCAGATGGACAGAGACTATTAAGAAACTGTTGCATATAATGGACTGCATTATCAGTGCTTACAACTAAAGGTTCAAAATTCATATCTTTACACACAATATTAAACAGCTGAGGATCGGCATTTTGATTTGTAATAATTTTTCATTCGACAGAAGTAATATTGATTTGATCTGGTTGGATTTCAATTTCTAACCATAAAAGTATGTGATAGTGTGGCAAAACCCGTTTTTAGATTTTACTATTGCTAAACCATTCTATAAAGATGATGTAGTCAATATTTGGTAGAGATTGGTTCAGTAGTTTTTGGCAGTTAGTGATCACAAACGAAAAATGGCTTGTCATTTTACATAATAGTATAACCTTATACCACCATATGTTAGAATCGTATAGAGCTAACAGATAATTGTGACTTGCAGATGGTATACAAATAATATTGCGACTATAAATTAAGATATAAGCTATCCTATCTTTCTTGTTGGATCAAACTGCACGCGATGTGCAAATTTGATTAAAATCGGTTCAGTAGTTTAGGTGTCAGCATGCCCCATGAACGTGATACGTAATTTATATATATTAAGATATATAATATATAATATATAATATATTGATCGTATTATATATTTATATGTATTATTATTGAGTTAAATGTATACATATTGAATATTAATATGCTTCTGATTACTGAATTGTCAATTTCCATTAATCATTGCGTTAATTAGGATATCAGAATCAATCAGCAGATATTGAGTTATTTAACTTTCAATTAAATTATTGTAAATTATTATTTTTTTCATTTATTTATTAATTTTTTTTTTACTTTAACTCTCTGCTCACACTTGTCAATCAAAACTTGTTTTGTGATCAAAAGTGATTAACGATCAGTGAATTTGATGAAACACTGAACTACCTGGCTCAAAAGGGGAATAAGAAGCCCGTAGCACCTCCTAACTTGATTTCCTTTTTCTTTTTTTTCTAACTTAGCACCCTCATCCAGCTCGTCTTCAGCCTTTCCAGAGTATTGTCTGAGGTATGAGTTTTGGCCATGCCGTTTATGACTGTCTTGGGATGTCCATGTAGTTTTTCGATAAACCTTTTGTAGAGAGTCCTCATTTGTTTATTAATAGTTGCCATGCGTAGATCAGTATGTAGTGTTATGTTGCTTACGTACCAGGGTGCCTTCGTAATAGTCCTCAATATTTGTGTTTGAAAAATTCGGAGTTGGCTCCGATGTCTTTTTAGCTGATCTGTATATCTCATGCGTAAGTTTAAATAGTGTACATCAACTAATACTAAGTGTTCATTTTGTGTCTGAGACTCTCTTTTCTCTTCTCGTCAACTAACCTCTGGAATTCCATTCCTCCTCATATCAGACAAGCAAAATTCCTGAAAACATTGAAAATACCTCTATTTTCAGAACCTCATTTTTATCCAAGGTGAGGTTTGCTAACAATCTACTTACTCAGTTGAAGATATCGTGCTCTTGATTTTCTGTAATTCTTTTAATAACTATAGGCATAATTTAAATTTCGCTGAATGTATTATTTACTTCTTCTGTATAAAACATTTAAGTACTTCTATTGTATGCTGCTCTATTGTATTAATTTCTCAGTTCATTTCAAGGGTGTTCTTTTATATTCCTCTCTATACATTTAATTATTGTTATATTATTATTTGTTATTTCATTTTATTGTGTCTCTGACCAGAATTAATTAACTCTATTTATTTTTGTACTTATTTGTTATTCTTAAGAGACATGGTTTCAGAGTAAAAGTAGTTTCTATTGTATTTTATCATAAGTTATGTCTTTGAATGATTTGAGAAAACTGAATATACAAGTTGTAACCTTTATTTTCTTGATATTTGGACCCTATGTCACAATATTATTAAAAAGAAATTTGTGTATCTTATTATGTCTAGATCCAATAAACCTACAAACAAAGCAAACATTTCTTTTTTTTTTATTATTCATTTATTGAAACTGTACAAAATATATACATCTAGTAAATCGGTTGATTATGATTAAAATAATATGTCAAAACTTGAAAAAACTACTCATCAGGATCACTTAAAAAAAATAAAATCTACACTAGAAGTCTGTAGGCCTTCTTTTCAGACGCCTTGGAAGGTTATCGGGAATAGAATGGGAAGCAAGTTGAAGGACTAGTGGATTTGAGGGGTTATGGAGTTTACTATGAAAGGATAGGTATCTGGTCGGGGCTAAATCAGTAACATATGGGACACTAAGATCTGTATGAATAAGTTTATTTGTAACAAGGTAAGGAGCATTAAGGATTTTTCGAAGGATTTTGGATCGGAGATGGGAAGAATTAGAAGGTTTAGTTGAGCCCTAAAGCTCAACTCCATATGTCCAAATAGGTCTGATAACTGCCATGTAAAGGAGTGAGCCTTTTGTAATAAATCGAAAGGTTTGAATGTTTGTTAAGTAAATGTTGAAAAAGTCGAAAACGACGAGCAGTTTCCAGTCGTTTTAGTCTCGTATGTGGATCCCAAAGTTAAACGTTTTTCCAGTTGGAGTCCAAGATAGTTAAACAGGGATCCGTGGGATACATATTTTATTTTCCTAATTTGTTGTAAAAAACACCAGTATTAGTTCAGTATTAGTGATTGTTGTAACTAGTTATTCTTTTTTATTTACAAAAAAAAAATGTAAAAATAAATAATAACACTAAAAAATGTTTTTAGTAAATTTTCAACTATAAATATTCTTTTTTACTCCTGTTTTCATACCTGCGATCCTTCAAGATGCCATAAATTTTTAAAAATGTTCCACAAAACGGTTGTTTTATAAAGGACTAAGTTATCCCTTGAAGGGAACTTGGGATATTAAGGGCTCCTAGACCAGGCAGGCTACCTAACATGAAACTCAAAGTACTCTACATATTTTGCCACGTGTCATCTACTTCTTATAGTTCATTGTCTAGACTTTGTTCTTGAACTTTGTTCGTGGGAGTAAAGTTTGTAGAAGTATTCTCGGTAAGTTAATTATACTTCTGAATTGAAGGTTATAGTTGAGGTCGTTACACTCTAGACCTCTTCATTAACATTAAATGAATAAACTTTTGCTTTTTGATTTTATAAAATAGAAAGATATTCTTAATATTAATAGCGCTTAACAAAGTGATAATTAGTTTCAATCAATATCCTAAAATATTATTTGACTATGATTAATTGCATTAGAAAGAAAAGAAATTTAAGATTTTAATAAGTTCGAAGTAATAATAAAAATACTCTGTAAGTAATTACAAATTATTTTCAGTTGACTAGATTCGTCTACTAGCATTTACTTGACAAACGTACAAAGCTCCCAATAAATTACAGAAGACTTATTTACATCACAGTAATTAAACCTGTTGAAATCTGGAGCTTTTCTAAACAAAAATCCTCGTATCCAATCCTTGTATTCCTAAAATCCTTCCGAAAATTCTTAACCTTGCACCGGTCGCGCGTTGTACAAAGTACAACATCCTGTTTTCTATTCGTTTTTGGCCAAATTTTGTATAAATCTATTATATAAAATATTTTGATAATCATACATTTAAAGTAGAGTATATTTACAAAATATTACCTGAGAGAATAATATTTTGAACGTAAATAAAAATATGTTTATGATTGGAAATTATAAAAAACAAATTTATAATTAGATCAATTTTTATTTACAATATTAATGTTAAATAATAAAATTTTTTGCAGGTCTAAAATGGTTGTTTTTATGATCAATTATTGTAAGCAAATTTTTTTGAGGAATGATTTTTAAAAATAAAACGTAGATATCCTCTGGCTACCACGCCTCCCCTATCTAGAACATTTTTTATTTACTTTTCACTCAATTCCAAATTTTTATTTTTCTACCTCGTCTAGTTCTGCAAAATTCGAGGAATATATTCCAATATTATAGGTTATCACTTGTCAAAACATTCCGAATAATTTATACTTCATTGACTATGATAAACAACAGTAAAAGTGCAAAAGAATCCTATTTACATTATATCGAATACAGCTGATTGCCGAGAAAGTGACGACAAAAAAAACATAACGAGAGCGGTCGTTTGTTGTACTTTGTGCAACACTGAGGACTGAATATTTTTTAATCAGGAAACTATCCCTCCTACTCCATCGAAAAATTACTGGCGACAAATAGAGGATTATTTTGAGGAATAGCTAAAGCCAATTTTACTAGAAGCTCACCGGAAGCGAGAGAGAGAGAGAGAGAGAGAAAACAATTCGAGTGTTGTACAAAATACAACGGCACAGCCATTGCACAGTTATTCGTGAATCTAGCGGGACAAAATTCCAAAAATGAAGTTTGATTTTTTGATGCAGAAAGTGGATGATCTAACAGGCTAAATGTTGGAAGACATGAAACGAAGTGAATCAGGCTGAGGCAATATCAATAAAACAGTTCAATAAATAACGAACTAATACCACTTTAAGTTTGTACGATTTAAGAATTAAGTTACCATTCTTTCAAGCACTCGACAGTGAACATCGTAATAAGTTTTCTTATTTTTTTTACATTTTACGATGAAATGCATTCAAAATAGTCAGTATTAGTACATTTTATTTTTAATTTTACGGCATTTTAGATACTCAGCCGGTACGCCAATTAAAAAGTTCACAAGTAAAAAAATATATTCATGTTTTAATCTGAAACTTTTTACGTAGGTGAACGTAGATCTTAAATTATGGTTCTGTGTGTCTGGGGACATGTAATTTTAGTGAATATGTTCAATTTGCCGCCCGTTTTTCTGTACCACCAAAAACTGTGTTTTAAGCGGAGTACTCTCAGTTGCGCGATTGGAATTGGCTGAAGCGTTACGGGCTGGAGGTTTCAATTTTAATAATTCCCAGGAAGAAGAAATATATCTGGTCAATTATATAATTCAAAAATTTGCAATTGAGCAACTCACAGAGGATGTCCAAAAAAGGCAACACAAAGAGATTAAACGATGCAGGGAACATTTTCCTTGGAAAATGTCTCGCACAGTAACCAACACTGACATTATGAATAATTTGTTTATTTCTTCTGATCCTTTAATTAGCTCATAAAGACCACTACCAGAGAAAAATACGACTTTCGGTAATAGTCTTCTCAATTTGCTTGTAATATCAGACGCAGATACGAGTATGGTATCCTTGCTTACATTAGTGGACAAGATAATGATGGTAGTGATAATCTCGTTTTAAGATGACAAATCATTATAGACTATAATTTTCTTTTCAGTTTAAAACAATATAATGTGTTTGAGTTTTGCTCGCTTTAAGATAAAGCGTTAAAGCTTATAGTTTGATAGCATATTGCCCTGATTTATATATATTATAAATTCTATTTATTTATTACTGAATAAAATTTCAGAGAAATTGTTAGTTGTTACAGAGGTGTTTTTACAGTCATAATATTGACATTATTATCATAAAGTAGGTATATTCATTTTTTTAAAATTCAATTTATATAATCATCGATAAATCAATAGGTGGGTTTGTGAAGTTTTTTTTCTTAATAAAACAAGTCACAAATAAAATTATAATATTTTACCAACCTTTCAATAACCTTGTTCTAATCATTTCAAGTTGTTCCGAATGAAAAAAAAAATATTAAATTATCCATACGATCGCTTTCAAACTTTTGTCCCGCTAGATTCACGAATGGTCCCACTTTGCGGTGGAAGGTTAATGGTTCTTACTTCATTAAAAAAAAACTTATCCATAAAGATCGTATTGTTCCATATGTTGCAAATTTAGCCCAAACCAAATAAATATCCTTTCATCGTAAAGTTCATAACTATTTAAATCCACTTACCATCCGAGGCCTCTTAAAAGATGACATTTTGATGTAGAACACATTAAAGTGCTATTAATAGGTACTTTTTTACAGTATATTGTAATCATTTCACAGTACATTTGCTTATTTTATACACTTGTAAGTATCTATAAAGCATAAATAAAAATAACCACTTATTTGAATAAGGTTTCTTTTCATAAAATTTGTTAAGGATGGTTAAATCAATCTATCGATGAAGACTACACCAACGTTGGCTCTGCAAACTTTAACTTTAATTATGGTAAAAGCATCCAATATTTTATTTGTTTATTTACTATATACAAAATCTTGACTACTTTTTCACCCTGTTCTAATTACATATATGTTTTTATTCAAAGTTGGTTTGGCTAGAATCATTGTCAACCGCCAGGCTTTCCCCCCAATTTAGATAAGTACCTAATTTATATAGGATTCATCCTTGAATGGTATAAAAGAATAATTAATTAATTATATTTTAACATAAACATATGTTTTAACTTCTTCTTATTCCGCTTTATTATTATTAGTGGTAAAGATCCCAAACTGGAAGACGCTAAGTAAAGATTGTTATATTTTTCAGCTTTTATTATTATTTTTTCTATCAAATTATAGTACACACTAATCTAAATATGTACCTTTTTGAAAAAATGTACCAAGTATCCTTGCCCTTAATCCTTGATCTAAACTGAGATAATCCGGGGGTCTGGGGCCAGTCATGAGAAAATGCATGTGCCATGATTAACACACATCACAGACGGCAATTTAAAAAAAATATTTTATATACCGATATATATATATATATATATATATATATATATATATATATATATATATATATACATATATATACATATTTATTACTATATTTCATTTTCTCTATATTTTAAAAATACCACTTACAACTAAATGTTTTTTAAACAAATAGCAAAATTTTATTGCTAGAAGAGTGATTCCTACTCACTTGGTCAATACAACAAGAAGACAACTAGCAACTGAGGCACCAGGATCTATGATAGAAACCCATCTTAAAATGCTGGGAAGGCAAAACAATCCTTCCATTCCGATTATTATTTGTATATTTTTATAGTTATAAATGAAGCATAAGAAAAAAAAGTAGAACTTTATAAAATATTATTGTTAAATGTATTAATATAACAATTTGTAATATAGATCTGCCATAAGTAATATACAAGACAAAGAATTCATTCACAAAATATGTACAGTGAAAATAACAAAATGTAAATATATAAAACATTAAACCCATGTAAAAAAAATATTGTTAACTTGTGTTATATTTTCTCACTTCAAAGAAGATAAAATAAAAAATATTGATATGTAGAAACTGATGCTTATTCCTGCTGCAGCTTCTTACATTTGATAATATGAAATAATAAAACAATAATATTTCATACTAAATAGAACAGTTGTTTTTTTCTTATTATTTATTCTGTTATTATATAAATTTACAACTGTATTACAAATACATCTAGTAAATGAGCGGTTTACAATGAAAAATAATGACGTGCTGAAAATTTCTAGAGGAACTACCCAATGGTAGTACTCTAATGAAATATTTACAAAAGAAGAAGATCTCGAGGCCATCTTTTTTTCAGACGCCTCGGAGGATTGCCAGTAATGGAATAGGAAGCGAGTTGTGCAACAAGTGGATTTGGATGAGGAGTGAGTCTATTATGAAAAGAAAGGTATCTGGTTCGTGCCAAATTAGCGGTATATGGAATATTAAGGTCATTGTGGATCAGTTCAATTGTGACAAAGTTAGGAGCATCTAGGATTTTTGGTTAGAGGGATTGGATGCGGGAAGAATTCGATGGTTTGGTGGATCCCTATAACTCTATATCGTAAGTCCAAATAGGACGGATAATAGTCAATGTAGATGAGTGTTCTGTAGTGAATCGGGAGATTTGAACGTTTGTCAATTAGGTGTTGTAGTAATCGAAATTGACGTGCAGCTTCTCGTCTTTTCAATCTTGTATGAGGGTTCCAGGTAAGTCTCTTGTCCAGATAAAATCCAAGGTATCTTATCTGTTCTACATTATTTAATAGAACCCCATTAAAGGATACGGGTGGACAGGATGAGGTAGGTTTTTGACGTAGGGTAAAGGTTATTTGCAGGGATTAATCTTAGTTCTTTAGTTATGACACTATTCTTCAATGGAAGTGATATGCGACTGGAGTGCCTGGGTTGCAGCAAATGGTTCATCATTGATTGATTACACGCTTTGTCATCAGCATAGGTTGTGAGAATAGTATTAGGATGAGTTGGGATATCAGCTATATATACGGTATAAAGAATGGGGCCGAGGATACTACCTAGAGAAATACCAGCAGTCTGAGGAAGATGAGTGAAATAATACAGTTTAAATTTAAAATATGGATATGGAAGTTTACATGTGAAGTTACAGGAAAGAGCAATCGAATTGACAAATTTTGTGGAGCAGTGGTTCGATATCGATATATAAATTATCTTAAACGATAACATGAACGGGAATATAATTGTAGCGTAAACGGAATATTTGAAATGGCTTTTCATGAAAAAAAAAATCTATATATCTACATTTCTAATTAAAATAATTAAATGTTCATTAGATGAAATTAAATTAGAATTCTATGTGCGAAAAAAGGGTAAAAGAAAGACCCATAATTTTATCTTAGCCTTGCTGAAATCTGATTCCAAGAGAATGAAAATAAAAAATACTTTAGGTTGCCAAACCATAACCCACATTTTCTGAGATATTGCCTCAAAATGTGTTTTTTCCGCACGAGCCATGGATAAATTGAAACCGGCGGGAAACTTAGCGCTCATCTCTTTATTAAGGGTTGAATCATTATATTTTTCTTTCGTCATTAATATCCCAACTTTTATTTTTTTTCTTGGATCGTATTATGTATGGCTAACATCTGATTAATGTTTTTGATCGATAACACGCTATTTACTGACACTTTTATAGTTTCTTTGTTTTTTACTTAAAAATATGTTTGTTTTATTATTAAAAATAAGTGAGTGGTACATATACATTTAGCACCCTCCCACAAAAAATTACCAGTTCCATTAGTAGAACACTTATTGCTTTTTTATTCCACATTGCAGTGACCGCAATGGGTTAACTTCTTAAGGCGTTTTATCCCTTAACGCGCAGTAACGATCATTAGCTTAATCATACCTTTATGGACCTTTTAAAGGATAGTAACTGTTTTAAAGGTTTGGAGGAAAAATAAGGAGCATGAAGGATTTTTCGTTGGAAAAATTTTAAAAAGCTAAATATATTAAAAAATATACGGAAGCTTTGAAATATAAATGTTGAAGAAGTCAATTATTTTTACTACAATTTTTTGTTCAGTTGGAGAACTATGTTTTTTATTACACATCCATTTTTGACACTTTTTTTATGCTCCATTTCCTATCCATTTTTGCACTTTTAGCTCCATTTCGAGTTTACTTCCACAATCATGACAACGACCCCTGGCATCTTATCTTCCTGTTGATTCTAGTTCCTTCTCATCAACACCAATGAGGAAACAAGCCCGCCTTCTGTGATCGCTTATGCTTAGGTGGTCACTTTCTCCTGAATCCGATTCATCAGGGTCAATACCCTCTTCGTAATTTGTTTTGTTCAATCCATCCAGCCACTGTTTCTAAACTTTGGGATCTGAAGAGGCTTCCACTCTTGGTTTTTTGGGTTTTGACTTATTTCCTAATAAAATAAAATTAATTTTTGATAGAAAACAATTGGTTGAAAATAATCGAAATAATCATCAAAAATTTGTAAAAATATTATTAACAAATAAGTAGTAAAATTATGTGTCATTATCATAATCATTTAAATTGGTAAATTTCTCACCTTAAAAAATTGTAAATAGTTCTTTCGCTTCAAATTGAGTGAACTAATCGATTCAAAAGGGTAACAAATCGCAACTAAACATCCTTCTGGAAAGGTATTGAAGAGCAGTAATACAGTAGCCTTGAGGGTGGGCAGTTTTAAATAAACAAAGGGTGGTTGGTGGTGGACGAACCTTGACGTATCTCGGTCGTAAAAAGCCTCATGAAGGAGATCTCTGAACTTTTTTGGACAACGGAAAATCTGTCAGAAAGAAAAGATTGGAGAAAATTATAGTAAGTTTGTGGTAGAAGAGATTTATTTTGAAGAGATCTCCCTGGTGTCAGGTCTCATTAAAGGTTTTTCAAAATCAAAATTAAAATATCTTACCTTCAAGTCATCATTTCTAGTCTGATTACAACGGATGCCATTGGTGTTTTCAGCTAAAATTTCGTAAAGAATCGTTGTTGACCTTAGACAATAATATAGCACTAAAATGAAATATGGAAGCCATTTTACAAAGAGTATATGAGAAGTAGAGGTTGAAAGTGAAAAAGGAGAAAGGCGGGATGTAGAAGGAAGGGAACGATAGGCCATTATCATGCAATCATGGAAATCTCATCCTCCCGGCAATAGCGCCTTCCAGCTATTCCAGTTCCCCCAGAAATTGCAATGATCGACACCGTCCCATATTCGACCCCACCTCCTCTCTCTGGGATATTCCAATTCTTTGCCTCGCTTTTTTTTATACTGTATGATGTATTTTTAATTTTCTAGAATCCCTTTTTTTTTCATTTATAGTAGTGTTTTATCTATTTGTTTGTTATAGTACAGGAATGGAAAGTTAGATTGCGATTGATTTATCCGAGTATATTTGAGCAATATTTTAGCAAATCGGGGTTTTTCAATCTACAGCGGTTAGATAAAGTGCACAGTTAGTGGGGATATTCGCTACTCCGGCTCCTGTGTACAGTACAGAATCCTTACCGTACAACAGTACTCAATACACAAGTGCACTGGCACCATATTTTTTTTTTTAATAATAATCTTTCATTGAGAAAGTATTACAATCTGCTTAAAAGAGATACATCTCTTACATAATTAAACTAAATCCCTTTTTATAAATTCATTCTACAATATTAAAAAAAAAAATGAAAATAAAATAAATTATTAAATAAATAGTCTCATAATATATAATAGAAGAAATTAGAAGAATAAGAAAAAAAACTATTCATTATATAAAGTGAAAAAAATATTTTTTTATATATATATAAGGCATTTATATATATATATATATATATATATATATATATATATATATATATATATATATATAAGGTATTTTTTATATATATTGGAAGGCACATATTGTATGGTGTATGGTTTGGGGATCCCTAGGATGAGTGAACATCGTAAATAAAGCATCATTGTATTTTTAACTTTTAAATTAATTCTTTTTTTGTTTCAGTATCAATATTGTTTTGTTTTTGTTTTTTTGTTGTTTTTATATTTTTACTTTTTTTTTTATATAAGTAAAAATATAAAAAAACAAAAAAAAAATAGTGATACTAAAAACAAAATTAGAATTAAATTAAAAGTTAAAAATACAATCATGCTTTAATTACGATATTCACTCATCCTAGGGATCCCCAAGCCATACGCCATACAATAAGTGCCTTCCTTGTAAAGATTCCGCGGAATGTAATATAACCGGGTTCAAAGAATATTTGTTCTTATCAAAAAATATTTTCCCTCCAATATTTTATTATATTATTTCATATATGTATAGATCCCTACACGATAGTTAGGAGCCAAGAAGGAAACCAAATAGTAATAAGAGATATTCCAGAATTTCTTATAAGTAATAATAAACAAAATTGTTTGCTTGTTCCTTAAGCCGCGGTCACACTAGGCTGCTTACCAGCCGCTTTTAACTAGCGGGTGGTAATACTGCCAGCAAGCAGCCTAGTCTGACCCAGGAGCAGCGGCTGGTGAATGCTAGCGGGCTAGTGTTTACCAGCCGCAATCAGAAGTTGAACATGTTTAACTTTTTAGCGCTGCCTATCCTCCGCTAGCAGTCAATGTGAACCCCTAGTAACTGACAAGCGATACATTGGTACATTATTATGTGCCGTACATTAATAAACTGCTGTAAAACCTCGTTAATGCCGCTCAACACTTCTGGAACGAACACTGAAATTGATATATGAGGAACTCTCTAAACAAGTAGGCCAAAGACTTAAAACTGTCTCCAGTAGTTATATACCTTAAAGTAATTTCTAATTTGGTTTTACTTGGAATTGCCTGACGGAATTCGGTGTCTTTTCTGAATACGCGGGGTCACTAACTCCAATAACTCTTTAAATTTAGGAACTGACATTCTTAAAATGTTGGCATAAGATGATGGATCTTCCAATTCTAGTTCCTTAAAAAGTGTTGCTGATGCCCCAGATCGTTTCTTCTTAATATCCAGGATCTAACCCACCATCGCCTTTTCTTCCGTTCAACTCTCTAACTCTAACATTTAACACACGTCTCAAAACGTTACGACTCACACCAATAGATGACATGTTGCACGCACACACACAATGTTTTCAAGTCATCAACAGCAACTGTTCTTGGGTATATTCACTTACTTACTTACTTACTTAATCCGACCCTCTTTTACCGCTGAGCAGTGTGAGGTTCCTTCTTATAGAGCCTAACCCAAGAAGTCCTGTCTTGTACCACATGCCCTCTCCTCCTCCAGTCCATTCCTCTTCTGTTAAAGGCCTCTTTGATTCCTTCCTCCCAGGTCTTCCTTGTGTTCGTCTTCCCTCTACTTTGGCTTCGTGGGTAACTCTGGCAATTTTGTCTTCAGCCATTCGCGAGACGTGCCTAAACCACCTGAGCTGGTTTTCTTGGATAATTTCTTCTGCCGGTCTCAGGTCTAAGTTTGTTATTATTGTAGAGTTCCTCACACGATCTCTTCTTGTTTTCCCCTCAATTTTTCTTAAATAACGCATTTCCATGGCTTGGATTTGACTTTTATGTTTGGAAGTGAGGGTCCAAGACTCACTTGCATAAGTTAGGATAGGGAGGAAAGTATTCTTGAACACCACCTTCTTTGTTGCCTTTGAGACTTCTTTCTTGTCTAGGAAGCCCGTCTTGAGGGAATAAAAGCATCTTCCAGCTGTCTTTATTCTTTCCTTGATGTCCCCATCTACCCTTCCATACTCGTTGAGATGGGCTCCCAGGTATTTAAAATCTGTCACCTGCTCCAGACGGTTTCCTGGGATATTCACTTATAATGTGAACACTTCGGTAGTGGCTGCTAAACAGCCTAGTGTGACCGAGGCTTTAGAGCTTATCTTTCTTGTTTTTCTAGGAAGTAAAGTTATCCTATAGGTTACTTACTAGGAAGGATGAGATTCAGTCCATGAAATCTATTCATCCATTAGACTTAATTGTTTTCTAGTTTATAAGTGGTTTTCTCAAAACTTGAGGGTTAGTTGTACCAAGCATTTTTAATAAGAGATAAATAAATAAATTGGACGGATTATCCTACAGGTTATCAACATATACTATTCATAGGTTTTGATATTGATACCATAGGTATTTTCTGCTTGTTTTTTGGGAAATATTAACGTGCTTATGTGTTCCAACTAGGGCAGGAAGGACAAGTTATCCTATAGGTTACCAACCTATTCTAGTCAGAGTGAGAAGGTTGTATTGTTATGTAGGTACTTGACTTTTCACGACGGCCTTAAACTGAATTATTTATCATTAGTTATTAATTTCAACTTATAGTAATTAATAAAATAATGAAATATTTCGAAAAATTATGAACAGTTTTTGAGTTCCAGGCTATAAAGGAAAAAGTCACAATGCCCATATTGATGCTCTTGAAAATTAATTATTGAAACATTTTCCTTACACCTACATAAAAAAAAAGGATATAAAGTTTTTCGAAATAGCATTACTTTATAAAAAAAACAAAAAACAAAAGTTATTTTTGTTTGAACTATAATAATTGCTAAATAGGAAGGTTTCGATGCGATCTTTTCCTCACAGGATTATTGAAAACCGAATGGGTACTAAAATTCGTAACATTAGTAACCGATATAGTTCGTGCCTAAGCTTCATATAATTTATAATAATAAGAGATGGAAGTATTTTATTGAATTAATATTATAATTTGTCTCATATTAGAACATTAAGTAAAATGCATGACGAACAATCCATTCACGCAGTATATAAAATGAAAATAAATAAATTAAAAAAAAAACTTGCTATTCAAAATAAAAAATAAATTGTAGTAAATAATAATATAAAATAAATAAATAATATTCTGGAACGGAGAAAAACTCATCTAAATATTATCACACTATATATACAATACATATAAACATCCCTGAAATCCCTAAACAAAGCTATTACCTCCAATCCTTATATTTATAAAAGAAAATTCTTGTACAAGTGTCAGTCTGGTACATTCTCAGATAATCCTAAATCTATTTACACAATGGGAAAGAATATGAAATAAAAATACACTTATTACATACAGATACGTGAATTAATCTAAAAATAAATAATAGACAAAATAAATATATGGAGGAGTTCTCTCGGTTAACTACTTTAGTCCATTAATGAACAGCTAAGTTTGTACAAATTTGTATAGATACATATAAAAATTTTAAATACTGGTTTCCAATTTTATAGAGTATTTATTGATATAATTATAAATAATGTTTATTTTATGAATATCAGGGGTATTTATAATATTTTCAACATTGGCAATGTCACTGGAGTCGGGTTCAGGCCGGCAACAGAGACAGACAATCATACAGACAATCAGGGCTTAATCAAAGAAGCTGGCCAGTACCGGAATTATAAATATTTCCACTACATCTCGGACCACTGCTGTTTTAATCTGCGAGGTAGGTTATAAGGTAATACGGAACTGGATTATGAATGAGCCAGAAGGTTGGGATGGATTTAATGAAACTAGATGGGTAAGAGGTCCGAGGACAGGAGGTAAACATAACTCAACAAAACTTTTTAAAACGAAGTGACTTTTGCCAATGTAGATAAAATTATTTCATAAAACTTGCTTACCATTGATTTATCAAAAACAGATCCAGAGAAATCTTAGTTACCGCAAATGTTAACTCACCCCCAATCCGGTTAGGAAGTGGGTCCGGAACTGTCGTCTGTATCACCTGACGTCAATTTACCTGCCGTGGACTAACTCGTTTAGCCCCCGTCATGCTAAAACTTGACTAGTGCTAAACGTTCGGTTGATGACTCAACATTCGCCTAACTAGATCTAACGAGCATTCGTTTGGGCCTCCCGCTAGTCGTTAGCCAATTTGGGAACTTGGGCCTCACCGCGATTTAATGGTGAATCGTTTTGGGCATTGCTTGTAAAGGGGTAACCCTTAAATTTAATTAACGATCGTTCAAATATTTGATTTTACTTCAAAATAATAGTTGTAAGCTCGATATTCCGATCGAAAGGGAATTGTTTATTAGTTATGGAAAGGGGTAGATTTTTCTTTATTTTTTTTTTTTTAATTTATATTTTCCACATACCATAAATATTCAAGTCTTAATCGGAATCCGTATATTAGACTAAAAAGACAAGAAACTGCCCGTGGTTACACATTACTTCAACATTTACTGGACAAACTTTCAAAGCTTCCAATTAATTACAAAAGACTTATTTACATGACAGTGATTAGACCTATTTGGACATACGCAGTTGAGCTTTGGGACTCCACTGAATCATTCAATTCATCTCGTATCCAATCTTTACAATCTAAAATCCTTCGAAAAATCCTCACTGCTCCTTACTTTGTCACCAATAAACTTATCCGTAAAGATCTTAAAGTTCCATATGTTGCTGATTTAGCCCACACTAGATACCTATCCTTTCATAGTAAGCTCCACAACTTGCTTCCCACTCCATTCCTAATAATTCTCCGAGGCGTCTGAAAAGTTGATGCTGGGGACCTACTAGTGTAGAATTTTTATTGAAGTTCTACCGATGAGTAGTTCTTTTCATGTTTTTAAATATTATCAACAAATTTACTTGATGTATTTTTATAGCTGTAAATTTCGATAAATTGATATTAAAAAGACAAAAAAAAAACAAACAAACAATTCATTGGGCGAAGAAAAAGAACTGAAGGATCTCTTATAGTTATTTTTCGGTTTTTATTTATATTTTATTTTTTTTGTCTGATCAGAAAATTTCTAATGCTGATATGCCGAATATGTACATAAATCTGCAATACAGTTCAAATGCAGAAATGTGAAAAATAGAAATTACTATAAATGATTTCAAAGGCCTCAAACATTGATTTTAAAATAAGGAGTATGCAAATGCAAATATTTCACAGCTCTAATGATTACAATGACATTTCCTTTATTAATACCAGCAATTAAAGCTTTCCTCTCAGAGGTGTTGAAATTTTTAATGAAATCGCTTCCCATTTGTTTCTGGTTGTTGTTATAAATAAAGAAGGAGGAACAGAAGTTTGTTATATCGATTTTACACTTCGCTTGAAATAACCGATTAACTGCTTACAGGATCCGCCCAATGCCGACGTCAGGTCTCTTAAGGAACAAACCAGTTTATAACTACTTTCTACCGTTGTTATAAGTTATTTAGCGAGTAATTGATTTCTACGTCATAATTTCCCACTTACCCTAAGTGCATTAAAACTATTTGTACTCATTAACTATTCTAGGCAAACACCAATTTCAGATATTTAAAAAAAAAAAAAAAAATTAATGAAAAGGTTTATATAAGATGAACAATCGATGCTTAAGTCAACTTTTAAGAAAATTTTCTTTAAACATCTGTTATTCAGGGCATTGCTTTGAATTGAACTTTTTTTTTTTTTTTTTTTTTTTTTTTTTTTTTTTTTTTTTTTTTTTTTTTTTTTTTTTTTTTTTTTTTTTTTTTTTTTTGGGCCTAATTAGGACCACGGGGCTCGTTTCGACTCATATGGGTCTGCTGTTTCTTCTTAGCACAGAAAACTTTCATTTTCTGGCTATGAGCAAGCTTTCTCTCCTCTGTCCACTTTGGTCCGTTGGTTCCGGAGCTCTTTTTACTGGTAAGGTGCTGTGGGAATACTCCTTGTAAAATCATCTGCCGAAATTTGAACCGATCCTGAATGGTGTCAAGTGAAATTTTAAGTTGGTCTAGGTCTGATTTCACTGCGTTGATCCATTTATTCTTGGAGGCTTTCTCTCTACCTGTCGTAGTGAAGGAATTGAACTTATTTATTATACAAATTATTTATAAATCATTTAAGGTTAAGGAAAACGATAAAAAAAAACTCAATATCTCATCGACTGCGAAAAAAAATTGATCATGGATATCTCTACAAATAATTCACCAATTTTGTATTTACTCCTTCTGATAACGAAACTATTGTCAAATTTTAGATTCCGACAACACCAACAGAGTTAGATCGTGTCAAAATAGCCATGACACTTAAAAAATTTATGCGAACCTTAACATTTTCTTCAATCAAACCATTATCGCTCCTAAGTAGTAGGTCCTAGTGGCAATTATAACAAAAAATATTTTCCATTAAATTTCTGATCAGGAAACAATCATAAAATTTTTCGATCCGAGCTACACTAGCTAGAGCGTGTCAACATTTTAAAGAGACATATCCATGTAAAAAAAAAAAAAAAAAAAAAAAAAAAAAAAAAAAAAATTTGAAAATCAGTACATTTTCTTATTGCTAAACCTTCCTGGAACTTTAAAGATGATATGGTTAAATTTTGGTATAGGTTCGTTTGGTATTTTTCGTGGTTAGTGATCACTAGGGCTGTGAAATATATGCATTTGCATATTTCTCCTAGGCAACTAAAACATCTAATATCGTCATTATGGATATGTTTTGAGAAATTTGGGATCAGTTTGAGTTATTTTTATTTTGCATATTTTTGCATATTTTGCCATAAATACATATTTTTGCATATTTCAAACTTCAACTGCATATTTATCTACATATATGGCATTTTTATTTTCCATATTTGTGCATATTTTGTCATAAATACATATTTTGAACTGTAATTGCCTATTTAACTAAATATCCGCCACATCAGCAGTTAACTTTTGATTTTTTTTTAAGTTTCTGAGCAGACAAAAAAATAAAAACCAAAAAATAGCTACGTGAATTTCTTCTATTATTATTATTTTTTTTTTTTTTCATCTATTGAATAAGATCCTGTTTATCCAGATGCTGATTTTTCCTTTTGATCGTATTTGCTTCTCATGGAATTGTTTTATCAAATGAATTTATTGTTCTTCCTGTACTCAAATACTTGGAATATTACTTCTATTTTTTCTCGAAAATTACTCTAGCAAAGACAAAAGATCTCGTTGGAAAGAATGTAAGTTCTCAAAATTGAGACTTTTAAGTGCGATGTAGATGTTTTAAATTGTGTCTTCTTTTGATAAAGTTGTGTCAGTTACGGCACATAAAAACAGCAAAGTACTTATAAAACAAAGGCAAGAAATAAAAATTTAAAAAAACTTTTCTTACACAAACAACACTGGATTCACCAAATTCTGGTTTCGATACTGATTAATGTCCAGCCGAAATACCCTTCCATACGTGTTTAACATTCGCCTTGTCTTTTTGTTTTTTAATTGTCTTCTTCAAATTGTTTCCCTTTCAACACAATTAGTTACTTACGCTTGAGTTTGTACTTATGTGTAAGTATGTATTGCATTTTTTTTTTCTAAACAAGTAATGTAAATAGTTGCATATTTCGGTATTTAATTGCATATTTTACCCGTTATGTTTGCATATATATGTGCATATTTTTAAATTTTTATTGCATATAATTCACAGCCCTAGTGATCACAAACGAAAAATGATTCAAAGTCCTACGGTTTTTTATTTTTATTTTTTTTTTAATATTTTTATTTATTTTTTTTTTGTATGAATTTTTTATGATTTTTTTTTTTTTGAAATGGCCAACGATCTTCCAAACACCCTGTATAATAGTATAGATTAATTTTATCATATTTTTTTTCTTCATTGCCGTCAAATAAGAGTTTTATTTACTTGTTAACATTGAGCGATATGTTGACATTGTCTCTAATGGACTCTATTAAAGGATTTCTGACAAAATTTTTTTTTTCTTCGAAGAACCGACGAGGTATTCTCACCCTTCGGGAAGAAGGAGAAGGGCCAGACCTTGGCAAAGTAACCAAGGCTGGGGCTTATTGGGGCCCGATTGGCGTGACACAATGGGGCCCGGATTCCGCCCTCTCAAGATTGAATGGAAGCGGTCAATACCGGACAGCGGGCGAAGTGGAGGAAAGAAAGGGATATAGCGGGGGCATTGAGCCGTCCAATTAGTTGGGGGCACCTCCAATATTGTGGCATCTGTCTTGGATCTCGATGTCCACCTTCGATCCCTTCTTCTTAGGGTGTCTTCTCTTTTCAGTTTAACGAGACTGGAGGAAGTCTCCCAGAGTGCGATTTATTGACGTTGGGTAAGTATTTCTTTAGTCCATTAGGGGATGCTCTTCTTCTGCATGAAAGGTTTCGTAGATAAAGAGGTTATGTCACATTTAAAAAAAAAAAAAAAGAAATAATCTAGTTCATTGTATAAAGAATTTCTGTGTAGAAGTGTTAGGGAGCAAAATCTGAATATTTCAAAACAACCGGGAAAAGATATATGAAGAAAATAAAGATATTATTTAACTAATAGAAAATGTAAAAGAAAAACTTAAAACATTTTTTTTTTCATAACCCTTTCATCCACCAATCCCTCCAAATATTACACGAACTTGCTAAAACTGGTAAAACATTCTATCAGTAATATAAAAACTTTAGAAAACTTTTACAAAACCCTTAAGGACATTTGTTAAGACAATGCAATAGAATAAATTACTTAGAAATCGGAACTTTTGTTGTAAATAATTAATCCTATGAAATCGATTTTATTATAGTTTTAATCTCGCTCGTGTAATCGATGAAATAAACTATTGAGAATATTTTAAAAAAGCATCCTTCAGGATGAAAAAACTAATAATATCCTACAATTCCGCCATCTTAAAACAGCACCTTTAAGGAGGAAAACTAATTCTAATTGTGGAAATAGAGAGTGTCTAAGGATGTCCTTCGGCCTCAAAAAATCGTCTGATCCTGGCAGATCTGTAAAATAATGTCCTTATTAGAGGATTGATGAATTATATTTAATTTTTTTTTTCTATGATGAGTTTCGATTAACGAGAGTTGTGTTGGTACCAAATTTTTTACATTCTTGGTAGTTGTTACGGTACAATGAAATTGATTCTCGATTCTCGATAACAGATTGGTTAAAAAATGGAAAGGAGATAAATGTTCCGTAGGGTGTGAATTTCATTTATTTCTTAAAGGAAGCGCAAATGTTCAACTAAAACTACAAAGTTAGTTTGCACTGTAGATGGGAGGATGTACTGAATAATAATCGTTATTATGAAATTATAAAAATCCTTTAAGAATAACCGGGAAGTAAAACAAAATGGTGCTATTTCGAATACGTATCTTTAACAATTTGACGTTTGGATTGCAGTAGCAATATTTGCATTTTCAAAAGAATGTAAAAAATTCTGTACATAAAAGTGTTCATGAAGTATTTGAAAAATTGCTCGGTTTTTTAAATTATATAAAAGATTAAATTTAATATTAATGGTCTTACAGTTTCTTTATCACCAGATAGAAGAATCGATGTATGTATAATAATTATGTAATCATGAATAACAAAACATGGGCCATGTAACAAAGCCTGAGGAATGAAGATAAATTTTGACAAAACCGAATACATGTGTATAGAAGAGAATGAGGAAGAGGACCTCTGGATAGAAGGAGAAAAATGTAAACTGGTAGGAGAATTTAAATATTTAGGCTCCATTCTGGATATGGTAGGAGAAGATGTAAAAGAGAAATACAGAGCAGATGTGGAATGGCTAGGAAGGCAATTCGCATCTTGCATCCGATTTTGTGGAGCAGGACCTTATCCCAAAAGAATAAGAAACGGATTTTTCAATCATTGATTGAAAGCATCCTCACATATGGCGCAGAAACATGGTTCCTCACCAAAACTATTAGGGATAAATTAAATGTAGACGAGATGGACTACTGGAGGAGGTGTATCCAGAAAACTAGGGCAGATCGCGTAAGATAAATCTGTTAAACAGATTTAAGGAGGATAATGGAAATTACGGAGAGCATGACGGAACATGTTATGAAGAAAAAATTAATATGGTATGGACATGTACGTCGAATGCCTCCTGGAAGGTTAGAAAATGGAACCCCCCGAGAAATAGAAGGAGAGGACGACCAGCAAGGAGATAAGAGGATGAGATAGCGGAGGAAATGGCTGGGAGAGGTCTGAGGGACGGTGATTGGTGGGACAGAGAACTGTGAAAGGATAGTTGGACCCAACGGAAACCCAACAAAGGGAAATACCGTTACAGAAAATAAGAAGTAGAAGAATTACAAAACATCAGCACTACCGATTGAAACCTAGGGATCAACTTTAGATCATCGATGCCTGATACTGATTCTTTTCTCAAGAATTGGTTAAATCGAGAATCAACATTTTTCTAGTGTGTATTGTTATTCAATATAGTTATTTAATATAGACTTAATATGTATTGGTTAGAAATACCTTAATAGTAATATATCAAAATACTAATTTTGACAATGAGTATTTTTCATTTTAATTTAAACCAGTTTAACTAATTAAGGAATTTCTAAAGCCATTAAATTTATTATTTTTTTAAAACATTTTTCTCGTTCTAATAGATAATGATTTTTTTTTTTTGGTTTAAAGATTTGTTGCCAAATCCTATACAACAAATAATGATTATTACTCAATATTAGAAGGATAATTAAAAAAAAGATCCCAAGGATAGCGACCACTTCACACTGAATACATTAAAAAAAAAAAAAAAAAGGCTGTCGAAACTGCACTTGACTGCATTGCATTTCTTGTTGAAGAGGAAACAAAGTTTAGTTGTTATCTTCATATACGTTTATTAAAGTGTAAAAAAAAGAAATACTTTTTTTTAATTTTATATTATTTCTTGCATTCATTGATTAGGAATAAAATATAAACAGGCTAGTTTTGAAGCTTGGTTTATGCGATTTATCCATCAATACCTTAAATATGTTCCAGACCAAGAAGGTGATTTACTAGCCCCGCTATGATGCAACATAAATAAAACATAAATCCCCCCTCCATTCCACTCCACTCCTACCACTTCTCTCAACCCCCCACCACTCCTATCAACCCCCCACCACTCCTCTTCCCATTGCTCACTGATTTAGCCCGCTATCCCCGACATGACGGTTTATTATTCTTGAAGGAGGAGAGGACTCGAGAGCTCTTACTAAATCACGAAACGACTATTAGTCATCGAAAATCAATGGGCCCTCTCCTCCAAATCTCCTGCCATTACTGCTTCATTATTTAGAAATATAGTCCCTCCTCAGTCCGGATTATCGGCCCAATTGTTTAAAGTATATTAAATGGCGGATGGTTCAAGATTTTCCAGGAGCGTTTTGTCATTGCATATTTTCTATATTCTAGAATCTCAACCTTTCTTAATACTATATTTTATATTCATTTAGGAAATATAATTTGATCAGAATTATTCGTCTTTTCCGACTGCTCCAACATTTACTAGACAACCGTTCATTGGTGAATCGTTTGAGGCATTACTTGTAAAGGAAAAATTCTTAAATTTAATCAACGATCAATCAAATACATTATTTTACTTAAAATGATAACTGTATGGTCGATATTCTGGTCGAAAGGGAATTGTTAATTATTTGTATGAAGAGGGGTAGATTATTCACTATTTTTTAAACATTTATATCTTCCACTTACCAGACTTTAAAGAAAAGAAACAACTCCAACATTTACTAGACAAGCATTTATAGTTCCCAATAAATTACAAAAGACATTTACTTGACAATAATTAAATCTATTTGAACATACGAAGTTGAGGTTCCTCTAAGCCTTACAATTCTTCTCGTATCCAATCCTTAAAATCCAAAATCCTTGGTAAAATCGTTAATGCTTCTTAATATGTCACAAAAAAACTTATTCATAAAGATTTTCCATTAAAGGTGGTTCTATATGTTGCTGATTTGGCCCAAGTCAAAGTAGGAGGGTGAATCAAATATAAACGGTAATTTTGCTGTTGACTGTACCAAACGCGTTCAGACGTGATGCGGCTGTGGGCGATTGGAGTGTTGCTTAATAGGAGTGGGGGGAACTGCTTGCCTCACACTAGCGTTGTGTTCTGCCTTCAGTCTGACATCCATCTGTTGCGCAACGCATCGTCATAAAACTTTTAACAAATGAAGGTGTTAAGCCTTCGGAAATTTTTACTCGTTTGCAGGCACAGTTTGGGGACACTACTTTGTCTCAAAATCGAGTGAGTACGTGGGCCAGAGAATTTAGGGATGGCCGAGAACGTGTTGAAAACGAAAGTCACGGTCGACGCCCAAGGTCAAGTCTTACAGATGACAACATTAGTGCGGTTCGACAGCTTATTAAAGGTGATCGCCTGTTAACTGTTCAAGAAATCTCGTCGGAAATTGGTATCAGCTATGGGAGTGTTCAGTCTGCAATCACAGACCACCTTGGCTTCAGAAAAATAGTGCTCGCTGGGTTCCGAGGTTGTTGACCGGAAATCAAAAACAGGTCAGGTCGGAGATTGCTGGGAGACTTGTGCAACGATTTCAAGAAGAAGGTGAAGATTTTTTGAGGCGCATCGTCCCATGTGATGAGACGTGGGTCCACCATTACACCCCCGAATCGAAAATGGCAAGTAAGGAGTGGCGAAGGAAGGATGAAGGCTGCCCAGTGAAAGCCAAAACTCGTCTCTCAGCCGGAAAAGTTCTTGCAACAATTTTTTTTGACTCAAGGATAGTTCTACTCATTGATTTTCTTCACGATCAACGAACAGTGAATGCGGCTTACTACTGCCAGGTGCTACAGTCAGCAAAAACCAGTTACCGGAACAAAAGACGAGGTGTGCCCATTAGAGATGTCATCCTTATCCATGACAACGCAAGGCCTCACACCGCATTGTTGACACGGGATAAATTGAAAGAAATGGGCTGGGAAACTCTCGAACACCCTCCTTACAGTCCAGACCTGTCCCCTTGTGACTATTTTTTGTTTGCGCCCCTAACAGAATCACTTGGAGGAAAACGATTTGAAAACAATGAAGACGTCGAAAAGCACGTGCGCGAATGGTTAAAAACTCGCCCTCAGTCTTTTTATGAACAGGGAATATTCAAGCTTCCAAATCGGTGGCAGAAGTGTATAGATAATGCAGGAGACTACATTGAAAAATGTTGAAGGTATAGTTTCTGTATA
Source organism: Euschistus heros (assembly GCA_003667255.2). Lineage (NCBI taxonomy): Eukaryota > Metazoa > Arthropoda > Insecta > Hemiptera > Pentatomidae > Euschistus > Euschistus heros. Next base: position 880,592 of record RCWM02000331.1, on the reverse strand, counting down.
ATATTATTCAATAAATATAATTTTGAAAATTACCGTTTATATTTGATTCACCCTCGTACAGGGACAGGTCATTGTAATAAATTCCCCAAATTTACTTGTTTCATAAAATGTATACTGTCGTAAATATCAATAATAAGAAAAAAAAAAATCAATAAAATCAAAATGTAAGACAAAAATTCAAATATGTTAGTATTCACCTGAAGGATGCAATATAAAAAGGAGTTCTGAAAGATATTTGGTCATAGAGGTGACTAAATATAAAGACAGGTGTAAAGGTCTGAATGTTAGTAGTACATTTAGTAGTACATTTCGGTTTTCCCCATCACTGGTTGGTTTATTCCGTTCGTACTGGAAACAGATTTAAAATGAGGCTAATGGAATTATTTATCTGGTAATTTAAATTAAATCTGGATTTGTTAAGAAGGATTTTAAATATTTTATTTTATTCTATTTACTACTTTTGATGTATTAGTTTTACTTTCGAGTCCTTCTTGCGCTTATGCTTATTTTCATTTAAGTGGATTAGGAATTTCTAATTCTAAGTCTTATAATTTTTGTTATTACGTTTAATCATATACTCCGTTTTTTTTAAAACGGACTACTTTATTTTATGGTGAAAGGAAATAAGATTACAATGGTTCATATATTTTGAATGCGGAATAAAAAAACCCAATATTTAACGTTCAAAATGTTTAAAAATGATGATTAATGTTTAGCATTTGATACTCGTCTTTAATAAAAAAAATCCGATAGAAGTGGCAAACCATTTTTTTTAAATTTTATTTCTTTATTTACACCTTTCTATGACAACACAGACAATTAATGAATGTAAATAATTCTTTAATCCTAATTGTTTTGATCCTTCTATAACATCATCCGTACCTCAAGTGAAATACGGTTATTTGAAAATTGCAAAATTGTTTAAATATCCTAAGATAAAAATTTAAATATCTCCTTAAATCTGTCTTAAATATTTAAATATATAAAAGAAAATTGACAAACACAACTTTCAAAGAAACGGTAGATTGAATGACACTATCATGATAGATCTAGAGCAGTTACAGGAGATTTAATTTAATTTAAAGGGTCAGGTTGTTCTGGTTTTCCCTATGACTGGTTGATTTTTTCCGTTCCTACTGAAAACAGACTTAAAGTGGGACTATTAAAAATATTGATCCGGCCATTTAAACAAAGATATGAATTACTTTTGCACAATTTTATTACATTTATTATTATTTTATTATATTTGAGAACCTCATATAGCCATTTGCGGGTTATTTCTATCTTCTGTGTTACTTAAAATTATTGTCAAACCCATTTCCTCCTGAGGTTCGAGAGCCGTTAGGTGTTCAATATTTTACAGAGGCTTTGGATAATTGGAGGAGTTGGGACGGGAGTAGAGCTATACTCAATCATACGCTGCTTCGCCTTGGCTCTGGCCCTGGGGTCGATTGGGACTGCTAAGTTTTAATATTGAATGCGATATCTTCCATTTCCATCAAGCGGTAGAATGAAATCCAGAATTCATGTCCTTTAATTGGCTATATGGCATTTACGTGGAACAAATTAATAATTGATACATCTCATCAACTTATTTTGAAATATATTAAGAATAAAAAATATAATAATTAAATGGTAATAGGTTGAATACAGATTAATCTGCCAAGTTCCGACATGGTGGACGCCCGTTGATTTGTAATTTTGAATAGGGACAGCGATGAGCAAAATTAGTGTAAAAAAAATAACTGTCCGTATAAGTGGATACTATTTCAGGAAATTAATATGTCACTCACAATTTTTTCTCACAGAATTCAAATTGTCGATTTTATTATTTTTATATTCCGTAAAACGGCCAGACTTTGCAACAGTGAGTTAACATTCCACCTAGTCACTAAAAAGTTTCAGTCGAAGAAGAACTGTTTTGTTATCTAAATAAGGAATATTTTATATTTAGTAAGAAATATAACACTTTTTATTCGACTCGAAACGTTTTAGAGAACTAGGTGTGAAGTTAACTCACAGGTGCAAAGTCAGGTTGTACGGTAGTTTGATAAGATTGTGGCTGTATTTTTTACTTTGTCACATCCCTGACATTGACGTAAGCTGTCATCAAATTTCTTTTTTCTAATGGCAACCCTTTTTTTCTGTAAAAATATTTGTTTCCATAAAAAATTACACTCAACTCTATAAATGCCGTATTACACATTTAGAGGCGTTAATTTTTTTTTTATAGAAAAGATGAAGTTACACATTATGGAATATTTTTTTAGGTGTAGGTGAATGATTTTGAGAAAAAATCAATGATTTATTAAGTAGATACACATTGAATATTTCCAAATCCTGATACGAAGAGGATTGGAATTCAAGATGATCTATAAGTCTTATATCAATACTGCAAAATAACATTAAGATTTATTGGATTAAATAACATTAAACCTTTTATTTTTTATTTATTTTCCAATCCTAACAATCCAAAATCCTCAATGCTCCTTATTATATATCAAATAAACTTATCCAGAACGCTCTAAAAGTGATGCGCCACCGCGAACGGACTTGACTTGATTTTGGCAGACCTGACCGGACCAGACTTAAGTGGGGCTGCGCCACCAAAACCTGACTTGACTTGAGTACCGGAGCAGACCAACCCTTCTTTTTAGTATTGTCGAGAGGGAAGCTAATATGGAAGCACACCTATTGGACATTGATTCCGAATCATCTAATTCCAATTATGAATATTTTATTACAAGCGCATTAAATTATCAAAGGAAGTGCATTTTCCAGCAATCTCTGGCCAAATCTTGGATTTCTGATGTATATTGCTGCACATCTTCAACGAGGAGTCGAACAATGCGCGCTTCTTCCTCACGAGCTCAATTAATTTTTCTTCTATTTCCATGATTTACGAACTTTATAGATACACTGCCACGTGCTGTGCACCACCAGACGAGGGTTTGTTTATAAAATAAGGGGAAGGAAGTTGGAGTGGAAGAACCGGAGTCCAGTGCCGACCCAACCTAACCAGATCGCCGGACTAAAGCGGGCTCAAGTCAAGTTCGGTCCCGGTGTCGCCGTTCTCTATTAAACAGTATGGGTCCAGCCTGGTACTCCAGTCAAGTCAAGTCATGTTTTGGTGGCGCCTCACCTTAAATGTCTCATAAGATGCAGATTCCGCCTAAACAAAATACCTATCCTTCCATGACAAGCACCATTTTTACAACAACAACCATTTTTACAAGTACCACTAGTGGGTAGTTCTCTAAAAGCTATTGACAAAACATTGCTTTTGTTTTACCGCACATATGTTATTTATAGTTGTAAATATCAATAAAGTAGCAATATACGTTCAGATTTATTATTAAATATTTGTTTAAAACTCCTGGAACATACCGACAAACTTACGAGAAGCGTGCCAGAGACCTTTCAAACATGTCTGAAAATGTGCCGGTTGTGGGATCACAATTAATCTAATCTTTTTAATAATCATGCTATAACTAATAATGTAAATTGCATCATATCCGCTTATAGTCAAAGGTTTAAATATAACATGAAAAAAAATATATAAAAAAATAAAATATGGATAATCATCGGAGCTTGCTGGTAATTTAAGTATTGCCATATAACGCGGTATAAATTTTCCTATGTATAATTTTATCTTAAAAAAATAAAAAGGGAGTTTTCAAATATGTTTTATCGATAATAATTTTTACAGGCGATTCACCAACAAAAATTAAATCCACTGATTGGTTTTAGGGTTGAGCAAACAGCGCCTTATCATTAATTAAAATTAGCCGGTGTTGATGCTGTTATTATTTCATTAACTGCTCGGCGATGCGGGGCCTAATATTATTCAGCGATAGGCCCCTGAACCCCCTCCACCACGGCTCCGGAGTGGAGGAGTGGGGGGGGGGGATATCGCTCCTGATAAATGAACCGACAAAGCAATTAATTGAAGGTTGGCAGCAATGGCTCTGCAACTATCTCAGCTACAGATCTTCCTCACCGAATCATTTTTAGTGACAAATGTTCCTGTTAGCACGTGAGCCGAGGACAGCAGGATATACTACTTACTTCTCATATTCAGGTGTTGCGTAAGGTCCCCTTATGTTCCCATTATTTATTTTTTTTTTTTTGTTCTTATGTTTTTAGTTTTTGTAAATGAGACTTATGAGCAAAGAAACCTCCTTTGCATCATTAACTCTTCAAAAACATTGAGCAATATTATAAAACTAGTTATAAAAATGGAAATTAAAATTTAATTACACCAAATCACTGCACACCACTTTTATACTCAGACAGTACTCTTGTCCCCCTGCCTTCATCGACAATCAACCCATACCATAGACAAACGAAATTCATTACTTAGGACTTACATTCGATAGAAGAATGACCTGGGGCACACAAGCACAAAAAAAAAAAAAAAAAAAAAAAAAGCGTCTCAGCCTAAACAAGAGATTGAAACTTTGGTATTCAATAATTCATAAACGGTCGACATTAAAAATCCGACAACGACTAAATACATACGCTTACTGATATAAACCCATAAGGGCATACTCCACACAAATATAAAGGACTGCAAAAAATGCCTTAAAAATATAAAAATTCCAATCACAAATATTCAGACTAATCACGAAATCACCTTGGAACATTTCAAACCACACACTTCACTCAGATTTACAAGTAGCCACAGTAAAGGAACATATACATAACCTTTATGGACGATTTCAGGCATCCTCCATGGACATAATAACATACTCTTGAATGACATGATCACGACTGTCCTACCCAGAAATACATATAAGGCCCGTATTACTATAAGTAAATTCACTGATTGTTTCCTCAGTAACAGGTGTGAATAAAAAAAATAAAATAAAGAGACAAAAATGTATTTATCCTCGAAAAAATGCCCTTTTAGGAAATTTTTAAATACCATACACCTTAGTTACATACTATACACAGCTCATAATTGGAGTGGATATTAGTCCACCTGTCCAAAATGATCTGTCAAAAATTAACTGCTTTATGTAAAAATATACTACATAATGCTGTATAATATTTGTATATTGAAAATGCATTACTCCGCATGTTCTCAGTTTCAGTCATTTTAATTTTAGGACAGGTTATAACTCAGGATACTGTATCTATTTTATAATAGCTTTCTATGCATTTATAATGCGCAGTTACTTTGAGATTGCATACAGAATAATTTGTTCCTAATTATTAAATCTGAATTAAAATACTAATTATTTCATTCTACCTGATTCTAATTAATAACTTTATGCAGTTTTTATCTTTAAACATATTACTTTTTAAATAAAATACTAAACCGATAGTGCAATTGTAAAATTTGTAAAACTAAATGGCTATTATTATGTTACTTGTTACATTAACTTGAAACGTAAACTGTAGTAAAAAAAAAAGGGGGTCACCTGTGGTGTAGTGGTTAACATAGCAACCTACTGAACCCAAGATCGCGGGTTCGCAGCCCGGCAGATGACCTTAGGATATTTTAAAGGGAGTAAAAATCCTTAGCTATGCCGCCCTTCGGAAGGGACTTAAAATGAGGGTCCCGAGCCTGTGCGGTCAGGTACTTGTTAAAGATCCCTATCCTAATTATACCTGGATAGGCAAAATTTAGGACTCCCACCGTAGCATCGTCCGATTAGCCATAGCAGCATAAAGTGACGTTAAACGAAATAAACAAACAATAAAAAAAAAAAAAGTATTTAGGAGACTGCTATCTTTACTCTATAAAGAAGAAACACCGACCTATTGGATCTATTAATGGTTTGATTACATTATTCTACAGACTATTATGGTTGTATTTTAGAGACCTATGTCCGACATTTTGATCTTGCTTCAAATGTTTTTAATACCTTCTAACAAAATGGAGTATAGCATGTTCAAACATTCATTGCAAACAGCAATGCAATGCTTTTGAAATAGGTTATAATGATTAAACTGTTTATTAGATAACCCGAGGGATAGAAAACTCTGCTAGAATAGGTTAGTAATCTGTAGATTAACCTGACTTTACCGTCCAATTTGGATTATATAAGGAGCTCTAGCCCCAACAAACAAACAAATAACGTTAAATCAACAAAAGAATCTGATCAGCATTTATAAAGGAAAAAATATTATTTTTAAAATACTCTAAGGTATTCTTTGGCAAATTTTAGGGTCAAAAATACGTACATCAACTGATTTTTTTCATCGTTTTTACAAAAAAGGAATTAAAACTAGTGCAGTACCATTTATTGATTTAGTCATCTCGAATATTACATTCGTTTTAATTAAAAGCAAAAAAAAGAACTGTTGTTTCATATTGTTCCTCGCTAACATATTTAATATTTTCGATTTAGTTATAAACAAATCTCTGTTATTAAATAAATTGCCCTTCAAAGAGCTTAAGAGGTCCTGTTTGACATTGTACTTTAATAATATTCATCTAATACTTGTTGAAGAGATACATTATCTATGGTACACGGACAAATTCTCATATATGAATTGAAACGTACTTGTAATTCTTATACATGACTCAAACTTTTTTTTTTTGTTTGGAAAATACAAATACACGGTCCCTAGTAATCAAATATATTTGGAGATAAGGATGTGAGCTTTCAAGCTCCACTAAATCTTATCAATTCTTTTCATATCTGATCCTTAAAATCCAATGTCGTTCGTAAAATCTTCGGAGCTTTAGTATATCACAAATAAACTTATTCATACTGATCTTCTTCCATATAGTGTTGAATTAGCTTCAGCGAGATAGCTGTCCTTAAACTTTATACCAACCAGAATCCTATAATCTCCCAAACTTCATCCAGTTTGATTCCATATAACCCTTCAAGGTGTATTGGTAGAATATGGTGTTAATGTCCTCTCATACTGAATTTCTACTGCTACTGATGGGTATTTGCTGCACTATTTATTGACATTAGATTTTAATCATCTTCACGTTTACTTAATATATTTATTTTAATCAGTTGTAAATAAAAAAAGACATATCTATGTAAAACTCAATTTTGAATTGGGAAAAATAATACATCACGGATAAATCTATCTGTAATCTACTATTTTATATATACTGCTTCTGATAAGGAAAATATCAGAAATTTTTCGATCCGAGCAACTCCAACAGAGCTTAGGCGTGTCAGTAAGCACCAAAACTTAATAATAATAAATTGTAGGAACTTAATGAAATATAGGAAAAACGTCACTTTTTTCATTCAAACCAATCTAGCTCCCAAGCGGTAGGTCCTAGCGACAAAGTTGATATAACAATATATAATTACCATACAATTTATGATGAGGAAACTATTGTCATTTTCTGACCCTAGCTACGACAACAGAGCTAGAGATTGTCACAAAGTACCAACACATCAAAAATGTAGGCAGGGCGTTACTTTTTTAAGTCAAATAAATGTAGATCCTGAACGGTAGGTCATAGCGACAAATGTAATGTAAAAAAATATTTTTCATTTCTTTTTTAAAACTATTGTCAAACTTTCGATCCGAACTACACCAACAGAACTAGAGCGTGTCGAAATGTTACATTTTTAAGAGTGAAAGAAAGGTCATACGATAAGACTTTAGACACCAGCCAGAATACATATCTATGTAAAACTAAACAAATTGATGAGAAGAAAAGTTTTAATAAAATTTCGTACCCACTAGGAAGAGCTCCCGGTTGAAGTATGCGGTAATCGAGTTATATAAGACAAGGTCTGATGATTTTCGACTATAACAGATCCCTAATGGATTGCAAGGTTTTCCCTTAAAGCTGGAGTTAGCTTAGAGAATATAGCGGTTTGATATTCATGCCGGTGACAATATGCGTAGTGCCAAGTTGAAAGGAGTTGGCGGGGTGTGGATGTGGCAGGCGGAGCACAAGTTGAGGGCAGAACACTTGATAGGATTATAACCGACTGTTTCGGAGCCCTCGCATCTCCTATTGTCTTTGCCGTCGGTGGAGTCCTCTTCTTGGCGGATCACATCTTCACTCTACGCTTCTTCTTCATTTCTGATACCTTCTGTGATGACGGAGGTTTCACTTATGTTATATCGCTTATCGAATATTGTTTTTATAACAAGTTGTTAAACCATTTGATTTGGAAGTTGATGCAGGATTATAGTTTTAAAACATAAAAACTAGCATTCTCCGTCACAGTTTAGTCCGCTCTCCTAAATAATAGAACATATAATTTTAACTAATAATTGAAGTTTTCTTAATCAATAAAAATCATGTATAGTAGCAAAAACGCAGATAGACAAAATAAATCCATAAGACATCCCAATAAATTACATCCATATTACTCATTGCCCTTGAGCGATACAGCTTGTAATTATACAAAATAATAAATTATGGCAAAAAAGATATCGTGTTTATGGTCTTTCTTTAACGAATCTGTATTATGCATGGTGACTAGAAAATATATGCGGATTCATTAGGAGGAGATAGTACAGGCTAATCTGAGTCGATTTTACTTTAACAACTACTGTCCGAAAATTAGCTGTTTTCGAGTCATACTAATTTTTAAGTTTTTATAAAATTAACGTCCTTCATACGTTAAACAAGTCATAAAACTTTTTTAAAAATTTTGTTTGGGGTCCGATAAAAACTTTAGTATCTGTTCCAAATCTTGTACCCACAATAGAAGACCTCAAAATTTGGATAATACAAGCAGCACAAGAAATTCAAGCCTCTCTTAGGAATTCGGCGGTAGTAAAATCAGCTGAAATAAGAAGAGCACTTATGTGCATTAGAAATAGAGGGCGCCACATTGAAAATGGATTATAAAAATAAAAAATGTAGTATCAAACAAATTATCCTGAAGTATAATTTTGTATTTGTAGTATTTTTATTGATTTTTCCTTCTTCCTCTTTAATAGTCATATTTTGGCCAACTCCTAACCGATTTTTGATTTGTATACCTCATTTGAATGGTAATGAAACGTAGATGTTTTCTAATTATTTTGTACGAAAAATTTTATATTGAGTTTTTCTAGTAAATTGAAGTTTTTAAAATGAACGATGATATTTTTAAAAATAAATTGAACTATTTTGAAGCTTACTGCATGATATAACGTCAATAATGTACATTTGAGTATTAATTTTATTATTTTAGAATACTTTTATTGTAAAACCAAAAAAAAATCAGATAAAATGCGCAATTTTTAAGTTTGTATTTTAAAGGCGTAAAACCACCAGGGTCATCAACACCTGAAATTCTTTTGTTGTTATTTGTTATAATAATATATATATATATATATATATATATATATATATATATATATATATATATATATATATATATATATATATATATATATATATATATAATAAATCTATATAAACATTGATCAGCTCTATATTTTATAGATAGCCATTTTCAGGTTTTATGACTTGTTTAACGTATGAAGGACGTTAATTTTATAACACCTTAAACATTAGTATAACTGGAAAACGGGTTATTTTTAGTATATGGTAGTTATAGTAAAATCGACTCAGATTAGCCTGAACTATCTCTCCCTACTGTCACCGCATCTATTTTCTAGTCACCCTGTATACATTGATAATAGGTTTTTATTACTTCATTAATAATAATATATCTATAAACTATTTTGTTAATTTCTTCTTAAATATCAGGCCTAAGGATAAAAGTCAGTTGTAATGATGTACATAAAAAATTGTGTACAAGAATTTTTTTTTTTCAAATCCTCATTTATTATTATTATTTATATTAATTGATTTTTGTAATCGGCCTATCATTAAAAAAAAAAAAAAAAAAAAAAAAAAATCTTACAATTAGTTTTTAGAGGAAATTACAAAAATATGAAATAGAAAGACGGCTAACCTACGAGATAGATATGTAGTGTTTTTTGAGAGGGCAATACAATATAGGGTAAAGTTTTTTGTGAGGATTAATATACAGAATAGACCATCTTGATAAAATTACATAGATTGGCAACACCATCATAATTAAAACTTCACTCCAATTTATTACATCTCCTACCGAAAGCCTGTATACATTTTTTTTTTTTTTCATAAAAAGTATATTCAGCAATCAAGAGATGAATGTCAGCATGGGTGGATTTCTAGAGAAGTTAATTGAGTTATTCAAGCGTTTGACGAGATTACAGCGATTCAAGTGGGCGACTTCATAATCTAATTTCAATTTCGACAATGGCGCCCCCTACAGGGGATAATAGGATGAAAGGGGTGTAAAAACCTATGATAGGAAAATAATGCGCGAGTGGACCTGCGATTGACAATAAAAAATGGCTGGCTCTATTATGAGTTAGGAACTGGAAAAAAAAAATGCTTTGTCGAGCCTAATGCTTGAATTGATTAAACAGCGCGGAGGCCTCCTGTGGTACTCTCCAGCCAGTGGGGTGGGATGGAGGGAGTGGGTTTAAAAACTATAATCGGATAAGTGACAATAGTCTCGTTAGCCGAGGCTAGTTTGCATAATACAATAGTGTCAGCTCTGCCTCTATTAGATCCAGCCTCTATAGGCATTTATGTAGGTCGATTGACATTAACATGTTCACAATAAGCTATAGATTACCTCCTATTTCTCTAATACTCGCTGATTCATCGATTTAAAAAAAAAAAAAAAAAAAAAAAAAAAATGTATCACCCGGAAAAATATAATAATAATAATAACCTCTATTTTTTCATAAAATATACAAAAACTTTTAACTTTTAATTTAGGATTTAAGTTCGATTGTTCCTATTACTCTTGTAACCAGACTAAATAATATACCTGTTCCATCGGTTTCCACTCTTTCCTATCCATTGCTACTCTCTTTCCGTACCTGTCCCTCCGCAGCTCTTTTTCATCTCCTTGCCCTAGCCTGTCGGTGGACGTCCACTCTTCCTTGCGTTCTCTCTTGGATACCAATTTGTAAGCCGCCTGGTCCATGTTATAGCATTCCTCCTGATGACATGTCCGGTGCAGGTCCACTTCCTTAGATGCACTTTTTCCATAATATCTGGAAAGTCAGTAAGGAAAAATATAATAAAACTACAAAATAAATTATTATTAGAAATTATTTTTATTAATCAAAATACACTTTACTCCTCTCAATACATTTTAGTATGGAACATGTTTTACCCGTGGCCTGGTTGTTCAATAGAGATACGTTTTTGGAAAAGGAGAGCGTTACGCGTAGGCGACACACTCTATCTCTGTCGGTGTTGATCGGATCGAAATTCGATGAGAGTTTTCCTATCAGAAATTTAATGGAAAATGATGCCTGTTTTATAAGATTTGTTGCTAGGACCTACCGTTCAAGAGCTATATTAGTTTGAATAAAAAAAGTTAAGTTTCAATCCCTTTTTTTAGTATAGAAACTTTTTTGACACATTGAAGATCATTAAGTATTATTCTATTCCGTTTCATCGCTTTTTATACAAAATTATTCACCTATGGAAATAAACAATAAAATCATACAGGTAAGCGGAAAAAAAATAAATAACATAAGAATATAGACGGTCAGCAGGATTAAGCTACTAAATTTGAAAATTTATCACATTCAGAGAAATAAATCACATGAACGCGATTTATATTCATTTACTCCTAAAACATGTTCCATGTTTTGTTTTTTCCAGGCTCCAGAGAGGATTTAATTTCATTTTTTCTTACTGACGTGTAGAATTTAATAGAATTTTGAATCCCTTTTATAAACCATTTCTGACCAAAAATTCTTTTACCGTTTAAAAAAGTGTTTCGGGATCTTAAAATAATGTTAGTAGGCTAGAGGTCTGGAGAGGAGGGCTGTTGAGGCAGAGGCTCATAGCTAAGCTCCAACAAAAATTCACTACGACTAATCCTTTCATAACCAGTATTTTTTCTATGATTAGAACTTTTATTTTTGCTGCGACTTTTCAAACATTTGTGTAATTTTTATCTACCAAAGCTCAAAAAATATCATCTTACAGAAAAGGAGACATGCCAAGAACTTTCTTGGCTTCAAGGCTGAAATCAGCTCTCGAAAAATTTGTTACTTACTTTTATTGAAATATTTAGGAGAAGCATTTTTGAATAACTGTTTGAAACTTTTCAGACGTTAGTATCTTATTTATAATTTTTTTTTTCTAATTTATCTCACTTATATTCTTCTATTATTTAATTTTGATTTTTTTTTTTTTTTTTTTATTCTCCATATAATTGAGTTAACACCCTAATGAAATTTATGAAATTCTTTCTCTTGAGTTTACTCATTTTTCATTTACATTTTTTTGTACAGAAACGATAACTGCGGGTGAGAAAACGTTAAAAAAAAAAAAAAAAAAAAAAAAAAAAAAAAATGTTACAAAAATGAAAGTAATATGCAGATCTGTTTGTTCAGCGAAATCTGAGTATTTCAAAACAACTAGAATCAGAGATATGAAGAAGTTGCAGAGCTATGTAACATTATCATACTTAAGAAAAATGTTATGAAAAAACTTTAAACATAAGTTACTCAAAATTGTGTATTGTTACATGCTCATTTGTATATTTTTCTCTCATTATAAAGAATTAATACTATCTACAATATTTAAGTTGTAATTGTAGTATTCCATTTAAGGTTGAGAATGGTTTATTTTTTCATGATGCAACATTTAATTTTGTAAGTTGTAAAAAAAAAAAATTAAAAAAAAAAAAAAAAAATATATATATATATATATATATATATATATATTATATATATATATATATATATATATATATATATATATATATATATATATATATATATATAATATAGAAAAGAAAAAAAATAAATAAAGCAAAAATTAATTAAAGTCATTGGTAGAAGAAGGAATGTAAAAAAAAAAGTTGAGTAATTTATGTTTTAAAGTTTTTTCATAACATTTTCCTTAAGATGGAAATGTTACATATCTCCGTTTCTAGTTGTTTTGAAATATTCAGATTCTGCTACATAACACTTCTGCATATTACTCCTTCCTCCACTGAACTAGATTATATTTTTAAAAAATGTGACATAAATCCATCCAGCAAACCCTTCAATTATTTAATTATTTATACTTGTTCCTTAAATGAAATCGCCCTTATATATATTTTTTTTTTTTAAACTGTATCAACCGTCAATAATTTTAATCAAACTGAGGTCAAGCCGTCGAGCTGTAAAGAAATATAATAGAGTGGAAGGTTACTCAACTCCTACCCAAGTGATTGCCATATAATCAATAGCTCTCTATAACTGATGATTTTAACAAAAACTTGAACATTTAGTTAAGACAAACCTTTCAGGACAGCCCTTAGCTGAGTGGAGAACCGTGAATAATTAAAATTAAATTAGAAATTAAAAAAAAATTATCTTTATTAAAAAAAAGCTACATCAAGGTAGGAGCTTCTACCTTTAGTGAACTACTTTCCTTCAGGCACAGTCCAAGTTACCTTTCGCATCGCCAAAGAATCTTATTTACAGCCACGTTGTGTTTAGGCTAAAGAGAGCTGCACAGAAGTAATTATATAGTTTTATTATATATATGTGTGTAAGTATAATAATTCTACTTTGTCGACTTTTCGAAAATATAACTATCTTATATATAATCGGGTAATAGGTCCTAGGTACACCTTATTTTAAACATTTTTTGCTTTATTAATGTTCTTTTTATTAACGTTTCGATCATTAACTCAAATGGGATCTACTTCAGAACAAAAATTGGGACCCCAAAACTCTAGGCCAGTAAGCCCACCGACTCGTACAGCAAGTGCTTGCCAGCTCAGACACCAGGGCACTCTTGTATCTGCCTTTGTGTTTCCTTGGAGATAGGTAGTCGTAAGATCGGTACTTAGCTGGCACAACAAATAATTTTTTAACTCAACCGGACTTGCACTTGGATCCGGGAGTAAGGAGTGCCTAACTTCTTGTGCTACCAAGTGCTGGGCGAAATTTAATCATAGCTAAAATATAATTAAAATTTAATCATAGCTATTTGACAACTAACTTCCTAGAATCAACCACCTAATTTAATTATGATCAAATCTTTCTGTAATTTTTTAGTGAATTTATATAATATTCAGTGGCTGAAACGTTTAATTATTATAAAATTAGGCGATTTGTTCTAGGAAATTAATTGTCAAATAGATATGATTAAATTTTGGTTGAATTTTGTCCAACTCTGGTGCTACCACATTTCGTATTACACAAAAAATTAGAATAAAATATTATTTGGATTAAATTAAATAAAATGATTTTTTTCATATTTGATAGCTTTTATTTCCACTAAAAATAAAATATCTCACAATGAAGCACGATTAGTATTTAATGATAAAAACTACACATTTATTTATTAATTAACTATTTTGTTAAAGGAGATGTCATTTATTATCATTATAAGGCATAACTCCTATTTAATCATTAATATTTCACTCAACATGTTTCAGAGTCTTTGGCTCCATCTTCAGGATCTGAAAACTGTACAAATTTATCTTATTTAATTATACTTAAATTTTTACTTACAAACCGTGATTGCTTTCACATAGTCCATTTATACTGTCTTACAGCCATACAACTAAGCAACGTTTATCTTTTATTATTGTTTATTTTAATTCTTTTTCATATAGACCATTTAATTTGGTACTTATACAAACACTCTATATTTACCCCATTTCTGTATTGTTACCTATATTTACATTTTTTATTATTAATTACTATTGATATTTGTGGATATTTTATTTTATTTGTTTATTATGTTAGCATAACTAGTACCAATTTTATGTATATCTGTTTTATAATTTATTGTTTGGCTTATTGTTTTATTTATGTAGATGGCTTCCATTAATTTTCTGTTTATTGCTTTATTTTCATAATTTAAGATTCTTGTATTTTCAACTTCAAACTCATGTTTGATTTTATGTGCATGTTCACTTAGTGCAGTATTGTTGTTATTTTATTCATATTATTTATTTATTTAGTTTTTTTATTTATTTATACATTTATTCTTAGTTCTGAAGGAAATGTAATTTTTATATATATATATATATATATATCTATATATATATATATATATATATATATATATATCTCCATTTATTTAAATTTACAACTGTACTAAATATATACATCAAGTAAATGTATTGACAACGATTAAAACAGCATGTCAAAACTTTAAAAGAACTACCCATCTGTAGAACTTTATTAAAAATTCTACACTAGAAGGTCTCTAGGCCATCTTCGTTTCAGACCCATCGGAGGGATATCGGGAATGGAGTGGGAAGCAAGTTGAGAAACTAACGGATTAGATTGGTTATGGAGCTTACTATGAGAGGATAGGTATCTGGCGTGGGCTGAATCAGCAACATATGGAACATTAAGATCTTTATGGATAAGTTTATTGTTGACAAAGTAAGGAGCATTGAGGATTTTTCGAATGATTTTGGATTGTAAGGATTGAATACGAGATGAATTGGATGGTTTAGTGGATCCCCAAAGCTCAAATCCGTACGTCCAAAAAGGTCTAATCACAGTCGTGTATATGAGTCTTTTGTAATTAATTGGGAGCTTTGAGCGTTTATCAAGAAAATGTTGAAGTAGTCTGTAGCGACGGGCAGTTTTTTGTCGTTTTAGTTTGAACCTAAAGAATTTTTTTTTTCAACATAAAATTATCAATAAATTTATAATAAATATAACTAGGTCATAGAAAGTATGGCAATGGGTCCCCTGAAGGCTGTATGGCAGAGTAGGACCGAATTAACGATACAGGCAGAGCGATCCTAACCATAATTAAACGGAAGGCTGGTTGTTGTCCCAGCACCACAAAGGGATGGAGTGAGCTTTAAATATTTGTACAAGCTATTTACCCGAGTTATTGGAGTAATTGCTCCCAGCCCGAGGCAGTAATGTCACTTTTAGGTCGACGTTCGAATGTGTTTCCATTAATGTAAAAAACAATACATGCAGCGTGTGTAAATAAAATTTATGTTAATTTGTTGTCAGTCCTACCTCTCAATAATTTTCACTGATTCTGAGAAATTTAATATCAACCCATCTCTTCCCCGTTTATATATAAACCTGTTATTATTTTAATTCTGTTGTCAGCTGAAGTATGAATATCTATCAACAATTCCTGCCCGGTAAATATTACTTATATAATCAACAATTATTTTCGTAACAGGTAAAGCGTGAAGTGAGATATTGTTAATTAAAAAAAAAAAATAGAACATTTTTACCATTTCATGTAGTTTCATTCCATGGAAACTACATAAGAAGAAATATGAGTTTATCAACCTATTATTGTATAGTATCATAGCTGATTTTATTTTTAATTTAATAAACTGTTTTAAAAAAGAAACTAAGTTAAATTACTCCCAAAATGGGGGCTTGCCTTGCAAAAAGTGAAGTAGTAGGTTTTACATTTTTATATGATCCAGATGGGTCCTGAGAATAAAATATCAAAAACTAAACTGAATTCGATAAGGGGGAAATGTTTAGGGGGCAAAAAAAACCCAAATGTTTTGAATTATTTACAGATTTTGGAAAAAAAAAAAAATGACTACAATCGTAAAGTGTTTTATTTACATAATTTAAGTTTATTACATTGTGCCTCTAAAGACATCCCTTAAACTGAATTTGACTTAGGCGTTTATCCACAATCGGTTGTTAAACATCGATGAATTTCGCCTCGACTTTCTACCATAAGTTAGTTTTGGTCTTGTTTAAGAGTCCATAACGCAAAAATGACTAATTCAATAAAAAAAAAATGTTATATACTAAAAGTTGTAGATCAATACATTTTGTGCAAGATAAAAATTTGCTCATTCCGACTCTATGACAAAAAAATAAAACCTTTTGGTTGATTTTGGATAAACTGTGTTAAAAATGCAAACATAAAACGAATATTACAGGGAAATTAGCTTCAAACATTGAACTAAAAAAAATTGAAAGGTCTATCAGCTGCAAATATTCCACCACTCTTTGCCTTGTAGTTAGGTTTGCTATAAAAGCGAGTTTTTCTAGTTTTTTTAAACTATAATTTTTATTTGAGATGCTGAATCCACATTTTCACCTCAAAATGTTTTATTGTACCTGAATTTATAAATAAATTATTGTTTTTAATTTTTTTTGTATATAATTAAATACTTAACTGTATGAACGGATATATTGTGTGACGGAAGCTTGTAATATTTATGAAATAAGTTTTTTTTTTTTTTTTTTTTTTTTTTTTTTTTTTTTTTTTTTTTTTTTTTTTTTTTTTTTTTTTTTTTTTTTTTTTTTTTTTTTTTTTTAAAGTAAAATATATAGTTTTCCACTCCAGGCTTCAACAGATCTTGATCCTAAGTTCTTTGTAGAAACCTTCATAACCTCGATATAAACGTTTCATGTGTAACAACATAACAAATAAATTTTATTATAACATTAAGATGATGTCATTTCTTCATGTTTTTTTTTTAATTTTATTTTTTATTTAACTTTATCTAGTATAAATATATATTTTTGTTTGTAATTTCCTCAAGGTATAACTAGTTTTAATGTCGAAAAGAATTCTTACAATATAGGATGAAAAATAAGCAAACAACTAGTGCCATCAATTCCTTATTACATTTTTATTTAATTTAGTTAATTTTTTGTATAATGCTTACACATTTCGGAAATTTATTAATATATTAAGTCCATATATTCGATACTTTAATAAATTTATATATTTATTAGATAACTCAATTGTTCTAGTTTAATAGAGCTTTACCTCTATCGTCACTATAAGAAGGGCCATCCTTCAGCGAGGAAAAAGTAAGTGGATAGGAAGCAAACACTACAGACGATCGAACCCTCCCTAAGGGTGTCGCAGACCAAGACCAAGGGTCTCCTGGAAGAGCACTATATTGGAGGGTCTGGATAACGGAGTGGTGTTGAAACCCTGGTATTGAACAAAAAGTTTTGATAATATTGAAAAATGAAAGTCAATTAACAATAAATAACGTGAAAAATAACATATTTACTTGTTTTTAACTAAGTAAATTGTTCTTTGTAGTTAAGATTTTTAATTTAAGGATTATAATAATAACAACGAACGTCATGATAAAATTTAGTAAACATGGATTGTACGATTATTAAAAATTTTTGTGTTATAAATTATTGTAATAAAATGAAATTTTATTGTAGTTTTTTTTTTTTTTTTTTAATAAATTATAGGATGGAACGTGTCATCCAGCTTTTTCAAAAGATACTTCACCAATATCATTTCACTATCTTCACATGCGATAGACACCAGTGAATACTAGGAATAGATTTTTTACTTCAGTAATATCCATTTTAAATAGTTTCAGCTGTTTATTAATTACTTTCGCAATTTATTTTATTTATTCATTTATTTCTTCTTTTAGTTTGGTAATTTTTTATTTCATAACGAAAGAATTTATCTGTTGCCTTTTGTTCAATTATAATTTCTTTTTGAGCTACAAGATTTCGTCTTTCTTTCGCCTTACTTGAGAACTTGTTATAATTATTGATTTTTTATATAAATTGGTTTTATTACTAACGTTTAAAGCTTCCGCTCCGTTACAACAGATTTTTTTTATTTTTTATTATATGACTGTAATTAAACCTATCTGGACATACGGAGTTTCTAGCTTTAGGACTCATATAAACCTTCCAATTCTTCGCATTTCCATTCATTAAAAACCAACAACCTGAATGTTGCTGAATTGGCTCGAGCCAGATACATATCCTTCGATGGTAAGCTCAAAGCCCGTTTACATCCATTTTTCTCTCCGCCCGAGGCGCCTGAAAAGAAATACTTTCTGCTTAAAGACTTTCTAATGTAGCGTTGCTACTGGTGGGTAGTTACTTTACAGCTTATTGTTATATTGTAATAATCATTTTTCTGTACACTTACTTTATGTACATGCATATTATATTTAGTTGTATATGTCAATAAATACAATTTGAAAAAAAAGTGATTTTATATATTATTTAGTTTGGTCTAATGAATGGATATTTATTTTTTTAATAATAAAGTATAGTTTACTGTTAAATTGAATGGAGAAGAAGATAATCAGAGATGCAGTCGAAGAGAAACACCATGTCCAAGTAGAAAACTTCATTTGTGTGCTAAAGTTTCGACCTGCCTTGCTGTCTTCTTCAGGGCAACCGATCCACATTATAATTCTCCATTTATTTTACAAATTTACCCTAAAATACCCTAAAATGTTTTAATAATTGTGCCGAAGGTTTTTGTTTCATAGCATTATTAAACTTAAGAGACATAGTCCTATTACATTTTCTTTTTTTAATCAAATACTAAATCGCACATGTATAACAATTTTGAATTCTCAATCAAGATAACACGATTTTAAATTAGCCAGCGAGACGTGTGAACTCTAGCGTGTCGGATTCAAAGCTAATTGAGAACCGCTTCTAGCTCTCAAATAAGACTATTTAATTTTAAAATCAACTACACGTGCTATGCAACAAATTGATTCAATTAATTTCAATCTATAATGTCAATTATACATTCTGCACTGTTTTTTATATAATTGAATTAATTATTTTTCGTTTGTAATTTATTGGTTATATTTTTAATTGTAATTATTTTTCGGTTTTATCTGATGATTATATATTTATTCGTCACACTGAAAACAATGAAAATAAATAAAAAATAATGATCTAATGTGTTAGATGTGTTTGAAAATTATTTTCCTTTTTTTATTTCTGTTAAATATTTAATGAATTAATTAATAAAAAAAGTCATTTATTTGAAGTAGTTAATTTGCTTCGAGCTAATAAAGCCATTAGATGACTATCATACGATTACTATACTTTTCAAGTACGCTGGTTGCAATTAATCCATAACCTAAGAGGTTAAGAAGTTTTGAAGAGGAACTCGTCCACTTGTGAAGCACACTAGTTCCCTAACAGCTTGTTACTACTGGAATCTCCAGGACTCGGATAGTTTTCATTGCAGAGAACTGGAACACAACTTCACACGGTTTGGTATACCATATCTCTTAGTGGTTCTAACTTCCGAAATCCCTCCTAGTTCCCACTTGAGTCTAACGATCTCGTATAACCAGTTGTCTTTAACGATTATCCATAAATGCAGTTGTAAATTGTTAGTATGAAATAGTTACTATTTGATTTTTTTTTTATATATACTTTGTAAGGTATTTACAACTATATACAATATATAAAAAAAAACAAATGTGCGGTGAAATGATGACATGTTATTAACATGTGAAGAACTACCCATTAGTAGCACTGCAATAAATGTTCTACATTAGAAAGTCCCTAGGCCTCTCTCTTCTTTTCTGAACCCTGACGGAGGGTTATCGGGGATCGAGTGAGAAGCAAGTTGGGAGACTAGTGGATCTTGTTTGGGCCCATTCTGCAACATATGGGACATTTAGATCGTTATGAATAAGTCAATTTGTGACATAATAAGGAGCATAGAGGATGTAACGTGGATTAAGAAATGTAGAAATTATAAACGACAAGAATTGGAAGGTATAGTGGAGCCCTAAAGTTTAACTCCGTAGTCCAAAGGGTCGAGAATTCGGATTATTAATAAAGCAAGGAGCTCGTTATTCAGCTAGAACATTAGTATTAGCCAATTTAAAACTACTGGACCTAGAAGAATAAAAAAAAAAGTTAAAACGAAAATTTGAAAATATTAAAAGAAAATTAGTCTTATATGAAAGTCATAAATGAATTTAAATTTCAATTGCTAATTTTATTTATTTATTTTTTTTAATTTAGCCAATAATAAAAACAAAAGAAGAGTTTGTTGAAGTTGCTCAATTATTTCCTGTCTCTGAAAAAAAACAAACGAATAAATGTTTTGTGAATCTATAGTTATTCGTTTTAAAGTGGCTGTAGAAACTTTTTTTTATTCATTCCTTAGAGTCTTGAAAGCCAATCTCCATTCAAATTTCATTTTTGAACAGATGAGAATCAACAGATTTTTTCATTTGAAAATTATTTCATATTGAATGTATTTTTGGTCTTAGGAAGAGTCTTTTCATTTTCTCTGTTCTGAATTCTATCCATTTCCAACTTATCCATTTCCCTAGATATTTTTAGTGGACAAATATTTCCCATTACAAAATAATTAAAGATGGTTATATTCACTTATTCTTTCCTAATCATTAATTTTTGTAAAAATAATTTTTGCAACCGAACTTCCAAAGAAGTTTCGCAATAGATATAACTGCATTCAATAGAATTAACTCAGTACGTCTTGGGACCACCACTAAGATAAAAAGTTTTTAACTCACTTTTCTTAAAGTCACAGCTAACAAAAACCAGTATAATATCAAATACAGGCTAAATCATGAACTAAAAGCACCAGTTTTATAACAAATGAACAATAAGTTTTAAAAAAATAACTGAAATATATTTCGAATGATATTATAAAACAATTGAATAGAAAATGAACATCACAACCTGCTTGAAATACAATATCGGACTATATATTTTATATAGCTTGACCTATTTATAAACATTTATATCAATATTTAATTAAAGTTTTATCTAATTGTTACGTTTTGAAACACATTTTGAAATATTGAAACACGGTTGATATATCTGAAACTAAACGTAAAAGATATTTGATTGCAACCATTAATTAATCAAGCTCCAGTTTATTGTATTATATGACTAATCAACTATTCAATCAACAATGTTTTACTATTATTTTAAAATAATCCGTTTTTGTTTTTTTTTAAACTTAATTTCTGGATAAATATTCAATTATACCTATTCAAATTCTTGGTACCGGCATCTTCTCCTTCTCCCTTGGCTCTACAACCCGCAAGGGATCAAGGCTACTCGGAGCAATCTCTGCCATTCACTCCGGTCCCATGCAGCCGCTCTCCATACCCGGATTCCCAGATTAGTGCGTGTATCATTCGCTACACTTTCCACCCAGCGAAGACTGGGATGCCCACGTCTTCAGGTGGAGTGAATTTCTGCTTCAAATAAATTATTATTAATGGTATATCATGAAGTTTTTCGTATGTTCCTCGCTTTAGTATTTTTTTATCTGGTAAAAATGTTTATGAATTTTTAATATTATTTATGTTATAAATAATAATTTTTTTTTTTTTAAACATACAACAAATATTGTGAAATGATCTAGAGAGTGGTTCTTAGGAACCCTTGGCGAATCAAGGATTTCATGGTCGTTAGTTTGCACCTTCTGTTCCAAATCAAGGCTACGTCAAGCCAACTGTTGGCATAGATTTGAGTTTAGAATGATAGTATAATGATAGAGAACTATAATGTTAAAGGATTGGAATACATTTAAATATTTCAAAAGGTTATATTGATAATTATACCAATAGCTTATAAGATCATGATTTTTCAACCTGGTAGCTTTCACTACATAAGGACAACAACCACACAATTTTATTGCAAATATCAAACTACCACGACAAAATTAAAAGTATGCATCACAAACTGACCCAATCCCTGATAGAATAGCTCTATTTATCTGTCGCACTAGTCCGAAATAGCATTTATTGGCTTCTATGATTCTTGTATGGGTTTCTTTTCTAAATTAATTTTGCGTCAAGGAAAACAAGATATACAAGTTCCTCGGATCTCTCAAATTTTCAGAGGGGTCACCTGTGGTGTAGTGGTTAGCATAGCAACCTGCTAAACTCAAGATCTCGGGTTCGCAGCCCGGCAGACGACCTTAGGATTTTTTAAAGGGAGTATAAAATCCTTAGCTATGCTTACCTTCGGAAGGGGCGTAAAATGGGGGTCCCGAGCCTGTGCGATGTCAGGTACTCGCTAAAGATCCCTATCCTAATTATACCTGGATATACAAAATTCAGGACTCCGTAGCATCGTTCGATCAGCCATAGCAGCATAAAGTGACGTTAAACGAAATAAACAAACAATCAAATGTACAGATATCAACTTGTGCATATGAAGGAAGGATCTCTCCAGAGTTAGTCACCTTATATTTTGTTTTCCTTCAATGCCCATTTTCGCATTGCGAATACATATCTTCAACGATTCGATGTTTGGATAGCAATAGCAACATTTTCGAAAGAATGTTACAAATCCTGTACCGACCGGTGTTGAACTAATATCTAAAAAATTGCTCTGTTTTTTTTTTTGTTTTTTTTCCTATGAATCGACTTTTCATCATCGATGCTGAACTGATTAAAAAGGTGTGTCGAAAATCGACCCATTCCTAAAACAAATATTTCATCATAAGGTCTCAAAATTTAAAATATCCATTGATCAATCTCAATATCCATTCCTTGTTTTCGTTTTAACATTTATTTTTATTGCATACTTTTTACCTTAGGAAACATTCAGGAAAACTACGTCCAATCAATTTTCCAATTAAAAAGTAACTTTCAATTGAGGAAATAATTTGATTCAATAAGGAAAACGAGCATTGTATAAACTGCATTTAATAAAAAGGAAAGGAAGTTAAAAAAAAAAAAAAAAAATAACAGGAGTTGCCCCTTGACCGTCGATAATAGTCATATCCGGTGATATTGCCAATTCCGTTCCAATGTGCATTTTTTCGATTAAGGTTTTTTTTTGCAGGTAAAAGCAAATTCAGCTTTCATCAGGTTTTGACGAAACACTTTTGTGATTTATCCTAAAAAAAAAAAAAATACACACGTGCATTAAAGCACATGTTGTATTTAACGTCATAGAAGGTATTAAAAAGCATATGGCGTAATTGAAGAATAGTGTTACGGGCCACTGGGAGTATGACTAATCAAATCACAATTTAAATACTAAACACTAATTTATTTACAACTTAATAAATACAAATAGGTCCCTTAAGCTACTTAATCTAATAACAATTATACTTAGGTCGAACTTATTTCTAATTACACTAATATATATATTACATAATACTTATCCTTAATATCTTAATATTAGGTGTCACAATTATACATAAGAATCTATTACACTGACACACAGAGACTGTTACTACATTCACTGACACTAACTCACTGAACTGCCACTCACACCTGACTGATCGTTACTTGGTCACTTACTCATGGATACTGATACTAGGCTAGAAGTCGGCCTATTTAAAGCTACGCCGAACATTCTAGATCGTTCTAGCCAGGTTACAGGTCTAGGCCCTTCTGGCCCGCCGTAACCCTTCTAGGCCACCTGACCGTAACAATAGGTTTCTTTACCTCAACATTACATATTGAGCTCAATAAGGAGTATGTTAGTGCCGATATGAAGCATTAATTCAAAGTAGAGGGGGTCCAATACTCTACTGAAGATGGTTAAAATGAAAAAAACAAACAATATCTATTAAAAATTTGTAAAATAGAAATGTTTAAATTGTAATTTTGTTAAATTTAACTTTAAAAAATGGATTCTTCTCAATTTTTTTTTTTAAATACCATGATTTTAAGATTAATAGTTAGCTAGTGTTCGAAGTAGTTTGATTGACACGCTTCTTCACGTCAGCTACCGAAATAATTATTGATATAAGGTACGCGAAATAATAACATGAATAAATCCTTCTCGAACAGTAAGTTCGAAATCGACAGTATGATGCATCATTCGCTATGTACCACTTATGATTATATTTGTTTTTAACTGTTCATGTCTTTCCATTTTATAAATGTTCATGTCTATAGATTTCCTTGGCTCAACTATTATTACGAAACAATTATGAAAAAAAAATGGGAGAGTTTTTTGTAAATAATAAGAGAAATTTTTAATAAATAAAAATGTTAAATTTTTTTTTCTTGCAGTTAATTTTGGTCTTTATTTTATTATTTTTTCCTTCTCAGCTATTGTAAATAAGAAATGAACCTTTGGGTTATCCCCCTACACCTCTCCACCTACACATCCCCCGGCTATAACGACACAACTGTTCCTATCTCGGATTTCACATTTCGCTAATGAAATGTGTGCCGGCGGTCGGTTGCAACAACTTTGTTCCTTTAATATAAATAATTAAATTTTCTCATTACCGCACTAGTCAGGGTTCTCCAACTATTCACATGCTCCAACAAAACGTTAGTTCAAACATAAAATTTAAAACAGAAACTAATATTTGTCTTGTTAATTATTTAAAATATATATCTTTTTTAAATGTAATATTACTTAAACATGTCATTAATTTGTCATACGTACAAAGAAAGGATTTCATAAATAAATATAGAGTGTATTTGCAAAAAAAGGAAAATAAATAAAATAAAATAAATAAAAAAGTTTGTATGCTTTAGAATTTTGTAAATATGATTATTTTTTTTTTTTATTTTTTTTTTATAATTAAGATGTGAACAAAAAATATTGAAAGTTTGAATATAATCTTATTTGTATTTATAAAATATAACTTTTATTTCTTATCCTCCATTTATTAATATATAAAAAAAAAATTATATATATATATATCCCAAAATTACTGAACAAGGATACCGCCTAAGATCAAATCAGGAAATATATGGGAAAGTGGAAAACCTGGAAACCGCAATACGGAAAAGAAGGCTGAAATTCTATGGCCATATGATAAGGATGGATCACTCAAGGCTCAATAAGCAAATATTTGAGAAAATAATCAAAATGAAAAGCCTGGGAGGTTATGCTAAACAAAAAAAAGAAGAACTCCAGGAACTTAAAATTAGCAATAGAGATTGCATGGACAGAGAAAAATTCAGAAGGCAAATTGATAGTTTGAAGGTCCTTAGTGATAAGAAAAAGCATACCGGAGGAAGATGGACTGAAGAGAGGAGGGCACTTTACTCGGAGAGAATGAGGGAAGTATGGAGAAGGAGGAAAGGAGTCAAGGACAAATGATATTTGCGTGGTCCATAGCTGGCGTGTTCGTGTGGAAAAAAAAAAAAATAATATATATATTTATATATATATATATATATATATATATATATATATATATATATATATATAGCTAAATAAAAGGTTCACGGGGCTGAGTTTTTAAAAAGAGATTTTATTGAAGTACATACATTATATCAAGCAAAAGCACAATCTTAAAGCCTATTACAAAACTTCGTGGAACAAACTGACATCATAACGGGTAGAGGCAGAGTGTCACCGACGAAGGTGGGGGTGCCCCTTTTATACAATTATCTAGGAGAGGGGATAGTGTACATTTATTTATTATTCCTTAATACCATTGGGTTTCTATAACTTCTCCCCCCCCAAGTTCCGAGGTCTCCGATGGAACAAATATCTTAGTGTAAATAGGTAAGATTCTATACAATAAAAATAAAAGGTTTGGACCTTATACATTTCTCAATACCTTTTACACTAAGTCATAACATTGCAATAGATAATATTCTATAAACAAAAGGGATTGGACCTTATAATTTAAGTTTATACAAAAATAAAAGGATTATAACTTGTGTACTAAGTTTAGGATTTGTACTATAGTTTTAAATAAAAAGATTAAACTCTGTACTGAAATACAACTATCAGCTTCCTATAAACAAAAGGATTAGACTTTGAACTTCCTGTTTATGAAGTCAGGATCTGTACACTTGCAAAATAAAAAGGATTAAACCTTGCCCATCTCTTAATATTAACAATAAGCTTAAACTATAAAATGTTTATACATTACAAAATTCCTTACATGCTAAAGTACAATTTTCCTTATAACTAAAAGATAATAGGATATTTCTTAATACTAAATAATACATTATTTAAACAAAAGGACAAACTAAAATAAGAGTCTTTGAATCAGTTTCCTCTATTGCAAATAATTCTTTTAGCTTCAAAATTACTCAATTAAAATAATAATATTTTAAATCAAAATAATAATTCAAACACTCCTTTACAATAATTACAATAATTACAATTAATAATAATTTCGAAATAAAATACATACTTTTTCAATGATCAATCAAAATAATATTTCAAGACAAAATAATAGTATCCTAATTTTTATGATAGTGACTTCAAAATATTAATTACAAAATAAATCGGACAGAATATTACTGTGAAATAAAATAATAATTTGAATGATCTTTTACATTATTAACATTTAATATAATAGTTTACAACAAAATACAAAAGTCCGACTTTATTAAAATAAACTACAGCATTGTCAGTTTAATACAGATAATTCTTAACATAAACATTACTCCTAATACCATTATATTTATTATATTTAAAATAAAAGATTTTTAAGACATTTTAATATTGTTTAAATAAAATTAAATATTTTTAATCAGAATCATTATCTGAGTCATAGTTATCCGAGACATCCGAAATATTTACGCGAATGGATTCATTATCGTCGTCTGAAATATATTGTTTCTTTTTCCTCTTTTTTCTAGTGGGCCTTTTAATATTGTCAATATGGGTTTTAATCGGTCTCTTATCTTTCACTAGTACATTTACTTTTTTAAATTTGTCTCTACTCTTTATTTTTGCTTGGGTATTTTTTTAAATATTCTACATCTCCTAATTGTCGTTGAATATCCAAAGGGTCTTCTCTATTTTTATTTAATTTTTCAGTCCTTGTTTCTTTTTCGTCATTTATTTTGGATCTAATTAATTTATGTAATAACTGTTGGTCCTTGTGATATTTTAATACGTATTGTTCCGTCAGGTCGGTGTTTTCGTCTGACTATAAAACTGATAAGATGATATTTTTCTAAGGTTTGAATGAATTTTAACCAAATTACTCTGATAAGTCTATTTTAAATTTTTGAAGTGTAAACCATTTAAATCATATAATATCTGTAATGCTAACTTCATTTCATAAATGCATAAAAAAATGTCTATAACAATTAAATTCAACTTCTTAAAAAACAAAATAAGCAAGAAATCAAGATTGAGACGTAATGTAAACTTATTAGATTTTTAACCAAAAATAACAATACTCAATCACGTAGATAAATAAAATTGCTATGCATATTGCATTTAAATCTAAACTCAAATCTCTGAAATCGTTTATCCCTTTAGTTTTATATTTAATATTTCGATTCTAGTGATTAACAGGACATTAAATAAAATGATCATACCTCGTTTTGTTTAAATTGAATTGTTAGAAAAATAAAATAAAATAATCAGTTTCAATTTATAGATTCTTTAGTTCGTCGATACAATGTAATTGTTTAAATAGCAAGCATAATAGAAGCTTAAAATAAAAAGAACGAATATAACAATTTAATCCTTAAACTTATTTAGCATGATAAACATATCTGCAAGTTAAGATTATTATCCGAGTAGTAATCAAATAAATATAATTTTTAAATGACTAATTACCATTGACATACAATTAATTATTACCAACTAAATTATTAATTATTATTAAATTATTAATTAATTGTTATTAAATTGTTATTAAAATTAAATAATGATTTTTTGATTTGTTAGAAATCCATTGCTCTTTTCAGAATTATGTATCTATTAATATTAATTATAACCAAAACATCGTAATGAGAAGCAACATAAAACTAAATTTTGCAATCTAAATGAAAATAAGTAAGTTATAATTTACAGAAATAGTTAAAACGTATTATTAATAATTAATGATAATATTAATAAATTTAAGTATGGGCAAAAACTAGTATTAATATAAATTATAATAGTTAAGAGAGTTATCAGATTGAAAACAATCGTTTTAATTCTATTGTTTAAATATCTATGCTTCTGGAACATAAACTTAAAAACTAATAATTGGTATGATTATGAATATTAATAAAAATGGTATTGATGTTGAATTCGAAGTTACTAGAATCAACAATTTATCCGATTTAAATATTTTTACTTAGTTTTTTCCTATACCTATACATCTTTTTTGGTACGATCCAAAGTGGAAAATTATTTTTTGATTTACTTTGTCTGATTTTAACTATTCTATTTTTAAACAAGTTGTGTACTGCTTTCTCGCCTAAAGCAACATTTAGTTGAGGTTTAAAATTTTTTAACTTATTGCTGCAGTGATCCAGCCTACTTTTTATGGAAATAGAAGCTATTATTTCTTTTAATGTCTTTCGATTCAATTTATTAAATTTTGTTACATTATTATTTAATTTTTCAACTGTTACTTTTAAACTATTTTCCGAAGCCTTTAAATTGTTTGTTTCTTTCACTAAATTCGAATTTAAATCTTCCGTTTCTTTGATTTTACTAATTATATTTTTTTCGTTTCTTTCCCGTGGCTTATTAACGGTTTTTTTATTGTTTTATTTAAATTACGATATTTATTTCGGACTGTTTCTTTATTTTTATTAAGTTCTTGAAGTTCCTTGTATTTTAAATTTTCGTCGTCTTCCATATTCTTAAATTTGTTTACAGAATTTTCTACACTTACTTTTATTTCAGGTTTTAAATTATACGCTTCTTCCACACTCTTAATATTATTTACAGAATTTTCTACAGTTTCTTTTATTTCCGGTTTTATATGTTCTTCGCGAATTAAGTTTTTAACACTTTCTTTTATTTCCGATTTTATATGTTCGTCGCGGATTAATTGTTTTTTTTTTTATTTTTTTCCGTCGATCAGATTAGGTAAGTAGTTGTTTAAGTTTAATTCGTGAATTTCTATTTGTTTATCCTGGTTATCAATGGTCTGTTTATCCGGTTTAGAATTTAAATTGTTTATATCCGGTCCGGAGGTCTGCTTGTGCTCGGGCCTCATTCTAAAAAATGATCCTGTCTTTTTTCTAATGATTCTATACGCTCTTGTAATAATTTTATCTGTTTATCCTTTTCCTCTTCTATCGCGTGTACTCTATTAGAAACGGTTCTCATTGAAACAGTGTTGGAGTCTATTTGCGGTTGTTGATAATTTTGCCTAATATTTCTGGAGGGTGGTTTGTTAAAAAATCTATGTTGTGACTGGGGGTCCCACGGTTGGTTATAAATCGGAGTCGTATATTCAATAGCTCGCTGTTGTGGCCGGAAGTTATGTTGGTTGTTATTGTTATAAGAATTAGAGGTTGGACCTTGCTCATACTGATACTGTTGCTGTCGGTAATGTTGGGGATTATTATACGACGTATATTGCTCGCGGTGGTACTGATGGGGTCGGTAATTTTGATAATCATGGTGGTTGTTAAAATTTGGTCGGTACTCTTTGTTTTTAAAATTATTTTCGAAATTTTTCTTTTTATAATTATTTTGAGTTGGGTTATTTTTATACTGTTTTTTATCGCCATAAATTCTATGTACGATATGAGCCGCGCTGTTTCTTAGTATTTCTTCTAAATCTTCTAACGAATCAAATTTAATGTGATAAATAAAATCTGTTAATGCCGGATGTAAGCTATGTACTGCGTGATGGGATATCTGTTTGTCATACCTATACATTTCGTCCTGTTTGTTTAGTATCTCATTGTCTGAATAAATACGTGCGTATAAATCGCATCTTTTTTGGCCCAGTCGTTCTAAGAAATCGAGTGGGTTCTCGTTATGATAAGTCCGCGTATTTAAAATTTCTGAAATTAATTGTTCCCTAGTTCTCGTGTCCTGATATTTTCTTTTTAAGAATTTTATTATTTCCTTGACGGTATTAAATTCTTTGTCATATACGGCGACTTTAGCATTACCTGTTAATTTATTTAAAATTGTTAAAACTAATTTTGCTTGATTTGTATTTTTATGAGTATTGTCCTCTTTACAATATAAATTATATAAAAATTCGCTATTTCTGATAAAATCAACTAGTTGTAACGGATTTCCGTCATTTTCCGGGATTAATGCTAAATCGTGATTTTTAATTTCAAGAGCCATATTAATATCTTCTTTTTTAACTAACGTTGAACCTGTTATTATTACAAAATTACTTAAAAATAAAAATTAAAATAAAATAATTATACTTTTTCTTGATACAACGATGTCTTCGTTGTCTTCGATGTCTTCTCGATGACTTCCTCCTTTAGCTCCTTCCCGTCGATTCCTTAGCAAAGAGGTTGAAGGTCCTTCTGGTTAAGGTATTGGAATACCAAAGCGCTCCCAAAGACTTGAAGATCTGCTGATGTATTAGTACTCAGCTCCCAATCTTCTCATGCCAGTGGAAAGAGGTCTCGCTGTTCTGTACCTGAAATAAGATAGAACTGCCGCGAAGTTACGTTAACGCTTCCAAATGTCCCTCCGTTCGGGCGCCAGCTAAATAAAAGGTTCACGGGGCTGAGTTTTTAAAAAGAGATTTTATTGAAGTACATACATTATATCAAGCAAAAGCACAATCTTAAAGCCTATTACAAAACTTCGTGGAACAAACTGACATCATAACGGATAGAGGCAGAGTGTCACCGACGAAGGTGGGGGTGCCCCTTTTATACAATTATCTAGGAGAGGGGATAGTGTACATTTATTTATTATTCCTTAATACCATTGGGTTTCTATAACTATATATATATATATATATATATATATATATATATATATATATATATATATATATATATATATATATATACATATATAAATGTATACATTATATTTATATATGGTGTTATACAATAAATTAAATTAACGTGAGATTTAACTTAATTCAATTTCATGAAGTCAATTAAATTACAAAATTGTAGGTGCTTTATGAAATGTATTCTTGAACGATATTGTCCCATACAGTTACCCTCTTTTCCGTGAAACACATTTTAAACAACCTTTCACTAATTCCCATTTCTTTTTTATAAATTGAGATATTGACATTTATGTCGTTTCATTTAAATGTCTGAGTTCATAACTGTTCGACTGAAGACAGCTGTACACGCGTGTCAGCCAATTCAAATAGAGGTCATTTGAAAAACCTTTTCATGGCAACATTGATTCATTTTACGCTCCAATGCGAAGTTACACAATTTAGAATTCAAATTATTATTCTGCCTTTAGGCCGACAGAGCCAGCCGATCGCTAAATTATATTAAAAATCTAGAGATTTATGGTTAAGTAATAAAATATTTCAGAATATATATAATAAAAAATAAATAAATAACCTTCCACATAATTACATCCACTGCAGTATTAGAAACTCTATTGCTTATTATAATTTTTAAAATTTACCAAAACAATAAAGCCTGGCCAGAGACGGCAAACAATCAATACCTCTTTATTCTTTTTCCTTTAACTTTATTTTGTGTTAGTTTTCTTAATTTTTTTTTTGTTTTTCTATTTGTATATATATAAACTTAATTAGTGAAGTGACGCATCGTAATCCAGTACGATTTCTTCATAATAATAGAAAAAACGGAGTAATTAGTTCACAACTCACCCGGAACAAGCGGCTAATCCTCACAGTATTAAGTACCTGATCACTACTGCTGTAAGTAAATAAACATTCATTTACCTCTATTACGTCAAACAACTAATAAATTACTTCAAAATGGTTCAATGCGCGAAGTGTGAAAATTCAATTTCAAGAGAAGACAAAAACAGTTTAGTTTGTTTCAAATGTAAAGGGATTTTCCACGGCAGATGTTTCAACCTACTAGACAAAGACATTGAAGCTATGAAAAACTCAAAAAAATCATGGTTTTGTCACATGTGTGACACAAAAAAGCAAAATTCAAGCACCGAGAAACCTTCGGAGCCATCTGGTTCCGAGATACTAGCTGCCGTAAACACAGTAAACGAGGAAATTAAATCCCTAAAAATGTCACTTGATAAATACGGAGACTTAAGTTTTGAATTGACTGAGAGACTGACAAAAATCGAAGCTCATCTAGAAGGGCAAACAAAACGTATAGAGGAGTTGGTTAATGAAAATGGTAATTTAAAAACAAAAGTCTGCCTACTCGAAATCAGGATAAACAAGGCAGAACAGGGACTTTTGAACAAATCTATGGAAATTCGGGGCATCCCGGTACGCCCAGGAGAGACCCCTACGGCATTGGTTACAAATATAGGTGCCGGTCTCGGTATCAAACTAAACATAGAAGATTTCGACCTAGTGGAGCGCCGAAGGCCCAGGAAAGATGATGCGCGACCACCGCCGGTAATCGCACGATTCGTCAGACAATCTCTGAGGGACGATCTAATACGGAGGAGAAAAGTCAAGAGGTACTTCTCGACGCGCGATATCGGCTGGCAGGAGAATGACTCCCACCGGATATATCTGAGCGAGGAGATGACCCCGACCAACAGGCATCTGTATTGGCTCGCCCGTCAGAAGATCAGCCGGCAAATTAAAATATGTGTGGTTTTCGGGGGGGGGGGGGGTGCGGTGCCGTAAAGAAGACGGCCATCCAGTAATCTTCATAGACCAGGCTCAGGACCTGGATGTTTTCGCCTGACCTTCTCAAATTCTTTTCCTATCTGCGCTTCCTTGGTCTACACACTTACTTTGCTATTTTTTATTTTTTTGTTTTTTTCTATTATTTATCCTTACCAAAATAGTTTTCAGTTCTTAATTTATTGGTATCACTATGATATTACTTTTAACCAGCTAACCCTCACTTGTTTTATTATTTTTTTCAATTGTTTTTTATTTTACTTTTATATTTTTTTTTTTTTCTTCTTCTTCACTTCTTTACCAGCTCTTCATCCGTTCGTTCTCTACTATTCTTGTATATTTACTAGCTACTACTTTTACTCCAACTTTGCATTATTGTAAATATTTTTACTTTTATATTTACTTTGTACATATCATTTCACTTCTGTTCTTATCATCGATATGTATTTTGTCTTCTTGGCGTCTACTACTGTATCTCATTTTCAGCGTCATCCTTTTACTTACTATCCTATGTTTCCCTAACTTCTTTCCAATATGACTAATATCCTAACCGCCTGTCACATAAACTCACAATCCCTACCAGCCCACTACGATGAATTCCTAGAATTCTTCACCCAAAATTTTTACCACATCATTGCAGTATCTGAAACCTGGCTCAAACCTTATATTTCTTCTTCCTCGATTTCTCCCCCTAACTACTCCATCATCCGTCACAACCGGGTCAACCGGACCGAAGGCGGAGTAGCACTATATGTTCATGATAGTCTGAAGTCCCGTGTCCTGCATCTTTCTCCTCCCTCAAATCTCCCAAACATTGAGTATCTCTTTGTTGAAATATTCTTTAATTCCCATTCTCTCCTGTATGTAGTGACCTATCGTCCCCCTCATGTTCCCTTTGACCAATCATTCGAATCTAACCTTTACTATTATGTTCCTCTCTACTCCAATATAATCATCTCCGGTGACCTGAATTCTAATCTCCTATCTGACTCCTACGACAAAACCTATCTTGAAAACCTCTTTTTTTCCCTTCACCTTTTTATTGTACCATTTAATACCACACACCACTCCCGCGGGTCCGACACATGGTTGACCTGCATGTCATAGATTCTCCAAAGAACCTTCTCTCCTCAAGTCAACGACTTGTTTCATTCCTATCCTCTCATGACCTGATACAAATATCATATGATTTCCCAACACTTCGGTTCCTTCCTAAAACAATCTCCTTCCGTAACATTGACTCCCTTACCAGAGAAAAGAGTTTACCTGACATTGAAACCATTGATTGGAATCCAATTTACTCCTGCTCCTCAATTGATACCATGGTTAAATTACTCACCACCAATCTCCTATC
Source organism: Euschistus heros (assembly GCA_003667255.2). Classification (NCBI taxonomy): domain Eukaryota; kingdom Metazoa; phylum Arthropoda; class Insecta; order Hemiptera; family Pentatomidae; genus Euschistus; species Euschistus heros. The sequence continues at coordinate 846,138 of RCWM02000331.1, read as the reverse complement.
TATCCTTGATACTCATGCTCCTCTTAAAACCTCAACATTTCGCCGGCGTCGCCCTGCTCCTTGGATGAACCAAGATATTAAAGATTTACAAAGAAGACGAGAGGCTGCCCGTAGACGCTTCTTTCCTGTTATTACTCCGGAGTCTTTCCTGTTACTCCAGACGAGTTAAATTCCTTTTTCGTTTCTTCCTCTTCATCTGCTCCTTCTCGACCCTCCCAGTCCTCAAATCCGCCTACATTTAACGATAATAATTTTTATTTTTCTTATATCACTCCCTCTGATCTAATTACCTCCATTATGAAGTCTCAATCCAACTCATCTGGTTTAGACGGCATTCCTGTTAAATTATTGAAATTATGCCTTCCTGAAATCCTACCGGTTCTCCTCTTCATATATAATTTTTCCCTCCAAAACTCTGTATTTCCCACTTCCTGGAAAAAGGCCGTAATTCATCCCATCAACAAGAACCCAAACCCTATATCCTCAAAGGACTTCCGCCCTATATCCATACTTTCTAACCTTTCTAAGTCCCTAAAAAGATTGGTGCAATCCCAAATTTCCAATTTCCTAGAAGATTCCAAGTTACTCGATCCCTTCCAGTCTGGTTTCTGTCCCGGCTTCTCAACACAATCCGCCCTCATCAAAATTATCACTGACATCCTAGCAGCGATGGATAAAAAAGAACTGACCATCCTGATCCTCCTTGATTTCTCTAAAGCATTCGATTCCTTAGACCATAATATCCTTTTTTCCAAATTGAAATCATTGAACTTTTCCCACAGCTCCCTCCTTTGGTTTCAATCTTTCCTTTCCCACCGCACCCAAGCAGTCGCCACCCCTAACCAAGGTCTATCCTCTTTCCTCACTCTACAGTCAGGAGTAGCTCAAGGTTCGAGCATTTCCCCTCTACTGTTTAATTCCTACATCAATGATCTTCCCCATTCAATTCACCATTGTTCCCACCATATTTACGCCGATGACTTCCAAATTTAATTTTCCTTTCCTCCATCTGAAATGTTAGCTGCGTTTTCCAAAATTCAGGAAGACCTAGACGAAATCTGTGCCTGGGCAAATCTGAACAAATTAACGTTAAACGCAGCTAAAACTCAAGCAATTGCCATAGGATCACATTCCCTTCTTCATTCAAATGCCAACATTCCCACATTATTCCTTAATGGTCATCCAATAACTTTCCATTCCTCTGTTAAAAATTTAGGCTTAACCATTGATCAAACCCTCTCCTGGAAATCCCATATTGCACAAATCTCCCGAAGGTCGATCGGTATCCTAAAACTATTTCACCGCTCTCGTCACCTCCTTCCCCCACCCACACGCAGACTCCTAGTATCCTCTCTTATCTTCCCCCAATTCGACTACGGTTGTGTGATATATGGCGAGCTCTCGACGGTTCTTGAGGACAGATTAAAACGCACAATGAATTGCTTCATTAGGTTTGTCTTCGGAACCTCGAGACGTTCCCATGTTTCGCATCTCTACACTGAGTTAAATTGGCTGTTCCCCTCCTTCCGCAGAAAATACTTCCTTGGCACCTATCTATACCAAGTTATCAACACCCGTCACCCTCCTTTTATTTACAGTAACCTGAAATTTAAGTCCCCTATCAAATCACTGCATACAAGATCTCGTCTTTCCGATCTCTATACTCCATCACACTGAAGTACTGCATTCCAACGTTCCTTCCTTGTCCGATCCTCTACTCTTTAGAATTCCCTCCCCCCCTGTATCCGCAATGCTTCTCCCCTTGGAACATTCAAATCACTATTCTTTCACCATCTTCTTTCCCTCCAACTCGACGCTCTCTAATTGTAAGGATGTATGTACTATATATGTAATCGTCTAATTTAATTACTAAGACCGTCAGACATAAAACATAAGCATAAATTATATTTTGATTATGATGTTTTAATTGTTTGTAATGATAATTTTTTATTTTCTATCTTTTATTTTTCTCTTCTTTTTTTTTTTTTTTTTTTTTTTTTTTCTCTTTTGCAGTTTTATTTACAATATTAACCTCTATTTTGTATACTCATTTTTTTCACCCTCTTTTTATTTAAAGTTTTTTCTTTTTCTAGTTTTTTTTCTGTATCTTTTTTTCATACATATTTGTGTTCAGTTTATCTATGTTATTTTATTTTTAACAGCCTCTCGGCCAGTTATGATCTTACTTTATGTTATTTAATGTTATTCTTAAGGGACTTAAGTTTTCTTTCTAAAAAAAAAAAAAAAAAAAAAAAAAAAAAAAAAAAAAAAAAAAAAAAAAAAAAAAAAAAAAAAAAAAAAAAAAAAAAAAAATGATTGTGTTGAGATTGTTAACCATTAGCATGGGAAGAGAAGTATCGTTGAGGTACGATCAAAAGAAAAGATTAATTTATTTTTTACAGACGTTTCGGCCGAGTTTGTAATTAATCTTCAGGAATTTAAATTTTATTTCAAAAAAAGTTTTATATTTTAACTTAATATTTTATTATTTAAAGATAATACTACTAGGTACTATTTTTTTTACTATTTTATGTTTCTGTTCTATGTTTCTTTAGATCGCATCCCATCCATTTTATCATAGTGGTCAAATTTTACAGAGATGTAACTAGACATTAATTAACACAAATTTGGTGCTCTTTAATATTACAAATATGCTATGACCAGCAAATTTTCTTATTTTATGATATATAAACAAAAAAATGAAAATAGTGCTAACATTTCGCGGTTTTTCGAGTACTACAATAATCGCTTTTGGTTTTGAGGGTTGCAAACTTGGATTTTAACTACTCTTATGAGTCCTAATAACATATTAAAAAATGATAAATGAATATTTTTTTTTTTTCACTTTTCAGGTCAGTTTCCCGCGATATAAAAACCGGTTTGGCGGCATGTTTCCGACGGCTTTCGACTGCCAGACCAATTGATTCGTGTTTAGAAAAGGATATATTAAAAAATTATACCAAACCCAAGGACATAGCTTTCCAATTATTTTTTGCTATTTTCAGCAATTTTGAGCGTGCGCCACACCGCGTTCCGACGGATACAGGCTGCCAGACCGTAGATCATTTCAAGGCGGATGATACTATGAAATGAGCTAGGAAACAAATTCATGCCTTCCCAATTAAATTTACATGTGGTGGGCTATAACTATTACTCCATGCACAATATAGTAAGCTTAAACTCTCAAGTAAGTCGCGTATTAACGTATTAAACCTAGGTTTAACAATCGATCAAACCCTTATCTGGAAACCCCACATTGCTCAAATCTCCCGACGATCGATTGGCATCCTAAAATTATTCCACCGTTCCCGACACCTACTTCCTCTATCCACGTGTAAACTCTTAGTGTCCTCCCTCATATTCCCCCAATTTGACTATGGATGTGTGATTTATGGTGGACTCTCGATGGTTCTTGAAGATAGATTAAAGCGTATCATAAACTGCTTCATAAGATTTGTTTTTGGAACCTCGAGACGCTCTCATGTGTCCCATCTTTACACCGAGTTAAATTGGCTTTCCCCTTCCTTCCGTAGAGATTACTTCCTTGATACTTCCCTCTTCTAAGTTATTAATACAATACACCTCCGTTTATTCATAATATCCTACATTTCAAGTCCTCAATCCAATCATTGCTTACAAAGTCCCGTCTCCCCGATCTCTAAACCCAGTCCTACAGAACTACTGCTTTCCAACGTTCCTTTCTTGCCCGCTCCTCTATTCTTTGGAATTCTCTTCCTCCTTATATTCGTAATGCATCCTCCCTCCGAACTTTTAAAACACTCCTCTTCCACCACCTTTCCACCCTCCAGTCGGATGCTATCTAATAATATAGATGCCTTAATGAATTTCACCCAAGCATTTCAGATATAAAAGTTTAACCTGTTTAAACAATCTTCATATGATAATGTTTTCTCTTTCATTGAAATAATTTTCATCTTTATTTTTAATCATCATTTTTTTTCTTCATCCTTTACTAGATTTAACTCCAGAAATCTATTGGTTCGTCATTTTCTTATATAATATTTTTTTCTTTTACTGGTTGTAAATATAGTTTATGTATTTATGTAGTGTGTATGTGTTTATTTATATATATATATATATATATATATATATATATATATATATATATATATATATATATATATATTGATTTTTTTTCTTTCATTTCATTACTTATTTTATTGTAAAATTGTATTTACTTTAATTATCTTATTTTATTATCTAATTTATAATCTCTTGGCCAGATAATTTATGTTATGTCATGTAACTATTATTCTTAAGTGACTTTGTCCCAGAATAAAATTTTTTTTCTATTCTATTCTATTATGCAAAATGCATGGAGCGTAATGTATTGTTATCAAATACAAGCCTTTTCCATAGGGATACTGAGAAACGGATAAAAAAACAAAAAAATAAAAAATATGTAAATTATTATTTTTAGTTTACCTTCATTTTAAAATTCTGAAATTTCTTTTATACATTTTTTTTTTTTTTTTTTTTATAGCAAAATTAATCTAAGAAAGGAACTGAATTAAAAATCTAAAAACTGATATTTTCACGCGAGATCCTTGTCTAAATGAAATCCTAGATCATGTAACTGTTTTGAAATATTTTATGGTTCACTACTAAAGAATTTAAAAGGGAAAACGATGTAGAGGGTAGAAAAAACAAAAAAAAAAAAATGATACCTAAAAGTCAAATACAATTTCAGTTTATGTAAACATATTCCTTTATTCAGTTTTTTTATAATGGGAATTCTTGATAAAGGTGCTATATTTCTTAATATTGGAATGCATGAAATATAAATATGCACCGATGAAAAGAAAAATGAAAAGGGAATAAATGTAATGAAGTTGAGTGTGTACTTAAAGAAGTTGGTAAGTATAAAGTATCTGAGAATGACATCAAAGGATTCCTCCAACTCTATAATGGGCTCTCTCTTTGTGTGAGCTTATTCTATTCACGTTGACGTCCTCTTTTGTTCGTTTTTACTTTGGATCAATTACACTAACCAGGAAAACCTTTGGAGCTGTCACCAATTTGCATCTAAAATCTTTTGGTGATCCTACAACGAAAACAAAAATATATCCATTTATTTTCCTTTTATCCTATGAGCTCTTAATTTAATAGAGAAAATAAACCGTGGTAAAACTCATAAAACGAAAGTGTTTTAGATTAATTGAAATCAGTTTGGTTAAAATAGGTAAAAATTAAAAAAAAAAACAGAGAACTAAAATGTCCCACTTTATCAGAGGTTGCAGTTAAAATGGGGTATCAACACTACAACCTTATTCAGATGCATAATTATATTTTTTAAACTTTATTGCTTTAAGCTTTCATAAATCGGGTATACAATCTTTATTTTTGTATTTTAGAATGTTGAAAAATTTGAAACTCACTTAATAAGTAACCCTAATCAAAACAAGATTGACTGGAAATAAATTTGCCAAGAGATAGTAAGTTTGGGAAATAATATAAACAAGATTATATAATAATAATAAACCTTTGATTTTACAATAGTGGTACATAGTAATACATTTATTTATTTATTTATATAAATAAATAAATCTACACTGTGGGCTACAAATAACATAGTTCGTCAGTTGTTTCTCGAAAAATCGCTCAACACGCAAAAAAAAATAAACATAAAAAAATGGATCGGATATAAACACCATTTTTTTCTATATGCATTTGTACAAAATCAGCTAATGCCTTAAGTTTTTTTGAGTACCAATTTATAATGTAAAAAAAAATTATAATCATGATTGATCTTTAAAATTTTATTTTGCAACATTAATAAACACAAATTAACATCTAAAAGCTAAAATAAAAGAGTATTTGGGAGTAAAGTGGAGGGGTTTCAAGCTGAAGCAAGACCTAAGAGAAGCGGACTAACGTGGACAGAAGATCAAAAGAAGCAAGTCAATGAACGCATGGAGGAATACTGGAGATAGAGGAAACTAAAGGCAATGGAAAAGAATAAGAGGAAATAAGGTTGTAGCGTGATCCCAAGTGGCCAATTCGGGTGTAATAATAAAAGCTAAAATAAACTCAAGCAATCAACTTAAAAGCATCTTCAAACCAATCCGTAAATACGCTGTAAGATATCGAGCGAAGTAATTTTTCATCAATACAACATTTATTGTTCCTATCAAGTAAAAAAAAATTACAACAAAGAAGATACGCTATTACAACAAAGAAGATACCGATAGTTGTCACAATAGAATTGCTATTGTGCACTATTTTTGTTGCTTTAACTCATCTTAATGCTTTTCACATGTTCAAATAGGTTCGCATATCATATCACTTATTGCATCATCTATGGTATTTCCTTAGTGTGCACCGCGCGCCGTACCTGTCGTGAATTCCCAAATTAAAAAAAAAAAAATAGGGCACCTAAACCTCCTCCCTCAAAACCTTTAGAGCACACCATGCAAAAGTATTTTTTCTTCATACCATTTTCTAAATATTTGTCTTCGATGTTTTTATCATCGAAATTTTTATAAAATATCTTTTTTCACTATGCATTTTTCTATGTATACATTTACCTTACCAAAGACTGATGCGCTGAAATAAAGAGTTGACGATTGTAACCTCGATGTTTATAATTATTTTAGATAACAGCATTTCAACACTAATTTTATTACGAAGAAATGAGATGACATCTTTTAGGGCTCGATTAAACTTGGGCCCGAAGACGAAGAATGGCATTTGAGGGCGGCGGTTGGTGATAAAGGTTAAGAATAAAAAACTCTGGCAGGACGCCCCGTGACATTTGGCCATCCCTCGGGTAGATCCCGGTGGGACGACCTCTTGTAGTGATATAGTATATAGTTCCAGGGGATACAATAGCTCTATCTAAGAATCTATCTTCTAGCCTCTTGTATCACAATAGTCCCTTGTCTAGGGACTTGTCCTGTACAGGGGCAACAATAACATTGCTATAAATTGTGGTTGTCTTGAATTAGGACTTCCACCTCATACAAAGAACCACAATTCAGGTCTTATCTTCATTCATCTGGGAATAGTGACTCTAATGTTTGATTTATATTTAGTTCAAATATATTTAAAATATATTTACTGAAACTTATAACGGTATCACTAAAAATATCTAGTAAATTTGCTGGATGTAGAATATAATGACATGACAAACAGTTATAGAGAAACTAATCATTGGTTGCATTCCCAAGATCATCTTCATTTCAGACGCCTCTTTGGATTATTAGAAATCGAATAGAACCAAGTTAAAATCCAAGAATATGTAAGAAGATTGTAAAAGAAAATCAATCTGATTCGAGAAAATTCGGCAAAATATTGTAAATGATTTACATAGTGAATTAGCTCGGTGGTTAAGTAGAGAATTAATAATTTTAGACTTGAATGCCTGGATAGGAAAAGTTTTGCTGTATGTATGATATTCATATTTATTAACAGAAAAGTCATGTTCTGTTATTTCAGTAGTGGATCGACTTCGAGGTCGGGAGACTCTCCTGGGGCACAACTGGCCTCTGTGAAGTAGGTACTTACTCTTAATTTTGGGTAACAAAAGAATTAATTCAGTACTATTAATTAAGTCTGTTCGGTGTTAGTTAGCTAACACGCTCAGCCATCACGGTAACTGTACATCAGTATTTTTGAAGTGATATATTTTTAAAAACCTTCATAGTAAAAATAATAAATTAAATAATAATATCTAGTGAATTTACTTCAATAATTTAATATATTGATTATATATATATATATATATATATATATATATATATATATATATATATATATATATATATATATATAACTTATGTTCACTGAGAATAAAAAGATAAAAAAAAAGTAAAAGGGATGAAATAATACACGAACAGCAGCTAGATATCAACTGATTTATTCCTCATTTAAATCCTCTATATATACATTTCTATTGTTTACAGTATTAAACTTAAGGATTAGCTTGTATATAGGTCCCTTCTATCCTTAACTCCCCCCTGCCAGTTTACGAACAGTCCTCGTAAACTATTTAAAACTAGAATTAAAAAAAACAATAAAATAAAAATAATTAAAACTTTACAGCCTACACTGAAATCCAGTATCACTTAACTAATAATAAAAAAAAAACCTAAAATTGACACTTAATAACTAAAATTAACACTTCACTATAACACAAAAACTTTTTTACAAACATTCACCATTTAAGTGGGATATCCCCTTCACCATTTCTGAGCCATTTTCCTAAGAAGTGGGAGAGAGGATCCACTGTCCACGCGTCGTCTATGTCTTCGTATCTTTGGGAATTTTTAATTGCTCTAAATGTACCGTCCGTCGTCTCCTGGAGTCATGTACGTCCTGTATAGTAACTACGTTATGCTCACGAATCGTAACCACTTTGTAAGGCCCCTCATACCGCTTTATTTCCTTACTCCGATTTGAAACAATTTTTCGGTATACTATCGTCCCAATTCTTATTTTGCCCATCCCATCTATCACCTTAAGGTTCTCCCGCTCCACCCTCCTACTCTTATCCTCCGCGATTTTTGCCCCTACCTTCTGGCGAATCTTCCGTACAGCGATCCTATTTGCCTCTATGCTGTCCCCTATGTCGGGGTCTACTTCCGTGATACGCTCATCTCGCCGTCTCTCTCGCGGACCAAAGAGTATCTCAAACGGTGTGAACCCTGTCGATGAATGCACCGAATGATTATACGCCACTATTGCTTTCGGCATCGCTTCATTGGGTTCTAGCCCTTTGTCCAGATGGAAAATACGAAGATGGTCGCCCAGCGTACTGTGAAGCCTCTCTACGTCTCCTCTGCTCTTGGGGTGTCCCGGAGTGTTTTTGTGCTATTCCACATCCATCCGTTTTAACTCTTCTCGAAGATTTCCATTATCAAATTCTCTTCCTCCGTCCGAAGAGATTCGGTTGGGGACCCCATAAAACAGGAACCATGTGCGTACCGCCTCCAGGATTGCTTCCGCCGATCGTTCGTGAATCCAATACGCCATTGCCAATTTACTAAAGATGTCTAGTATCGTCACCCATTTCGAACCCCTCCAGGTAAATGTGTCCATCTGTAGTTCCTTTAGCGGTCCCGACGGCGTTCTAGTCTCCTCCCGTACTCCAGTAGGTGGACGTCTGTCATACTTTGTGGTTTGGCAAACTTCGCACTCTGCCAACACCGCTTCGATCGTCTTCCTCATGTTTTCCCAGAAGTACTTTCGCCGTAGTGCTTGGAACGTTTCGTTGATGCCCCGGTGATTCGTCTTCCCCTGGTGGTGTGCCAGTGTGACCTCTTTCTGCCTCTCGGGGTCCCTGATCGTTTCCCCCCGATCCTAGTGCATCTAGTAAAGGTCCGATCAACCCCAATCTTTTCTTCCTTCCATACTCGCCGAATCTTGTCCCACACCGTATTGTTCCCCACGTATAAATGGTAAGTCTTTCCCGGTTTCGATGAGTCCTTGAGTGCCTTTATAATTTGCTCCTCTCTAATCCCCGGTTGAGACCAAACAGTCGTAATAGAACATCCGGGATAAGAAGTATACTCGATCTTTAACAATCCCGTAGTCCTCGTTTTCCAAATTATTTGTCGTCGTTTGTCATTAATAATAGTATCGTCCTCCTCCATGTCTGTTGGTCTGTCCTCTGATGCACTTGTCTCCCCATCGTCTTGTCCCTCGGCCTCGTCTGGGTTTGCCTGATGTCCTTCCCCCTCCGGTGTCCACTCCCTAATGAAACCCCGAATGCCGCCTGAGTATTCCCCTTCCTCTCTTTCGATGGCGTTCACCTGGATTGCTCGGGATAGCCAATCCGCTACAACATTTTCCCTTCCAGGTTTGTAGGCGATTTCCATGTTGTATTGCCTCAGGTACTCCTTCCATCGGGTGACCCGCGCTGAGGACTCCTTTATTTTTCCTACCCAGAGTAAAGGTCTGTGGTCAGTCCTTACTGTAAATCTCCGTCCGAACACATAAGGTCTAAAATGTTCCACGGCCCATATCACACCCAGTAATTCCCTTTCCACCGCACTGTACCTAGCTTCTGCCCCGGTTAGGCGCCTACTGGCATATGCCACCGGTCGTTCGCCCTTTTCCCCGTCCTGCGATAGGACCGCCCCTAGTGCGTACTCACTCGCATCCGTTGTAATAATAAATGATTTGTTAAAATCTGGGAACGCTAAGATCGGTTCTGTTTGTAGACGCTCCCTGCACTTGCGAACATTCTCTTCAATTTCAGGCGTAATGACAATTTTTTTTTCCCTTTCTTTAGCAGATTATTTAGCGGCACCAGACACTCTGCCATCTCCGGTACAAACCTCCGGTAATAGTTCAATGTGCCCATCAGTCTACGTACACCCTTTGCGTCTGTGGGTATTGCCATACGCTGAATAGCCTCTACTTTGGCCCGGTCTGGCTGTATACCCTCCCGCGATATCCTGTGCCCCAGGAAAGTAATTTCTTCCAGCCCCAACTTGGATTTTTCTCGTGAAAGTTTCAGTCCAAATTCCCTTAGTCGTCTAAACACGGTCCGTAAGTCCTCAATATGCTGTGCTTCGTCCTTGCTGAAAACTAAGAGGTCGTCCATGTACACTTGGCAAACATTCTCGTCCAACCCTCTTAGGAATTCGTCCATTAACCTTTGGAACGTTACCCCGGCGCGTTTTTTTTCCAAAAGGCATCCTCGTGAATTCAAAGTGCCCCCTTTCGAAGGTGAACGCTGTCTTCTGCCTATCCTTCGGGTGCATCTTAATTTGATGATAACCTGCTTTAAGGTCCAGAGTTGAGAATATGGTTGCCCCGCCCAGTCTGTCTAGTATATCGTCCAGTCTCGGTATCGGGTATTTCTCGTCTAACGTGTTGTCATTTAATTTCCTAAAGTCCACCACGACCCTATATTTCTCCTGCCCCATTTCTCCGTCACTTTTCTTCTTGACTACCCACAAAGGACTGTTAAACGGCGAAGTACTGTCCACAATGATCCCCTGTTTTTTTCAAGTTGTCCAGTTCCTCCCGGATATGTTGCCTCAGAGCCTGAGGGTACCTTCTCTCTTTCACGTACACCACTCGTTCCTGTTTCAACGGGATTTCATGCACAGTCTCTCCAGTTGCACTCAAAGTTTCTCCCTCCCTGAAGAAAACATCTTTGTATTCCCTGCTGATTGCTTGTCGCCAATCCCCTGACTGCGCTACCACCCCTATCATCCCGTGCTTGACTGTCATCCCCTGTTTTCCCCGAAACTTCCGACCCCCTATCCGAACCGTCCATTTCCCGTTCTTTACCCTCACTCGCGCCCCTAACATCCCTAAAAGGTCACATCCCACGATCGCCCTATACTCTCGTGGCATACTCTCCACTACGTGAACTTTCAGGTTACCCCTCTTCTCCCCCCATTTACTCAATTCTAATTCTATTTCCCCATCTTCGTTTCGCCGTGAGATCTGTCCTTGCGCCTACTCATATATGGACATTGTCTGGCGATATGACCTTCTGTGCCGCACTCAAAGCATTTTGTCCGCGGACAACGAGCTACCAGGTGTCCGGTCTTCCCACACCCGTGGCAGCGTCTTTCTTCTTCCTTCTTCCGCTTCTCCTCTCAGTCTCCCGACGTCCCTCTCGTTTCCACGGTTTCTCCCTTCTGACGGAACTTGACTCGTTCCTCTCCGTGCCGTAGCTCCTCCTATCGCTCCTTCTTCCGTCTCTTCTTCTGTTACTCACTCGGGTCCAGCTGGTCTCCTCTTCGTCTTTCCTCCGAAACTCTTCATCTCTGGCTCCGGCGTCAACCATCTCTTGGGCACACTCTAGGAACGACTTCTCTCTGGGCAGACCTTCCTTCCTTCCCGTTTCTCGTGCCAACTGCACTTTCAGAATGGTAGACAGAAATGTCATCTTCGCTTCCACTTGTCCCCGCTCTTCCGTCTCCCTCATCTTCTCAGTTATACGGTTGTAGTGGATGATAAGAGTCCCCGCATAGCGCCCGTTCGACTGGTAGGACCGTTTTGTTTCTCGAAACATTTGAAATATGTCCTCCTCTGGGGTCCACCGACCACCTCCATATGCCTTCTTCAACCTCTCCTTAACCACCGGCCAAGGCGTGTCCCTCATCTGCCTGGATATGATTCAAAACACTCCTCTTCACTCTGCATACTAGGGCGGCCCTGAGGGTGTTGGCATCCCCGTGATCCAACAAATTATCAGCAGCCTTAGCATCTATTCTTGCCAGAAACCTGTCCCCTCCTTTGAGGAAGTGGTTTAATTCTCCGATTTCCCCATCATATCCTTCAAGGTCGGAAATCGCCCTCCTTAGATCTTGTGCGGTGGCCGTCTTTATTTTCAGTAATTCCAGAATATTAGCATGTGCTGCTGACAGTGGTTGCGCGGGTATCTGTGGTATGTCAGTCATCTTTTTTCCTCTAAATACTTAAAATAGTTTATAGACTACCACGTTCTCGTAAGAGAATTTATCTCCACAACACTTAGAAAAGAGAGAGATAAATAAAAAATAAAAAAATAATAAAAAATTTTCTCTTACGTGTTCCCGGGTTTCGGCACCACTTATGTTCACTGAGAATAAAAAGATAAAAAAAAAAGTAAAAGGGATGAAATAATACACGAACAGCAGCTAGATATCAACTGATTTATTCCTCATTTAAATCCTCTATATATACATTTCTATTGTTTACAGTATTAAACTTAAGGATTAGCTTGTATATAGGTCCCTTCTATCCTTAACTTATATATATATATATATATATATATATATATATGGTAGGATAACGGAATTCGACTGATCCACTATGTAGTGATGGGACTTTTAAAGGTGTTTTTTTATTTGCATCAGTACAGTTTTATGTTTATATGTACTTAGTATTATTTTTTTTAGGGGGGGATATAATAATCAGAAGTCATTTTGAAATGGGATTATAGTTTACTTAATACGGAATGCATTCTTTATAAGGCAGTTCACTTTTTGTTGTTCAAGATATATTTTAAAATGTAATGACAATAATCTGATGTCTAAATGTTTCTGAAATAAAAAAAAAAAAATTTGCGTATTCTGTATTGACAATTATGCTTATCTTTGCTTATATATAGTTTGCTTAAAAAGTAAAAAAGTATTGCTTATATATGCGCAACTTTCTTCCATTTATAGCTGAGGATAGTAAGCTTCCTCCTGTGAATGATTCGGATGGAAGTTTGATTATGACGAGAAGACTCTAATTTCCATTGCGGCTCACTCTGTGTTGATTTTAGTTAATATCTTAAGAGGGATCCTCTCTCTATCCGTTCCGTCGGCAAATAGTGTTACCCTATCCCATATCTCCCTCTTTGAATTTGTAGGCTGTGAGTACTTAAGGCCTCGGTTTATAATTAACATATCTAGTGGTGTAATGTGAATATTTCAAAAGTTTAATAAATAAACTGTGTTTTAATTAATGGAATCACCAGCTTACTCACTTAATGTCGTTGTTGAACAGGTGTGAAACTAATATAATTATTTAAAATAAAAACGAATTCGAGAATTTATGGGATAAATGTCCAAATACTTTGAGCATACAGTTATAAAGCTAACTGACAAATTATAAAAATATATAACTGGATAATAATAAAAATAGTAATGACTACTTATTAGATTCAAGAATGGCATTTTAAACCTTTATTAATTTATTACCCTTTCCAACATATTTCATGAAAACACTTTTCTCATCTTGAGGTAAATACAATTTTATATTCACTAACACTACGCAGCACACAATACAATATAATTTTTTATTTTTATTTTTATTGAAATATATGTACAATCTGACTCAATTAAGGGCAATAGGTGACAGTGCTAAAGATGTATTCATGCATACAATGTATACAAGTACTCATACACACAAAATTAATGATAATAAAAATAAAAACAAATAATATATATAAAAATAAAACTAATAATTCAATCATCAAGAATAAAATCAAATAATAAAAAATCAAGTAACAAAAATTAAAATAAAAAAATAAAAAATAAATAAATAAAAATAATAAGATACATCTTATTATATGTACAAAACAGACACGATCAGCCTGGGAAACCCCGAATCGAGCCAATTCACCCACTTATTGGGAGTCAAGGCCAGACCCGTAGAGATCCCAGCGCTGCTCTCTCAGCTGCATCACTGGTAATATCCAGTGGAGGCTGAGTGGGAGCGCTATAGCCACATATGCTTGTCAGTACCATGAGTCCAGCATAACATTATTTAACAAAAGGTCTCGGGACCATTGCTGTTTCAACCTTCTGGGAGCGTTATAGGGATGGTTATGACTGGATAAGGATTGAGCCAGAGGATTGGGATGATTAGATAGATTTTGATGAAATTTCGAGAACTTTGAAGGAATGAGATCAAGGACAAAAGGTATTTTATGTTAAACATAACGATTTAATTAAATTAACAATTCAATTAAACCTATTTTACTGTTTTTCTACATTGTCAAACAATTTAAAATATTTTCTCTATTAAATACTTCCATGCTATAACATTTACAAACGTTACATTTAATAAAAATAATAAAATATGGTAGAAAACCTAGAAGGGGCAGGATACCACTTCGAAAGTGTCGAAAATTTCACGTAGCTGGGAAGTGTAATAACTTCAAGAAATGAAGTGGATGAAGAAATAATGGAAAGAATAAAGGCTGGTAATAGGTGTTATTGAGCCTTCTGTGAAATTATAAGTAATAAAAAAATAAGGGTCTACCAAACCATTCTTAGACCGGTCGTATTGTATGGGAGTGAAATCTGGACGCTCACTGCGAATGATGAAGGCATTCTAAATAGATAGGAGAGGAAAATTCTGAGGAAGATATATAGCCCTATTAAAGATGGAGATGTATGGAGGATAAAAAGCAGCCAGAAGCTAAGAGATCCGTACAAAGTTCCTGATTTAGTTGCTACAATTAAGCAAAGACGATTACGATGGCTAGGCCATGTTCATAGAATGAGCTCACATAGAATGCCAAAAATCATGTTGGATGGGAATCCCGAAAGAGGGAAGAGAAAGAGAGGAAGGCCTAGGAAGCAAACCTAAAGACCCTTGGTGTGTGAAACTGGAAGAGAGTAGAGTGAGGGGGAGTAGAGTGAGTGTCGGAAGAGGCAAAGGTTCTGCATGGTAGTGTAGGGCCATTGTTGTTGTAGTTGTTATATTTAACGCTATCACAAAATTTTATTTATATGCAATACATCACTTTGAAAATAAAAAGTTTTTGTAACTTTATTTCAAAAAGCTTCTTCATAATCTTGTCTTGGGCCCAAATTATATTCTTTACTTTACCAAAAATTCATTAATGAAGTAATAAAACATTAAACATAAGCATTAGGAATAGTGAATTCTCATAATTTCAATTTAATTTTTTTTTTTTTTTAAGTTGTATTTATTTATTAAAACATAAAAAATAACATTTAACTGTTTTTATCTGTAATACTTTATTTTAAAAATGTAAACTGAGAAAATCAGTATATTACAGATAGATATATCCATCATCTACTATTTTGTACACTCTGGAAGAAATTATTTTTTGTTTTAGCTTATGGATGTACCTCTAATTTGATGAAAATGTATTATTATTTATTTTACATTTAGTAAATAATTTTTATTGATTGTTAAATGATACGAGGGGCATGTCTTCCAAATCAACATTAGCTTTACAAAAAAACAAAAAACAAAAATACAGTTCAAAGCAGGCATCGGCTTTGAAGTGGCCCGGTCCCATTGTAATTGGATGCAGGGTTAATCCAGCCCCGACACGGTTGTTTACTGGGCCCGCAATTCCATGGACAGTATTTCCCGTTGTACTGGAGTTAGCGCGGGGAAAAAGATTAAAGAATGAGTTATGAATTTAATATTTGTAGTAGGATGAAGGGGGGGGGGATCTCCGCTCTTGGGAATCTAATGGAAAAAGTTAAAGTTTTAATCCCCCGACGTCATTCCCCCAATATGGCGTTTTAATAAACAGAGCTCTTGAGTGGGGGACGCCCTTCTGTAAGTAGTTATATAGCCTCTTCCTTTTTTATATATTCAACATTTATTTTTTACAAATTATCTCTTCAATATTCTATAGCTATGTGTATAGATCCAGTTTACAGTATTATTATTTTTTTTTCCTATCTAGAAATCCTAAAAAAGGATTATTTTTTTTTTAATCCGTAGTATTTTTTTCCCCATATATTTCACAGAAAAAATTCAAACATATTTTCACATCTAAATTGAAATTCACGGCTTTATAAAAAAACAAATTACCAACTTATAATAGTTATTTATTTGACAATAGTGTAAAAAAGTACATTTACTCGGCAATTTACAGCGTGTAAACCTTACCTCGAGTGAGTAAAATTCTTTATAGTCGAGTTAAATATTACATTTTTTCTGCAACCGTTAAAATAAAATGGTTACTATGCTAACCACTACACCACAGGTGACCCTAAAAGTTCATTTATTATTCTATTTTTAGAACTAATTAGTTTTGAATTTTAATCAAACAGTTGATTTAATTAAATTTAATATATCTTTAAATTAAATAATAATGAATTTTGCATTACGTTATGTATTAAGGTGGCACTGAAATTTTACTTTACACTCTAGAGAATTAAAGTTAAACTTTTTACTCACTAGAGAATAAAATGGAACGTTAGCTATGCCGTCCTTCGGAAGGGACGTAAAGTGGGGGTCCCGAGCCTGTGCGATGTCAGGTACTCGTTAAAGATCCCTATCCTAATTATACCTGGATAGGCAAAATTTAGGACTCCCGCCGTAGCATTGTCTGATTAGCCATAGCTGCATAAAGTGACGTTCCACGAAATAAACAAACAAAATGGAATGTTAATCAGCTGTTTTTAATTGAACAATGTTCCCATTATTTACCGGTTGCAAAAAAAAAAAAAAAAAATATTAATGTAGTAAATGTGAAAATATTAAGTAATAAAATGTCGATTGATATCAAATCAACTACTCATTTCTATTACTAAATTATAAAAATTCTATATAAAAGGTCGCGAAGCACACTCCTTTTTAGATGTCAGAGAATTGGGAATAGGATGGGAGATTGAGAAAGTAACTGTATTTCAGTGATTACGGAATAAAACGTGAAAGAGAAGGTATCTGGCTTAGTTTAAATCAGCAACAAATGGTACACCAAGGTCTTTATGGATACGTTTATTTGTGACATAATAAGGAGCATTGAGGATTTTGGTAAGTCCAAATAGGTCTGATTGTTGCCATGTAAATAAGTCTTTTGTAATAATTATTAAGTCCTAAGTAATTAATTGTTAATGAATGTAACTAAATGTTGAAAAAATCGGAAACGATAAGCAGTTTTTGCCGTTTTAGTCCTTTATGAGGACCCAAGTAAGGTGTTTGCCCAGATAGAGTTTTTAAAGAAGTAGAAACAAAAGAAATAAACTACAAAAAAAGAAAGTAATAGGGCAAATAGATATACCTGTAATCAATATTGTACCAAGGGAGCTGATAACGTTGTTGTATCTTGGTATTGGTTAGTTATAATTTTTTAAACTCTAAATAATGATCTCAATAAACCATTTGTTCTCGATCTTATATCCCTTAAATATGTAGGTAATCGATAATATGAAAAAAATTATTAAACATAGAGATATTTTAGAGGAGAACTAACCATAAAAATGATTGTTCTAGGTCAAATATGTGGATTTAATAGGCAATGAAGAAATAGTGGGATTTTTGTCGATTGATAACAGTGTCGTCTCCCATTAGGCTTTAAACGCTCCTTGAAGTAATCCAGCATTCTGAGGAATATACGAAGAAAATAGTTTTCTAGACTGTTTTCGTATACTAGGGAGAACATGCCAATCAAAAAATGGCGCAAGAATTAGAATGTAAATTGGATGTTTCTCATTCAATGTAAAGAAACAGTGCAGAATTATTTCATCATAAAAATACCTTGTAACACCACCTAATATACAAGGTGTTCGATTCAAGATTCCTGATATGTTCTAGATTTAAACATTTGTGAATTTCTTGTAAATTATTTTTTAAAAAAATAATGTTTGTAAAATTTGGAAGTATTTAAATAACTTCCTTTCCACTGAGGCCTGTTGTCAGTTGAGTGTTTTACGAAAAAATAAAGTGGTAGAAAAAATACAGAGCTGAATGTCCCGATGGGGCAAACAAAACCATTAACAAGAACGACAGCCAGGGTGTTTACAACTAACCCGCGGGGTTTTTCATACATCAAAACTTTACGGGAACAGTTGCAGTCCTATCATAACGAATAAAAGTGATTTAAAAAGTTGGAACCCGTATTTTTTACCAAAGTTGTTAAAAATCCATTAAAACTACCCCTTAAATGGGATTATTAACTACAGGAACTAATTATCGAGTCATTTGCAATTAATCTTTTATTAAATAGTCTTTTTTT
Source organism: Euschistus heros (assembly GCA_003667255.2). Classification (NCBI taxonomy): domain Eukaryota; kingdom Metazoa; phylum Arthropoda; class Insecta; order Hemiptera; family Pentatomidae; genus Euschistus; species Euschistus heros. Next base: position 827,729 of record RCWM02000331.1, on the reverse strand, counting down.
CATTCTGGTATGTTATGCTATGAAATATTTACTCTGGAATTTTATATCCAATGCTAATGGACTTCATAATTTTACGATGAATAAGTCATATATTAAATCAAATTAGCAAATATTTAACATTACTGAGTGATCAAATATAGTAAAAAAATATGAAGTAATACATTGAAAACTTTAATAAAATATCTGCTATGGATCAATAAGTTACCAAATAATATTATACATGTCGCTGTTTGATTATAAACTAATTTATTAGTTATGAAGTGTTTTGATAAGCCTATTTAGTTAGCAGGTACTAAAAACGGTTTTCTTTTTGTCAAAAAATGTCAAGAGTTGGTCAAATTTTAGTACAATAAGTTTTCGTTTTGAGATGCCTTGTGGAGCGAGACTCGGATAGGGAAGTCAACCCTTATTTTTCTACTTTTCTTCAATTGCCCTAAAACTTCTTTCTTTTAAGTTTATCAGAAGTTTTTTTTTTAAAGAAAAAATATCCTTTTTCTTCGGATCGTAGAATTTAATATAATATTTGTTTAAATTATCTGTAGTGTTATGTATATAGCGGTTTGAAGCATTAGTCTATTAAGTCACTGAAGTAGGTACTCAAATAGTGATAAAAATAAATAAAATTTAAACCACCATTTTGATTTTGAAAAGGTAGAAATATTACAACATGAAACAAAAACACACAACACAAAAATTAAAAAGGCGATATATATAAATAAGACTATAGATAAAGCAATAAACTATAAAACTGATACTGAAAAAATAGGAACAGTATATGCAAATGTAATTGTCAAATTAAAAATAAAAGATTGGCCAACTTGAAATAAAAATAAAAATAAACAATAAACAGAATTGAGAATAGACCCTTGAACCCTAGTGGGTTAAGGATTTTAAATGTGGCTGTTAAAATAGACTTGGTGGTTAACACCAGAAGAATATGTAGGTAAATTATATTATTGTTTTATTGTTAATTGGATAATTTAGTTAAGTTAATTCATATGTTTGTATTGTTTAAATGAAAGTAGAATGATTGTGATATAAATATTGTTTCTGTCTGAAGATAGGATTTGGGTCCCGGAACATGATAATTGTTAAAGAGGAGTAAATGTGAAATAAAGTTAATAAAATATATTAATAAGTTCTTTTGGCGGAGGTCTATTTTTTTTTTTTTTTTTTTTTTTTTTTTTTTTTTTTTTTTTTTTTTACATTTTTTCACTCCCAAAGATGTAACACTCTAGATCTGCTGGTGTTGGTCGGATCGAAAATTTAATGGCAGTTTAATCGAGAATATTTTTTGGAATATAACACTTGTTCTTTAGACCTACCGTTTAGGAGCTACATTGGTATAAACAAAAAAGGTCATGTTATAAACATATATTTAATTAGTAAAATATGGATAAACATACCAATGATCGATTGTTTTTTCCATTAGGAGAGAAATTTAGCTTTTTTTTCCTCAAATGGTATTTATTTTTTTGTTTCATGCCATTTATAATATATGACTGTGGGATATACCAACATGTATCCGTTGCTAGATATAGACAGAAAACAAATAAGAATTATATACGGACCGTGAAGGATAGGGAAGAAATGCCAATCAAGAAAGTACAGTGAGTTTTATATTTAAAACCTTGAAACATCGACGAGAAAAAGGTTATTAAAGTACTTCGGACAAATAGATGGAATAAATCAGAATGAGTTAAAAAATAATAATAGTAATAATTGCAAAAAACGGCACCCCAAGTCCTCAGTCCCCAGGCTGTATCTTCCTAGAAAGATTGGAGGACGCGGGCTGACTATTTTGTTGAAAGCATGTCGAATGGAGGAAAACAATATTCGCGACTATGTGCTATCTAGTGACTCGTCTTTACTATCCCTGATTGGGTAGTTAGATAATAATTATACCACCCTCAATTTGTTAACAGGAGCCACCCCAGAAATTGTTACTGACGCCACCTGGACTGATTCCTGGAAAAATAAAGCCCTGCACGAAAGATTTTATCATTCTTTAACGGACGAGGGAGTGGATATCGAAGCATCCCTAACATGGATGAAATATGGCAACATCTTCCCGGAAACCGAGGGATTCCTTTTAGCTATCCAGGATCAAGTTATCGCAACAAAAGCATAAAGGAAGCATATATGTGGGGAGAACATAGATGATCAGTGTCGCCTTTGCAAAAATGCCGTAGAATCGATCCAGCATGTAACTTCTGGATGCAAAGTACTGGCTGACAAGGAATATCTCCAAAGGCATAACAATGTAGCCAAGGTTGTGCATCAAGTTGAAGCTGTTGGATAAGAGCTGTCCCTTCTATCATTATCATCCACAAGCCATAATTTCGGAAAAAGGGATAAAGATATTTTGGGATCACCCGATAATTACTGATCATACGATCATAAACAACAGGCCGGATATAGTGATCATAAACAAAGTAGGGAAATCAGCTTTTATCATTGAAATCGGTGTGCCATCAGATGACAATATGTTCTGAGTTTTAGCTGAGAAGAAGAGGAAATACCAGGAGCTGGCAGAAGAACTGAAACAACTACATAGACTCGATAAGTGCAGTGTCTTGCCCATGATTATATCTTGTTATGGGCTGATTATGAAAGGCACAATTTGTTCAATAGAGAAGTTGGAGCTGCCAAAAACAGTGCTACAAAAAATGCAACTAGCAGCATTGTTGGGAACTACAACAATAGTTCGGAAATTTTTGAATTCCAAATAAACATTCATGGTTGACCATGTTTGGTCCCCAGAATGTTTGCTACCACTAGGTGTGAAAACAAATAAATAGTGATAATACTAATAATATCTGATACAGTGATGAGACTATAGCACGCCTAGAGATAATTGGAACATATTAAGGAGGATGTGTAGAAAATACGTATCGGAGAGGACTACCAAGCTAGAGAAATATTATGAGAAACGGTTCTTGTCGTTGAAAGAAATAAACAAGAAGGTGAATGTATATAGAACGAAGGAGGGAGATGGGTAAAAAGATGATGATAGATATATCGCATTACTTGCCGTAATTATAATGTTCTTAATTTTTTTTTATAAATAACTGCGGATTATGCATCTAGCGAAATTAATGAATTATATGATTTCTAGAGTTATCAAAGTAGGAAAAAATAAAATAATTATAAATATCTTTTTTAACCTTCATGTTAGCAACAAGGAGTTTGAAAGGGATCGGACGAGTGAATTAAAGCGATCATAAACAGAAGGTTGCGTTTGTTGAAAATAACAGTACAGACAAAGGTATTTTTTCATTGTTAAAGATTTGGGAAGTATTATAATTTAATTGCACACTCAGTTGTCACCTATTTAAGCGAGACTTGGGTCCTAACAGGAAAAATGGAAAGAAGGCTTTGCACTTGAGAATGGAAAGTTCTTTGGAAAATATATAGATCTACTCCTAAGGAGAACGGAGAATTAATACTAATGAGGAGTTGAGAACCTTATACGGCCAAAAAAATATTGTGAACTATAAAAAAAATGTAGCTTGGCCATGTGGAACGGTTAAGAATGACGAGGTCGTCCGAGAATGAAATGGTTGGATGACATAGAGAAAAAATTGGAAGTCAGAAGATGGGTGAACTATACTGCCGAAAGCTTGGTTAGCAATTTGTGACAAGGCCCTTGTACTTGAAGGGCAGTAGCGCCATAAATAAATAAATAAACAGAGAGACAAATTTTAAAATTTATAATTAATAAAACATAAAATTTTAAATATTTAATTCCATCCAGATTACTCAGAATAAAATGTTTAGAGAGTTAGGATCTCTAAACGTGAGATAATTCAGAGGAAAGCTCGTATTTCTTCATAAAACATTAATTTCCCGGTGTATTTCTCCTTTTCTTAATTCCTTTTGAGTCTAATCCATTTGGACGTCTCAACTTTAGGTAATTAGAGGAGATTCCATTCCGAGTTCAAAAGGAAGGATTCGGGTTGGAGATAAAAGAAAAGAAAAACCGATCCTGAGTAAACAGCCGCTTTCTTTTGACTTTTCGAAAAAAAAAGAAAAAGAAAAAAAGTAGCTCTGGATATTCAAGCCGGCATTAAGAGAGTAAACTCGCACGGAACAAGTCGAAGTTTGATTCAATTAATCCCCTCCGATAGTTAGGGCTCACAATCAGTAATTAAATTGTGATAATTAAATTTCCTTTGGGGGGGTGGCAATTACCATTCAGTGCGACTACACCCCCTCCTACCCTCGCAAGAGCAGTTTTAATTCTAGCGTTAAGCTGAGTTTATGCTCGGAGGGCCCTTGTTTATGGGCTTTGAGGTAAAAAGGCCCTGCTCATGAATAATGTAGGATTATCCCCCAGAAAACTGTTGGCACACATAAAATTTATTTTTATGTCGTTTTCTATGTAGCCTCCATAAATTTAGGGTCATCCCGGCTCATAAACATATTAGTGGATTTCTGAAACGTTGCTCCCAAAGTTACTGCTTGCAATAAGGAAGGATTTCATTAGGGGTGTTTTGAGTCCCGTATTCCTTTCTGTTCCCGCCTGAGGCCTATAGAATGTTTTATATTTGTTTGTTTATTCGGATTTTTAGGTCAGTCGGTTTGACCCTGTTTCTATAGGAAAAAGATCTGACCTATAATGCTAAAATTCATATAACATCCTCAACTGGCAAAAAAACTGCCGATATCGATCCATTGTTTTCCTCTGCGGGTAATATTCAGACAAAAGGACTAGATTATTAATATAATATTTAGAATAACTTAAAAAATAAATGAATCAACTAAGAGATAAATTCATTAATAATATCAAAAAGGCATCGCTGCACAACCTCTTTGTATGATTCATACACTGCATACTAATCAACCTAATTAAAGATAACAATAATTCATAATCATAATAATAGAATTATATTTCTAAAATGATTAAACATAAAACAATAAATCTCTCTCTCTCTCTCTCTCTCTCTCTCTCTCTCTCTCTATATATATATATATATATATATATATATATATATATATATATATATATATAAATATATCAAAATTATATTTTGTCGACCCTTAGAAATTATGTAAATAACTGTTCTACAATATTCGGGCTATAGGTTCTCCTTTATATTTAACAATATTTTGTTTAATAAATATATACTTTATTACATTTTTATTTTTTTTTTTTGTACCCTAGTGTCTGACCTGTCAAGCACTTCCTGCAGGAGTCGGTGGGCTTACTGGCCTGGAGTTTCACGGTACCAATTTTTATTCTGAAGAGGATCCCATTAAAAAAAGGGGTCGAAACGTAAATAAAGAGAAGAGAGAGGGAAAAATATATATAAAATAAATGAATAAAAATGTAATAAAGTATATATGTTTTAAACAAAATATTGTTAAATATGAAGGAGGATCTATAACCCGAATATTGTAGAATAGTTATATATATATATATATATATATATATATATATATATATATATATATATATATATATCTTTTTTTTTTTTTTTTTTTATTTTATCTTTTTCACGGAATTTGAGTTCGTTATGATCTTGTTTATGCTATGCATTTACAGGATAATAAAAAGTTACTGTTAACATTTCATTAAGAAGTTGCATAGTGAAAATATATTTAATATAAATATGTTTTATTATACACATACTATAAACTATTGAAAGATTAGAGGTTCAATAAAATAGAGAAGTTGCCAAAGAAGTTTAAGAGAAATAATTCTTCTTCATCATTGTCAATATCGTAAACGCCATAGCCGCCGTCGGAATCAACAGTACATTAATAATGTACACAAACTCAACACCTTTACCATTGACCCCATCAGGGCCAGCATGATACTTAGGAATCTGAATATGTACTGTTTTCACAATATCCGATAATCGTCTTATTGATAAAACTAATATCTGCCGGAGACCCTCAAGGTTCAATACTCGCACTTCAATTCGCCGATAATAGACATAACATAATATATATATGCGGCTTATGTCTGCAGTGGCTTTATTCGCTCTGATATAAACAAAGAATTAGGTAAGTTTAAGTAATGATTGAAGTTGTATTTGTTTATTGATCAAAATCTTGTATTGCAGCATGCCATTAAGATGAATTATTTCCTCAATAATATTATCACGCATAGCAATAATTTTTAACCTGGTTAAAACTGCACTTATTCGATGTTTGAAGATCACCTAAATACATAGTTAGAAATCCAATTTTTAATTGGAATCTATGAGTTGGTAATCCAGATGGAAAGAGACTATTAGAAAAATTTTTGATAATGAACAGCATTAACAGTGTTTCCAACAAAATACCCATGAATCATATTTTTGACAAAAAATATCAAAAAGCAAAGGATCGACCTTTTTTTTTTTGGTAATAATTTTTATTCGGCAGAGATAATTTCATTAATATCATCAGGTTGTATTACAATTTGTAACCATAAAAGCTTATGGCCGTTTGGAAAACTCGTTTTAAATTTTTTTAATTTTAAATTTTACTTTTGGAAACCTTCCTAAAACTATGAAATAGATTTTGTTAAAATTTGGTACAAGGTGGGTTAAATATTTTTACAATTGCTATTGTTGCAGAATGGCGTACATCGTTGTAGTTTAAACTTTAAAATATCGTTCAAGTTTTAAACTTCACTGGGATTCATACGTCATACAACATATTTATAGCTTTTTTGATAAAAATTTAGTTGAATTAAGCTAATTTTGTTATCAATGTATAACACCATATCTTTGTAACCTCACTTGAATAGCGATCGCCACCTGTCTGTCAATTTCAAACTTCACTGCGCACCGTATATTTATCCCTTTTTTTACCAACAATTTAATTAAAATATGTAAATTTATAATTGCTAAACCATCCTTGGAATATGAAGACTATGTAGTTAAAATTTGGTAAAGGTTGTTTTATTAGTTTTCGCTGTTAGGGATCACAAATGAAAAATGGCTTGTCCTTTTATATAATAGTATAGATACCATTTAATATCTAATTTAAACTATTACACTAGGTTAGGCAATAATTAGACGAAGTTTATATTTTAAAATCATAACACTGTCATAATTTACATTTTTATATTTCCGCAATAAATGAAAAAATAAATCGTACAAACAAGATCTCAAGACCGAGTATTATTGAAGAAACGTAAAGTTTAATTGGAGGATTCGTTAATATAGTTGTTAGGTTGGATTGGGGTGATCACTGAGCTAATATCGGAAGCATTGCATCATTTGGAAATAAACTAGCAGCGTAATTACAGCGATTGATTGGTCCCTTCCATTCTAATGGCCCTTACGTCATCTATTCTCTGTGTTAAGTGAAAAATTTAATGATTTTAAAGAAAAATGAGTCAAAAATAGGCCTTCTTAGTACCAAAGTGGTAACTATCTCACCATTACCACTTCATTGGTCGCGCCTCTATATGGAGCATGAGTAGGTGCATGTAATCTGTAAGATTCACATTACTTTGATATATTTTACCTAATATAGAAAATAGGTACGATTATTGAAATATTTAAATTTCTATTCATGGGATTTAAAAAAAGGCTAAATTAATTATGCAGTAAAATATCCTTTTTCGAAGTAAAACATTAAATAATTTTTCAGTCCTTTTCGCCATTACAACCATAAGCACAAAGAAAGGAACAATGTGCACTTAAGCATAAATACTGTTAAAAATGTTGACATCAGTACATTTCGACAAGAGTACCTATTTTTTAGAACTTACCCGAATTACATATAGAGGCGATAAATAAAAAATAAAAAATGTATCTGCAATTCATTTTATTGTATAAATTCATTTAAAACTTCATAAAAATAATATTTCTACATAAGCACGAATTTAATTTATTATATAAATTAAATAATTTTACTATCACAACAAATATTTAAATCGGAAAAAAAACTACTCTCTTTTAATAATTAAATTTATTTGTAACCCAATATACCTTTTTCTTTCATAAACTGAAATTTAAAAAAAAAAAAAATGTATTCTACAGCCTTTTATTTTTGTCCTTTTGAATAATTAGTTATTTCCCGCTCTGCTATACATTCTCAGCTGCCATTTACTTCATTATTAATTTTTCAAATGATTATTTCTCAATGTTGCCTTGGGCCTAAAAGATGTTCCTTGTCTGGATCCTCAACTCTTAAGTGCCTCTTCCTCCATAAAATCTCTCATCCTGTCCCTTCTCAATCAGTACTACCTCTTTTGTTTAATCAGAAATTAAGTTTAGTCAACTATCTAATCTCTTAAAATATATTTTGATTCTTTAAATTACATATTAAATATTAACATATTTTGAGTCTTTTACAAATTAAATAATTATTCATGGAAAAATGATGACTATTATATGAAGAATGTGATCAAGTTTTTGTTATTAGAACTATTTATCAAAAACATTGAAATGTGTTAACAAAACCACAGCCTTTTTAAATAATATTTAAATATATTATTATCATTTTCAAAATTAAATGTACATTTTCATAAACAATAATAAATGCAATTAAACTTTCTACTCTTTTTTTAAATAAAAATTGATTATTGAAATAATAAAATATTAAGTGTGAAAATTTGAAATATTGACTTATTGTACAATTAATTTTTAAGTTATTTGAAATGAAAACATTTAACTGTTTTGACAGTTACATATCCCCTCTAGTTAAAATAATATTTTTTTTTTAAATATGTAAAAATATCCGGTTTAAAATTAAGAACAAAATAAACTTATCCAATGCTTTGGTTGCTATATAAAGAAATTAGTTTCATAACCCTAATCAATAATTTCTTTTTGTATTGAGTGACAACTGATTGATTTGAAATAAGTGTCTGAATTTATGAAGAAACGTTGCATTTGGCGCTATATCAGTAGTTGCAAGACCCTGATCAATAATCCAGAACTAACTGGAGAAAGGTGTGGTCTGGAACTAGGTCCTATTAGCCCCGTCACTAACTTCTTCAACGAGAGAGGAGCAGTCCGAGGAAGCTGAGGCTAGATAACTTAGTAGCTGTGGTTAGGCACTACTAGAGAGTTTTTTCAAAAATACAAAAAAACAACAACATATATTTATATATATATATATATATAAAAAATTTTCTTTGTTCATATTTCTAAAAATCTTTACCCAATTTGATAACTATACTAACTTAACAGGTTCCAAAAGAGGCAGAACGAAATTCCTCCACAGTATTTATAGACGCTTTCAAAAAATGAAAAATAAAAAATTTTAGATTATAGCTATTCATTGATTATAATTTATAGTTGATAGACTTTTTCAAGAAAACAAAAATATTTGACTGAAAACCGCTGGAACAGGAACCTTATAAAAGTTGGCCAACTTTGGAAGACAGACAACTGCAAGAAGTAGACTTATTTCTGACAGAAAATTAGGGACAATTTCGTAATCCAAGAATGCTAAACTTCAACAAAGAAATTTGTTAAACTATAGACCAACTTGATCCTTTCTATCTGTTTTTGTAGTCACATTTTTTTTTTTTTTTTAAACCCTTTTTTGTACATGACTTGTAAAGCTCACTCATTAGAACCTGCCTCCTAGTCAAGATAGTGGTAATTAGTATAAGAAGAGTTGAGTTCTTTACTGATCTTTCCCTCCTAATATCAAAATAAGCGTAACGCATTGGCTCTTCATAGAAACCTATCGCTTTTTATTAATTATTTCATTGGTAAAACACATTCCATGTTAAAAAGCACATCCAACAGGAACCCTGAACATACATTGTTTACCCACTTGTTGTAGGGCAAGCTAGGCTTAAAGTAATCCTAACACTGTTCTCTCAGCCACGTCACTAGTGTCTCGATTGAGAGAGATTGTCTTAAAGATTAGATTTCTGAGATATTTCATTTCCGCGGTTATCAGGTTCCTAAGTTGTAGAGGTTTATTAGATCTTTTTACAAAAACAACTATAACTAAACTATATTATTTCCAGAATCATGAGATCTTTGCTAGTTGTTATATTTAACATTCTACCGGTCGCGCCGTTGTATTTTGTACAACACTCGACTTGTTTTCCCTCTATCTCGCTTCCAGTGAGCTTCTTGGAAAATTGGCTTTAGCTATTCCTCAAAATACTCCTCTATTTGCCACTAGTTTTTCCACTGTGCTAGGAGGAATAGTTTTCTGCATGGAAAATATTTAGTACTCAGTGTTGCACAAAGTATTAGCGACCGCTCTTGTTATGATTTTTTCTCGTCCCTTTCTCGGCAATCAGCTGGTTTTGGCATAATGTAAGTAGGATTCTTTGGCATTTTTGCTTTTGATTTATTTAGTCATCGAAGTATTATTTATTCTGAATGTTTACTTTAACCTTCCAGCTGGCGGCAATTTGGCCGCCTTTATAAAAAATATTTGATATACTGTCAATAAGTCAGCGTTGTACAACGAGACCCACTGGTATTCCTATATTAGCACGTTATAGAACAGATAGCTGGTCAGTAATACCTCTTCTTCGCAAAGAGTCTGTGTCAGTCAGTTCCAAAGTTGCGTACGTCTGGTCAGGAGTGTCAGGGCGGCCAGATTGACGCCGCGCGCCTCTTCGTGAACTGTTTTTTCTTGCCATCCAACCAAAATGTATGAATACATTTTTCCAATTAAATCGCATATTCACTGTAATATTATGAATTGTCGTCAGATAGTTAGGTTTTATAATATTTGTTTGCTCAAAAATCAAACAAAAAATCTGCAAATTCGTTTCTTACACTGGGAACGTAACATCAAGCTGGAATATGTCACCAAAACTTGTAATAACTTTATGTACTGAACTAAACCTTATTCATTTTGATTTATAATTATTTTTGATATATTAATAAAAATGGCATAATTATATGTTAATTTTATATTAGATTAATAAAAATGGCATAACACAGCTGAAATACTGTTTATCGATATTCAAGATTTTTGGAGCCATAAAAAAATATAAATGCCGCCGCGCGCCCGTTGGTGTGATTCTCAACCGCGCGCCCGCCGGAAGTGGAAACCTATAAAATTAGAAGACATTTTTCGAATTTCGCTAAACAAGAAGAAAAAAGAACCTGACAATCAAATCAAAATTTGGAGGAGAGTGATCCCGATTTGAGGAGTTGATCCGGAAAACATTCTAGATCATGATACAGAAACCAATGTTGAGGGTAGAGATGGAGATGAGGATGGGAAAGAGCCAAGAGATTTCTACAATAATTGTTCATAAAAGCCATTTTAGACAAGCAAAAAATTATACTATATTGTAAATAAAAATTTGTCTAGTTATAAATTTCTTTTTTATTATTTTCCATCGTAAACATATTTTCATATACGTTCAACATATCATTTTCTCAGATAATAAAATGAACATAAATCCTATTTTAAATCTAGAATGGTCAAAATATTTTATTTAATAGATTTAATAAAAAAATTGGGACAAAAACGGATTAAAAATAGGGTGTTGTACTTTGTACAACGCGCAACCGCTCGTGTTACAGAAATTGGCGCGACCAGTGGAAGATTAATGTACGTTTCGGCGATCAGGAATAGTATTGTAGCCACAAAGACTATATAAGAGCCCTGTTACTGTTACAAAGCGGTGTTACGTTCTGTTTAGGCTCTCGAGGGCAACTGGTCCTGTAATCCACTTTGAGCTCCACCCAGCCCCGCGCAGAGGATCAAGGCCAAAGCCTCTCAATTACCTTGATTTACGGGATTTCCAGGTCACGGCAGGTAACCTCAACATAGGAGGTTCTGCAGGTAACCTAACACTTCTCCTCTGGGACCTGGCTACAACAATAATTAGGTTTGTTAATACTACTAGTAATTGGTCATAGTACTAGAGTGTAGGTCATAGTCTACAACTCAGTAACTGGAACAGGGAAAAGTATAGCTGTTGTTTATTATTGTCAATTATATTCTTCTTTTTGGTGGTGATGGATCCATTTTACGTTCAAAACCTTCTAAAGTAAAGTGACAAAAAATTATAAAATAATGCTAGTTTTTACTATTTTACCCTAATTAATAATTTGAAAAATAACATTTTAACAACACAAATAAAATAAATGCCAGTTTACTTTGATGGGACTCCTCACGAAATATAAAAAGATATTTTGTTACAAAGTTTTATTATTATATTGGTTTTACGATGTATTGCTCGCTATCACCATCTTAATCATAAATTATTTAATTACCAGGTATGCAAGTTTAAAATGTCGTTTTAATTCCAATAGAATGCGCTCTTAGCCTATTGAAGGATTTGCTTATCTCTAAACGCTATTTTGTTTGTTAGTCATTTGTTTACAAAAGTCAGTTGTTTTTAAGTCGTTTACGTGGACGTATCATACTTTTCTTTGGTGTTAAAAATGTCTAATTTTGAGCCAAATGAAGAGCATTTGCGGCATGTCATGATTTTCTTATTTAATCAAAAGAAAAAGGCATCTGAATGTCATCGAATTCTTGTTGAGACTTATGGCGATGTTGCTCCAACCGTCAGGACATGTGAACGTTGGTTTCAAAGTTTCAAACGTGGTGATTTTGATGTTACTGATCAAAAACGAGAAAATCGACCAAAAAAGTTTAAGGACTTCGAATTGCAATCTTTATTAGACGAAGACAATACCCAAACCCAACAAATGATGGCAGAACAGTTGAATGTCACTAGGGAAGCCATTTCCGATCGCCTGAGAGCTATGGGAAAGATTCAAAAGGTTGGAAAATGGGTTCCACATGAATTGGACGAAGGACAGATGGAAAAAAACGAAAAACTGTGTGCGAAATGCTGCTTTTACGCCACGAAAGAAAGGGTTTTTTTGCATCGAGTTGTAACTGGCGATGAAAAATGGATTTATTTTCAGAATCCCAAACGAAAAAAATCATGGGTAACGCCAGGACAACCATCCACATCGAGTGCAAGACCGGATCGTTTTGGGAAGAAGACAATGCTGTGTGTGTGGTGGGATCAGAAGGGAGTAGTCTACTACGAGCTTCTCAAACCCGGCGAAACAGTCAATACCGAGCGCTACCGACAACAAATGATCAATTTGAGTCACGCATTGATCGAAAAACGCCCAGAATGGGCTCACAGGCACGCCAAAGTCATTCTTCAGCATGATAACGCTCCTGCACATTCAGCCAGATTGACTAAGGAAACGATTTCTTCGCTTGGTTGGGAACTCCTACCCCACCCGCCGTATTCACCTGACCTGGCGCCTTCTGATTATCACCTCTTCTCATCGATGGGACACTCATTGGCGGAGCAACACTTCAACAATTTCGAAAACGTACGAAAATGGCTCGATGAATGGATTTCAAATAAAGATGAAGCATTCTTTTGGAATGGTATCTATATATTGCCCGAGAGATGGACAAAATATGTAGAAAGCGAGGGTCAGTACTTTGAATAAAATATATTATACTTTTTTTTAAATTACTGTGTATATATTTTAAGAAATAAGCGACATTTTAAACTTGCATACCTGGTAAGAGTATGCCAACTCTGAAAAAATTTCATTTTCTCTACAAAGCATCCATATATATTTATGTTTATGGTACAAATCTGTTTTTTTTTTTAGTTTTTTTTAATTTATACTTCTTTGACATTTACAACTGCATACAGTATATACAATAAGCAAATTGGCCGTGAAATGAGTACAATGTTATGTCAATAACTACCCATTTGTAGCACTTCAATAAATATTATGTATTCCAAAGTCCCTAGACAAGGTTCATTTCTGGCGTCACGGAATGTTATTGGAAATCGATTAAAAAGCAAGTTGGGAGACTAGTGGATTAAAGTAACTTGCCCTGAAAGGATAGGTGTCTTGTTTGGGCCCATCGGATCGCTATGCATATCTGTATTTGGGTTTTATAATATAGAGAAAAAAGGAGTAAACGAGGAGAATTAGACGGAGTGGAGTTTGGAGGACTTAGTGGATCCACAAAGCTCAACTCCGTTTATCCAAATGCATTTAATTAAAGTCCGTTTATATATTTAATAAAAGTTAACAATCGCATACAAAAAATACACCTATTGAATGTGAAGATAGGAATTATAATAGCATGGCAATTGCTTGTAAAACAACTATCCACTTTATGTAAATAATTTTTAAAAAATTAATTGTGAGCTTTGTGAACGCGATGTCCGACTGAGTTGGGGCGAACACCTCAGCTCGCTCGGTACTGAAAGTCGCGGGTTCGAATCCAACCTGGCTACAATAGTTGGAGTAATAAGGACGGCAAACCCCAATAAAACACAAATCTGAGCTTTTAACTTAAAAGTTGGACTAGTCGAAAACAGTTTCTTTTCTTTTACTTGCACTTGAGGTACGCATGAAGTTATATAAGGTTTAATACAATTAGGATTGATAAATTAATTGCCACTTCTATTGGAATTATTTTATTTAAAACTAGTTTCGAATGTTAAACATCCATCATCAGTTCTAAAACATACAGGATTTTCAACACATTAGCACTTTGTTACATAGATTATGTATGCTAAGTTTTTCAAAAATGTAAGAGTAGAAATCTCCCCGAGGAGGCCAAACGAACTTCTGAAGATATCAAAACCGAAAGGGGAAGTAGAAAGTGCTGGGCAGGTTAAATTTTTGTTTTTTTTTTCCGTTTTTATTGGAAATAAATTTAAAATGGGGCTATTGGAGATGTTTATCAAGTCATATACACAAAAATCTGGATTGGTTTTAAGTCCAATCCTAGGTAGCGGATCTGTTCAATGGGGAAATGTAAAAGGTTAAATAAATAAATGGATATATTAAAAAGAAAAAAAAAAATAAATGCTGATAAAAACAAATAATTTTGTTAAAAGATGCCATATTAATTATTTTATAGCTTAAAACGATTGGTTTGTTGTTTCAAAAAATATATAAAATAAAGTAAAAAGTTAAAAAGATAAGGGAAAAGGTTGCCGTTGAGGGAGCTGTTTAACTTGTTCACATCATTAATGTCGGAGCTGATGGGCCCGGATTGTGCGGGGAGTGACATGTCGGCGCGGCGATAAAGCACGAGCTCGGATAAAGGAAGCGGAGGCTCCAGGAGGCGTTATCACCCTCCCGGAGGACGGGGGGGGGGAATAAAATAGACTGGAGAACTGCTCTGGAGGTAAACTGGAGGAGTTCCAGAAAAATGAGAAGACCCTCCAGAGAGTTGGATGTTATCAGAACGGCTCTACATAGAATACATAAGATCCTCCCACTGGAGAGTTGCTGAAAATGAGAAAAATTGTCTCTGCTTTTACCCTTCAGCGTTTAAGCTAAACGTTAGTACCTACGGTATAGGCAAATTTATGAAATATCAAACTGTAATTATAAAATTGACTTGATAAAATTGATTTCGAAGTTTTTTACTACTCGTTTGTTTTAGATTTTTTTTTTTTAACTATAGATATAATATGTTTAAGAGAGATCAATAAGAAAACTAGACATGCTTGCAAAGCTCCTGACAAATTACAAAAGATTTATTTATATGACAGTAGTAAGACTCATTTGGAAATACAAAGTTGAACTCTGGTACTCCACTGAATCTTCTAATTCTTCTCGTATCCAATCCTTACAACCCAAAATTCTTGATATAATGCTCAATGCTTCTTATTTTGTCATTAAAAACTGATCCATAAATATATTAATGTTTCATATGTTGCTGATATGGCCCGAATCAGTTACCTATCATTTCATATTAAATTCCATACCCACCCGAATCCACAAGTCTTCCATTGTATGTCATTGTTATAATTGTTCTCAAATTTACTTGTGTTATATAGTGTTCACAATGTAAATATCAATAAACAGTTAAATAAACAAATAAAATAAATAAATTTATTTTTTAAAAAATTTCAAATCAAGAAATTTATTTATTGTTCTGTATAGGGTTTATGAAGTCATATGCACTATTTCAAGTCTACATTATTTTTTTTTTTATTATTCAATGCTCTAATTTATAAATAGACTAAACTTTGACCGGTTATTTATTAACTTAATTTCTGAGAATACAGACTTTGTTAAGGAATTGTCCTATAATAGTCTTTATCTACAACAAATGACAGCGAAGAAATACAATAAACATAATAAATAAATGCCAATTATAATTAGTATTAAATGTAATGATATTAATTCTTGAATTTCATTGTTTTCACCATCTTAGTCAAATTATCAGTGGTGAATCGTTTAAAAAAATAATGAATTAGTTAGCTTGTTGAATAAGAGCTAGGGACTAGTTATATTATTCAAATTAAAACATTGTTTGGTTTTTTTTTGCTATATGTTTAATTTTTTTTACCAATAACTTGAAATATGATTACTAACTTTTGTTGAGAAACTTATTGTTGTTAAGTTAGTAATGGTTCGCGTAGTACTCAATGAAATAAAAGTCAGAAAGTCAGATGAGATAATGAAATCACTGCTATGTCCTAAACTAACAATTCGGGAGGAAAAATAAACCTTAGCCCACCCTTGTTAGACAAATATGTGTGTAGGAAGGATGAATCCTGACCCAATCAATGTCTTGGTTCTCTGCTCATCTCACCTTAAAAGGTTTAATTTGTCTTATTATCTATTATAATTGTATTTTTATTTGTTAAATAAAATAAAACTGTTCAGTGGAAGCGCACAGTAATAATTTGATCAATTTCAAGAATCCTTAGAAAATTAAAAATTAAGGGTTTCTGTCGCTATTGAGTATTGTTTATAATTAGTTTTATATTGGTTTCGATATATTGTTATTAAGGATGGGAAATTCCCAAAACATGTAGAATTATTACATCAATGAATAGTTATAAAGATATAAATGCAAAATAATAAGAAATTTCATTGTTTGCTTAATTTATACATATCGCAAGTGTATTTCTTAAAGCTAGTTGAACACACACCGGTTTTTTACATCCGGCTTTTTACCGGTCGTCCAAATTTCAATAGTGAACCACATGTAAAATAGTAACCTTGCACACACGCCGACCACAGACCAGTGCCGGCAAAATGCCGGTAATAATTACACCAATCATGGGGAGTTTTATGCACTATAATTACAAAATCTACTACTTGTTTGAGTTACTGAATCGAATTTAACAGTATCAATTTGTTAATCTGAAATTGTTAAAAGTTTTAGGTCGAAAAGTCATGAATAAAATAAAATTATAATTATAAAAAAAAACTACTAATTGTTTGACCGGTGAGTCTGCAAGCACCTAGCACCGGCAAAATATCGGTCGGTTTTTTACCAGCCGTCCTAAAGTCGGTGTATGTGCAACTAGCCTAAGTGACACAACTAAAAATCTGTATTTTTATTTATCTTTATGTCTAAGTTTAATAATATTCTATTAAACGTCAAAAATGTATCGAATAGTACCTTAAAATCTCTCCTGAAAAATCCTTCTTGCGGTTGGAATTAAAATATAATTCAGGTACTTTTTCGATATTTCATACTAGACCAGTGGTGGGCAAAGTACGGCTCCCGTGCCAAGTGCGGCTTTCGAGCTAGTCAATCCGGCCCGCGACATGGTCACACACAGTTATAGATAAACAAGATTTATTTTCTACAAAGCTAGAACAGAATGATTGTTTTTTCTCGTTGCGTCTTAATTACGGTGTTGTCACATGTCCTTATATGGGAGTTCAATGCGTGTGTTGCTCGTCTAAGTTCGGAACGAATCGGGCGCTTAATCAATTTTTTTGGCCTGCCTAGATGTTTTTCTATTTCATCCAGCCCTCCCTTAAAAAAGCTTGCCCAAGTTTGTACTTGACTGTGTGAACTTAGCATTTTTTTAATTCATATTTTTGAGTTGCCCTCGCGTGAGAATGAAACGCCTCTGCCTAAACAACAGACTAAGACTACTATACTCTACACTTCACAAACGATCGACTCTAAAAATCTAAACGATTAAATACTTATACTTACTTACTCAAACCTTTATAGACCTATGCATCATAGATTTTTGGGATCTAAAAAGACACATTCAAATATTACAAACTTTTCAGTCTAATGTTTTAAGAATCATAACTCGCTCACTCTGGTATGTCAATAATAGAACATTGCATACAGACTTGAACATACCAACTGTACAAGACCATATTCACCCTTCATACAAAAGATTTTATGACAAATTTCAAGGACATTACAACAAACTAATTCAAAGTATGGCGACTTTGGATATACCAGAGACAACCTGAAGAATGCTCAAAGCAAAAGATTTTGAGTTATGTCACTTTAGAAATACATGTGTGATATAGAAACAAATGTGCACAGCACATATATTTATTTAACATCTTTATTTTTAAATTCAATAATATTTTTTGTTTTCAATTACAATTGTTTTTAGTTATATAATTTGATTTCATATATTGTATTGTTAAATATTTATATATATAAATTAAAAATTTATATATAAAAATTTAATTGGTATGAAACCACTTTCCCACTCAATTTAAAGTTAGAGGAAGATAGTTCATCTTTAAAGGTGCTTCTAGCCTTATAAGCCACGTGTGTGAAAGTTTCATCAAAATCATCCATCTTGTTCTAAAGTGCTAAAGACCCCCCTCCTTCTTCAATGAAGCTTATTTACTACTAAGAAACCTTTTGTAGGCCTATTAGAAACATTTAAAACAATCCTCCCAAAATAATATCCGAATTGAATGATGTGAAATATCACTTGAGTTCCGCATGATGGTATAGAAGGATCAATACAATTACATAGAAAATTTATATGAAATTCTTAACAAATATCTGGCTGGCTATCGTGAAAAAGTGAAAATTGTGTTTTCAATCGTTTTCCTAAATCCTGTAACTACTTTAAAAATACCATTTGCAACAAAAGTAATGCTTTAAAGCCTCAAAGAAGCACAAATTAACCATTTTTTTTTTTTCATAACGCAGATATTAAGAATTATTTTATTAAAAAACTAGTTTCGAATGCTAAACATTCATCTTCAGTCCTAAAACATACAAATTTCATCACATCTGCACTATGTTACATGGATTATATATACTACAGTTTTCAAAAATGTATGACAAGAAATCAAATATTGGTACTCGCCTGAGAAGATCTGACAGAGATCTGAAATATAAACATCGTGGAAGGGGGAAGGGGCAGGTAGGTTAACTTTTGTGGTTAACCTAGGGATAAATAAGAAAACTCTATTATAATATATAAGTATATATAATCCCTGAAACATGGTGCTGATATGTTGAAATTTGTACGCTTTGGAAGTGAAGATGAATGTTTAGCATTCGAAACTAGTTCTCTAATAAAATAATTTCAATAGGAGTAGCAATTAATTCATCAATCCAAGATGTGGATTATCGTATGCCTACTGCCGTTTATAACGAGACTTGCTTGTGTTTATAAATTAATGTTTATAAACAGTGTTACCTTTGACTGATGCTGGCCGAGTTGGCCAAACAATGCTGAGGTTGATGATGCCGAGGTGCAGTCCAGGGTTGAATTTAATTTCTCACCCCAGCCCCTGCCCAGCCCCACCCCTCAACCACCTGCTCCATCTTCTTTTATGTCTCCTCAGAGGGAGGTGGAGGGGGGCATAAAACTAGGGAACTTGAATTGAAAGTAAAATTTTGAAGTTGAGCTTGGTGAACAATCGTAAAAAAAGTATAAAAGAAATTAGAACAATAGATTGCTCCTAGAATTATTTAAAAAATTACTGTTTTTTTATCGTTTTTTTTATTCCCCTTCTTTGATCCCTGTACACTTCAGAGATTTCTCAACGCCGTTTCACAACCATTTATAATTTAGCCGATGACAAAGATATCCCATATTTACACAAAGATCCCTCGATTTCATCCTATGCTATCAAAAAAAAAAAAAAAAAAAAAAAAAAAAGATCGAACTGTTATAAATGAAACCTATAACGTCTGTATGAGAAAGAATGACTGTACAACAGTTTTACTGTTGAGGGCAGTGCCAACTAAAAATGCTGTTAAGTATATATTTAACACTCATCTTCGAGGAGTATCCTCAGTACAGGAGATATATGGATAAGTGTGGTGTACCTCTCCAGCTCTGTATGTTCTTGCGGGCCATAGTGAACAGAGCATTTCTAGTACCATAGAATTTATTGAGAAAATTGGATTATATAATTTTATTTAATGTTCATTATTTGATTCATTTATTTTTAATAACCCTCCCCCTTTTACATTATATTTATTTTATTATTCTTATTTTGTATTTATTTATTTATTTTTATATAATTTTATTATTATTATTATATAATTTTTTTTTAAATCGTATTTATCTTTTTTTTATTTGGTTGATAATAATATAATTTGATAAGAACAACAACATTTAAATTTCTTACATTGTTATTTAAATTTATTTTTAATTTTACATTGTTATTTAATTTTCTTTTTCTTTAAAATTTAGTTTAAATTTCTTATATTGTTACAATTCAAACAGTATAATAAAGTTCAAGTTTATGGGCATTAATAACCACCAGCAGTTTTTTGCCCTTAAAAACAAACAAATATCTATTATTATATATAGACCGTAGACTAACTTGGAAAGTAAATAGGAAACTTGAAATCACCATTGAACTCCGCCAAAAAAAAAAAAAAAAAAAAAAAAAAAAAAAAAAGAATTACTGAAATCTATTTAGAACTACGGAGCAGAAAATTCAGCAATACCCACACACATTATATAAGTAACTACAAGCAGAATGGTAAAAAATATTTAAAACGGTACTGCAGCGACATGGTACATTTCAGAATACACAGCACACAACGGCTTATATATAATATTGTATTTTAAAATAAAAGGAGTTAGACCATGAAATGCACTCAACCCTTACATTTACACCATATACACTGGAGACATGTAACAACACTAAAATTCAATGTTAAATTTTAATATACTTCTACCCTGTTATCAAATATCACGGTTGACATGTTCTCATATGATTGAGACCTTGAATAATTTATGTAGTTAATAGACAAATTAGTACAGGCAATTCCAATATACGGGCATATTATACCTATTCCTAGAAAAGCAACAGTGATTGAACAGGGTAGTATGGGCTTTTAGTCAGAATACATCGATGTTAACACGAATGGGTAAGGCGTTTTGTGCCAGTGCGTCATGGCTAGAGCGGATAATTAATTGGAAATTATTGAGGCTTTGGACCGTTATATCAAACTTTTTTATTTCGTTTTTAATATTAGAATTCGTTATTCGTAGTATAATAATTGTGATAAATGATTCTTTAGACCTCTTTTGAAACTCAGAATAAAATATACGGTTGTATACCTGATTTTTTTTATTTTTTACAAAAACTATCTAAAATTTAATAAACAAATAAGTTAATCAAGATCAATAATGTTTTAAAAAGTTTATCGACTTTTTTCTAAAAATTTACTATTTTTAGAAAAAAGTCGATAAACTCTTCTCAGTACAGGAGATATATGGATAAGTGTGGTGTACCTCTTCAGCTCTGTATGTTTTTGCGGGCCATAGTGAACAGAGCATTTCTAGTACCATAGAATTTATTGAGAAAATTGGATTATATAATTTTATTTAATGTTCATTATTTGATTCATTTATTTTTAATAACCCTCCCCTTTTACATTATATTTATTTTATTATTCTTTTATTTTGTATTTATTTATTTATTTTTATATAATTTTATTATTATTATATAATTTTTTTTTTTAAATCGTATTTATCTTTTTTTTATTTGGTTGATAATAATATAATTAGTAACAACGAATTGCTGATTCAAACATTTTCAAATAAGTTTAATTGAACTGAAAATCCCAATAGAAGTGATTTAAAATACTGCTTATAAAGAACGAAATAAGGAAAAGTCAGAATCCACAAAAGGACCATTAGTTTCTGAAGAATATAATAAGGCAAAATAAGAAAAAAATAAATAAATTGATATTGGCGTGGGGTCTGATCAGTATCCTGAAATCCCTGGAACCGATGCCTGGGATCTAAAAACGTACGTGTCTCATAGGTCTCACAGGGCGTTTTAGTTCCAAATATTCGGGGTGATGTTGTCTCTTCCGTGTGTGATATTTAGTAAGCATGATTATATTATGTTCTACTACCAGTGGCACAGCTGATTGTAGACTGAGTTTCCTCTCCTTTTCTGAAAGTTCTAGATTATTTTCAGGGGAGGGATCTATTTGGGACTGGCTTATCCTCCCAAAATAAGAGGGACAAGATTGATTCGGGGTTTCCGCGGGGTGTTTGCAAATAGTTCATACTTAGTATGACTGTTCATAAGGTTTTTTTTTTCCCTTTACCTTTGTCTATTTTAGTTTATATCGTTACAATTATTATTATTATTATTATATTTTATTTTTATTTCTTGTAAAGCTAGAGACAGTTTATTTTCTTAAAATTTATATCTTGATTTTGTTATTTATTGCAATCATTATACATGTTGCATGAATAAATCTATTATAATCATTATTACATCTAGCTCTTCAGTGCGGCCGCTTGTAATAATTATTCAATGAAAAAAAAAAAGAATGGTATAACATAAGTATATTTATCAAAGGTTTAAATTTTTTTTAAAAAATTAAAAAAAATTTACATCCTTCGATAGATTCTTGTGAGAATAAAGATTGTAAGGCTGGGTTTCCTCCTTTTCTGAAAGTTCTAGATTATTTTCTTGATTTGGGCTATGTCCGGTTCTAATCAGTGGAATTCATTTTTTCATTCTGACCAACCATTATTCATTTTTTTATTTTTTTTTAATGAGCATTAATGACCAAAATGTTTAATTCAGTAAAACATAAACAAATAATAATTGTTGATATGTAACTTTTTGCGAAATAAAAAAATATGAGGATTCACAACATTTGTATGATATTTAATTATGTTCCTACTTCACGATTTTATTTGTAAGAAATACTAGCCACAACTATTAGCTATTAGTTAACGTTATATTTTCCGTCATTTATCTTTCAACCCACTTATAAAATACGTAAAAATACGTGACGCATGGTAAGTATATATGTGATATTTGACCCACAGTTTATAAAAAAACATTATTTAAATTTTTCCACCCACCATGGGTTGTTAATTAATTACAGAATTTATCATATTAGCGGCTTCGAACTAACGTTTTGAAAAGAATTTAAAAGGCTACTACATGTCTTTCACGCATTACATGAGAATTCCATGGGTCAAATACACCATATATCAAATTCTAATTTAATTTCCCAATTAACTAAGTACAAGCACAAATTCTCTCAAACAGATATTGTTGCTGAAGATTCGACGGGCTTGCAGTTAACCCTTCAACAAAGAGCCCTGTACTGGTCAGACCATTAGCTTAATCTGCCTCCAACTGCAGGTAGCAACTGGAAATAGATGTAGGACCGTCACCGAATTGTTATAAATAAATATTTATATTTAATAATATGTATATAATAGCCTTAGGAAAATATTTGTGAAAACAATTTTAATAAATTTTTATTTTAAAAAAGGTTTCGATTACATTTTAGGAGCTTTGTGAATAATTAGGTTTTCTACATTTGTTACTATACATTATTAGGCATAACTCCTATTTATTAATATGTGAATCTATATGTTTCGGAGTCTTTGGCTCCATCTTCAGGTTCTAATATCTTTAAATATATAAATTTATAAAATTATTAAATCACAAACTGTAAGTAAATAAGTTTTTATATAATTGTATAAGATAAATTTTTATAATTGATATAATGTTATGTTATAAATTAATATATTTAAAATGATGATGATTGTATTGTTGACTGTGAGTTTTTACCAAGGAGATGAAATAGTCAGGGGTGCAGTTAGGATAAATAAACATGGCCAGTTTTTAAATGAAAAACTTATATTTTGGCGTGCCAACGTTTCGACCTGCCTTGCAGGTCTTCATCAGGGCTAAAATAACAATCATTGAATGTGACCAAGATGATATAATCATATATAATAACTGGCCATGTTTATTCATCCTGACTGCACCCCTGACTATTTCATCTCCTTAGTAATATATTTAAAGATTTTAGAACCTGAAGATGGAGCCAAAGACTCCGAAAAATGTAGATTCACATATTAATAAATAGGAGTTATGCTTAATAATGAATATTAAATTACATCTCCTTTAACAAAATCGTTATATACATTTCTTACTTCACAATTGAAGGAGTGAAAGACGCGGTGATGTAACGTAACACATTTTGATTAATTTACGTTTAAAGTTTTATTTTTATTTATTTATTTATATTTTTTAAATTTTTCTTTAGCAAGAAAATGTTACATAGCCCCTTCATTGTGTTCATATGACTTTTAACAGCTGTTTTGAAAAATTCAGATTTGGCTACCTAAAACTTTTGTACATAAATTTTTCATCCGATGAACGAGTTTGTATTTTTGAAAAAAGGGTGACATAACCTCTTAAACCACCAAATATTTCAATTGTCTCAACGGTATAATATATAATTATGACTGTATTAAAAATAAAGTATCTTTAAACTATTAATAAGTATATTAATATGCTAAACGACTAAATAATAAATATATGTTGTTTGATGTCAGCCTATTAATATTAATTCTGTTTGTGTTTGTGCCTGGGGATTATTTTAGACTCTCTAAGGCAAAGTATCAGCATTTTGATTTGGTAATATTGTTTATTCGGCAGAAATAATTTTATTAATTTCATCTGGTTAAATTTTAATTTCTAACTATACAAGAACATGACAGTGAAGCAAACATCATTTCCGCAAATCTATGTTGTATGTTTAAACTTTATTCATTGCACAATTCGCATACTATGAAAACGTTGTAGTTAAAATTAGCTATAGTTAGGCTTAGTAGTTTTACTAACTTTTTCGTTCGATTTTTAAACTTCACTGGGACGCAAATGACGCACTAAATATTTAAATATTTTTTATTAATTTAATTGAATATAAGTAAATTGTATTGTTAATTCCAAGCTCTAGGTAACACCATACCTTTGTAACCTCTCATGCAGAATGGCACTCGCCACGTAATGGTCAATTTTTAAACTTAACTGTTTTCAACTTAAAATATCCTTTTCAATAATAAATTAATGAAAAATAGAATAGAATAGAAAATAAACTTTATTCTGGGACGATGTCCCCTAAGAATAATATAATCTACATAAATAAATACAATGAGTCTAGCTTTCATAAGATGAAATAAAATAAATTAACAATCTGGTTAACTATTTACAATTTTACAAATAAAGAACAAAAATAGAAATAAAAATTACAAAAATCCAATAATTGCAGGAGAAAAAATAAAAACCTATTTACATCTACTGAATGCGCTTCTTTTTTATTTTAGTGAAGTTTTGCTAGTTAGTATCATTCTGGAGGGAAAGGAGGTATTGAAAGAGAAGGGATTTAAATGTGGACAGAGATGGAGCATCACGGATATTACAGGGTAGTGAATTGCACAAGGAAGTAGCACGGGGAATGAAGGAGTGGTCAAATGATGTACTCTTACGGGAAGAAGTATACAGGTCAGAGGAGCGAGATCTTGTAGTGCGGGAGGAGACCGAAAAATCAGTAGATTTTATGATTTCGAAGCCCCCCCCCCTCTAGAAATATTAAGAGGGTGTGGTTAAAATTTAGTACAGATTGGTTCAGTAGTTTTCTTGGTTAGTGATCATTAACGAAAATGGCTCGTCTGTTTAAGTAACAGTAAAGATAGCTACCATTTCCAGGCTCTTTGAATGTTTATTTTAAATCGAATATAATGGAATCGGTAGGGAGGAAGTAGATGTGACCCAGTTGTTATTTTTTCAACTTTTGAGGGGACCCAGTGGCTGTAGAATGAACGAAGCAGAACAATTTCTTGAGTGTTTCTTTTTACCGAAGGGGTTTTCAAGGGGAATTGTATTGCTTTTAGTAGGAGATGTGGGACTGCCTGCCGGGTCAATGTATCTCCTTAGGGCCATTGGACTCCCCTAAATCCCCTCATTCCTTGCCCTGCCTTCTCTGTCCGCGGCTTGATTTAATTTTTAATTTAGATGTAGATTATTCATTCGTATTACTCAAGTGTCAACTTCTTATTTTCATGGTCCGGTGGAATGCTATTTAAGAACTAATTACAGAAAAAAAATATATTCTTATATACTAGATGTATTTGTATTTTATTGTATGCAGTTGTAAATTTCAGTAACGAACACAAAACAAATACAACAATAAAATAAGTAAATTAATAAAACTGTGGAATTATTAAGTTTTCAATGACTGTCGAATTTATGAAGCAATTAGCCATTGGTAGTACATCAATGAAAGGTTTGTATTAATAGCTCCCTAGGTCATCTTCTTTTCGAATCATCGGAATTATACGTATCGAAAACAAATTATTTAAATTTTTAGAAATGATATTCCACTAATCCCTGTTGAACAGATCAGCTACCTAGGACTCCACTTGGACAAACGTCTTACTTGGAATCCACATACAAGACTAAAACGACAAGAAACTGCCCGTCGTTACAGACTACTTCAACATTTACTAGACAAACGTTCAAAGCTCCCAATTAATTACAAAAGACTCATTTACATGAAAGTGATAAGACCTATTTGGACGTACGGAGTTGAGCTTTGGGGCTCTACTAAACCATCCAATTCATCTCGTATCCAATCTTTGCAATCCAAACTCCTTCGAAAAATCCTCAATGCTCCTTACTATGTGACCAATAAACTTATCCATAAAGATGTTAATGTTCCATATGTTTCTGATTTAGCCCAAACCAGATACCTATCCTTCCATAGTAAGCTCTATAACCACTCCAATCCACTAGTCTCCCAACTGGCTTTCTCCTCCATCCCTGATAATCCTCCGAGGCGTCTGAAAAGAAGATGGCATAGAGACCTTTTAGTGTAGATTTTATTGAAGTGCTACTAGTGAGTAGTTCTTCACAAGTTATTTACATGCCATTGTATGCACTGTCAACACATTTACTTGTTGTATATTATTTTGTACAGTTGTAAATATCAATAAATGGAAAAAAAAAAAAAAATTAGATTTTAGTTTCATTATTGTTCTAGTTTATTTTATATTTTCATTTATTACATTTAATGTGTTTCTTGTATTTTTGGAGGCAGTTTTGTTTTATTTTTCTCTCTATTTTATTTTTTACTTCCATTGCACGTATTGTATGAATAGATCAACTGTGGTCCATATTATTTATTTCTCTATATTGAGGCAGGTTGTAACATCTATTCAATAAAATAAAAAAAGAGTATAGTTCTTACTTCAGAATGATTTGAATAAAAGATCAAATCTGGACGCCGCACAGTGGGGTATTTGACTGGTTTTCTTGGCCAAAAATATTTCTGATGTTTAATCCATTTTATTTGATCCGATATGCTAAAAAATAGTTAATACATGAATATAGAAGTAGATTTTAAGAAAATAATAGTGTTTTTTACTGTTATAAATAAAATAAAAAAAAAATATTAAAGTTAGGTATACAAGTATTTTTATTAATCAACTATCAGTCTTTATGATCACACACACACACACACACACACACACACACACACACACACACACACACACACACACACACACACACACACACACACACACACACACACACACACACACACACACACACACACACACACAACACACACACCAACACCACTTCCTTGAAATCATTCAGAAATTGATCTCAATGCTTTGTGTCAATGCCTTCTTCATCAGATGACCCATCTTCATTATTTGAAGAAAAACTTCGCTCCTGATTGTCAGGATAGTTATATTTCTGCTCAGGTGGTAGAAGCATGTCTATAGTTTCCTTAAGGAAGGATTTGGTTTTTTTTCCTAGGTAGCGGCCTCAATCCAGTTATGAGAGGATCTGAAGTAAGTAGAAGTCTATTTAGGACATCTAAATTGCAAGCTTCTCTCGAACATTTTCTTGAATAACTCTGCCGGTATTCACGAAAGTTCTTATTTCTGGCTTCGGCTGCTTCTTCAGACAATTGCCCTATAGGCAGGAGAGCATGTTGCACAATAATTGGCCCGTGTACTAAAATCTTGTGCAAAGTTGGTGTCATAGGATGCCAACCATACAACTGAACATATAATTTAGCTGTATTTGCTGTATATTCTGCAAATTTTTCAATATGGATACGATGACCACTGGAAATAGTTTCCAATATCACTTTGATGCGATATATGAAATTATAATCCAGGCCAGTTATTTCGGCTGCTAACATTGGATTTGCAAAAAAATCTACGACTTGTGTTCCCGTCATTTGTGTTGCCAAAACCAGGCTTAGGAATATCTACAATAAGTCCCATTTTGTCTTTCATCTGTTTTTGAATCTCTGCCTTCTTTTCGTTTACAATTAATTTGTCCTTTTCTTCCCTTACTTGCCACTTCTTCACTGGTGATTTGTAGGCCAAATGTAATAATCCTTCAAATAGTCGAATCCTTGAATGCAAAATAGATAAACCAAATCGTAATGATTCTTCATTAACTGATGTAATCTGTGACAACTCATTAAATGTTTTTGATGTTGCACCACATATATAACACTTCATTGTAGAAGTAGTTTGAGTTGCGGCATTACACACTTTAGCGTCAACCATTGTCAATAACAACCTATGCTTAACAGAATACAATCTTTGTCCCAATACAATTGTCGATACTTCTAATTGGTTTGCTGAATTTTGAACATATTGTATTTCTTCATTCGTAATATCTGCATTCTCCTTGACAAACCTAATTCTAATTGGACGGCAATACCGCGGCGAGGATGGTGTTGGATTCTGCCAAACAACTCGTTTTTCAAATAAGCCACAAGTTAATTGTAGCGGTACAAGAGAAGATTGAAATATGTTTGCATCAGATTCACAATCATTTGCAAAGTTCTGTTTATATTGTGATTGCTGGGATCCATCACATCCCCATTTATAAGTCATCATTAACGAATTGGAATCCTCTTCGTTTAAGGTTTCTAAAACAACTTCTAAATGTGTTAGTAGGCGAGTGACAGTATGATTCAACAATGCTTGTAAATTTATTTCCGCAGAGGTAGCTGTCACAAGAAATGAATCTTTATGAGGGTAACATGTCTTCTTGGCCCTTTGTAAAATTGAGTAGCAGGGGAAGAATTTAAGATTTGTGTTTCTTATTATATTATATTGTTTTCTAGTGAGTCCAGCTTCGACAAACATAGCTAGTGCTTGCAAAGGTGACAGTGGTGGGGTTTGATCTGTATTCATTCGTTTTGAACAGGTACCCATGTATTTCTTTGCGCGTGATGGAGAGCTAGTTATATTCTTTAATAAATCACTAGCTTGAGGATTACCTTCAGCTCGTAATTGCATTTGTGTAGCATACATCAATTCCATTGAGTCCATAGTAGTACGTTACTTTTCTGTCTTACGCCTACGACTGCGCTCACTGGATTCTTCAAACCTCTTTAATGGTCGCCCTGGTCGCATTTTTGCCATTGGCAACAAAAATTTACCCTGAAGCCATACTTCATTATTTTTGATAAAAATAGCATATTTTTTGTGTGCTGCCAACCATTTTTGTTTAAAATGTGACTGAAAATGGGAAAAATTGTGTTTGATTTCATTGATTTGCTTTTGTGACCAATCATCATATTTTAACAAAATATTAAGGGCATAATCTAATTGTTCTTTATAATTGAGGTCTTTTTTTTGACGCATGATGTCAAATACACATTTTCTAGTCATTATTTTGACTCCTGAAGGTCCTAAAAGGAAAAACAAAATGACATTAAAAATTATCACAAAAACAATCACATTTAACAAAAAAAAACAACAGACATTAACAGCCATGTACACGCACATCCGCGCGAATCCGCGATTACTGATTATATATTCTTAAAGTTGAATCATTCCTCTTTATATTGATATAAAAATAAGTGGTTGGAAATGCTTGGAAGTATAACAAAAACATTCGAATAACTTGAAATTCGACACTAAAAACGCCAGAATATTTTATATTTTCTTTTGTGGTCTATCTAATTTACAAATGGTCTAATTATTGCTAAAAAATGATAAATATTCTCTCACTTACCTGCTTCAGAGTGATCCATAATCAAAAATTGTCTTGAAAATTCCCAACTCGAGAAAAATAACCTTTTTACAAAGATAAATATCCGACTGACAGTTACCATGTGAGTGCAAAAAAAAGAGTGGTGACTTTGTTGTATTACACCTGATTCACAGATGATCCAGGCAAAGAAATTAGCCTTATACATTGTTGACAGACTATTCAACTATATCTGACAGTAATTACTTTTCGTCTGAGATAACTTTTACAAAATGGACTTTTGGCCAGCATTTGAAGGCAAATACCCCACTGTGCGCCGCACAGTGGGACGAGCCAACGTAATTTGTTGTGACATTGGTTGAAAACAAAAATTTATATTTCTGGCTTGAATCATAATTAAAATGTTTGCTATGGTCATTGTCAATAAAGAACATTACGTTAAACATAATTTTATTACGCACTAACAGTACAAAAGATCAATAAACTAGGTTTGTTTGAAAGGTTCTCGCAAATTTCCCGTTTTGTTAAATTGCATTAGAAATTGTGTACACGTCTAATGTAAATTTTTTTTTGTTTATAGCTTTAAGCATGATATCACAATTGGGTATAATACATTTTTCTGTGAAAATAATAATTACAATAAACAAGAAAAATAAATTTATTTTAATTTTTAAATTTCAACAAAAAAATTAATTTTAGAAAAGTGTTTAAACTTGTTTAAGTCGAAACCCATTTTAATTCAAAATGTCAATACTGAAAAGTAACTTAAGATCGAAATGGTCTGCGACCACTTGCGACCTTGGAGAATATTTGAAATTAATGATTTTTTTTTACGTATTTATAGGATTTGCAGAACTCCTTCCCCTCACATTATAATCCTTGTTTTCCCCTTTTGTTTAGTGTGTTTATATCTGTGTTTTCATTTCAGCAGTAACCCTATTGGGTTATTTTACCAACATATTTGTTAGCTAGGATACTAATGGGGATCATTTTGGCCAAAAAAAAAAGCGGCTTCATCATAAAGTGTCCGAAAACTTTTGGTAATTTTGAGTGCTATTAGCTTCTGGACCTTTTCCAGCTTTGCCTTGTTGTACTTAATCTGAATTCCTGGATGCCATATGTCCATGCCTTAAGTAATAATAGGCAAAATTGCGCCTTTATACAGAACCTTTAGGGCCTCCGTTCTCAACACCCATGTCGCACAGTGGGACGAGCCAATGTAATTTGTTAAACATTAGTTGTAAACAAAAATTTATATTTGTAGGTTGAATCACTTATAAAATGTTTGCTGTGGTCATTATCGATAAACAACAGTACGTTAAACATAATTTTATTATGTACAAACAGGACATCAACATCGATATACTATGTATGTTTGAAAGGTTTTCGCAAATTTCCCGTTTTGTTAAATTGCATTAGAAATTGTTAACACATCCGATGTAAATTTTTTGCTGTTCACAGTTTAGCATGATATCACAATTGGCAATAAAACATTCTCCTAAAAAATAATAATTTCAAAAAATAAATGTATTTAAATTTGAAAATTTCAACAAAAAATTGATTTTTGAAAAAATTTTATACTTGTTTAGGTCGAAACCCATTTTAATTAAAATATCGATTATAAAAAGTAACTCTAGATCGGAATGGTCTGCGACCACTTGCGACCTTGGAGAATATTTAGATTTACTTTGATAATTCAACTTGTACAAAAAGTGGTCCAAAGTGCTATAACAAATGGACTTCACAAATGTTATCCACAGGTATTCACCAATAAAAATGCTTAAAATTGATATCGGAATAGGCCTGAATGCTGACACTGACACGACGAATTTGAACGAATGGATCCAACGATAAAATTTCGATAACCGCAGTGTAGGAGCCTGTGGGCTATAATTGATTACTTCTATTAGATAACTAAATAGTTCCGTTTTCGGTTGGGGACAATATTTAAAAAAAATTATTACCTATCAGGTTTCTGACAACCCGCAAATGGTTTATTCTTTTAGAAAATCCGATCGACGAAAAAGGCATAAAACTCGTATAACTCACATAAAGGTAAACTGATTGCTTTGCAGATTTTTAAATTCGATAGAGCGCATAAAAAATCATAGAAAAAAATATCCCTTGAATCAAAACACGAAAAAACGAAAATTAGATTTTTTTAAGACACACTATTGGTTAACAGAGCAAAGTCCTGAAATGATGGGGAAAAAACTGACTTTAGATTCGAACTGTACACCTTTGAAAACATACCCATATGAAATTTGAAGTCGATGCAATAATGTTTAGAGGCTCAAAATGCGATGTCCAGAAAAATCATAGTTTCGTCCCTGTGCGCCGCTTCCTCTTGTTATTATTATTGTTTTGTTTTTATTGTTATTCTGCCCCCATCATGAGATTGTTGTAGAAAGTTTTAAGTGTGGAACCTGGCTTCTATGAATTCTGTAAAAACATTTAGTAACCTGGCAACACTGTGTGCTTTAAACAGAATTTTAACCTCAAAATAATATTTTAATATATTACAGACGTATGTTTTTGTCATGGAGTTATAGACAAGTGGAGGGGGCTTACCTCTCAATAGCCAGGGCAGGCAGCCATTTTGGTGTGAACCGTATTATCAGTATATTAACCTCTTATCAGTTCAAATTTTGGCTTCCTAGGCTTTATACTGCTGTTATTTTCTTTTAGTAATTTATTTACTTTAGTGATTTACTTATTTTATTTATTATGAACCCTTTCAATTGCCCTAGCCCATATGGAATGCAAGTCGCCAGTTGGGCATAGTAGGCGTGGCCGGTTAGTGTTTTTGTCTCGCCCCTCACGGAACAATATACGGGAAGGGCCTCTCCATAGTACTATAACTCCATAGTTTTTGTATTTTTTGTGATTTAAAATTTTTAAAAATATAAAATTCGTTTTAGTTTACTTATATAGTCTGTGAACTATTTATTTTACTTATATATTACAATTTAAAAAAAAAAAGAAATAAAAAAAGTTCTGTAGCAAATAGTCCAACAAAAGACCTTTTAATTTTGTTTTTTCTTTTATATATTTATTCATACCTGTCAATTAAAATTAGGCAACCAGTGAATGTGTAGTGAGAAAGAAAATGGCGTAAAAGGCATGAGGGGAAGCAGAACCAAGAGGCACCTCCAGTCTTTATTTTTATTTTATTTTAGTTCAGGAGAACTTTTACCCAGCTCCTTTTTAGCCTCCTCTGGGTGTTGTCAGGAATATGTATTATAAATACTTATTGTGGATATGTCGGTTATTAGGATAATAAGATGTCCGTGTAATTTTTCATTTAATCGTCTGTAGTAGGTTTGTATTTGTTCGTTAACTGTTGGCATGCGTAGGTCAGTGAGACATGTTGCTTACCTACTAGAAGAATATGGCAAAATTCAACCATAGCAAAAAAATAATAAAAAATTTAATCATAGCTATTTGACAAGTAATTTCTAGGAATCAATCTTCAATCTTTAGTTCACTAAAAATGGCTGAATGAATTAATTATTATTAAATTAGGTGATTGATTCCAATAAATTAGTTGTCAAATAGCTATGACTAAATTTTGATTACTTTTTAACCACGATTAAATTTTGCCCAACTCTGCCTACTAGGGTGCTTTTGTGATTGTCCTGCATGTTTTGGCCTGGAAGATTTGGAGTTTGTTGATATGTGTCTTTTTAGCTATCCCCTAAAGATATATATTGCAGATGCAAGAAACTAAAACTGCTAGTGATAAACTAAATAACAATACAAGAAGAAAAAATTATGATATGAAATAATGAAATATTACAAAGCCAAAAAAAAAATCGGTTTAAAAAAAGAAAAAAAAAATCACTAACCGATATATATTTTCTTCATATAAAATACTGCTACTATGAAATCAATACCTTATAGAGTTGCCTTTACATTTTAGATTTTCAGGTTCGACTCCCCACTTAGCATATACATCAATATTACATAGCCGAGCCCTTACCTAGCCCACCTTCCATTCTCTAGGCAGGATGCTGCTTTGATTCCGTTGTCGCGGATCACTAAGAGGATTACGAGGCCTTTCTCACCGGGGGGGAGGAAAGCCAATCCCTAGGGGCTTTAGATATTTCATCGAGTACGATTTTTCTGGCCTCTGCTATTCAACAATGGAGGCGGAAAAACCTAGAGGAATGGAAATATTACCTTTGGATTCAAGAATCTATTGTTGGGAAATATTGCTCGAGGCACATTTTTATGGGTTTCTATTGAATAATGTTGGAAAAAGAGCGCTATATGCAAATCATCAACTTTCAATTCACTAAGTTTTTTATTTTAATTTTTAGAACTACAACATACCAAACGACTCAAAACTGCAAAACTCAAACGACAAAAAAACTGCACGTCGTTTTCGACTTATTCAATATTGACTAGACAATATTTAACGTCAATGACGTTTAAAATGAAATAAAATAAAAATATGTTTAAACAAAGAACATGGCGACAACACGGAAAAAAGTGGACGGAGGAGCGGAGGAGGAAGTATTCGGCTAGAATGAAGAGACTCAGAGAAGAGAGAAAGAGGAATAACCGAAAATGAAGTGGCTTCAAGTTCAATCCCTCTCCTCAAGGGTACTATTCGTCATTATAATAATAATAATAATAATAATATAAACGAATGAAATTAAATTTAAAAAAAAATAAAGAAACCTTCCCCACTACAACCCATGTGAGTTATTTATTGGTTTCAGTACTTAGGTTAAGAAGTCATCTTACTGAGCCATAAGTTGTGAAAGGAATATAATAACTTAATACATATATATAAGTCAAGGTCCGAAGCATGGCTATAGGAGCATCAGAGCAATAAAGTCAGTTATATTTTAACATTCAAACTGTGTTCTTCTTTTATGTCTATTTCTATGTTCTTTTTGTAAGTTTCATTTTCCAACAAATTTAACAGGTATATATATATATATAATAGCATATGTATACATAGTATTCCTTGTTCCGTTTTTTTGCAGACTGGCCATAAGTGTGACTGTATCTTTTTTTTTTTAAACTTTATTTGAATTATTTTTATGGTATTTTTAAATAATATTTACTCATTTTTCTTGTGCATATATTATGAATGGATCCATTACCATCCATACTACTTATTGTAATATTTATTAAAAATCAAAAAAAGTATATCTATTTCCAATTTATATATATATATATATATATATATATATATATATATATATATATATATATATATATATATATATATATATTTATAATAAAAAAAAGAAAAGAAAAGAAAAATGAATGAGGAAGGTGATACTAGATAAAAGAAGAGGCGTCGCTATTAGACTATCACACCCTAGGGCAGGAGGTGGCTCACGCTAGGGCCGATCACTAATGAGTAGTTCTTATCGCTCCGCTCTGTTTGTTCCTTCGGCATCAATTCTATTCTCTTATCTTATAGTAATCCCTTTTCTGCACTTATTCGTTTATCATCCTTCTCTAGATAAATACACAAATTCTCCAGAAAATATATTTTAGTTTTAAATTGACACAGTTCTTGATTAACCATAGGTAGCATACAGTTTTATTTTTTGTTCCAGTCTTCGATGTTTAGGTTTTTGCATTAATAGCTATATATTTTAAGAAAAGTGGTTCACACTATTCAATCTATGTGTAAATCATATGTATTTTTAAATTTGAAAAAAAAAAATGAATCCTTTTCATGGTGAACTACAGTACACTATAGTTCCATAGATTGTTTGGAAGGGCACCATCATTCAAAAACACTAAATAAGGTTTAAAAAAATGTAATAAATAAAAGTTTTTTTTTACGGTTCATTCAATATTAGACCAATAAAAAAAAAACAAAAAAAAAAACAGTGAATGTAAATGTTTTAAAATAAATTAGGGTTAATTTATTTTTTTATTACCCATTTAATGAAATTTACAACAGCACATGAAAAATACACATAAATCTAGTAAATGTGATTAAAACATGAAATTCGCTTGTGAGGCAACTAACTACCCATTGGTAGCACTTCAGTAACATATTTATATTATAAACGGCTGTCATGTACGAAAATATTTTTACCACAATTAAAAGCATTTGCATATACTTTCTTTCTTTTTGACAATAATTATATTTTAATAAATATTACAATCCGTATAAATTGAGGGAAATAATAAATAATAGTGCTTATAAGCTCCATTAATCTTAACAAAACACATTTTTCTCTCATTTACTAGCAAATCAAAGACAGGATATAAGTATTCCTAACCAAGAAATGAAATATTATCATGATACAAAAAAAAAATAAATAAAATACATAAATAAATAATAATAATAATTTTAGATAGATAAGTAAATAAAAAGATATATGAAAAACCCATTAATTACTTATATTTTGGCTGAGAAACCAAGAAACAACTCTCCACCAGGTGAGTGATTCCGGTAAATCTTGATCGTTCTTTCTTGCCACATCACTGGTTGTGAGCCAGAGGAGACAGGTGATGGGCAGCCGTAGTCATTTCTTAATAAAAAAAAACTTTTAATCTTATAATTGCAAATTATTTCGATCAGGGATGTCTAAATTTGCATTATTATTTTTTTTAAATTATTTATTATTGATATCATAACTTATTATTTTTCAAAACAATAACTAACAAATTTTAATTTTGTTTCAGGTATGTGACATTGGTTCCTAAAAACTGAAATCTCTGCCATCTCTACTTTTTCTCTTGTTCAACAAATAAGCTTCTGGTTCAGGTACCATCATAATTTAAGATTTTTAAGGGGTTGGTGGATAAAAGGGGTTGTCATATTTTAAAAAACCCAAAAAAAACCCCCAAAAAAAACCTAGTTCATTGGATTATGGATTTATGTGCAGAAGTGTTGGATAGAAAAATCTGAATATTTCATAATAACTAGAAAAAGAGAAATGAAGAAAATGAAGGGGCTACATTCTTCCTTTATTCCCAAAACCCTTCCATTAGTTGCTATAATAACTAGATAACTAGTTTCTAGTTATGTATTTTTATTTAAGGTTACTCATGAGGGATTTTTATTTTAATTTTAATTTTTTAGTATATAGATATATAGATGTACGAAGATTCATATATTCATCTCTTACAAAATATTGAAATAAACTATACATGATACCTTTGTATATGACGTGAAACCGATGCAACATCGTTCGATTAGATGGTTTTTAGACAATGGAGCAATTGTTTGATAGCAGATAAAATGTTAGTAGAACAGCAGGAAAACAGAAAAGGGTGTGCCCCAACACCTCTTTCAATACACAACGCCCTCTATATCCCGGTTCTACTACCTCACGAATGCCTTAAAGTGTAACTAAGCCACAAAAACAGATAATTTCTTTCAGTCTTTCTATTTTCGAATATAAAGAATTATTACAGAATATCTATCCAGTAATTATCTCCTTTAAATAATTAATAAACAATATGTTTGCACATATTTCATTGGACCTATGATTGAACACTTCTTTTACCCTCCACCTCCTTGCCGTTTCGGCTACACGGGGTTTCCTGGCTTGGAGGGTGGGGCGGGGAATAATTTAATTAGAAATAATTCCGCCCTATTCCAGTCAGATTCGAATCTGTGATCTTACATTTGCTATGATTGTTGGGGTAATAGCACTTTTTTTTTTTTTTTTGCATTCTCCTAGCCCAATGTAAATTATTAAACACCTTCATTTTGAACGCTATTTTAGGGAAACGTGCAGGTTGATGATGTTTTAGGGAATCGAACTTTGAAAGAGCGGTGAGGAACTTCCCCCTTTGGCCTAAATGTTCTAATTTCGGGCCATTAAATAAATTTCTCTGATTTAAGTGCTAGAAGAAAGTAACTTTTCAAATCCGAGGGAGGGAACCTGTGAAAAGTAGGCCTATCCCCTCCCCCCACCCTCTCCTAACCCCCCCCCCCCCCTCTCCCACTTAGAAGCTATTGAAGAGAAGCAAAGTTGAGCCCTGGTAAGAAAGTTAAAGCGCCCCCTGAAGGTAAATATATGAGGCTATTAATTATGCTAATAATTAATCGTAGGGAACCCTAATTATCCTCAAAGAGATTGATTGAGGTTTCCTTCTCCTCTGTCTTGAGGCTCCTCTGTATTTTTCTTACAGCCATTAGTTATCAACTTATTGTCCCTTCTTCTTTTCTCTTCTGGGAAGAAAATTTTTATTCCTTTCCTTCAGTTTTTCAAACGAGCTTATCATCGCTACAAATAGTTATGCTATTTGTAACAAAACTCATATCGGGGAGTTTCCTAACTATATAAAATTTGATAATAGTATGGTATTATCTAAAAACGTTAAATCTGTTTTAATTACTATTAGGTGATTTGAACTCAAACAGAAACCTCAGAAATTAGGTTATAGAGATGTTAAACTTTAGTCACAATGTTTATAATTAGTTGGAAAAACTAAGAACTTTTCAAGACAGCTGAATAATAGTTTTTTTTTTTTTTTTTTTTTTTTTCAAAATTGCACTTCAGAGTAGCAAGGAATGTATTGGTTTGAAGTTTATTTATTGCCATTGATCCCGATAAACAAAGGTCTCCAACTGACAAATGTTTAACTTGGGTTTAAAATAGTTGTGTGATATATGGTGGTCGATGACTCCTGACGACAGATAGAAGTGTATCATGAATTGCTTTATATGGCTTCTTCTTTGAACATTAAGACGCTTCCGTGTCTATCATTTCAATAAGGCACATTCCTCCTCCAAGGTTATCAACGCCTGTCGCTCTTCCTTTAGTTACAGTATTCTACAATACAAGACCTCAATCCAATCACTACATACAAGATCTTGTATTTCCGATCTCTATAACTCCTCCTACAAAACATCTTGCCAGCTTCTTAAATCCCTGGAAAACCCTCGCTCCACACATTCGCAATGCTTCATTTCTCGGAACCTTCAAAACACTCCTCTTCCACCACTAACGCCAAGCCTCTTCCAAAGTAACGCTCTCTAACAGCAAGGATGCTTCATAGTGACAGTCATTCTAATATAAGACATAAAACATCAGCCTAATTACAATTTACTTATATAGTTTTCATTTGTATAGGTAATTTATAATTTTCTATTTTTTTTATATTAGCATAATTTCTCATCTCACTTAGCAATTTTTTTTTTTTAATACATTTTTTGATATATCTTATTTACAATATGTATCAGAATACGTGATAATATAATATATGTTAGTTATATATATATATATATATATATATATATATATATATATATATATATATATATATATATATATATATATATTAGAAATTATTCCTCATTTTAATTTTGTATACACTTTCTGTCCTACAGTATCCTTTGATGACATTCCACTAATCCTTGTTGAATGGATCCGCTGCCTAGGACTACTTGGACAAACGTCTTCCTTGGAATCCACATACAAGACTAAAAAGACAAGAAACTGCCCGTCGTTACAGATTACTTAAACATTTATTAGACAAACGTTCAAAGCTCCTAATAAATTACAAAAGACTAATATACATGACTGTGATTAGACCTATCTGGGCGTATGGAGTTGAGCTTTGGGGCCCTACTAAACCATCCAATTCATCTCGTATCCAATCCTTACAATCCAAAATCCTTCGAAAAATCATAAATGTCCCATTTTTCTATCTTCCATTTTTTTTTTTACTTTGTTTCTAGTTTGCTATATTTTAGATTATTATGTAGATTTTTATTTACTTTTTCATATCTCCTCTTATTTTGAAAATTTCTAGGCATAGATATGATATCACTTTCCGCTACGTAATTTTTCTCTTAAGGGACATTGTTCCAGAATAAAGTTTTAAAGTCTTTCTTTTCTTACCTAATTATGTTATTCTAACATTTTATCTTCACGAATATGTACGTTAATGGCATAATTTGTTTCATTTTTTTAATGTGCTTGAGCTTGTTACAAATATTTTTTGAAGTTTTCTTTTCTCCAGCAATTTCAAAACTTTTTAGTATTCCCTGAATTATTTCCTTCTTATAATAAGACGAATCACCGCTACGTGATTCGATAACGTTTTCACTTCAGCAATAGATCTTTTTATTTCGCCACTTTATGGGACAGCCGATTTAGATTTGAAACAGTAGTTGAGCAGTTACGAGTTGAAATGCCCCCAGCGCCATACCCGGCCCTAAACTGAAACAAATGTAGTCCCAGTTGTTGCCAATTGCCGGAAATGTCTGAAGTTGTACCACTTGGCCACTTCGTGGGGGGAGAAGGGGGGGGGGGGGGGTTAGTACGGCACCTCTGTCGATTTTGCTCACCGTCTCGACTTCAGAATAAATAGGTGCATGTTCAAGTGAAGTTTCACTCGATGGAACAGTAATCATGTTTTAAATTCTATATTTATATATTCAGACCAACAATGATCCCAAAAAAAATCTACACACACACACACACACACACACACACACACACATATATATATATATATACTAGCGGCAATTTTTAAATATTGCCGCTAGTAGGTATATATATAATATATTTTATAAAAATATAAACCTAAAACTTTCTCTTTGTTAGACTAAATTTTCTAATTTCTGAAGAGATTCCTTGTTTCTCAAATTACTTAAATTATTCTATTCATTTATTACTTCTAATTAAACTGAAGGTTGTACGTTCTAAAAATTTACTACCGATTTTATTTTTGTATCATCATTGTTCATAATAATGTATACGTTTTCAATATTTTCAACAGGACGAAAACTTATTTGCCGTGATGGAGTTGCCAATAACGTACTTCGGCCGTCAGAATCTGACAGAAATCCTCCAGTTAAAAAAGATTAAACGGAAAGAGGGGGTATCATTTTAAAAATAAAACAATTTAATCAATTAAACAAAAATCGTCAGATCCTGGGAGATATTGTATGGTATTGCATTAGAAATATTAGAAGGAAATTATATCTTCTCGTTTAATCCTTTATTAAGAGCACTAAAGGATGCGGTTTTAAAATCTGCCAGGATCTACATTTTTTTTCAAATGCACGAATGATATTCCGCTATTGATGTCATATAAAAAATATATGAACGCCACTGAAGGATTCTTATTCCACCCTACTGACCTGGTTGGACTACTATGGTTTTTCCACGTGACTGCTCAATTTACTGGTCACAAACAACGCTGGACTACAGGGTTTTATTCCCTAAACAATTAGCAGTTTGATAATGCACAAACACAACGGCATTATCAAAATTATTTCTGTAGATCGGACAGAGCTGAAATTAATATCCATCAGTAGTAGATGAATATGAGTTAAGAGTAGATAGATAACATTAATTGCGTTTACTCACTACTAGCCGGCGAGTTCACAAACTGATAGTAAACTAGCCCAGTGTAACCCTGTTACTAGCTACGAGATTGTAAACTATCTAAAAGAAAAATTGAAAGCGGGGCTATTTTACTCGCTGGCTTGTTGACTTATTATCTCGTAAACTACCATGGCCGCTCGTTATTACTTGTTTCAATGTCTACAAACATTCGATGAATATAATGCGCTCGGGAGTGGTTGTTTCAGCGAAGAGTTAAAAAGAAAGGAAAAGGACTTTAAGTCCTGGAGTGTTGATCACTTTTTTTTTTTCTTTTTTTTTTTCTCATTTATTGATATTTACAACTGTACATAATAATATAAACAAGTAAATGCGTTGGTAGTGAATACAATGGCATGTAAATAACCTGTGAAGAACTACTCACTAGTAGCACTTCAATAAAATCTACACTAAAAGGTCTCTAGGCCATCTTATTTTCAGACGCCTCAGAGGATTATCAGGGATGGAGGAGAAAGCAAGTTGGGAGACTAGTGAATTGGAGTGGTTATGGAGCTTACTGTGGAAGGATAGGTATCTGGTTTGGGCTAAAGGATTTTGGATTGTAAGGATTGGATACGAGATGAATTGGATGGTTTAGTAGAGCCCCAAAGCTCAACTCCGTACGTCCAAATAAGTCTAATCACAGTCATGTAAATGAGTGTTTTGTAATTAATTGGGGGCTTTGAACGTTTGTCTAGTAAATGTTGAAGTAGTCTTTTTTAAAATTCAAAATGTACAATACTGGAAACGTTTTACATTTAATTGAAGTTTGCCACTGGCCATTCAGTTAATAAGCTGTCATGTTCCAGAAACAATTCAAATTATAACCTGTACAAATATAATCTTTAGATAGTTTCTTTGTTTCAAAACTTGGCAAGATTATGTCAACATTAGCGGTTATTTCAGGTCAATTTAGTTCTAGTCTAGTGCAAACAATGTATGCTCTCTATTAGTCCCAAGACAAAGTCTAGAGACCGTTTACAATAATCGCAAGACATTGTTTGGACAAGGCTTGAATATAGTCAAAGAAGAGGCCTTCTTTATATCGAAAAACAAAACAATAAATAGAGATGTGTAGCAACTTACATCGAAAGTGGAAAGTTATTCAAACTAGCCAAGAGAAAGGGAGATTCTTATTCAAAGAATTTGTCTTTGGCCGCTTAGAAATGTATCTATAACCTTTATCAAATCTTAATAGTTGTGATGGGAAATAAAATGAAAATAAATTTTGTTCTGTGGCCATTTCTCTATAAGAATAATAATAAAATACAATATAATATTGGCTTAGAAGCCATATTTAAAATTTGAAAATAATAGTGATATCAGGTCAACTATAATAGAAAATATTAAAATCACTCATTATTTCGATGATTGTCGTCAATAATTTGATAAGTCCAATTTCCTTGAAAACGAGGTTACCATCCTTCAATTCCCGATTTTAGAAAATATAAAGGTTGTGAATTGGTTTAAGTTGAACTTCATGAGGCCGTAAAAATTTTAATTTCAAACGAATGGTGTTTTTTGAGTAATAACGGGATTTTAGGAGCTATCAGAAACTTCGTCAGCTGAAAAGTGCAAAATCTTTTGACTTGACTTTTTAAAGAGAGCCTGGGTTTTATAAGGAAAATGAAATTTAATTTCAGTAACACCAAACGAGGTTCATCTATATAACTCTTTAATCCAGCATTTTACTCTTTATATAAATTTATTGCATATCACATGTTCTGGGATAACGCTATGTAGTTTTTCAACATTTTTACACTTGTACTTACAGAAATATTACAGTAAGCATATAACATGTTTCATCAAAATGGTTTTACATAATTTAAAGAGTTGAAATTTAATTTGTTTTTTATTTTTGTAATCGGTAGGGAATAAAAAAGAGAGTTCTAATTTCTCTTTAATAATCTTTCCCTTTTTATAAAATTGGTGCAGGGATCGTCCCCATCCGAGAAGGGAAATATAACTTGGCCCCGCCCACTTCCCCCACACTCCGGTCACTCAGGTTTAACATATTGTATGCAACAATTCTTCCATTTCTTAATTTTTTTTTTTTTTATAAAAATGAAAACGTAAAAATTGTTTAAATTATTTTAAAACGATTTTAACCGGTCGAAGAATAGTTCACTATTGTTGTCCTTTTTAAAAGTTGAATTACCTGAAGATAAATTTTAAAATTGTATACAATTCGATTAGAACACAATAAAAAAAACAAAGAAAAACATTATATAATATATCGAAATCGTTACACCCAGGAAGATCTCAAAACAGTCAGTATCTTTCAAAAATTAAAGCAATTTAATCAGTTTTCAAAAGGTCGAAAACTAATTTGTCGGGAAGGAGTGGCTAAGGATTTCCATTGGCCGTAAGGCTAGTTGCACTCACGACTTTTGGCCGGCCGGCAAACTGCCGGTGAGTTGCCGGCGCCTGCTACTGCTATTACTAAAAAGTCGGTGTGTGTGCAACTAGCCTAAAAGATTATCAGATCCTGGCAGATCAGGAATAAGTATTATTTATTACCTTTTGAAAAAAAAAAAAAAAAAAA
Source organism: Euschistus heros (assembly GCA_003667255.2). Classification (NCBI taxonomy): domain Eukaryota; kingdom Metazoa; phylum Arthropoda; class Insecta; order Hemiptera; family Pentatomidae; genus Euschistus; species Euschistus heros. The sequence continues at coordinate 783,888 of RCWM02000331.1, read as the reverse complement.
AAAAATCGTCCATTGTAATCATTTAGATTGTCAATTTGAATTAGAGACAAAATATGTGCAGCTGGACAATAGTACGCTTCTATTGCATCTAATTACGTTATGATATACAGCTCAGATAACTAACCCCTAGAAAAATTGCATAATAAAAGATTCCTGGCTGTGGAGATGGATTTATTAAGATCAACTAGAATCGCAAGGTTTTAGGGAATCAAAAATGAGATTATTAGAGAAAGAATGAAAGTAGACATTTAGATGGGAAGCAGAGGGTATGAGAAGAAGGGCATTGCTTGTTGGAAGAAGTATTACTGGTCGGGGACTAACAGAAGAGAAAGCGATGGACTGAGAGGAGTAAAGGAGCCGACTTAGGGAGGAGTTAGCCCGAAGGAAACTTCGAATGGTGAAGAAAGAAGAAGGTGTAAAATAAAATATATTATATAGTTATTATATAAGAAGCCAATCATCGGTAAAAAGGCTACGGCCAATCATCCCTTCTTATACTAATGATGTGGATAAATATTAAATTCTTGCCATCAGATATCTTATTCTGATAAATAAAAATACCCAACCCCATTTAACTTATTCCTATCTCTCATTACGTCTTTTGGGAGACTTTTTTATTTATTGTTCGCCCTACCTTGCCTTCAGGCAATACAGGTTTAGGCAATATTAACTTTTAATATTGCCAAAATATCAATACTTATATACACAAAATAAATTATATAAACAATAACTGCACACAATAACAATAACTACTATAACAATAGCTTCAAAAAAATTACAATAATTACAACAAAATTACAAAATAATTACAATAATATATACAACAACAATTACATAATTAACAATAAAAATGTGGCAATGTAACAGAGAAATCCAATCTTAGGCTGCTCCAAAGTTTTCACCGTTTTCTTCAGTCCCTCCGCTGTCCGGCGGCCTCCCAGGAATATGCCCTCTCCTATTAAGATTGAAATGGGATGAACCAATTGCAGTCTTCCACCCGTATACAAAATTTTTGTAGTGTGGGTAGTTGTCTTCTGTGATTAGCTGAGGGAAATCATTCTCCGAGAGAACATATAGCCCAGTTTCCCTCAGTAGTTTGGCCCTCAGAGCTTCAAAAGCTATGCAATTTATAACGATGTGCTCGGCCGTTTCAGGAATTCCACATCTGGGGCATAAGGGATCTATGTCTACACCAAGACTATGGAGTTTAGCCCTAAAGCCCCCATGTCCTGTGAGGAATTGTGATATCCAGTAATCGGGGAGAACCCATTTGGCATACAAGCGAGCCTGAACGGAGGGAAAGTATTTTCTCAAGGTAGCACCTTTCGAAGTTGCCACCCATCGCTGGTTCCACATTTCTATAGAATCATCCCGAAGAACCTTTTTCCATTTTCTGGGCTCCGCTGTAAGTCTCAGTTGTAAATTCTCTGGAAGACCAACTGAGTCCCCTCTCTTAAATTTATCCTTGAATACCTCTTCTCGTAAGAAGAGATCAATAGGTATTCCTCCCGCTAATACTTGTACAGCCTCATGAGAAACACTTCTGTAAGACTTGGTTACCCTCATTAGAGTCGTTCGCTGGATGGTCGCCAACTTTCTTTTCTGCCGTTGTGAGAGATTCTGGTACCAGGCGGGAGTTGCGTATCTTAGAATACCCAGAATTACCCCTTTATAAATCGTAATTGTTGCTGGGTATCGAAGGCCCCAAAATGCACCCCCAACGCGGCTTAGACCGTTTAAAGCAAGTGCCACCCTACTTCTCAAATATTCCAAATGAGGGGTCACATTAAATTCTCTTCCGATTCTTATCCCAAGATAAGTGACTTCCTCACTGGGACGAATTCTGATACCTTCTATACCTATGTTTATTGGATGTGCCCTATCCGTCTTGCCTCTTAGTAGCATGGCCTGCGTCTTTGAAGCTGCCATTTTCAGCTTCTTACTCGCACACCATCGTCCTACAAGGGTGGCGCACCTTTGTGCCTCTTCTTTTATTCCAGCCCTGCTGTTGGATGCCACTATAACAGCTAGATCGTCGACATAGGCCGTTGAAGGGAACGCTCTTCTTCGAGGACACTTAGTATCTCATCAAAAACTAGCTTCCATAGCGCTGGACCAAGAACTGATCCTTGAGGGCATCCCCTTTCAATAGAAGCTTCTTTCTCATAAGAACTTCCTCGAATCTTTACTATCCTATTCTGAAGATAGCTACTTATGAGAGTATATAAGTTACTGGGAGCTTCGTATTTCTGGAGCTGTTGAAGTACACGGGGCCACCAGACGCTGTCAAAGGCAGAGGATATGTCAAAGAGCATCAACATGACATACCGCTCATTTCTCTTTTTGACGTCTGTACGAATTGTCAGTAGGGCATCCGTTGTTCCTTTACCTTTAGTAGAGCCAAATTGCCGTGGATGGCTCGCTTTTGTAAGTATCGGCTGCAGTCTTATCATAATGAGGTTCTCCAGTAGCTTGCTCATCACCGGAAGGAGACATATAGGTCTATATGACTTTGGAAGCTGCTTATCCTTGTCCCCTCCCTTGTACAGAAGTCTCAAATCTGCTATCTTCCAGCTTCTCGGAAAATATCCCCTATCTAGGCAGTCATTGACAATTCCTAATAATCTATCTTCAATATAGGGGATACTACTCTTTAAGATAGCAGCGTCTATAGAATCTAGCCCTGGAGCACGTCCGGTTTTCTGCCTTTCAACAGCAATACGAAGGTCGTGGATGTCCCATGAAGGGCAGAGGTCTGTACCAGGTGGGTATATCGTTGTGCGTCTTATATATTCTTCCTCTTCATTATCTTCGGACGGATCGTCTCTTGGATATGTCGCATCAATGTAAATGGTCGCTGCTTCTTCGAGGGTAGTTGCCTGAACATCTACATGCTTGAGGGCTGCCAGCGTTTGCATAGGAGTCAGCTTTCCCAGAGCAACTCTGTACGGGATACCCCATGGATTCTTCTTAGACTCTTCGACAATAAATTCATCTCAGGACTTCCGTTTTCGTAATCGCACTTCGTTTCGGTATGCCTTAGATTTAGCCTTGTACTCATTGCGAAGTGCAATACGCCTCTCATCACATCTACATCTCTGGTACAACCTCCGCGCCTTGTAAACTTCTCTCTTCATTGTTGTTAAGGCCGGTGTCCACCATGGAACTAATCGATTTCTATCCTTTCGCCGTTGGAGAGAAGTTTCAGCAGCGTCAAGAATGGCATTAGTTATTTTTGAGACTCTATAGTCCAAGTCGTCAGCACTTTCTGATTCCGCCATTTCCCAATCTTCATCGGCAATTTCTCCTTCCAGCATGCATCGAAAGACGCTCCAGTCGCTCCTTCGGGTAACGTAACCCTTGTCAATGACTTGATAACCTACCATAGCCTGCACTAGGCCAAATTCCAGGACTTTGTGGTCAGAACTAGTTTCAGACCTGAGGGTCCAGTCAACTATGTGCCCTACTAATGTCGGTGATGCCAACGTGACGTCAATCGAACTTTCACCCATTGGCCCTGAAAAAGTGGGAGTAGAAGAGACGCCATTAACTACTACCAGCTGGCTCCTTGCTATAAATTCACCTAGCTTAGCTCCTCGCCTGTCTGTTCGGATAGAGCCCCAAACCGTGTTCCAAGCGTTGGTATCCGAGCATAAAATCACATTTCTACTACTAGATGTGATCGTCTCCAAGACAGAAACAGCTTCTTCAATGTTACTTTCACTTGGCAGGTAAGCCGAAATCAACGTGAAAGAAACACTGCCCCACTTTACATAGCATGCGACACAGTCAGCCGTAGAATATTGTCTAAGATACATCACGTCAAGATTTGGATTGTTAACCACTATAGCAGCCCTAGGCCTCCTCTCTCCACTGCTTAGAGCTATAACTCTTGACGTGAGACCAAATCCCGTGACCAAGTTCCGACGGCTGGTCGGTTCCTGAATTGCCATGATGTCGTAGAGTTGAGAAAGAACTCGTAACTCGTCTGCTACTACTCTTCGGCGACCCATGTTGAGCTGGAGGATGGTAATCTTATTCATAATAAGTTCGTTTCGCTATTTCTTTGCACCACGTTAAGTGCACAGGGCACTCCCTACTTCCAGCCTTGTGTTTTGTTCTGCTGGGATCAGCATTTGCCCGTTTACAATTAATGCAAGTTGGGTCCACCATTGCTTTCTTCTCCGGGCACTCTTTCATTAGATGACCACTCGCTGCACACCAAATGCAAACCACCGAGTCCACAGTGCAAGTGGCCTTGGTGTGTTCATAGCCTTGGCACTTGGTGCAGCGAGGGGCGTCCAGGTAATCCTTAAATGTCATTGACCACAATCCTCCATCTAGACTTCCTATTTCCAACAGCTGAAAGCGGATCATTGGGTGCACTTCCAACACCCAATTCTTAGTTAAGCCGTTTCTGGCGATTGAGGAGAATAGTGGACGGAGATCTTCAATAACCAGGAGAGTTGGAACAGATTTTTCGGGTATTCTTTGCCACAAAAACCTAACTAGGTCTGCTGAGTCCCATGCGTGAGGCACACCCCTTACCTCAAGTTTAGGTTTTTTCCTCAGAGCTAGTTTTGCTTGTAGCCCGTTTTGGCGCAACTCCTGCCATCCAATGACTTTAGTTGCATGCGATTCATCTTCTAACCGAACTAGAATCGAGCCCGCTTTGGTCGCTCTAACTATAGAAGCATTAACACCTAAATTTGAGGGCGATGGAAGCCCATTTATGATATCCACAGGACTTTTCCCCGAGCCGCTGATTGTTAAGTAAGCTGGTCTTGACGTCTTGGACGGCTTTGAAGGCAGCGATTTAACAATATCTGCCAATGTCTTAGGTTTATTCTTCGGCAGAGATTTATCAGGCGGAGAATTCTCGATTATATTTTCCTCAATTTCTCTTCGGTCTTCATTAATTTTCTTCTCTTGCAATTTTGCTTTTCTCTTATTTCTTTTAGTCTTGTAAATCTCAAAGGATTCAGCTTCCTTCAGATTATTATCTTCATTAGCCGGCAGTTGCTTCTGTTCTGAAGATTCAACCTTGGCATGTAGGAGGCAGGAGGTTTCCATGTTTACCTCTGAATGGCCTTGAACGACCCTTGGTTGTGACTTCTCCATGATTTTACTTATTATCGTATTAACAACCATAGGAGACTCCAATGTTTCTTTCACCACTCTTTGAACAAGCGCCGAGACTGAATCTCCTTTGTTCTTCTCCTGAACCTTGACCTTGAAGTTTAAGGTTTCCAATATGCCCATTAATCGATCAATATTTTCATTGATATGTTTCCTGGTTACATTATTCATCTTTTTATCAAACTTTTGAATGAATGTACGTAAGTTTTCTTGAATTACCTTTGCTTCGTGTATACAGCTATCACTAAAGATTTCTCCGTTTTCTTCTTCAGCGTCAGACCCGTTCCTTGGTCTTTTAGCAGATGGGCCTGGGTCCTTAGCGATTGCTCTTCCAGGAGGATCCTCCTCCATTTTTTGAAAGGTTAATCTCTGCTAACCTCTGATCTTGTGTAACCTAACCTTAACGGTTTGACCTAATTTCACTAAACGTTGCTTTAAACGACTAAAATATGTCTTATTTTTACTGAAACCTTTAAACAATAACAATAAACAATGAATTAATATAAAAGAAAGGAAAAGAAACAAACAAAACACCAAAAACTGGATTCAATAACACAGAAGACAACAGCACGAAAATCCACACCGTCTTTTGGGAGACGTGTGTACATAGTACTTACTAGATACGAAGGAGCGGAGAGGGGGTAGAATCAGGTGGGAAATATTCCAGGAAAAGGTCCCCCCCCTGTCTCTGAGCACCAACTCCAATTTTCTCGACTTTAGTTTCCTTGTAGTCGTTTAAAACAATATTTTATTTTTATCTCTACATAGAAGGCCCTAATTGGTTTCACAGTGTTTATCATTAAAATAAGAAACAAATAACAAGCTTCGTCAAAATAAAACAGTTTATTTAAATAAAAAACTGGAGCGTCCTCTAGTAAGAGCATTTTAACCGTATTTGTACTTATCAAAGAGGAAAACTCTACTAGCGCCTATAAAAGTCATTGATTTATTCGAATTACGATCCTTACACATTTTAGTTTCGGTTTTTCTCTGAATTAACGTTTTCTTGTAAATAAGGGCCCCTGAAGGATGGTTGTTGTTATTCGAAAAGTTTTAATTTTTCTGTTTGGCGAGTTGGTGAAGTTTGCCGTGTGACCTAAATGGGCGCCATTTATCATTTAGAAGTTGGACGACTACCTTAAAAGGGTAAAAGGGAACGCTCAAAGAGTTCCTGTATTTCTTTACAAGTTTAATCAGCTCTATTGATAAGTCCCATCAATTTGTGAAGTTCCCGAATTGATTTCCTGGGCCAGATTTACTCCAAATTCTTTTTATATTAGTATTAACACATTTTTTTATTTATTTTTATTTTTTATTGAAACATATATTTGAACATGAAAAATAAATCCAGTAGACGTGAAGATTATGTTGTTTACTAGTTTATAAATTGTTTTATTGAATAAATATAACAAGCTGCTTCTTAAAGGGCAATGAATAATATGGAAGACAAAGAACCCATTCAAACACAATTTACAATTACATTAAATAAAAATAAAAATCCTCTAACTGTACAAGATAATAATATTTTTTAAAAAATAATAAAATACAAATATAAACAATAGTAATAATAAAGGAGCAGAAAAAAATTTAAATAAATTAAAAAGCACAATCGCATTATATATATACAATGTACACAGACATTCAAGGGAAACCCAAGACCGAGCCCAGGCCTCCAGTGATCCCAACGCTCTCAGACGCATCACCAGTTTGAAAATCTAGTGAAAGCTGAGAGGGAGCGACACAGTCCCTCAGGACTGGAGTAGAGAAACTGGTCATTGCCAGAACTCCAGTAACATATATTTATTACAATAGGTCTCGGGGCCATTGCTATTTTAATCTTCGAGGAGGGTTATAAGGATCTGTGGAGCTGGATGATGAATGTGCCAGAGGGTTGGGATGGTTGGAAAAGATTATGTTAGTATTTTTTTTTTTTTTTAAACAATTTATAGATATTTACAACTGTACATCAATATACATAAAGTAAATTTGAGGAAATGATTATAATGACATGCAAATCACTTGTGAAGAACTACTCACTAGTAGCACTTCAAAAAAATGATCTAAACTAGAAGGCCATCTTTTTTTCAGGCGCCTCGGTGGGTTATCAGGTATCGAATAAGAAGCAAATTGGGAGACTAATGGATTCGTGTGGGAGTGCAGTTTACTATGAAAAAATTGGTATCTGGTTTGGGCTAAATCAGCAACATATGGAACATTGAGGTCTTTATGGATAAGTTTATTCGTGACAAAGTAAAGAGCATTAAGGATTTTTCGAAGGATTTTGGATTGTAAGGATTGGATTCGAGAAGAATTGGATGGTTTAGTGGAGCCCCGAAGCTCAACTATGTCCATATAGGTCTAATATAAGTCTAATAAAAATGAGTCTCTTGTAATTTATTGGAAGCTTTGATCGTTTGTCTAGTAAATGTTGGAGTAGTCTATAACGACGGGCCGTTTCTTGTCGTTTTAGTCTTGTATGTGGATTTCAAGTGAGACGTTTGGAGATGTTAATAATAAAAAGTAAATTAGTTGTTAAGCAAATTCAAGGCATCAATTCACTTTCAGTTCATTGTTGAAAGTCCTTAGGCCATCTCTTTTCATAAGGGTTATGGGAAATCGAATGGGAAGCAAGTTGAGAAACTAGAGGGTGTGAGGAGTTCTGAATTCGATTATGAAAGTACAGTAATCTAGTTTAGGTTCAATCAGCGACATATGAAACATATACCTATTAGTAATACTCTACGGATAACTTTATTTGTGGTACAATTAATAGGATTGAGGTTTTTTCGAAGGATTTCCAGTCATGAGGAATAGATAGACAGGAGATTTATATTTTATTAATTGACATTATTGTATTTATTTAATTAAGATCAATCTAGTTTAGAGCATCCCCAAAAATCAACTTTGTATGTTGAAATAGGTTTGATTATAGTCATGTAACCTACTAATTTATTGGCATCTTTAAGCGTTTATGTATATTTCTTATTCTTATAAAAAAAAAACAGTTATTTTGTATAACAATATATCTCAAAGTAGCATATATACTTTTCATATACTTCAGATTATTGCTGGCCTATACAGCCAGAATTTAATCTGTTAGAGAAGCATTTGACATTCAGCACATATGTAAAGCTAGAGTTGGTCTTTCGATCAGGTGATTAATTCCAGGAAATTATTTGTCAAATAGCTATGATTACATTTTGCCCATCTTAGCTGACAGGCAACTCTGCGAATATTCCGCTCCTTATGTCCAAGTTTTTATCTCAAACAACATAGAAACGATTAAATTTCAGCTACAAATACAACTACATGAAGAACATTTGCCACCAGTTTTCCCAAAATGGTAGCCGCGGTGCGTTACGGCGAGCCGTATGCTTCAATTATTCGAAAGTAAAATTATAAAAGAGTTTCAGGTGCGAAGCTGGTTAAGAAAATATTTTTATGTAATTTTATGCAAGAGAATAGCAATAGATTTGCTAAACATGTTGCTACAATGGATTAGGAATGACCCTCCCTTTAAAATATTAGTAATAGCATATAATAAGATATGATAAAAAGGAGTAAATTTGAGGATGACAAAAATAAGAACTCAAAGAAACTAGGCATTAGGTATTTTAAAAGAAGCCTTGTGAGAAATGGAAGATTGCTCAGGAGGCCACGGGTATGGGTATAGTCAAACAACCTATATATATATATTATATATATATATATATATATATATATATATATATATATATATATATATATATATATATTTACTTTATATCCACGGGAGTTCTGGTCTCACAATCTTTTAAATTAAGTTAAAGAGTCACTGTAAATCTTTTGTTTTTTTCTATCCTCCTCATATGGCATTTTTTCACTGACTACAAATTAAACATTATAGCTTTGTTTATCAATAGTTCTAGAAAAGTTTTTTTTTCTTTAATATACATCGAGCTTTCCAAAAGCAAACTTATAATTTTTAAAAACAACAAGTCGTTTTATATTTGTCCTAAATTTATGCCCGTTGAATATCTTGTTATATTAACTTTAAAATTGTCTGGTTACAGAATGTAATTAATTATCTGCAACATTTGAAATACGTGTATTATTAAATATATGTATTACGAGTATGTTATTCAATTTCATTTCCTTTGACCAGGATGTTCATTATTGTTTTGTATATTTCAATGCCTTCATTATATATGTCAGATATTAATGAGTTATATATTAGCTACTTTCCTATTGCATTATATTTCTAAAAGAATGTTGACCAGATTTAGAATACATTAAAGCTTATTATTGAAGTTGGTAATGTACTTTAAAAAAAAATACATTCAATGCAAAATAAAAACTAATGAATTACCTGAAAGATAAAATGAAAAGTTGGATTTTTTTAAAATACCAGAAGAAAATAAAAAATTAATTGACAATATATTCAGATAATTGTTTATCAAATCATTTAGTGTCGGCTAAATAAATTACTGTATATCATCATATATATATATACATATATATATTTTTTAATCAATGAACTTCCTAATTATATAATTAATTTCTCTGTTTATGCAATATTATTGTATACTAGCATTCCTAGTTGTGGTTTCGTCCGCTCACCTAAGTATTTTAACTAATAATCAAAATTTTATTTAAGTATCGATAAAAATCTTATATTGTAGAAAGGATCCAAAAATGAAAAAAATTACATTTCGAGTTTTGTCTCCCGATATTATGAGAATGATATGATTGTCAGAGTTCGCAGTTCTGGATAGCCCTATATATTATTGACGGTGAGAAAAACAGTCAGTTCAAAGATCCACTTTACGTTTTGTAAGCCTGGCCTTCCGGTATGTTAGTTGCAATTGCTAAGTAACTTTAATTGGAAAATTTAATAGTTTGAATTGAAATAGTAGATCCATAAGAATCCTTGATATCCTAATGGGGTTCATCTAGTAGCTGTTGCAGTGAAAATGAAGCAATATTTCCACGCATAGCTGTAATTCTAAACACTGATTAAGTGTGTGAAGACGTTAAAACAAAACTGGACATCCATTTTGTAATCTAATGAACTGGTAGTCTAGATGGGCAGAGACTATTTATTATATTATTAGCGATATATCAGTCGATTTTCAAACTAATTGGGATCCACATGTTGCACAATATGTGTATCTCTTTTTGATAATAATTTAATTGAAAAAGAAGTAAACTTTATGATCAATTTTAAGTCGTAGATAACACAGTAACATTGTAGCCTCTCCTGCGGAATGCCACTCGCCACTCGATTTCAAATTTCACTGGAATCCACATATTTATTGCACTTTACATTACAATTTATTTTAATAAAATTTAAAATTTTAATGATAATAATAAAATTTCATATATTTAATTTATTAACTGTGTGAATTATTTTGAGCTTTATTTGAATTTGGCCTGTAAATATTAAATTATGTTATATTCTAACTGTGGGATGCAGTGTAGCGCAAATTGTAAGCAGTGAATTGTGGCCGCTGGGTGAATGTAGCCAGGAGGAGAGAATTGAAGCTTTTATCGTGTGACAACAACCCCGCCAATGTTCGTAGCTAACGTCAATATTTGCTTAGTATCTCAGAGCAATGTAAATTTCACATTAATGTCGCCATTTTAACATCCCCTCCAATCCATTCTTCCAATATTTTCAATTCAAAATATGGTAAATTTACACTTGAACATTTTATTCTGTTCTCTGTTATTCATTATATCAATACAATTCTATAAAAGGATACCAAACCATTTTTCGTTTGTGATCACTAACCACGAAAACTACAGAACCAATCTGTACCAAATTTTACCTAAGTCATCTTTATAGTTCAAGGAAGGTTTAGCAAATTTAAAATCTACTGATTTTCATTACTTTGTTATTGAAAAAGATATTATGTGTGCATAACAGTGAAGTTTGGAAATTTACCACTATGTAGCGTACGCCATCCTGCACTAACCTCTCGTGTTGAAAAAGGTACAACTTCCTCCCTTTCAAGAATATCCTGAACTCTTGCTCAACCTCCTTACTTACGAACATCCTTAGGCTAAGCATTTTATAAATAATATTTAAAAATAGAATGGTCGTTTCCAAATGACGTCGTTTGGAGCAAAATAGATAAAAGAGGGACATTTTTTGCCAACATTTAAGGTGCGAGGACAGGTGCGAGTATATCACTGAATAGGGAGTTTGATACCAGGAACACAACAGCAGCCGTCTTTTATTCAGATAAATTTTGTTGGTGATGACAACCATTATAGAGCCATTCGTTGTGGTTCCTTTCAAAATATCAAGACTGCATTGGTAGGCCAAATCCAGAAAATTCTTCATGAACATAACAAGTATATCGAGGACTTCAGAGCTCCTGCTGTGGCTGTTCCCAACGATCTACAATATCTCCAGGTAGTTAATAGGGCTGACAAAAAGCCTTCAAATGCTCACTGAGTTCATTACAATACTCCAACATCTAACGAACTTGCTGTCTTGATTGTTGGCCAGGTGTTTGAAAAGCGAGACATTTTTCTCTACAGCAGGGACAAGATACTGATAAGAATCAGTGAGTTCTATCGAGTGTATGATTGAAAAACGTTGAGAAGTGGAGAAAGGTTACAATTATATCCACTTGAAGGATGCCATAAGAAAAGCTGATGGTCTGGTATCGGAGCTGGGTAGGATGGTATTGCTGCCTCGAAGCTTCACTTGAGGATTGTTAGAATTAATTGTTATAAATTGTCAAATTTACTTATTAAAATTATTCTATGAATGGAATTCTTTAGGTTTATTTAAGTAATAATAATTATCATCGTTAAGCTTAACTTTTACTAATTTAGGTTGCCCTTAATCCTAATGATATCAAACCTTAGCGGAGCATGGGTACTTTCAGCTAGTATTTTATAATTTAAATTAAATTATTAATAAAGATTTAAATACGAGTATGTGGTGTAACATGAGGATCATAGTGAAGCACTGATCTAACTTTACAGTCTCTGTTCATCTGGATTACCAACGCATACATTAAAATTAAAAGTTTGATGTCTAACTATACTTGTACGTAATCTTCAACCACCTAATCAGTGCAATTTTAACCAGGTTTAAAATTACTGCAGTGTGTAAAACTATCATAAAGGAAATAATGCTTATTGATTGCATACTATTGGGTTGTTTCACATGAAATGTCCGTTTTCAAGGTAAAGGGATTTTAGTAAAAATACAATATGAAAACTTATTAAAGTATTTACCTTCTTTTTCTATTTTCCAAACTACATTTTTTAGATTTTTGAGCTTTGATCTGAAAACGCACTTTTAATTTCAGCATCATCTAAATTCCTGAAAAGGTGACATCTGCTTTCCAGATAAACACTAAGTTTTCCGACTGTGCATTTTTGGCCAATTTCAATTTAATGCGAATTCGTGGGTTCGGTTTTTCTATGGAAAACTTAGCACGTCATTCATTTACACCACCTTTATAGTTTCTAGCAGCCTCAGGGAACGGTATTCTAAATAATTTTTCATCAGGTTCTCTTTAGGGCACATCCAGGTTTGATTACAATAATACTCTCCTTACTTGATACGCTGTCCCGAAGTTACGAACAATTACTAGAGTTTCATTTGAATTAAAAAAATGTTTTCCAAATATTATCCATTTTTTCACTGCTATGGGTTATAAAAACTAGTCTAATAGACACATTTTTGAAGTTCTATCTAGTCTGATAACATCATAAGGAAGAGGTTAGCATTTTACTTTCCATGTGATCTTCACTTCCTCATCGAAAAATTACACTTTCCTATTATTATTCCTATTATTAAAAATTACACATTCGACGAATTATAATTTCCTAAAAATATAATTCACTGTTTTATTTTTTTGCTTTTTCTGGAAGCCTAAAGCAGTTTAATATAATATAAATAAAATTTCAAGCAAACTAGACTTTTTTTTTTAAATAATTGAAATTATAATACAAATTTAATAAAGTTATTATATAAATTTTTCGAAATAAAATTGAGTTGTTTTTAGCTTTAAATAGAATTTATCACTAACCTGTTACTAATGGAACAACTCCCTCCAGAACAATTAAATAATTTTTAAAATAGATAACTCTCTTCAACAAATTTTTAGACAGCAAATTAAAAACAAAACAAAAAACTTTAGTTATTTTAAAAGGAAAGTTTTGCTTGAACCAATCAGCAGAGATGATGTAGCGATGGTAACACTCATTCAACAAGGTTATCCCTTTAATGAAGGTTCAGATACCTACTTTGTTGATGTTAGGTGTGCCTCCAGATCATGCATGATCTCATAGCCGATTCATGGAGATATGGTGACAATGATTACACATAATCAGGAGTTAATCCAACTTGTGTAGAACAAGGTGATCTGTTGAGAACATGCCCTAATTGCTGGATTTCCATCACGTAAATTCACAGGACATTGATATTGGTCTATGTTATTAACATTTGTTTATTTATTACAAAATATAAACTATAATTTGTAAATAACTTTAATAAGTTTGATGTTTAAAGAAACATCTTTCTTTTAATGCCAGAGGTCGATGAATTGGCAGATATTAAGGTTTATTCATGATAAATATAATTTTTTTTGTTTTTTAAGGTTACTTTTGGAAGGATTGTCGAACATATGTTAATTTTTGGGTTGTGTTTTGGATGATAAATTTAAAACCTATAAATATTTTTATCCTTATTTAATCGATATTACATATAACAACTAACTATTCGGGAGGCAACTAGTAACAGTGACGTAATATATACATTCACCGTCATTCATTAAATAATGAATATGTATATATCCATGTGTGTATATGTAGGAACTTATCAGATAATATTCTATGTATAGTACAACTAAAAAAAAAGAAAAAAAGTAAATGTAATAAACTGAAATAGATAAGGGAAAATAAAAAGGAAACAACAATAGTTGTTAGCAAATACACTATGTCTATAGGAAATAGAACAAGTAGCACTACATCTTCTTTTCAAATGCCAGGGTGTAAATCAAATGGGAAGCAAGTTGGAATAAAAGTGAATTTCGTTTTTAACTGTTCCATATCAGCAACATACGGGGCATAAAGTTAAGGTCATTTTGTATTACCTGTCATTACTGATTTATGATATACAGAGGAGTATTGAGGATTTGGCAAAAGATTTTGAATTAAAGAGCCTTGAAATGGGATGAATCATAATCAGTCGAAGCTCAAAGGAAACAAAGAAACTTCGGATTATTGAGGATTTTGATTTATCAAGGTTCGAATTATTGAGGTGATTACTCACTGACTCGATATATTCAGGTTTTCCGATAAAAAAAATCGTTTTGTAGAGGTGTGAGCTAAGAAATCTTCGAGAATTCGATATATCGAGGTCTTCTTAACCAATCATTCGACATATCTAGAGGTAAAGATAACATAGGAATGGTAGGCAGGTTCAAGGGGAATAGGAAAACTTCGATATATCAAGGAATTCGCTATATTGAGGTTCCACTGTAATTTAAAACAAAATAGACCTAATAATTTTTATGTAGATAAGTCTTTTTTAATAAATTGGAAAATATTAACGTTTGTCAAGTAAGTGTAGGAATAGCCAAAATCCAGTAGCGGTTATTGTTTTTTTTTTCAGATTTTTATGAGACTTATTTAACGCCCCAAAACGAATTATTAATATTCAGCGATTTTTTAAAAAAAAGTATTCTTTTTTATCGCTGCAAGAAAATCAAAACCAAAAACAACTCATTTTTAGAAAAGATGATCATATAAATTTTAATAAAATATGTAATATTTTGGGCATGCGGAGGACTTAGATGTAACTGTTAAAAGCTTTACTCATTTCTTAACATTTTTGATGAAGTTATTTTTAAATTTTTATGTTATTTCTGAAGGGTACGATTTAATAAATAATTTAAAACCTTTTCCACTTTGATGAACATATTTCCTCTTTGCTGAATGTTCTTAAAACTATTTTCTGGTAGATCACTTAGGACTACGGAACGCGGAGTAGACCGACTATTGCACCATACTTTTAATGAACGGAGTGGAATTTTCAGGAAGATTCCTTTAGCTTAAGACCTTGGGAACTTCCGCTAGATTCTTTCTGACGGTCCTAAGTTGGAATTTTATGAATTTCTTCTACATTCAAGACTGCGAACTTAAAAACTGTTTTGAATATTTAAGGTGACGTGTTATTTCAAAATATAAAAATGTCAAATATAATTATTTTAATATCTAATATTTTTAAGATATATGTGTATGAAAGATATGTCGGTTTAAAGGTATAAAATATAACATTCACACACTCATTAAATGAGGATAAAAAATTAATACACAATTCAAGAACTTAATAATAATATCATGGAATACAGAATTTCCTATAAACGTTCTTAATAAGTTCCAGCTTACCCTAAACCAGCTTTTTCAGAAATTTGGTAATTTGAAGAGAATTAAATACTAACTGAAGATTTTTAGAAAGATATTAGATTGTAAGGATTATATATGAGACGAATTGGATTGTTTAAAGGAGCCCCAAAGCTCAACTCCGTATGACGAAAAAGGTCTAATTACTATCATAGAAATATAAATCTTTATTTATTAATCGGAATGCTTGAACGTTTGTCTACAAATGTTAAAGTTGTGGAAAACGACGGACAGTTTCTTGTCGTTGTTCTCTTTTAGGTAGACATGTCCATATGATGACATAAGTAGCAGATCTGTACAACAGGGATCAGTGGAATATTATGAAAGGATACTGCAGAACTGGAAGTCGTAGGCTTACGACGAAGGTTAATTATTGAAAAATACTTTTTAACGAAAATGACACTTTTGGATTTTGCCCTCTTGACCGTCAATGCTCATTTTTTAATTTTTTTTTTTCACTTACCCGTGATTCATTTGTCTATGTAAGATAAATTTTCAAATTAAATAGCTTAATCCTGCAGCCTGTTTATGGCCTTATGTTCTTTATTTATTTTTTTCCGCTTACCATATGACTTAAAATTTTTTAAATTTAATTAACAAAACAAAAGAAAAGAAAAAAAAAAAGCCTTTACTACTTACCCACGAAGGGTCTCGGGCTCAGTACTTAGGTAGGCTGTACTGTTTCTTAGCCAACGGTTGTGAAAGGAGCTGATTTGGCTAGAATTCACGCTCAACGGCCAAGTGTTTTCCCCAATTAAGGGTACAGTCGGAAACAGAAACAGAATGTTTATAAGGTTCATTTAATGGAGAAAAAAAAATTATTAATCGTAATTAAATCGTTATTATTTTTAACATGTGCATTTCTAAGGGAAATCTGTTTAATCCGAACCTGATGATGCAGGCAGAGTAATCCCATCTAGATTAGTGGGACTCTAAAATATATATTATTTATTCATACATTTCTATTAGAAGGAGATACCTTTAGGAACAAATTCACATTATGATACAACAATATTCTGGTCACTGTTTTTAATAAAACTTAACAAATAAATTTATAATAATTTAAATAATCAATTAAACAAAAAATTCATTACACCAAATACTAATTTCCTAAACTCCACTAAAAAAAAAAAAGAGCAATATTTTATACAATTAATTTTATAAATTACCTGAGGGAGCAATATATTACTATTGTTACTCAAAGTATTTATTGGTGAAGACCATTTGAAACCGCAGCTGTCGCGGTCAGTTGTGGCCTGTTTTTGCGGCCTCCTCTACACTCCGCTTTGTCCTCTTCATGACGGTTACTAGTTCCAAAACGGACGGGAATACTCAAAGTAGATTACTGTGATTTGTAAAAAAAAAAAATAATATATGTGAAATCGGAATTCTGATTGGATTTGGTAAGTATAGTTGTTTTATTTTAAAAAAAAATAATAATAAAAAAAAAACAACTGGGTTGTTCCAAAAGCCCTTAGGTTCGAGTATATAGTCCATTTATTGGAGTCAGCGTTAAAGGTCATATATCTCTCTAGAAGATTCCTTTTAAATATTTTCAGGCTCTCTGTTATCGCTGAGGTAAGGTTCAATGTCATTAATAAACTGTCATTAGTAAGGACTAGTCTGATATAGGTTTTGTAGAGTTGAATTTTAGTATTTCGTATTGAATAATACTCTTCAAAGTAAAATCCATTGATTCAACTACTTTCACCTATCTTTCTGCCATTAATTTGATTTGATGCGGTTAATACAACTTTAGTTTTCAGGCAAAGAACTATTCACAACCAATTTTTACGTCCTCGTGATTACCAAAGATCTGACCTATTTAAAAATGAGTCATTGGTCAAACAATAATACACTTCGAGTATTGAGGGAAGGAGAGTGGCTAAGGATGTCCTTCACCCTCAAAAAATATTACATCCTGGCAGATCTGAAAAACAGTATATTGTACCAACTTAAGGACAACTATGGCGGAATATGCCTCCGCCATCTAAAAATCTTTTGAAAAATATTATCCTCAAGGACAAGAATAGCAGAATATCGTTCGAATTGCTTAATAACCGTTAAATCCTGAAATATTTTAAAACAGTATCCTTAAGAACGGAAACTAATATATATTTGGCCCAAAGATGTCCTTCCGCCATCTTGAAATAGTATAAGGATGAAAACTAGTAAAATCGCGATATCTCGAATAATAAATAGTATCCTTAAGGATGAAAACTAATTATAAGTGGGGAAGGAGAGTGGGCAAGGATGTCTTTTGGCCGCAAAAAATCGTCAGATTCTGGCAGATCTGAACAACAGTATCATTGTGCTATTTTCTTTGTAAATAAAAAAAAAATAAACAGAGGATTAGAAAAAAAACACAATAATATAATGGTGCAAATGCTGTGCAGAATGATACGGAACATTTACTCCTAACTATGCCGTTCCATTGTCAAACAAGAAAGATGTGCTGGATCATTGTCTAGTTGCGAAATGACTGGGTTCGTGTTGACCAAATCGGGGTGCTTTGCACACGAAACTGAATACAATCTGTTTAGCTGTCTACAGTGAAGTTTTGATTCCATTGGGGCAGAAGGAACAAGCTCAGAAAGTAAAATGCCTCCGATGTTTCTCCAAGCACAAATCATCACTTTTTATCTAAACGAACCCAAGCGAAGATGTATTCCGATAGATAGCTGACTCTCGTTCTATACCACAGATTTACCGGATGCCTTTGTTCATAGAATTTTTGTTCTTTTTTTTTTGTTCTCACATTCCACGTGCATTTTCAAAAATCCAAACGATCCCATAAAACCAACTCAAGTCATTAGGAATCAAAGGAGAAGTCAAAGTTAACAACCAATGCATTGAACTCTTATGTTCTCATTTATTTTGTAACTCAATATGTAAATATTAATCCCATATCGCTGTCAGACTATTGCCCTATGTATTGCGCTCATATGTTATTCTTAGGGAAAATATAGACCCAGGACCAAGTTTATTTTCATAACAATTATAAAAACAAAATAATGAATTCTTTCATTATACCTAAGTTTTGGTTTAAATTACTCATTACAAGACTTATCTGTAGTAAAGATTAATAAAGCATTATCTGCGATCTTGGAGGCACTGCTTATTCCCAGGGGACCGAACAGAGCCAAGCCCCTTGGGCACTTGATATTGCGGTCTAATATTGGATACAATTATTGTCAGATTAAACGGCTATAGTTATTGGCAATGTTAAGACCTACACTGTGCTCTGCCCTGCCCAATAATGGCCGTATTAGGGGCTCTAGTTCACCATTAATGGCTCCCAACTTCCTATCATCCGGCTTAATTAGCAGTATGTGCCCCTTAATATTCACAATATCCATACACCTCCACTATCGATCGGTTAGGTGGTTTCTTCTTTTTTTTTTTTTTTTTTTTTTTAATTTTATTTATTGCGGCTTCACTGAATCTTCCAATCCTTCTCGGATCTAATCCTTTCAATGAAAATCGTTCGTGAAATCCTCAATGCTCCATATTATGTACCAAACAAACTTATCCAGGAAAATCTTAATGTTCCATATGTTGCAGATTTGGCCCAAATCAGATTCCTATCATTTTATAGTAAACTCCACACCCAGAAGAATTCACTAGTTTCCAAACTTGCTTCACACACAATTCCCAATAATCCTGTGAGGCATCTGAAAAGAATATGGCCAAGAGACCTTAAAAATGTAGAACTATTGAGGTTGTACATGCAGGGTTTGAAATCGATAATTTAAAAAAATAATAATAAAAAATCAAATCCGATCAAGATTTTTATCTGGAATTTTTAAAATAATTTGATGGTTTTTACTGAGATCGATTTTTATTTTTGAGATCATAAGTGATAAAAATCAAATTCTGATCATTATTTTTGAACAAAATTTTTACAATTAACATTAATAATAATTTTTGAGGAATTCCTTTCTAAATCAGAAAGTTGATTTTTCTAAATGATAATATCATGTAAATAATTAAAAAATAATATTGTATATAAACATATTAATCAATTTGTGTGTAAAAGGTGATTTTTATTTTCTGATCAACATTTTGTTTATCGCAATTTAATCATTATTATTTATGCAATACTCAGTAAGTGGTCATAATTTTTAAACGAATCGATAAACATAAAAAATCAATTGAAGTTTTTATTTATAAATCAGGAATGATTTTAAATTAAAAATCGAATATAATAATTATTATATGATTTTTCGGAAAAAATAATTATTGATTTCAAACCCTAGCTACATGTGAGTAGTTATTAACATGTTATTCGCATGTCATTGTAATCATTATTATTAAATTTAGTTGTGGTACAAGCTATACAGTTTTAAATAGCTAAAAAAATAAAAAAAATATATATACGTAGACGAAACGTCTGCATTCTGTATGTTTGTCTTTTTCGCACTACCGGGAATTTGAAGAAGAAGTCCAAACGGGTTTCAGTAAAAATGTTTAAGCAAATTTCTGTAATGATTCATTTTTTATTAATGTTTCAAAAACGTGTTATTCACTTTAATAGACCTAGTATAAATATAAAAGAATAATAGTTGTATATTCACGAAATTTTTTAAAACCTTTTTATTCTGTGGCTAAATATTTAAATTTATATTTCTATGAATAATTGATAAAGGAATACATACCAATATAAATTACAATTACACTCCCAATTTTAAACTAAAAAAAAGGAAATAAATAACAGTTTGACTCGTTTTGAAAATAGATAACTAAAAATGTATTAGTAGATGCAATCGTTGACTTGTAAATAATTTACATTTATTTTTATTTATTTATATATATATATATATATATATATATATATATATATATATATATATATATATATATATATATATATATATTCTCGGTTTCTTATAATGATAACATCGTAAGAGATGGGTTTATCACGGTTACTTGGCATGACGCATAATTTATTGGCATACAACTCATATCACACAATGTATTTATTAATTTCTATCTAATCAGTTAAAATGTTCTTGCAATTTTGAAATCAGATTCAGATTCAGTTCTTGCATAGTAAAAATTCCACTTAATATAATTTCTACTTTATCTAAAGATAACAGTTTGTTACTTTTATAGTAAATACAACTCAAAGCATTGTACCAAAAGATTGTATTTTTATTTTTTTTATTTTGTTGTTGTTCATTAGAGTTTTAGAGCGTAAAACATCTAGGTCATCAACGCTCAGTAAGTATAAAAATATTATATCATGATTTGAAGGTCCTTCTGGGCAGAACCCGACTGAGCCGAAGGCATGAAGTCAAGGAGCCAGGAGCCCACAGGGGACGGCCAGGAGTGTAGGAGACGCCCCAATCCCACATGTTTTGTTTTATTTATATATTTTGAATTTTTCAAAGATTGATCGGAGGATGTAGATAAAAACCATGTTTAAATCCTTACTACATCGGTACAATCCACCAATGTTTACAATATGTTATTCATGGAAAAGTCCACATCATCCCAATCCTCGGAGCTAAAACGCCCTGTGAGAAAGGTACGTCTCCCCACCCCCACCACAGCCCCAGGAACCCCGGGACACCAATCTCCCATCCCTCCTGCATTTTTTTTATTTTATCTCATTTGTAGAAAGTTCTCTTTTTTTTTTCTTTCTGTATATTTAACTATCATCTATGTATATATTATCGTTATTTTGTTTTATTTTATTGTTTCTCTGACCAAATTTATTTATTTCTGTACTTATTTGTTATTCTTAGAGACCCAGAATTGAATAGTTTTTCTATTCTGTTCCAGAAAGGCACACACACAAACACATACTTTTTTTTTTCTTTTTTCATAAAGGATTCCATTTTAATTATTAAATAGAAATGTAATCCGGGATCGCCGTCCTCTATGAACACACTTGAGTACTTGGTATTATCATATTAATTTAAGTGGGTATTAGGAATAATAAAGTTCTTAGAAATAGTTGAGGTAGTAGAGTTCTGTGAGACAGCAACTGCAGGTTTTCAGAACTCGTGGCAATAAAATCTAGACGATTCAGACGACTTCCGTAATTAAAACACTAAATCAAGGCGGTGCTTCTTTGAGGATTGAAGGTACCGAAGGAGACAGCTCCAGTGGATAGTTAGCCAACTAACTCACTGAATCTTCCCTTGAATTAAGGTGAAACGAGATATGGACTGATTTAAAAAGCATTTTTATTCGCTTTGAAGTCTATCCATAAGGTAAAAAGTAGCAGTAATAAATTTTAAAAGCAAATATTAGAGTCTATGCCTTTCTATAGAGTTATGTATGAGTTCTATGTAAATATTATATTATTTTTAAAGGATACACTAAATGGTACTTTGAATCTATGAGAGATGATAATTTTGAAATTGCCTGGTCTAGTCTCTAAAACGTTGCCTGACGAACGTATCTAATGTAAATTTTTATTTATTACAGATTAAATTATCGAATTAAAAAAATTAGGAAATTATAAGTTTTTAAACTATTGGAGAGTTAACTTCCTTAGTTAAAGAGAATAAATTGCTAACTATTAAATTTCCATACTATTGTTCCTGTAAATCCAGTTATGAATGAAATCTAATTTTATAGATATCACGTGTTATTGATTGCATGTAATGTAATAAATTGCTTGTAATAAAACTAAAAATCGATTTAGAATTCTTTTGAAATTGTCATGGTAACTCATTTTGACTGTCTTGTAAACTTACTCTATTTACAGATAAATACTGATACTATTACTGTACAGTTCTGGATAGATGATAGAGATTGCTAGAAATATCATTTATTTTTATAAGACAAAATCATATATTTATATATAAAAGAAATTGGCCTAAATAAAGATGATATTAAAAACAGAACAAACTATAGAAACAAAATTAAAGAGTGGGAAGTCTTCCAACACAAAGCAGCTACAAAAAGACAAGGGAGAAACTGAACGGCAGAAGAGAGATTCTATGTCCTCGACAAACTGAATACTGCTATAGACATCAACATAATCAAGAAGTTGAAAATCACTCAAAAATTATATTAGACAGGAAAAAGTAATTCAAATTTTTAGAACACATTAAATGATTCACTGAAAAAACTCGGCGTTTCCCTGGGCTGCTAGTAAATTTTATTATATAATTTACTTTTAATTCCATATATAAAGTATTTTATTTAGTTTATTTGTTTCTACAATTATCATTCTAATGTACTTTATATTATCATTTATTACATTTTATTTAATATATTTTATGAGGCTGTTTTATTTTTTATTTTTTTATTTATTTAATTTTATGTTTTACACCGTACATTTTGAAGAGAGGAGAAAGCGCAAATCAAACTTGGTGGCTTAAACGTGGTCCTTCCCATGCCTGTAACTAAAATAGTTATAAGATATATATAACAAGTTGTAACTGTATTATTTCTGTTCTTATTTGTTATTCTTAAGGGACCTTGTCTCAGAATAGAATTATTTTTATATTCTATTCATATATAATATTATATTATAATATATTACTAAGATATTTAAATCTATTAAAGTTATTTTCTTTCTTCTGGGATATTTTATCCTACAACCCCCATTACTATGACTATTCCCACCCCTCAAGAAGTAATTATTTCATTAAGGAGCGGAGTGGTTTAGAGGGCTGAAGTATTTGACTGCTAATATTTAGCTCCACCCCCCCCCCCTAGTAGTTTAATAACAAGTATTAAATTCCTCTGCTAATGAAGCAGGCCCAAGGACCTCGAGGAAGGAACCATGAAAAACCCAATAAGTGGCTGTAGCCGGATTGAACCAGCTGAGCAGCTTCTGCAACCTTTTAAACTCCTCACGAAACTTAGCTGGCTATCCCTTTTTGAAGTTAATGAAACGGCCAGAAATACTTGGAATTAATAAGAATCCTACATCTCCCGTTTCTCCTGGTTCCTTTCCTCCCTAACTTCAATTCAACTTTCAAGCATTTTGGAAACTTTTAATGGTAACATTTAAACTTAGTTATTTCAGATAAGACGGAAATAAGCGTTTTATGGATCAGTCAGCACGGGTTAAGGGAAATTCGCTGGTTGGAAAATATTTATCAATCAATTTAAAAAAACATATCATACAAACAATAATTGTCCTTACAAAAAAAAGTCTTGCTTCTACCTGTAACATACGAAATTTTCTCAACTATTCCACTTAAAAGAACTCAACGAAATTTATGGCAATACAAATGAATAACAAGAAATTAGTCACAAAGTTTAAAAAAAATTAAATATTTTGGTTAATTTATTAAACCTACTTGCCTGGAAAAATCATTGGAAATAGAGAGACTCCAAAAGTCCTGAAGATTTCTCTAGATAAGAACAAACTTATACAAAAACATTTATAACACAGAAAAATAGGAAAATACACACCACAGTTAATCCTGCAATTTTATATGGTAGTGAAACTTTGTCACTCAACAAAAAGCGCGATTTAGAGAACATCAATATAGAAGAAAGAAAAATTATACATAGGATCCTCTGTCTGCGAGAAACAGATTACTGCTACAGGCATCAACATAATCAAGAAGTCTAAAATCACTCAAAAATTGAATGAGACATCAGGAAAAAGCGGTTCAAATTTTAAGGACACATAAGATGGTTCCCTGAAAAAAGACTAAATCGCTAAATGGTCGAATACATTATTAAAATCAAACAGCCATAACAGAAATATAGAAGGACCTGTTGAAATTGGAAATGACGAACTTAGATATTTTTTAACTGAACATCTACAGGAAAAAGATTGTTAAATGGGATTTACTACCGTAGCAAACCATAAAAAATGTAAACCCGAATAGTTGGAAGAACGAAGAAGAGCGTTTGCCTAATTTATAAATCTAGTTTATTTTTGAACAGTTTTGATTGTTATGAGGCAAAATTTCAGTTGTCATCTCAACCACTTTGAAACTGCAATATTTTTATGTCATTAATTCATTATTGTTTGTCCGCTGGGGGATAAATTCTTTATGTATTCCAACTTGGGCAGGAAGAATAGTTTATCCTATAGGTTACAAGCATCTTCTAGTCCTAGCAGGAAGGTGGATGGGATGTTCAATTCAAATAGGAAATGGATCAAAATACTTGAGTAGTTATCATTAGTGTGTATTTTAACATTAGTTAAAAGAGCTTATTATTAATTAAAACTTATTATTATTCATAGAATAATGAAATCAATATTTTCATTGATATTGTAATAAATATAAATTTGCATCTTAAAATTAATTTTAAATAATTATTTTTTTAATAATTACTAACAAAAATAGTAACTCAAATTTCCTTATAATTATATCTCCGAACCGTGAGGAAAATTGGATTCAGTGTTCATAGTAGTTTGTTATATTTGAATATGATATGTTTGTTTCTTTTAAGTTATAAGTTTTGCCATAGTATGTTGAAACATGTATGTGCGATTTTGAAGATACGTAATAATATGTAGAATTTAATTTACACAATTTAAAAATCGTGATCATTGAATTATTTTTGCTTACATCAAGTAAACTGGTACTACTTACATAAGAATGTGCCACAGCGCTCTTGCTTCCTCTCCACTGGATTCTGCTTGTGGCGCAGATGAGAGAGCAGTGGATTCTTTTTTCTGGGATCTCTTTAAGCGTGACTGTCCATAGTGGGTGGGCAAGCTTAGTTCGGGGTTTCCCTGGGATGCTAGTAAATTTCATTGTATAATTTACTTTTAATTGCATTTATAATGCATTTTATTTAGTTTGTTTGTTTGTTTGCTGTCTCCGTTGTAGGTTGTTTATTTCTACAAATATTATTCTCATGTACTTTATATTACCATTTATTACATTTTATTTCATATATTTTATGAGGCTGTTTCTTTCTTTTCTTTTTTTCTTTATTTAGTTTTATGTTTTAAACCGTACATATTGTAATAATGGATTATTGTCATCCATATTACCCTTGAGTGAACCATCTTGTAATATCTATTCAGTTAAAAAAAAAAAATCATTAATATGTCAAAATAAATATATCATATGTCTATATATAATATGCCTATATATAATATATATAATATGTCAAATTATTATTATGTCAAATTATTAATAGGTAAAATAAAATAGTAATAAAAAAAAATTATTTTTATAGTTAATTAATCTTTTCTTTTATAACATGAACAATAAATAACTTTTCTGTCATTATATAATATTCTAATTGTTATTTAATTATTCGTGTGTGTTTTAGGTCATGTAATTACTGCCTTATGACAGTTTAAAGGAGAAATTGGCCATTAGCCATTTAAACGGGGATTTGTAATTATCAATGTTGTACCTGAAGGGTTAGATTTATGGAGGGATTGGACAAGGTTGGGCTGTCGGACCACTAATATACTGCTCATTGGTTGGGTGGGAGGGGTTGAGGTGGGGCAGGGGTACCTGCCGCATTTTAAACGATTCGATCCTCTTTTCTGTTATGTAATGAAAGGGTTGTGTGATGTGATTTAAAAATAACCTGTCGTATATTTTAGTATATTCTGTTGCTCTTTGGTACACTTCAATGATAGCAGTTTTCCATCAAGGATTTTTTTTTTTACCGTTTTTAGTCTAAATTAATATATATATTGCCATGTTTCATCATTTTTTTAGGTTATTATGTATGATAAATATCATTAAAATTTATTAGAAATTATTGTGGAACAGTAGGGAAATTTGATTAAGGGATTAAATATTATAAAAGGTTTTAGTTTCATTTTTTTTTTTTTTTATAAAACCTTTTTATAGTTTTAGAAACAACAAAAATGTTTAATAGGTAATTTGTATGTCTGATGTCACTTATTTTTTAAGGAGTTCCATTCTGTTAATAATGCAATGCTACTCTCAGTTTTGAATGTAAAATGGTTGGAAATGGTGATTCAAGAGCCTTCTCTGCAACGCATCCCACATGTGCTCAATAGGAATGAAGATAATGAAAGGGCAGATGGGAAATTTTCAGTTTTTTAAAACTTAAAATCACATTTCTATCTCTGTATACTCGTTCACGTCTGACATCGATACAATATCAGAAACGCTACATAGCAGTAAACATGACAGCATTCTAGGAGAATGCTGCTCCTCTTTTTGGCGTTCACTGCGCCAAATTCTTCTGAAGTGACATTGGCGTGTTACGTCTGCAGTTTCCAGCACAACTTGTAACTTGTAGGCCCAAATTCCCACAGTTGATTTGTAACATTTCTACAAGGGTTTTCGATTAATGGATGACAAAGTCGATAGAGGAAGAATTCCAGACCTCAACCGCATTGATTTATAATTGGAATGTGCAGTAAAGAAGGTTCTTGAATCATCATCCGCAGCCATTTTACCTTCAAAAACTCCGTACACGATTGCTATGGAGATAATTCTTCAAGAAAATAGTGACAATAGGTAAAGATAGAACAATATGAGTGTTCTTTAACCCGCCGCACAGTGGGCAAAAACACCAATCTAGGTGGACAAAAGTCAAGTCAAAAGTTTAGAATTTCTGAGTGCTTGACCTTTTTATTATTAGTTGGTAAGACACTTAATACTAATATTTCCTGCCATACAGTGTTTACAAATAAATAGTAAATGATTGAATCATTC
Source organism: Euschistus heros (assembly GCA_003667255.2). NCBI lineage: Eukaryota > Metazoa > Arthropoda > Insecta > Hemiptera > Pentatomidae > Euschistus > Euschistus heros. The sequence goes on along the minus strand of RCWM02000331.1, from coordinate 756,748 downwards.
CTGATTACACAAGTGCCTAATAACCAACAGTAGATTGTCTTTATTCGATGGTCATTTATTATGTTCAAGGTGTGTGTAGCTCAAAGTATTTTTGCTTTTATTCAACAATGAACATTGCTGAGACAGGTAAGACATTATATTTCCACATTCGTTATTGAATATACATTGGAATCTTCCTGTAGAGTTAATTTAGCAATTTGTAAATGTATGCCCCTATTCAATAACGAAAAACTATATAACCCCCAAGTTACCCCCAAGGATTCGTTTGTAGGGTTAGTTTCACCAATCCTTCTAGTATTTAAATTTTGCAAAGAATTTTTGCGATTTTTTGCGTTTTGGGTGATACATAATTTTTTTCAGGCAAAACACTCCGAGTCACGAGGAGAAAATTTTTTGAAGAGTGGGTTAAGTTTCCCCAAAAAAAACGCCTAGACCACTTGCTGAAATTTATTATTACTTCCGCTCATATTAACAATCAAGAAGATGTCGAGATTGAGCCTTTAAAAGTTAAAATTTCGCGTATTTCCGACAAAATTTCGGAAAGGTGGGACAAATGTCACAGAAAACTAGAAATTTTTTTCAAAAAATACTCTAGTTGGCTTGATTCAGATAACTTGGATTTCAGTATTTCAGTTATCTAACCTACTTGTCAACGCTCAGGACGCCCTAAAAAATGTTTCGAACAAGCTAGTGAGAAAACAAAAAAAAGAAAAGTCAGCGAGTTATTGAATGTAGACTGTAAAAAATTGAGTTACGCTGCACAGCACGCGCTTTATGTTTCTGGTAAGCGTGGTGCTTCCAAAGTTTTGAAAGAAGCATCTACTTCTCAACAGCTATCTTCTTCTACAAGAAAGTCGACCTCTACCAACATTCGATGTTTTTCCCCTGAAGAAGCTTTGGCTCTCTTTTTCGACTGCAATTTAACAAAGGCTTCATATTGCTTGCTAAGAAAAAAAGCGAAAGAAGTAGGTCATGATTTATATCCTCCCTACTACAGATTACAACATGCCAAAAAAGTTTGTTTTCCGGAAGAATATATTACAATTACCGAATGTAGGGCTGAATTGCCATTGCAGGCATTACTAAATATAACAACTCGGAGGCTATGTGAACTGCAACACCCTGTATTGAAGCAACTAGTTGACAAGGGAATTTATGAATATAATTTATACAGCAAATGGGGTTGCGATGGAATTGGGGGGCAGAGCAAATACAATCAAAAATTTTCGAATGACTCTAATGATGATGAAAATATTTTCATGTTCTCGCTGGTACCTATAAATTTGCAATCTTTGAATGGTCAATCCTGTGTATGGCAAAACAGAGTAGCCGGGTCAACTAGATATTGTCGCCCCATAAAATTTATGTTTCAAAAAGAAACGGTCTCTCTAATATATTCTGAAACAGAACTAATTAAACAAGAAATTCAAGTCTTAACACCTACCAAAGTTAATGTCGAAATAAGGAAATATCCGTCATACATAATTTGGCGTTAACTATGCTGGATGGTAAAGCATGTAACGCATTGACAGGCACAAAGTCGACTTAGACATGCTACATATGCAAAGCAACCCCAAAAGTATTTCAAGATCCGAGTTGCTCACTCCCACTACACTCCGAAGAAAATTATAGTTTTGGTTTGGCTACATTACATGGATGGATTCGGACTTTTGAATTCCTCCTAAACATTGCATATAGACTAACTTTGAAAGAACGGAAAAAAAACTTTGAAAACCGAGGAAGATCGAAAAGCATTTACTTTGAATAAGGCAAAGATTCAAAAAGAATTCAAAGTCCAGTTAGGTCTTAATGTAGACCAACCAAAACAAGGATTCGGCAACACCAATGATGGTAACATGGCTAGACGCTTTTTCAAATATTCGGATATAACTGCTTTTATCACTGGTTTAGATGAAGCTCTCATAAAGCGATTCGGGGTTATCCTTCAATGTCTTTCATCAGGATACGAAATCGATGTAGAAAAGTTCAACGAATACACGTCTGAAACCAAACGGCTCTACTTAGATTTGTATTCCTGGTACGGTGTGACTCCCACGATTCATAAAATCTTCGACCATAGCATTCAGATTATTGAAAATCAATATCTTCCAATTGGACAATTGACTGAAGAGGCTCAGGAAGCCAGAAACAAAGATTTTCGACGTTTCAGGGAACGGAATACGAGAAAAATTTCACGAATAGCAACAAATAGTGATTTGTTGACAATGCTATTAGTTTCATCGGACCCTATTGTTGCTTCACAACGAAAACCTGTAAAAAAAAATAAAATACCGTTAGATTGAGATGTGCTATATTTACTAAAGTGCTCTACTCCGAACGAACAATTTCCAACCTTAAATCATGAGAAACTAAATGATGACATGTCAGAGCCAGAGTTATCAGAGAAATCTAGATCATCATATTATGATACAAGTAAAGAAGATAATTAGTTGTTTGATAGTTATAATTTTTTTTTATTTATCTACCTGTGCTTAATTAACTTTAATAATTATTATAAATTAAGCCTAATTTTAGTTCTGTGATTGATTTAAATTCTATTTAATGTACATTGATTATTAAAAAAAAAATAATAAATACAAGTTTTACAATCTATAATTTAAAGTTTCCTAAATGATTTAAAATACATCATTAGCAGGTTCATACCGATAATTAACTTTGTTGTATTACTTTTCCCGTATTCTGGGACTTCAAACATTAAATGCAGGAAAGTTTTAGATTTTAGCCAATAAATTTGATTTTTGACCACTGTGCGCTTGCTAATCGTGTAAAAAAAATAATTAGATTTTTTTAATTATTATTCCCGCAATTTAGGACCCCAAAGGTTAAATATAGACTAGTTTCAGAATTTTGTCCACCTAAATCGGTCATATTGCCCACTGTGCGCCGTTGGTCGCTAGCCGATCTGGAACACCGTTAGTCGCTAGGTGAACATGATTTTCATAAAAAATGCAGTTTTATGTTGCCATATTGGTAGTTATAAATAGTAAATAAATGTCATCAAAATGTATCAATAATTGTAGTATGTAGCGTAAGGATTAAAAATACATTTTTACAAAGATATCCATTATTAAAAATAAAGTAAAAAATTAAATATTTTACTCTTTACATATAATATGTTATTCACCAGCTAGATCATTTTCTTCTATTTTTATACAATTATTACTAGTATATGTAGTACGTTCATTGCGAATGGGAATATAACACTTTTACAATCTTTTTTTGTTTTTATATTTTTTTTTTCTTGGACACATCCCACATAAGATTTCTACACTATTTTCTCTAGGTCACCCAGGCGTCTGATCTGTAATTCAAAGTCACAACGATTTATCAATTAATTATTTACTATTTATCTTCTCAACTGGTTTTATCCAATAATTCAAGTATTTTAGATCCACGACTCATTTAGAAATAATCACTAATCAATCGAAATTAAGAAATTCGAAAACTCGCTCATTAAAATGTCACGAATAAACTGCACGAGAGATAAGCTGATACTAAAGACTGGGAACATGGTTGATCGCGCGTGAGGAAATTCCTTATTTCTCGCAAGTTTCAGTAAAAATCTCCCAATCTCCAGGCCACCCGCATCCGGTTTTCTGAGAAACCAAATATTCTTATTCACAAATGTCATTAACTCAGCTATACTGAGGGAAAACGATGAAAGTTAAGTTCTGACGGATTTATTAAATATTTTTTAGAAGGGTGAGGGAAATGCTCACCTAGCGAATAATTTTAAAATTTTACCAACGTTATAAATATTTTAAACAAATAACATAAATAATATCATAGTTATTGATAAAAAAAAATATATTATTGATCTTATGCTAATGATATCTACATTACAGCTAAAAATTAGTAAGACGGCGATAGCAAAATAAAGACGAAAGCTTAGCAAGAACTACACTGAAACATAAATCATAAAGAAACAAAAGAAACATCGAAGAGGGAGAGAAAGGTTTCGGGACAAAGTTAAAAGTAGGTGGGCGGGTTGGACTGGATCCAGGGACAAGCTGGTCTTTCACTGATTAACACAGATGTCTTCCTACGAATGCTTCTTTCCACTCTCCTTAATGTAGATTTCCTTTCTTCTTTAATTAGAATTTTTTCATGAAATTGATTTTATTACTTTTAGAAGTTGCATATACTAGCTAGTTTATGCATAATAATATGAAGGAAACCAATTATAATATCTTATATGTTTTGTTTTTTAATAACATAAATACATATACGACTAAATTCTCACGGTTTGCTTTGATACCGTAAGATAATTCGATATATTACACAGAAAACGATATATAAGGACCTGACAATTAATATCGTATAAATGCGATACAATATAAAACTCCTCGTTTTAAACTACTCCAACATTTTCAGGACAAACGTTCCAAACTTCAGTTTAATTACAAAAGACTAACTCGCATGACAGTATTTAGGCTTAATTGGACATATTTAAGGCTTACTATCCTGTCTATACAATCCGTTTGGCTGGGAGATCCCTAGAATGAGAGTGGAATGTAAATAAATTGTAAATGTAGTTTTAACTTTTAATTTAATTTAGCTTTATTTTTATTTTTATTTTTATTCTTATTAAATTTATTTTTACATTATTTTTTTTAATTATTATTATTTTGTTTTATGTGTATATATATTTTTTTATTCATATATTTCACTTGTATGTATATTCTATATTCTATATTGTTTATGTATAGCTTAGTTCTTTTCTGTTTTATTTTATTTATTTATTTATTAATTTATTTTTTTTATTTTTTAATTATATATTTTTATATTATTTTCTTCTCTTATTGTACATAATGTGTGAATCTAATCATAAAGTCATTTATATTACTTATTGTCCACATTTGTGGCAGATTGTAATAATTACTCAATAAAAGTTTATTTAAAAAAAAGAAAAACACACACACTTCGCAATCCTTCGTAAAATCCACATTGGCTCTCATTATCAAAAATACACTTATCCATACTCATCATCATTTTCCATATGTTGCTAAATTGGCCCAAATCAGGTCCTGTATTTCTGTGATAAGGTTCATACCCGTCCGAATCTGCTTGTCTCCCCACTTGTTTCCAATTTGATTGCTAATATATATAATATTATAATTAAAAATTCGTATCTATTATTCTAGAAACCTTTTTGACTACGCAGTTGTAAATTATGGTATGTAATAAAAAACGTTACACACACACACACACACACACACACACACACACACACACACACACATATATATATATATATATATATATATATATATATATATATATATATATGTATATATATATATATATATATATATAGCTAAATAAAAGGTTCGCGGGACTGAGTTTTTAAAAAGAGATTTTATTGAGAAGTACATACATTATATCAAGCAAAAGCACAATTTATAGCCTAATACAAGGACTTCGTGTTGAACAAACTGTCATCACAACGTGTAGAAGCAGAGTGTCACCGAACGAAGGTGGGGGTGCCCCTTTTATACAATTATCTAGGAGAGGGGATAGTGTACATTTATTTATTTATCCCTTAATACCATTGGGTTTCTATAACTTCTCCCCCCCCCCCCCAAGTTCCGAGGTCTCCGATGGAACAAATATCTTAGTGTAAATAGGTAAGATTCTATACAATAAAAATAAAAGGTTTGTACCTTATACATTTCTCAATACCTTTTACACTAAGTCATAACATTGCAATAGATAACATTCTATAAACAAAAGGGATTGGACCTTATAATTTAAGTTTATACAAAAATAAAAGGATTATAACTTGTGTACTAAGTTTAGGATTTGTACTATCTATAGTTTTAAATAAAAAGATTAAACTCTGTACTGAAATACAACTATCAGCTTCCTATAAACAAAAGGATTAGACTTTGAACTTCCTGTTTATGAAGTCAGGATCTGTACACTTGCAAAATAAAAGGATTAAACCTTGCCCATCTCATCAATTGCCCACATCATCAAAATTCCTTACATGCTAAAGTACAATTTTCCTAACAACTAAAAGAGAATATTTCTTAATACTAAACAATACATTTTAATATCAATACATTATTTAAACAAAAGGAAAATAAAATAAGAGTCTTTGAATTACTTTCTTCTATTACAAATACTACTTTTAAATTCAAAATTACACAATTAAATTAAAATATTTTAAATCAAAGTAATAATTCAAACACTCTTCTAATTACAATTAATAACAATTTCAAAATAAAATATACCTTTCTCAATGATCAATCAAAATAATATTTCAAGACAAAATAATAGTATCTTAATATTTATTATAGTTCTCCAAAATATTAATTACAAAATAAATCAAACAGAATATTATCGTGAAATAAAATAATGCTTTGAATGATCTTTTACATTATTAACATGGAATATAATATTTCACAGCAAAATACAAAAGTCCGACTTTATTAAAATAAACTACAGCATTGTCAGTTTAATACAGATAATTCTTTTCAATATAACATAAACATTACTCCTAATACCATTATATTTATTATATTTAAAATAAAAGATTTTTAAGACATTTTAATATTGTTTAAATAAAATTAAATATTTTTAATCAGAATCATTATCTGAGTCATAGTTATCCGAGACATCCGAAATATTTACGCGAATGGATTCATTATCGTCGTCTGAAATATATTGTTTCTTTTTTCTCTTTTTTCTAGTGGGCCTTTTAATATTGTCAATATGGGTTTTAATCGGTCTCTTATCTTTCACTAGTACATTTACTTTTTTAAATTTGTCTCTACTCTTTATTTTGCTTGGGTATTTTTTAAATATTCTACATCTCCTAATTGTCGTTGAATATCCAAAGGGTCTTCTCTATTTTTATTTAATTTTTCAGTCCTTGTTTCTTTTTCGTCATTTATTTTGGATCTAATTAATTTATGTGGTAATTGTTGGTCCTTGTGATATTTTAATACGTATTGTTCCGTCAGGTCGGTGTTTTCGTCTGACTCTAATCTGGAGGTTCCGAAAGTAATTTCATTGGGCGTTAATTTTAATTTATTATTTAAGGTATTATTGTACGCTATTACCGCTAATCTTAATTTCTGCTGCATGGAACATTTATCTTTTTCTTTTCCTATTATTCTCAATAATTCGTTTAGGGTAGAGTGGACTCTGTTCAATAATCCCAAAGAGTTTGAGTGGCTGGCTGAAGTATAATGTAAGATAATATTATTTTCTTCACAAAACTGTTTTACTAAATTATTTTTTCATTTCCGTCCCTTGGTCTAATGATATTTGTAGAGGTGTGGGAAAGTATGTCATATAGTTAGTCAGTGCGTTACAAATATTAATTGCGTTCTTTGATTGTAGGGTTTGAGCAAATAAATGTTTCGAAAATGTGTCTACTGCTGTGAAAATTATTGCGTTGTTAAAATTAAAAATGTCAATCATTAATTCCTGAAACGGTCTTTCTGGTGTAGGTGTAATTTGAAATTTGGTCTTTATAGGTTTTCGGTCATATTTCGTAACTTTACAAGTTTCGCATTTATTAATATACTCCGCTATTTTATTTTGCATCCCTGGAAAATAATATTCTTTTTTAAGTTTTTCGAATGTTTCGTTTATACCCCTATGCTTTGTTTTGCCTAAATGATAATTATCTATAATTTCTATTTGTTCATTCGGATTTTCGACGTCATTTACAATTTGTTTATATTTTTTCAATTTAACCGATGGATATTCCGTTTCTATTATTTGTTGTATTGTTCTAAAATAATCGTCATATAAATTTTCGGTTATTTCGTTAGGTGATTTACAAATTATCCCGTATGTTTTATTAGGTTCGAGTATCTGTTCTAATAATGAAGCGATATCTGATTTAGCATAAATGTTTAATTCGTATCGGCGTTTTCCAAATGGTTTAGTGAAATTAATTTTTGTATTTCCCCTTTTTATAATTATTTGATTTTTTTCTATGTTTATACATTTTTCGGGTTCACAAATTCGTACTTGTTCGTTACTAGATTCCTGGGAATGGATTGTCTCTAAATCATCTTCCGGCGGTACTTCTAAGTCCTCTATTATCGCGTCATACTCGGAATTGTTTTCGTCCGCTATTTCCTGATTTAATAATTCTTCGACGTCCATTTCCTCCACGTCGCTATTATGATTCAATTCGTCGCTTCCCCTGGAAAGTGCATCGGCCACGTAATTTGTTTTTCCCTGAATGTGTTTAACTTCGAATTCAAATTCTTGTAATTTCCAAACCCACTTCATTATGCGCGTGTTACCATTTTTCATTGAAAAAATCCACGTTAAAGGTTTATGGTCCGTGCATAAAAGAAATTTTGTACCGTATAAATAAGGCTTAAAGTGTTGGGTTGCCCATACTACCGCTAGTAATTCTTTTTCTATTGAACTATAATTTAATTCCGCATTTTGTAATACTCGGGACGCGAATGCTACTGGGTGTTCTATTTCATTTTCGTCTTTTTGTGAGAGCACGGCTCCGATGGCTTTATTACTGGCGTCTGTAGTTAATATAAATGGTCGTTCCCAATCCGGATAATTTAAAATTGGTGTGTTACTCATCATTTCCGTTAGGGTTTGACATGCTTCTTTAATTTCCTTTGTGCCATAAATTTTTGTTTTTAATGAATTAGAAATCGGTCTGGTAATTTTTGCGTAATTTTTAATAAACTTTCTATAGTATCCCGTCATGCACAAAAATTGTCTGTCGTCTTTTCATTACGCGGAATGGGGAAATTTAAAATTGCTTCTATCTTTTTCTCGTCTGTTTTTAATCCGTCTGGGGTTACGATGTAGCCTAAAAAGTTTAATTCTGTTTTAAAAAATTCCGTTTTATCTAATTGTATTGATAGGTTATGTTCTTTTAGGGCTTCAAATACTCTTTTTAAATCTTTTAAATGTTCTTTTTCGTTTTTTGAGTAGACTATTATATCGTCGATGTAAATCATAGAATTGGGGATATTTTGTATCATCATCGTCATCGCTCTCTGAAAGGTTGGGGGTGCATTACACAAGCCAAAAGGCATACGTAGAAACTCAAAATGCCCATTTTCGGTGGAGAACGCGGTTTTAGCTATTGAATCTTTATCCATTTCAATTTGGTGAAATCCCGACGCGAGGTCTATGGTGGAAAATATTTTCGATCCCTTTAGTTTATTTAATAAATCTTCGATATTCGGTAGGGGAAATTTGTCTTTTACTGTAGCCTGATTTAGTTTCCTATAGTCTATCACCATTCTATTTTTTTTCTGTCCCGACGCGTCTGATTTTTTCGGTACGATCCAAAGCGGAGAATTATACGGCGATTTGCTAGGTCTTATGATATTACTTTTTAATAGTTTTTGAACTTCATCATTAATTTGTTTTTTAAATTGTTCCGGGTAACGGTAATTACGCGTATAAATTGGATTTTCATTCGTTGTTATTATTTTATGTTTTATTAACCCTGTTGATTTTAAATTCTCGTCGTCCCTATTTGGGCGCCAGCTAAATAAAAGGTTCGCGTATTTAAAATTTCCGAAATTAATTGTTCTCTAGTTCTCGTGTCTTGGTACTTTTTCTTTAAGAATTTTATTATTTCCTTTACTGTATTAAATTCCTTATCATATACGGCGACTTTAGCTTTCCCTGTTAATTTGTTTAAGATTGTTAAAACTAATTTGGCTTGGTTTGTATTTTTATGGGTATTATCATCTTTACAGTATAAATTACATAAAAATTCGCTATTTCTAATAAAATCAATTAGTTGTAACGGATTTCCGTCATATTCCGGGATTAATGCTAAATCATGATTTTTAATTTCTAGAGCCATATTATTTTCTTTTTTAATTAATGTTGAACCTGTTATTTTTAAGTTACTTAATTTTTCTTCCAAACCATTCATAAAGATAAATGCTAAATTTAAATTATTATACTTATTACTAACTTATATTTAAATTACAAAATTACTTAAAAATAAAAATAAAATTAATTATACTTTTTCTTGATACAACGTTGTCTTCGATGTCTTCTTGATGACGCTCCCTTTAGCTCCTTCCCGTCGGTTCTTTAGCAAGAGGTTGAAGGTCCTTTTGGTCAAGGTATTGGAATACCAAAGCGCTCCCAAAGACTTGAAGATCTGCTGATGTACTAATACTCAGCTCCCAATCTTCTCATGCCAATGGAAAGAGGTCTCGCTGTTCTGTACCTGAAATAAGATAGAACTGCCGCGAAGTTACGTTAACGCTTCCAAATGTCCCTGTTCGGGCGCCAGCTAAATAAAAGGTTCGCGGGACTGAGTTTTTAAAAAGAGATTTTATTGAGAAGTACATACATTATATCAAGCAAAAGCACAATTTATAGCCTAATACAAGGACTTCGTGTTGAACAAACTGTCATCACAACGTGTAGAAGCAGAGTATCACCGAACGAAGGTGGGGGTGCCCCTTTTATATAATTATCTAGGAGAGGGGATAGTGTACATTTATTTATTATCCCTTAATACCATTGGGTTTCTATAATATATATATATATATATATATATATATATATATATATATATATATATATATATATATATATATATATATATATATGTATACACACATTTTAATATGCATTTAATTTTTTATGAAAAATAGGCTCTTTGTAACATAAAATAAATTACGCGTAACTCTAGTATGACGGATCGACCTTTGGGGACATAGTATATAAGCGGAACCATAACTTAGCGTGATTACTTTACGACACTGCCTACTGAATTGTTAAAGGCCATTTTAGTTATGTGACATATCCCGACAGAGCTACTATTTTAATTTTTATCGTGAGCCGCAGCGGAGCGAATTTATTGGAGCCGTAAAGAGGGGTAAGGTATAGGTTCCGGGGTGTGACAGCGCATGGAGAATTTTCCGCCTCCTCGCCCTCACGAGATTTATTGCAATATAATTTCCAGCTCTATTATCCCCACCCCACCCCCTTGCGACGCCTTTAAAGTGTTGTTGCTCCTATCATCGCCGTTTATGACTGCCTCCAAACATCGAAGGCCTTGTCAACATCCCCCCTCCCTCTCCGCCTAAACAAACAATCCTCCTATTCTCCGCTAGGCCCTTTTATCTTATTCCATCCAATTTCTCTCCTCCTCTCTCAGCCGCCGGGTCGTAAATTTCCTCCGTCAACTACCTCCCCTTATTACTCTTCAAATTTACACTCAGGGATGAAGGATCTTTCGATAAAGAATTTCTAGGAAGCTAGTTAACTTCCTGGATGCACTTTTCTATTATACCTTATCTTTTTCTTACATTTGTTTGTTGAATGTTACATCAGTATATAAATTTTCATTAAGAAAATGCAACGGTTTCATATATATAATTAAATAAATAAAGGCTTAGCAAACCCGAAGGTTTGATGCCAACACCACAAACCGTCGACTGCACACTTCCCTCCAACCCACTCCTCCAAAACCAAAATCCCCAGGTCGGCCCTGACGCAATCCTCCCATCTTCGTCTCGGTCTACCCCTCGGTCGTTTACCCGATGGCTCAAAACTGATAACTTTTTTCGGAATTCGATCATTATTAAACCCGACGACTTTACATGCCCATTTTAAGCGTCGCGCTGCTATTACCTGAACCATTTTTACCGGATATAACTCGCGCAATTCCGCATTGTGAAGCCTTCTAAATTTTCTAATTTCTAAATTTTTCTGTTTCTTCATCCTTTTTTGGATCAAATTTTTTACGCAGTACTTTTTTTTTCGAAAACTTTAAGGCGTTGTTCCTCCCAATATGAAGAGAGAAAATAACTTGAGATAACATCGGGTAATTCTTGGAATGTTAAAATCAATTAATGAGGAAACCTGAAAACTACTATATTGAAAAGAACGCTGAAATTCAATGGAAACGTTATAAACAATTAAAATTAAATTATAGAAAAAGCCATAGGGATGATACTAAATAAATAAAATAATTTCAATAATTTAAGAATGCACATGAACACGGAATAATTTTCAAAGCAAAGTCATAAAAAAATTTCCAGGTGACAATACAAAACATACCAGCTGAAAATGTTCTAGCGAAAGGTAGAAAATTCAATGAAAGGAGAAGGGAGTAGCAGGGATATACGAAAGTTGTGATTTTTGCCTAGTACACATCTGCCATGTTCAAACAAACAAAATAAATAAATTAAAAAAAAAAAGAAAGGGAATTATACATTGCATTAATAAAAAATATATAAAGTATTTTACATTACTAGTACCGAAAGTGGCATTTTACGTTGCGAGACCGTGTTTGACTGGCGAGGCGAAGCCGAGCCCGTTAATTCGATCGAGCACCGTAAAATCACTTCCGGTACGAGTAATGTACGATACTTTTCATCACGAGGCAAAAACGCTTAACGCAGTTTTTAACTCGTGAATCTACATATTAAGATTTTAATAATTCATATTATTACACTAAATGATTGTTTTCCATTTTAATGATTATTTGTAACATCTGATTTAGAGAAATAACCGTAGACACGGGTTCGCAGCCCGGCAGATGACCTTAGGATTTTTTAAAGGGAGTAAAAAATCCTTGCTATGCCGTCCTTCGGAAGGGACGTAAAATGGGGGTCCCGAGCCTGTGCGATGTCAGGTACTCGTTAAAGATCCCTATCCTAATTATACCTGGATAGGCAAAATTTAGGACTCCCACCGTAGCATCGTCGGATTAGCCATAGCAGCATAAAGTGACGTTAAACGAAATAAACAAACAAACAATTAACCGTAGACAAGTTTAATTTAATATAATTACGTTTAATAACTGAAATGTAATAATTCAAAATACATTTATAAAAAGGAGTAAGTTTATATATTAATAAAAAAAAACTTCATTTTTATAGGGTCAGGTTAATATTAATTGTACAGTTTTGGTTGTTGGTAATGTTTAACCCATCAGTTAATGTTTTTTTATTTAGGTTCTTAATTTGCGTCTTTTTAATGGACACTTTATTCAAGCGTTGGTCCTCTTTACTGTCCTCATCTTCACTATCGGTGATAGGTATACTAACATCACTTCATCATTAACATGGTTAGGGTTAACACTTTCACTACAGCACCACTCACAAAACTTATTAAATTCTTCTTCGTATCTATTACGAGATTTCCCGGGCAATAACGAATCAGTTATTCCTTCAGCTTCTTTAATTAATTTTTGAGGGATGTTAAAGGCCATTTTCGCACACTAACAATGTAAAATTAAATTATAAACTAAAAGAAACGCTAGCGAACCTCGTGTTGGTAACAGTAAACACTGCTAGCTGCGAAAACTTTCCCGGCTAGACGTGTAAAATCATATGTTCGTTGTTTTACCTTGCTCTAAATTTTGAGATGTGTAAAGGCCTACTTTCCTTGCTCCCAGCTGTTATGGAAAGTATCTATTTTCCAATCCGAGTGATGTAAATTTATTTTATGCATCTCTAATATGTTTTTATCTTATTAGGAACTATTCCTATATTTATATATTTCTCTTTTATTGTCTTGGTGTCATGTATGTAGTATTATGTTCACTCTTGATAATGATTTATTATTTTATTGATGAGGTATAGTTGACTGTTAAGAATTTAGAGAAGTGGATAGTTGTGGTATGCAGGCATAAAGATACACAGCAATTAAAAAAAAAAAAAATAGGCATAAAATAAAAAAATAAAAAAAATTGGCAAAAATAATAATTAGGCATTACAAATTAAAAAAAAACTTTTTTTTTTATTGCTGTGTATCTTTATGACTGCATACCCCAACTATCCACTTCTCTAATTTATTTTTTATTTTTTTAATTAATTGTTTTCTTTAAGATAAAGTCCCTCTTTATTTATAAAGTAATGAAACGATAAGAAACTGCTCGTCAATACTTCAACATTTACTTGACAAAAATCTTACTAATATAACTGTGATTAGAGGTATTTGGACGTACGGGGTTGAGCTTTGAGGCTCCTCTAAACCATTTTATTCAATCCAATGCTCTTTACTTCGTTCCCAATAAACTTCTCCATAAAGATCCTAATGTTCCAGAAGCCTACTTCCTATCCTATCTAAAATATTAAGTATAAGGTACTTTGTTTATTTAATTTTTTTTTTATTACATATTACGAGACTCTTTACTTATTTTTATTTATTATTCACTTTTTTTTATTGTTCACTTTCTTTGTTTTTTGTTTCATATTGTACATATTGTGTGAATGGATCCATTAAGCCATCCATATTATTTATTGCCCACATTGAGGCAGATTGTAATACTTTCCTTAAATAAATTAAAAAAAAAAAAATGTTCCATATGTTGCTGATTTAGCCCAGACCAGGTACCTATCCTTTCATAGTAACCTCCATAACCACTCCAATCCACAAGTCTCCCAACTTCCCAGCATCCCACCCCATTCCTGACAATCCTCCGAGGCGTCTGAAACGAAGATGGCCTAGAGACCTTCTAGTGTAGAATTTTTATTGAAGTGCTACCGATGACTAGTTCTGTTCAAGTTGTGGCATGCTGTAATCGTTATCAACACATTTACTTGATATACAAATATTTTACCATCGTAAATTTCAATAAATAAAATTCAAATAAAAATAAAAAAAATATAAGTTACAACTTGTATTCTGATTCTTCCATACGAAAATATTTCAAAATTCAAATCATACTGAATAATGATAATAAAAATGAATGTATCTGAATAATGCCAGTTCTCAATAACATTTTAGAGACTAATACAAAGCTGGAGAGACTAGTAAGGAGTGGAGAAGATAGTATGCTATGGCTATGAGAATTTTCATTAACAGGATTAACAGTTGGAGAAGTGCCCTTATTAGGCGCTAGGAAGGGAAGAGGGCCTACCTGGATGGGGCTGCTGCCACCTTTAGCAGGAAATAAACACATTACACTGAGCCCTACCCCAGACCGCAGCCTACTGTCGTCTGTCTCTCTCAGCCTCGGGTATTTATCACTGGCTCCTAACCCAACTGTAATGTTTCATAACGTTATTATCGCCGAACCGCTAATGTTTACCTAGCATACATTATTTAGCTAAATAGCAATTTATTAATGTAAATTTTACAAAATCGGATCGCAAATTTAAAACGCCACAGCGTTGTAACATAATTGAAGGGTTTTGTTGATGAAGGGATTTGGTAACAAAATACAATTTTAAGTAACTCATGTTCAAAGTTTTTTGTTTTGTTTTTTTATTCACATTTTTCTTTAGAAAGAAAACGTTACATAGCCCCTTTATCTTCTTCATATCTCTTTTTCTAGTTGTTATGAAATACTCAGATTTTGCGACCTAACACAGAAGTGTTATAAATTTAAATGCAGAAGCATATACATTTTTCATCTAATGATCTGGATTTTATTTTTAAAAAATGTGAAATTACCCTTTCTTCCACTAGACTCTTCTATTGATAAGTTATTTTCAATATCTATTGGTATTTTTTTGTTACCTGTCTTGTTTCGAATGCTAAACATTTATAATTATTTCTTAATTCATACAAACATTTTAATCTAGTTTCTGAGCAAACAGAGTAACAATAGAAGTGGCAAATTATTCTTCGATTTCTATTTTTTTTTAATATTACATCATGCATACCTAAAGTAATTCCAGTGTTTGGTATCGGTAATTCGTTTTTTTTTTTTTTTTTTTTTTTTTTTTTTTTTTTTTTTTTTTTTTTAACTTTTATTGGAATAGATGTTACAATCTACCTCAGCAAAGGGATATAGTTATGAACTATTCACTCATACCATACAAATCCACACGAAAAAATTTTAAGTAGTAAAATATAAAAAGAAAACTAATAATTATTATAAAAATAAAACATAATTATCTTACAATCAACAAAAAAAATTAGTTTTGTGTTTTTAATAGTTATTACTTGAAATTTGCTCTCTCTCACTCTCTCTCTCTCTCTCTCTCTCTGTCTATATATATATATATATATGATATCCTTCTTGAGTTTTTTTAGTTTTGAGGGTGCTGAAATGGAATTCTAGGACTAAAAAAAGTTTCTATCACATTTTACAGTGTAAAACCTAAAATTTTTCAAGTGAAGTAAGTTCAATATATTTTTTTTTTCACAAGAACCGACATCGGATTCGAATTAAGCGTACAAAAGATCCCTTAAATATGAAATTTCATCCAAATAGAAAAATAAAAATTTGTAAGCTTCAAAATTTGCCTTACCAAATGGTAGGAAACTTTGATTTAAATTGATAAAAACATTAATTACGCTTAGACGGTTTAACGTATCAACTTTATTTTTTACACAAAATATAGGGTTGTAATACGCATGAAATGTATTTAGTTTCATCATCCTATCTGGTTTCAAACTTAAGTTAAAAATCAAAATGTTTTTCGGATTTTCCAATTTTTTTAATAAGTTTTGTTCATCGAATTTTACATTTATATACATCAAAAGAAAGCTGAGACTCTCCTCTTTCCAGCGATGCCAACCAGTGAATTGCGTGACAAAGTAATGGCGATTTAAAGGTATGTAACCAATAATCGAATTAAAAATTTCATTTTCCCCGAAGAGGGTGAAAAAAATGATATTTTTTGATTTTGTTGAATAAGCGTTTTTTAATGTTATTGAGGGTGCTGAATTAGAATCTGACGTCAATTTTTGTGTGAAAAAATCTATAGAGGTAGTTTGCTTGAAAAACTGATCATTTTTTTAGAATTTAATTAACCTAAACCAAAATCTATGGAGCAACTGTATTTTTCCTTTAATTCGCAATCAAAACTAAAAATATTGGTGTAAGAATCATGTCGATATCATTTTTTAAACTCGAGATAAAAAATAAACTAGTTTAATGCTGTTTTATTTTTTTTCTCGGCTCCTAGGGCCCATTGGTCGGAACGGCAAAATACGTGTCTAATATTTTTTGACCAGGAACCTCCAAACAAATTGCCAACAAGATCCGTGAGAGACTGAGTATGTCCTTCCCTTTGTTAGTGTAGTTTTGTATGATCTGCTTTAAACAATTTCCTTTTAGAATCACACAAATTCTTTTTCTCACACAGAGAAAAAAATACTGGGTTTTCATAGTGAACTTCTCAGAAAAAACCATTAGAATGGAAATTATTGTTTTCTTATCAATTTTCATCATAGATAAAAATCATAAATTTCTGTTGGTAACCCTCGCCTCCACTTTCACAAGGGGGTGGTTTGAAGGCTGGTTTACTTCAACTATACGTCTCGTAAACTGATGGGGAAAATTCGCACTATGTTTCTTTTATGTTAAACTTATTTTCTTGCATTTATAATGATTTTTTTAAAAACGTTTCTTCCCAATTACTAGAAATCTTTTTTTCTAGTTTACGGTTCAGTGTTTATTTTGTCGCTTTTAAAATTATTTGTGATATTCAATATTTTTCTTTGCAGAAAATGATTCCTTTTTGTTTCCTCAATTTCTTGTCAATTAAGGTTTCTTTGCAGAAGGGATATAAAGTTTGCTGAGAAGAAATTATCTGATCTAACGACTCATTAGCCGGAAGGAGGCCTCACACCCATCGGAATTAACTGCCTGCATAATCCAGCCAGTCGAACGGCAACCCAAGATAACGGAGCCAGTGTCTCAGCTAACTTATGGTGTAGTCCCAATGATTGTAGTTATCTTAAATAATGCTTCATCAATTAATTTCTTTGTTTGATAGTTACATTTTATTTTTTTAATATATACTATTATATAAAAGGACAAGCCATTTTTCGTTTGTGATCACTAACCACGAAAACTACTAAGCCAATCTGAACCAAAATTTAACCAGATTATAATTGTAGTACCAAAAAGGCTTAGCGTTAATAAAATATACTGATTTTGAAATAATTTTTTATTAAAGAAGCGATAATATGTGGATAATAGGGAAGTTTGAAAATTGGCCGATAGGTGGCGAGGGCTGTTCTTCACGAGAGGTTACAAAGGTACGGTGTTATATAGAGCTTGAAATGGATAATTTAATTATTTTAAATTAAATTATTATAACAGAGTTAAATACCTGGTGTGACACGTGGATCCCAGTGAAGTTTGAAAATCGACCGGATATATGGTCAGCGTTATTCCGCAATTGAGTTTTTACAATGTGTAAACAACTGAACCGATCTGTAACTAATTTTGACATAATCTTCATAGTTTTAGGAAGGCTTAGCAGTAATAAAAATAACCAAAATACTGTATACAATTATAAAAATTTAATTGTATAATGTTGAATTGTAGAAACAGGGTTTGCCACAATTTCAAATACTTTTATGGTTAATTATTACGAAATAAAAATTCCGATCCTTTGTTTTTAAAATTGCATGTCAAAATATGAATTATGGGCCTCTAGTTGTCTGCACTGATAAAACAGCCTATTATGTGCAGGTTTCTTAGTTGTCTCTGTCTATCTGGATCACCAACTCATCCATTTTTTTTTTTTTTTATATACATATATTGAAATTTACAACTGTACAAAATATGTACATCAAGTAAATGTATTGACAGCGATTACAATAACATGTTAAAACTTGAATGAACTACTCACCAGTAGCACTTTATTAAAAATTATACACTAGGTCTCTAGGCCATCTTCTTTTCAAACGCCTCGTCCGATTTTCAGGATATTTTCGTATCTGGTGTGGGTTAAATCAGCAACTTAATTAAGTTGCTTAATGGAAAATTAAGATCTTCATGGATAAGTTTATTGGTGACAAAGTAAGGAGCATTGAAGAATTTTCGAAGGATTTTAGATTGTAAGGATTGAATACGAGATGAATTTGATGGATAAGTTGAGCCCCAAAAAATCAACTCCGTACGTCCAAATAGGTCTAATCACAGTCATGTATATGAGTCTTTTGTAATTAATTGGGAGCTTTGAACGTTTGTCTAGTAAATGTTGAAGTAGTAACGACGGGCAGTTTCTTGTCTTTTGTAAGTTTTGTAACTCATCCATTAAAATTAAAAATAAAAATGGATTTTAAATTTTTTTTTTATGTGAACTTCAATCACCTGATCTGTACAATGGTACCACGTTAAAAATTACTGCTATGAGTGGAAATATCATTGAAGAAATAATGCTAAATTGCATACTACAATACAAGATTTTTATCGATAAAACTTCAATATTAGTTAAAATTATCTTAATCCTTTACCTATTGGAGCTAAACTGCGACGAGGATAGCGTGTTAGTCTATAAAGGTGGTAAAGATTTATACATTTGCTCTAAAGCAAGGTATAACATGACCTGCGCAAATTACTTTGGCTTATATGGGGAGTTGTGTTTGTGAAGATTTATAGAGGATAGGTAAAAAGCTTCGCTAGTGGAGATTAACACCCAGAACAACATATGACAAATACACAATTTAGCAGTACTCTATACACACACAAACTTAAGGTCAGATACGGTTTATATCTCAGGATCACCTTTCCTGTTCACCTTTCCTGGAACAACAGGTTGTTCCGAGGTAATGAGGCCTTTTGTGAACTCGAAAAAAAAAAACCTTTTACTCCAGCTAATATTACACAAGGAGCAAGATGAATGTGTATACACCATGGAAATGTGATCCAAAGTTACAACAGTAACATGAAAAAAATACACATTAAGTATCTCTTTAAAAATTCTACTATACATAAGGCCCCTAGGCCAGTTTTTTTTTTTCAGATGCTTCGGTGGTTGCACCGGTAGCGGTGATAAAAAAGAGGAGAAAAAAAAAAGTTGATTTCAGAACGTTCATAAAAGACAAAGAAATTATAAAGGTACTACTTTAAATTAAAGTCCACTGAGTGTGGATTCGGTTAAGGATCTTCAACTTTTGAATTTGTATAAATATCCTTCAAAAAATATTTTACTTTCCATTACCTGTGGCCACCTGTGAATCAGCGAAGTAAAGTTTCTTCAATTCACAGAAAAGAGCACGTGTAAGCACCCCCTTCCAGCAGTCCTCCTACCTCTCCCCCCTCTTCCACTCAGGACCAGGGTTTTCAATAGGCGTAGAAGTGAAAATCACCTCTCAGGTGCGCCGCGACTGCTAATATCAGTTATTTTAATTCAACAAACTTTCATTAACTAATCATTAACTGCCTCCTATTTCATTCATTTATATTGATAAATAATTAGTTTTTTTTTAATCTATATAAATGTCGAGAAAAAAATTAGGTTTGCAATATATTAAATCCACCAGAGTGCAGGAATTGCTACAGTGGGAATATCCCTAACTAATTATCAGAATATGTAATTTTGGCTTTTTTCTCAGCTTATATTTTTGGCACCGCATTGCAATTATTAATACCAAATGTTTTTTATCCTCTTTAAATTTATATTTAGTCATAGAGCTTTTCATAGATATGCTCCTGAACGTTTTCTACTCTTTCATTAAACATTTTTTTTTTCGTTTTCAAAATAGAGCTTTTCATAATGTCCTCAAATGTATAAAACTAAATAAATACAATAATGAAATTTAGTATTGACACATAAAAAATAAAAGTAATGAAAAAAATTGTGATCAATTCTGGAAGAATTTTACAAAAAACAGTTTAGTTGTTCAACTATTTTATTGAATGAGATTTAATTTTTAATATTTCTTTTTAAGGCATAACTCTATGTGCATGTCCATATCAGTTGAGGGTCGGGATGGACATGTACTTGTTACCTTGTGAGGGAAATCACAGTTATCCTGAAGATGGTGCAATGTACTCCGAAACTTTTTTTTTTTCTCCTAGCTTGCATTTTCAGGCATACGGGGTTTTGACGGCAGCGGTTTCAACATGTACTCCGAAACATGTTGAAGAAAATAAAAGATAAATAGGAGTTATGCCTTAAAAAGAAATATTAAGGTTTAGTTGTTTTTAAATCTGACCCCCCCCCCCCCCACAAAAAAAAAAAAAAATGAAAATTAAATCAGTGATGTTTCAGCCTTATAAAAGTGTTGGTATATAGGTATGTAACTCCGATATAAAACTTGACGAAAATCGGTTGAATTGTTTTATAAGTCCGAATCCCCCCCCCAACACCCCGCCAAAAGTTACCTCAATTCAGTGATGTTTCATCCGTATAAAAGTGTTGGTACATTAATATATAACTCCTAAAAATTAAAAAAAAAAAAAAAAAAAAAAAAAAATTATGTGTGACGGTCGTAAGGAACCTCCCATAATTTAATGTTTATTGCAACACCAGAGCCTAACCTAAACGGCTAGTTTTACTAATCAGTTGTGTACATCTAAAAATAATCAAATATGGAGTCCAGGAGCTTTTAAAAAATACGAACCATTTTAAAAACGAGTGACGGTCGTGAGTAAGAAAAAGTACGAGGAAGAAAATTTACCCTGGATTGATGAAAATCTTAGAAAATACACAAAAAAATGTCTACTAAACACATCACTTATGAAGATAACCTCACGAATTACTCTGTAGATAGCAATAATTAGCACTAGCTTATTCTAGTAGAGAATATTTAAATAACTATTTAGTGTGACGTCGTGAGGCCAAACCGAGGGACAAAAAGAAAACGGAATTTTTAGTTTCCCTTTATAGTTTAAAAATGTTTAAAAGCATGTTAATTTATTCTTCGATATAGGGACAAGTGAAAGTTATGAGTTTATAAGCCTTTTTGTAGCTATAAAAAAATAATAAAAATATTTTTCGAAACAAGGCTGTATGCACCAACTTTAAGGGATCGATGTACGTTCAAATTCACCAAAAATATTGATTTGGAAGTTTTAGTTCCATCTTAAGTCCAGCAGGACAGTGAAAAATCACTGCCATGAGAATAACCCTCATACAGGTAGCGCGAGTAACAGAAGGTTAAAAAAGTTCCTAAAAGATATTTAAAAATAGTAGAAAATATTATTTTTTTTTTTTACATTAATATGTTATTCGGCTGGTTGTCTATACATTTTTTAGTTTAACCCTAAAAATGTACCATTTTGACGCACTCCGCTCTGTTGGCGTTGCTAGGACCTGCCGTTTTGGAGCTATTTTGCTTTGAACGAATGAAGTCACGTTTGGCACCCCTATAACCCCTCAACATTGTGTATTTTGAATAATCATAAATTGTTAATTTAATTAATTATTTAAATAATTTGATTCTAATATGTAAATTGGTAAAAACAGTAGGTTATTGATATACATATACCCAGTCAAAGAGAATTTTTTTTTTAATATGAATTTCATTTCTTTTAAAGTTCCTTTTTTTTTTTTTTTAATCAGGAGACAAATTGCGATCAATTCATTGATTTTAGTTTGTTTTTTTTGTATTTTTTATTAATGCTAAGCATACATCTGGTATTCCTCACGACATTAGGTACGCTGCTCATTATGTAATTACAACTGACTAGCGATCCCCGATGGGCAAAGATATTTATAGATCAAGGCTCTCTGTGGTCAATACTACGCTTCAAATAGATGACTAATAAAACTACAATTACAGAGTTGTTTAATAACAAGCGAGTAATTATTCATCTATTAATTACAGACCTCTTTAGCCGTACACTAATGTTGTTATGAATTTTATTAGCATATTTATTAACATTATTAGCTTTTGATCGTCGAAACGTCTTGTAATATGGAAGAGATAATTGTGATCAAACTGTATTTTCTTATGCATGATAAAGGTTTAATTATTGATTCACTAAGTTTACCAATTGAAATGTTCAATCATTACACCAATAATATATCAAAAATCTTCTATAGCTAACCATGAGGGAGAAAGATTTAATAATATCAGCCTACATTTTGTTTTCAGGTTTTAAGTTCAATTATATTTACCTTTGTTTTTTTATAATAATTATTATAATAATGCTTAATTTACGTATTTAAAACTTAGGAATTCATTTAAGTATACACGTGAATAGGTTTTACATTTTTAAGTTGTTCTTCAAACAGTAGTTTAAATTGATATTCAGTTTAAAATATGTTCCAAACTGCAGTAAAATACATATTTTAAATATTCACATATTTTCTTATATATGTATGTATACACACACACACACACACACACACACACACACACACACACACACACACACACACATATACATATATATATATATATATATATATATTATATATATATATATATATATATATATTTGTATATATTTTATAATATTTAGGCTTATACTATGATTATTTTTATAAAAAGTATTGTACTGGAAATTGGCTAACCAAGCCCTTTTTATTTTTCCTAAACCCTTAGATTTTTTTTTTTCCTTTTCATCGTTAATTAGAATTACCAGGGTGTGTTTTAATGATGGTACCTAAACCGTTAATTAATTTTAGTAATCTCAGAACGAAATATAATATTTTTTTTATTTAATTTTTTTTCTTAGTTTAAATTTTAACGATGGCCCTTGATCGTAAATTAGCAAATCTTTTATTATATTTAAATGTTTTCAAATTTATGGTAATGAATATATTACTTTTAATGATTAATTTATCAAAAGCATGTGTTGTTTAATGATTGGAATTGATGTGGATTATATCAATAAAATAAATTTTTTAGTCATTTATTATACCCGTAATTATTTTTTATATTCGTTATAGATATTTAAATATCTTATTGCACCTTTAATTTATTTATTATTATTATTATATAAATTAATATATAAAATACATAGACATAATACCATACCTAGATAATATCCTAGATCTTGTCCCCTCGAGGTAAGATCGTGTGTCCCTTATTACTAGACATATCATACCACCCCACGACTCCACTAATGATGACATCTATCTAGCAACTTGCTAACTGTCGATATAATATCATTCATATTACTGCATACTGAATACTAGAGTTCATTTGAAGTCTTAGAATAATCAATTTTAAAAAGTCCTTAATTTTATTACTTTGTAACAATACTAATCTCAGTGCGGAAGATCTTCCAATAATATCTGTATCTTTTTTTCGAACAAAAAAAAACAATATGTTTGATATAGATATGTCTTTTGAGTCTATAATATATATATATATTTTTTTTTTTCTTCGTCCTGGCAAAAACGTAGTAACGTTTTTTCACGGAATGAAAATTTGTTACAGTCTCCTCGTCAGAAGCAGCAGATTATAGACAGACATTTACATGATCTATTGTTCTTCCTAGTCAGAAAAAAATTGAGTTTTTCCCCCTATAATAGTGCCCCTATGAAAGAGGCGTGTATTAGATTGAAATACATCACGTCCCGTGCACTGTGCATAAATGATAAATTTTCATTAGCGATATTGATGAGTATTGGATATATATGTTGACATTGGATATAAGGAACTAACCAAATTAAAAGTAGAAGATTATCTAATTAAAAATTACTAAAAAAACTAACTAAACTAAAAATTAACAAAATAAATATATACAACGACTGAAAAGAAAAAATAAACCCTATTTCTCCCGGACTTGGAAAACAGTATATCATGGATATATATATATATATATATATATATATATATATATATATATATATATATATATATTTTTTTTTTTTTTTTTTATTATTTTTTTTTTCAAGCAAGGTTCTTGAGGTTCAGTCAATAAATAAAAACAACTGTTTTGCGACGTTTCGAGACTATAACGTTCTCGTAATCATGCCCTGCATCTTAGTAAAAATGTCCTTGCGAGTTTTATGTTAGATTTCTGAAAATGCTTCATCACTGTGATTGCGTCTGGACCGTAGATTATCATCCTAAAAATCCCATTCTTCCGCTATAGATATGTTTAATTAGGTTCTTGTGGATCAGTCAATAAATGCCAAAATATATATTTTTATTTATTAACTGAACCTCAAGTACATTATTAAACATCTAATAGTAACAGTCAAGAAATTATCCATATATATATAATGTATATATATATATATATATATATATATATATATATATATATATATATATATATATATATATATATATATATATATATATATATATATATATATATATATATATATATATATATATATATATATATATATATATATATATATATATATATATATATATATATATATATATACCTGAAAAAACTGTCAGCAAATGTTTGATTCGTGCAACAGCATCGCAGCAAGAGCTTGTCCAAAAACCAACAAAACTTAAAAAAAAAAATAAAAAAAAAAAAAAATAGATAAATTGACTTTATCCGTTCAAACCGATATAGCTCCTAAACGGTAGGTCCTTGTGACAAATGTTGTATTACAAAAAATATTCTCCATTATTTTTCTGATAGGAAAACTATTTTGAAGTTTTCGATCCGAGCAACACCTAAAGAGCTGTAGTGTGTCGATATATTACATTTTTGAGAGTAGAAAAAGAGTTTCACCCTAGGTTGGCAGGGCGATGCTTTAAGTTACAAATAAAAAGAGCTATTTTCTGAGTCAGAAGACATATCATATTATGCTATTAAATACTTATAAGTTCAAATTATGCTTTTTACTTAAACTAGCTTTGGTCTCCCCGAATATCCAAATCGCTTAATAATGTTGATACGTGACAGATCTAATACCTAACTCCCACCATTTTGCCGACCGAGTCCAGCGGTACACCCCCGCCGGCAGGTAGCCTTCCCCACCCGCTGACAGGTGAAGCCCAGAGGGGACTCATTACCCCTGCCGATTCAGCAGAGAGCGCGGAGCGGGTATAATGGTGCGGTCCGCAGGTGGATAGTTAGTTAGTTCCCTGTCTCCACTAATGGCCTCCTCTTCCAATCTGTCTCGTCTCTTAGCTTTGCATAAGTAGACCCCGCGTCTTATCATTTATGTAGGTGTGAAATGGTCAGCTGTCATATTGGTTTGTCCTCAGCCTGCGCTCTCATTAGTCAGTTGTATCTCCTTTAATTACTGCAAAGTGTCAATCTATTTATTTATACAGTAGAAGTTTACTAATCCGACCCATAAGGGGCCAAGGGGTAAGGCGAAACGGCTAAAACATCAGCTTAAACTGAGACTACAATGAAACAAATTTTTCATAGTTTATAGAGTATAGTTATATAAGTGTATTATATTTTAATTAAATACAAACGAGAAAGGGTCGTGTTGAAGAACTCTCTCCAATTTCCTGTTGAATGCTTTAACAACGGCAGAATATTCTCTCGCCATCTTAAAAACCATGTAAATCATGAAATATTTCAAAATAGTATCCTTAAAGAAAAACAAAACAAAAAGGATAGCAATGGCGAAATATCATTCCTCCATCTTAAAATCGTTAAATCTTAGAGGATTTCAAAATAGTATCCTCTAAAACAAATATAATATTATGAGGATTTTCAAATCTTAAAATAGTATCCTCTAGGACAACAAATAATTTAAATATTACTTAACTATGTATAATAAATAATGCATGTATGCATATATATATATATATATTGGATTGGTGCAAAAATAATGCATGTACTGAATATTCATTTTGTTTAAAAAATGCTTGCCAAGTAAACAAACAAAATCCTCTAGTTTTGTAAATGGATTATAAATTATGGCTATTTTTTTTTCGTATCGGCCTGCTAAGGACCATTCCATTTCAACTGTCTCTTCTTGGCTTTGACATTAGCCCAGTACTCCATCATCCGTGGCCGGTGTTTCTCCTTTCTGTCTTCTGTCCACATCTTTCCCGTCTTGAATTTTGTTTTTTATTAAAACTATAGTGGTCCCCGAGTATCCTCTTAAGTGGATCGTGCTTCTGGATGTTTTTTAAGGGCTATTAATGTTGTTTTTTCTCAATGATTAGTTTAGCATTTGTTTTATTTTCTATAAGTAAGGACCTCTTATAGTGATTCACCATCTTAACACAAGATTTTCTTAAAATTGGTTTTTAGGATGAATACAAATGTTACATAAATGTGGTTTGGGATGAAATAAGCATCATTGATATTCAGTGCAGCGATGATTTCAAAAAGGAGATTTTGATCCCTAAGACTAGAAAGGTAGGCCTTATGTTCTTGATAACCACCATCTGAGGGATTCAGTAGAGGGAAAAAATCGCATAACTACTGGGGTCATTGCGGGAGATGGTAGTGTTGACGACTCAGCATTATAAACCTCACAAATTTATTATTTATATATATATATATATATATATATATATATATATATATATATATATATATATATATATATTATATATACAGGGTGAGTTGCTACTCGTGGGACAAACTTCACCAGTAGATTTGATACCAAAAAATGAACAAAAAAGTTCATATTAACCATGGTCCGATTCTCAACCATTTCTTAATAATTTCGTTTTTCCTCGATTTTGAAAGATACCACTACCTGGTGTCGAAAAACCGTGATATCTTTTAATCTAAAAATTTCTCCGAAAATCTGATAGCACCGCTAGAATCTACATTAATTTTTTAATAAGATTATTACCATGGCAAATTATTTGGGCCTCTTTTTTGTGCTTTATTTCAGCCAGAACAACAAAATAAGTGAAAAATTTTGTGAATCGGAAAATGTTTAAAGTAATCCAGAGTTTTTAATTTTAGTCTCAGATGGCAGCAAATTTAAGGAAAAATATCTTATTTAATTTCACTTCTAACGCACTCGTCATTTTTTAATTTGGTGTTTTTGAGACCAAGAAATCGATGACATTAAGAGAAAAAATGATGGTTCAAGGATTGTTAATGTTGGAGAGTTTTGCATTTTAGATTTGAAAAAAAAAACAAAAAACAAATACATAGAAACTCACCATTAATCTTTAAAATTCATTTATTTTTAATCATTTTAATTTATGTTCAAATTGGAAGACGTTCTCCGCTATACACAAACGTATCTCAAGGAACAAGTCTATCGCACTGAAGTGACAAACATAGACGATTTGAGAGCAAGGATCTTCGCCGCTGCAGAAAAACTTAAAAAAAAGAAAAACAGAAAAACGACATGTTCTCAGTTTTGGTGTGACAGTTGGGAGTATGAGAAAACGGGCACGTTTGTGTATAGCGGAGAACGGCTTCCAATTTGAACATAAATTAAAATGATTAAAAATAAATGAATTTTAAAGATTAATGGTGAGTTTCTATGTATTTGTTTTTTTGTTTTTTTTTCAAATCTAAAATGCAAAACTCTCAAACATTAACAATCCTTGAACCATCATTTTTTCTCTTAATGTCATCGATTTCTTGGTCTCAAAAACACCAAATTAAAAAATGACGAGTGCGTTAGAAGCGCAATCAAATAAGATATTTTCCCTCAAATTTGCTGCCATCTGAGACTAAAATTAAAAACTCTTGATTACTTTAAACATTTTCCGATTCACAAAATTTTCACATATTTTGTTGTTCTGGCTGAAATAAAGCTTAAAAAAGAGGCCCGAATAATTTGCCATGGTAATAATCTTATTGAAAAATTAATGTAAATTTTAGCGGTGCTATCAGATTTTCGGAGAAATTTTTAGATTAAAAGATATCACGGTTTTTCGACACCAGGTAGTGGTATCTTTCAAAATCGAGAAAAAACGAAATTATTACGAAATGGTTGAGAATTGGGCCATGGTTAATATGAACTTTTTTGTTGATTTTTTGGTATCGAATCTACTGGTGAAGTTTGTCCCACAAGTAGCAACTCACCCTGTATATATATATATATATATCTAATTTTTTTTTGTGACTTGGAAAAACCATCATTATTTTTCTATCAACCAAATGGAAACGGTAAACATAATTTTCGTGTCAGCTAATTCCTTACAATGAAACATTTATTTATGTATAGGTTGACTAGTGATTGAAAATTTTTATTAAATCAAATAAAATAAACACTGATAGAACAAAACATATAAGCTCGAATTAAATACATTTCTCTACATTAATGTTTCGTTCTGCTATTCATTTTTATCTAAAATTATACCATTCAAAAACTGTAAACAGCGTGAAAATATTTTTTAATCAGTTTTGTTGCTACTACAAACACATAATAACAATATGTAGAGATGAGCTACAAGTGAAAATCTATAAGCTAAACAGAATCTTTCCATAAACATTAAAGATGGCCGAGGAAAACACCTATCTGGGTACGGTATTTAACAGGAATGGAAAGATTGATGGGGAGATTTCCTACCGAATCAAGAAGGCAAATAGCATCTACTACCAACTATGCAACACGGTAGCAGGAAAAAAGGAGATGTGCAATAAAGCAAAAATACATATCTTTAAGGCTTACCCACTCTTACATATGGAAACGAGAGCTGGGTTCCTCTGTATAACCACTGGAGCCGAATAACTGCAATAGAAATGAGGTACCCGAGGAGAGTGGTTGGCCGAACAAGGAGGGACATAATTAGAAACGATAGAATACGGAGGGACATTGGAGTCCTACCCATAAGAGACAAAGTCACCCAAGAAAGCTTTTCGAAGCTAGGCCTACCGGAAGACGTCCCAGAGGAAGGCCTAGACTAACATGGACGGACCACATCTCCAGGCTAGGACAAAATTGAGGAAATAGTCTAAATGCCATAAAAGCGCTGGCAAGAGACCGGTAAGCATGGCGGACTTGGACCGAGGCACCTCCACGCTGAAAGACACTGAAGGAGGAAGAAGAAGAAAAAAAAAAAAAAAAAAAATGAGCTCTGATGAAAAGTACACAAGGGCAGTGAGGCAGGGGCATGGATGGGACTCCCGCACATGTACACTCATTTTATATATAAAATCGATTATTGTTATTGTTATTAAATTTACAGTCTCTTAATATAAGTACTCATTAATATAAGATGTTAATGTTATATTAGGCAATATGAGAAATGATGCATTTTTAAATAATCTAAATTTATTATTAATAATTCCTCAGTGCGCCTAAATTTGGCACAAACTTCTCCATAAAGACCTAAATGCTCCATATGTCGCTGATTTTGCTCAAAAGATACCTACCCTTTCATAATAAACTCATTCACAGTAAATCATTCAAAACCACTAATCTCTCAACTACCTTTCCATTCTATCTGATCCTTTGGGGTGTCTGAAAAGAAGATGGCCTTCTCATATAAAACTTCTATTGAAAACCCATCAATGGGTACTTGCTTCACAAGCAATATAGTATGACTATTGCTAGTACGGTATACATAATGAACGCTTTATCACATTTACTAATGGTGCTTTCTTTTATATACAGTTGTAAATTTAAATAAATAGATAAAAAAAATTAAAAACAAAACTCTTAAAGATAATAAAACGTTGAAAGCTTAGTTAAAAACAACAATTCTACAATTCGGATTTAAATTCAATTTATTTATTGTTGAAATAAAGATAAATATAATTATAAAGCGTCAATTGCACATCAATTAGTTAACGCGTGTTAATTATTCCGTGTCGGGAGGCACAAGTTGCAAGTTGTTGATGGCATGAATATTTAAAAGCCGATTGGAACACGATAGAATATTTCACTCTCCCGTGGCAATTCGAAAAATAGCTGGTTCGAATACTTCTCTCTCATTTACTTTTCCGAGAAATAAAACGGTATTTGTACTGTATTCCACAGAGCGTCTAGAATGGTTGGCTGTACCTAACCATTTGTTAGCAGGTTGATTTGATTTTAGAATTATGTATATATTTATCGATTCATACTGAAAGGACATTCCTTCTTTAGAAATGATAATTAAATGGCATATTAAGTAACAATTAAATATTTCAAATAAATTATCATTTGATTTTTGTAAAAAAAGGTTTAGTGGTACTCTGTTTTATAAACAATAAACAATGCAACATTAGATATTTGTATTAATCCCACCAAGTATATGCATGAGTGCAAAGCCGCGTATAAAAACGGTGCTAAGTTGAGTTATATTTTTTTTTTTTTTCATTTTCAAATGTAAATCATAGCCCATATATGGATATTGTAGAATTCCCGATATATCGTATTTTCAAGAGGACAAAGAATAAGTACGATGTATCGACATGTTCACTATAACGAGATTATGATATAACGGGTGTAAATATTAATAATACAATGCACAAAAAGTTTTAATTTTAATTTTTATAACTTACATATATAGCATTCAATTTCAATTTATTTTGCATATTCAATTTAATTTTATTAGTACCTGTATACATGAACAATTCTGCATTTAAATACAGTGGTATGAATTTTAAATTATTTTTTAATTTTTAAGTAAATCAAAACTACACTAATACATTATTTTGTTTTTCATCACATCAAATTGTTGATATAATTTTTTTTTTTTTGTTAGATGTTATGATAAATACTGAATCGAACAATTCTAAGAGTCGGCAACATCCTGTGTAAACAAACCGAATCCCTGCAAAATAACGAATCCCAATTCTAATTCAATGGTAAAATACGAATTATAGGACGTTTTCCCAATCAAGGAGAGAAAAAAATTCGTTTAACTATAAACATTAACGATATCATCTCAAAAAACTACTCCAATTCAACGGAAAATACGATTTATAAGACATTTTGCGTACCTTCGAGAGAAAAAAATTCGTTATACCATAAGAATTAACAAGATTTTTTAAACGAGATTTTTCCAAGAGAACAGTACATTCTTAGGTTTTATCGTTTTATAGGATGATATAAATATGTATGGGATATATATCTGTGGCACCTGTGCATAGTGGGCTAAGTGCGAAAATTGCGATTTTAGAATCGCATGAGCTAAGGCGGTTTTTAAAAGGGACGAAAAATGTTAATTGTGAAAAATTGTGTGGCTTCGTAAACTTGACTCGCTTTTCACAAGTAAAAGTTCAAGATTGGAGTGCCTGCCCACGATTCACATAGGAATATCCTTTATTGCAATGGACGGAACACTCAGCCCGTTAGACAAAAGAAAAGAGTAAAAAAATTACGAATCTGGTGATGTAGATAGCTCGAAATTCACAAAATTCGACTTAGCCCACTATGCACAGGTGCCACAGATATATGACGATATACAGGATATGGAATATCGGAATTTCACTGTATTTGATATAATAAAAAAAAAATTCGATGCATTGAATCAGTTCTGCACCTAACTGAGTATGCGTTTCATTTTAGAACTTTTCACAATGAACTGCAATTCTAACAGGACAATTCATAAAAGTGCCTCCTCTCCCCTTACTATCTGCATCCTTATCAGCCTAAGGACGAGACGAAGGCGTGCTCCGGATGTTCTGGAGAGAGCGGATAGCCGAGAGCCGACTATCGATTCCGTGCTCATTAGCCAGAGTGCTCTGTTTTCGGTAATGGCTCCCCTGGCCCGGGGCTCACCTAATCAGGGCCCCTTCCAGAAAACGTCTCATTATCCGGTTTAACCACCCGCGAGCAAACTGTCGACCAATCAGCTTCAACATCTAGCGGCCAATCAAATTGGCGCTTAGCCGACCAATCAAATGTGTGTATCCATTACCGTCTTGTGAAAGTCCATCTCTATAGGATGACGAGGCTTAATAAGGAACAAATAATTGAATCCGATTGTACAAATATTTGTTCACTTGTGCTGATTAATCAAATGATCAGATCGATCAAAGCACTTTAGGACAAATTGGTTGTAGAATATCTAAACTATACCAGCTGCAAATAATGGAAGGCCAATGCTAACGATGTTGATGATTTTCACTATATTTCAATTGTATTCAATTCAAATTATCCTTTGACCAATCTTGGCTTTTGTTTACTATTTTATCGATCTAGTAGATTAATGTTAGTTATATATAAGACACATAAGTTGTGGAACCGAAGATTTCTAAATTTAATTGCTAATCTTGAGTTTGCGAGATCTGAAATAATATGCCAAACCATAGTCTTCTCTCAAATAAAAAACAAAATTACTGAGAAAGTAGTTCTGAAGAAACACATTGAGGTTTTTAAAAGCTATACTGAAATGCCGATGTTTCAGGCTTGCATTGCTGGCTTTCTTCAGGGCTATATGTAATGAAAACGAAATTTGACAATTGGTAAATTTATCATAGAATAAATATAATATATATTTTATACAATTACAAATGCATTTGATTACATTTGATTCAATATAAATTATAACAAAACTCATTGGGAAATATTACCAATAATTAGGGAATCATTTAAAATATATATAGTAAAATTAAATCATAGACTTTATCTAATTCACTTTTTTGGGCTTATGGAAGAAATTAAATCATAAAATATGAAATGAGTGATAATGGTCATAATAAATGTTTTTATTCTTCTATTGAAATAAACAACTGTACAATATATATATCTACATCTAGTAAATGTGTTCATAAAAATTTCAATAACATGTAAAAACATGAAAAGAACTATACTCATCAGTAGTTCTTCAACTAAAATTCTATACTAGTAGGTCTCTCGGCCATCTTCTTTTTAGACACCTCGGTGGATTAATGGGAATGGAGTGAGAAGGAAGTTGAGAGAATAGAAGATTAGTGTGGTTCTGGATTTTACAATGAAAGGATAAATATATGGTTTGGGCTAAATCAGCAACATAAGGGACATTAAGATCTTTATGGATAAGTTTATTGGCAACAAAGCAAGGAGCATTAAGGATTTTTCGAAGGAATTTGGATTGTAAGGATTGGATACGGAAAGAATTTGAAGGTTTAGTTGAGCCCCAAAGCTCAACTCCATATGTCCAAATAGGTCTGATAACTGTCATGTAGATGAGTCTTTTATAGTAAATCGGAAGTTTTGAACGTTTGTCTAGCAAATGTTGAAGAAGTCGGAAACGAACGAGGTTTCCTGTCGTTTAAGTCCTGTATGTAGATTCCAAGTTAAACGTTTGTCCTGTTGGAGTCCTAGGTAGCGGATCTGTTCGACAGGGATCGGTGGATTGTTATTAAAGGATACTATTGGACAGGAAGCCGTTGTTTTACGACGAAGGGTAAAGGTCATTTGATAGGATTTGATTTACTAAGGATTTATTGATGATTTGAGATTGGAGTGTTTTGAAGACAATGAAGGGATAATTTTAAACTGATAACACACATGTGTCATCAGCGTTAGTGGTAAGGACGGTGCTAGGATGGGTCGGTATAATAATAAATGTATATTGAGATAAAAGAAAGACAGTTAATAAAAGAGAATAAACAGCAAAGAACTAACATTTAAAAAATAATATGAAGTACATTGAGATGGAAATATTAAAGAAATGTTTGCCATTGTATTTACTTTGATTATCATAAATTTAAATACAATATTTTCTTATTTTGATGCTCTTTTCTCTGCATGAATTTGCGTAAGGTAAACCATCGGCACAGTTTCCATCCGAGCAACACCAACAGAGCTACTTAAAACATGACTTTTTTTCATTCGAACGGATATAGCTTCTAATCGGTAGGACCTACCGAGAAATGTTATATAACAAAAAATATTTTCCATTACATTTTTGAATAAAAAAAATATGAAATTTTTGATTCGAGCAAACACTAGCTGAGCTAGAGCGCATCAAAAAAAGCTCCTAAACATAAAAAAAAAAAAAGTTTCGTACGATTATTTTGTATTATCAGAAACAGAGTTAAAAGGAAAACTCTCATCGAATCAGCCTTCTATTAAAGATATAATATTAAGTATTTGAATAAATAAAGAGGTATAAGAAGAGTTGAGTTCCTAACTGCTGCCTTGCGTTCCCCAAAAACGTACTGCTTTTGATCAACTTAATTTTTTTTTTTTTTGATATTATTCTATATTTATCCGGCAAATATTTAGTAGAGACGCTATAATACGTATAAGGTCGAAAAGTCAGTATTAAAAAAATTAATACAAGTATTGATTTTTTCTTATTGACTGATCCCTGAAGTAATGTTATTCATATTAATATTAATAAATGTTATTTAGTTTTTTTTAGAAATTAATAAATATATCAGGAAAGAAAAGTATTTCTATTTTATTTTCAATTTTGGTTTCATTTATTTTAACCTTCATGTTGAATGCATTGTACAATTCAAAATTTACAGTTTTGAAAAAAATCTTTAAAATATATTCTTTGAATATAATTTACGTTTAGAGATATACAACCGACAGAATTAAATTTTCCAGTTTAAGAAAAACATATCTTTAAAACGATACAATTTTTCAGATAAAGAAAAAGCGTTAGAATAAAATATTTTATTTAAAGTAAAAACTAAAACAAAGTTTTACTGTAACGATGCAATGGAAGCTAAGTTCCTGGAATAGTTAGGAGGAAAGGAGTCGAAATACAAGGTTTTGTCTGGTTCCCCTTGCCCTTGCCAGGGACCCACTTCCTAGGGAATAATCCAGGTCCCATCTCAAGCCTTTAGCTCCCAGTGACCTAGTTTCCTTAGGTTATTTAAATTGTTCTAATTTAAAGCGATATCAAATTTAAGAGTTAGTTTTAAAATAAATAACATTGTTAAAAGAAAAATATTTGAAACGATAAACATCCTGTATTGACGAAATATTTTTGAATAATTATTTAAATATATTTGTGCCTTCTATTTTTTTCTCTTTTTTAATTTCAACCTGTCTTATATTTATTAATAAACCTATAAATCCATTCGATTATTGATTGGTTTACATTTCATTTCTTCATAACTCAATCTTCATTCCTATATTATTCTAAAAATATTGCACATTATATAAAAGTAGGCAAGTTTATATAAATATTTGTTTAATTACGCGCAATGCCAAGAAATGGAACGTGTAGAAACATATGTACCGATTGCATGGTTAATGCAATGTGGATATATATTTATATATATAGGTCATTCTATCATTCTGTCGGAATTTCGACATTGCGATTTCATTAGAAAAATGCTATGTTAAAAAAAAAAATTTTTTATAAACATCTTTCAAAAATGAAGTCTACATTTATGATAATGATAAAAATTATTAAAGTGAGGTAAACTGAGAGGGTGTGAGTGAATTAGAAAACATTAACAATTCAAGTAATCAAATTTTTACGGTCCAAAAGAATGGTTAATGAGTATTAGATCAACTAGTCGAATATAACATTTAAACACAAAACTTTGAGTTTGATTTAAGCTTAACACCACCACATGCATTTCAAAACAAAAAACAAGACAAATGGAACTCTGGAAACATAGACTTCAATGCAAAGAAAACAAGAAACAAACTTACCTTAGAATAGGATTACGAATGACGTGATTCGAACACTTGATTTGAGACAAACTTGGGTCAACAAAAGCAACAAATTTGTTGTAAGTTATTCACCTCTGTAGTAGTCGTGACAAATTAAACCAAAATTATAAAAAAATATATGTTCAAAGTTTTTCGTATTCATATTATTATTTATTTTTTTACTATTCCACATGTGTTCCTCGAGGTATTAAAGTTGACAACTTCTTCTACAAGTTTTACACAGCTGTTGATGAAGTTATTAGATAATAATTGTCATTAAATCATGTAGAATGACCGTTGTGGATCTGTAAGAATATAGACAAACTCTAATATTTTCAAAAGCACTACTAAATTTCTAAAATCAAATTAAATATTTAAACAATTAAACATTTAAAACTTTTTATTGGTTTGCCGCAGGTGTTTAATCTATTCATCAAAAAATACAAAAGAAAAATGTTTATGAGGGGCCATGTCTTCAGTAATCGTTTTTTTGGTAAATATTGTACAAAAAGTTAATGAGTACAGGATAACGCCCAACCGCGACCCAGGCCAGGGTGTGCTCCAGGAAGGCCTCCCGTTCCACATGGTAGATCTTCGGACTAATCTATTAGATGTGGTACTGAAAATTAAAATTAAAAAAAAAAAAAAAAAAAAAAAAAAAGTGTCTGAAGTAACCAAATCTAAATTCATTACTCATTAATTCCTTAAAATATAACTCAGTTGCAGTAAAAGGAGAAAAAAGTAAAATATTAAACATAACAAAACAAGAAAATAAGGGGCTAAAAAAATTTAAAAAATCAACACATGTGCTATATTTAACAAACGATGAAATTATTGTTTTATAAATATGTAAGAAAATACTATACATTGGCTATACAACCGTATATAATACCTTTATTTTATATATTATAATACATTTTATTTCTAGTGTAATTATACTTTGTCTCTATAGTTATGTATTTCCTTTTAAAATCTAAAACATACCTCAAAAGTTAAATTAAATTAAAATGAAGTTGAGCCCCGAGCTTAGAAAAATATTTATCATTCGCAAATTTACTTTGGGAGGGAAGATAGACGGTTTTTTCCCTATCATTTATTTTAAAAAAGAGAGTTTTCCTTCAACATTGATCTCAGTTAGGAAACTTATTATTTTTGTCAGAATTTATATTATTTTTTTTGTTATTTATATATTTAGATACTTTGATTGTTAAATATTATTTGTCAGTTAAATTTGATTTATTATTAATACATTATATTTTATCCTTTGATTTAAGGCAATTTATAAACCGAATATATATAATTCTTTATTTGGTATTTTCGACATTGTTAAGAAAGAATAACAAGAATCAAGAATAATAACTGCGTAGTAAAGTATATATTCATACTTCATTTAGAAGCAGGTGTTTGAATAAACTCCAATTAAGAAGAATAAATAAAATTAATGATTCAATTAAAATTATTTTATTTAGAAGTTTTATTATTTTTTTTCTTTGTATATTTTGATGGTTAAAGGTAAATTTTCAGTTAAATTTTATTTATGATCTATACTTTATTTATGTACTTTTATCTACCACTTATTTGATATTACTCATAAAAGACAGAAATCAAAGGTAATATTTAATGGTGTCTTAAAATACACGTTCATTTCAGATTCATTTTTTTTTTTCAAACTTGATTTTTTAATTCATTTCTTCAAGGTAAAGACAGTAAATTGTTTTTAGAAAATAATCCATGATAATAAATAAAATCCATTATAAACTTTATTTTTTTCATAATTTCTCGTTACTTTTTTTGTTTCATTTTTATAGATCTTATTTTATTGTATACTGAAAAAAAAATGAATACAATTGATATAATAAGCAAATACCGTAAAAAAAAAATATAACAATTTTATTAAAATATTTTTTTATTCAAGATATGTGAAATCAGGCAATGGGTTCCTTCGACAAGTGAGGAGTCAAGCATAACACTAGATTTGTTCTTTTATCGAAAATAATAACAATAATTCTTCCAGACCTTAAAATTGAAAAAAAAAATCCTTATTTTAAACTTTATTTTTTTCATAATTTCTCTTTACTTTTTTTGTTTCATTTTTATAGATCTTATTTTATTTTATTTATAGAATATTTTAAATATATAAAAAAAGGCAATATTTTATTAATAGTTTCACATATTTATTTACGTTTATTTATAATTTGATCTTTAATTATGTTTAGTTATAAAGGAAACAAATCTACATCTTAAACTGCCTATAGGGTCTGTA
Source organism: Euschistus heros (assembly GCA_003667255.2). NCBI lineage: Eukaryota > Metazoa > Arthropoda > Insecta > Hemiptera > Pentatomidae > Euschistus > Euschistus heros. The sequence goes on along the minus strand of RCWM02000331.1, from coordinate 718,495 downwards.
TGTAAACACGGCGTCAGTTAAACAAACCCGCATGACCAAACTGTACTGCGTGTAAGATTGGTCTACAGCGCCTGCTTTGCATAGCTGTTATGTCCTGACTCGATGAACAACTGAGGCGTGGGATTCCATAACCATCTGTATCCAATTTCAATTTTTTTTTTTTTTTTTTATGAAATAGTTTTTATATTAGACTATCTTTGGGTGAATGTTTTTCTCAAAAAGTAGTTAAATCACTGAAAACGGTCATACAAAAAAACTCTCTCTCCTAATCGAGTCTGACCTACACCTTTATCAAACAGCTGCGAACAATTTTTAAAAATAGACTAAACTAGTTTTGGGATTATACGCTTCACTGTACTTATATGTATTATTTTATTTATTTATTTTTTTTTTAGCATCCATACTGTAATTAAAACTTTTCGATAAGAATAAGATACAGAATTAAAAATTATAAAAAAAGAGATTACAGAAAAAAATGTCTCTAGTTTTAAAAATGAAAATAACCACAGTCCTGTAGAAAAAGTTTATTAATAAAAATAGATTTTGTATGATTATCAAAATGGATACAAAAATATTATTGTTTGTTGAAGCTTAACGTCCTTATGCAGACTAACATTTGCAAAAAGAACGGATGAATATTATTATTTATTGTATTTCTTATTCGATAGCTTCTATTTTTTTATTTATTTTTTCATAATGCATCATATATAATAACATATAACCTAATTTATGAACCATAAAATATTTTTTAAGAACTAATTCACATAATAAATTTTACATACACATTATCAGAAATATTTCTTTTCAGTTTAAAAAAAAAACAAATTATCATAAGAATAATAATATTAATTCGGAATCTCTTAATTCTGTTGTAGAATTATTAAATCTCAAAATGACACACACAGCCAACACTTAAAAATAACCTCATCATTGTAAGCAAATATAAGATTTTATTTTAATTTATTATTTTGCTATTATCCTGTTCATTATTATTTTAAAATTATTTCCGATAGATCCGAAATTTAAATTATTGCTTTATGTGACAAGATTGATATGATTTGAGGCTGCATAACATGCTGAAAAGAGTATCTAATTTTTTGTTTGTTTTCTATAATACTTAGACACGTAGCAACATTCAAAAACAATTGTTGTTTTCACTGCTGAATAAAATTTTATAAAATTAATTATTTTCTCTATATACACTGACTAATTATCAAAATTCTAACCGAGTAAACAATGCTTCTGTAATTATAAATGTTTTCCTCGGTATTTCGGGTTTTCATTATTATTTTATTATTAAAATGAATAATTATATTTACTTTTTCGATTTGAAAAACAGCTAATTTAAAGGGATTCATAGATTTCAGCCTGAAACAAAAAATTTAATAATGATTTTTTTATTTATGAGAGAAGAGTAGTATGGGGATCGAATCCGGAAAACAAAATTGTTATATTTTGTATCAGCTATGAAACGAATATTGCTTCTGGGGAAACACCTTGCTTCATTACAGTAGGTATTTGAACTTTTATTGTGTTAGGGAGAAAACCATGTTGTTGAGTCTAGATACTGACCAAATTGTCACCATGTATAATATAAAAATAGTCCAAGACTATTTCATAACAAAGAATAACTTTAGGGGTCGTTTTATTTTTTAATTGTTATCATATGAATGGAATGAAACAACCTACAAATAAAACTGTGTAGTATATATATTAAATCTATTTAATTTATTTATTAAAAAATTAGGATCCGTTACTCATATATTTTCCCTATTTAGATTCTTTGATATGTTACCTATTAGTTTTGATATTTATGGAAGTAGTCTGATGCGTTCGAAGTCAATGCGCAGTGAATTTGTAAACTGAAGACTCAAGAGATGTAGGAATTCAGGCTGCTATTAATTTAAATTTAAATTTCAATTCGAGAAAATATTATTAGAAAGAGCATTTCTAGATCCATAGAAACGTTAAAAAAGGGTCTAACAATATGTGCTTACTGCTCTTTAAATTAATTATGCCAATAATAATCAAACATCGGGAATAAAAACTCCAATCGTATATTTTATCTTAATACTTACAATATTCTAAGAACGAAATTTAGTTTAAAAATATAAGACCAATAATATAAAAACAAAAATAAATAAAATATTATGCTTTATCATAGATTTTTTATTTTGTTTACCGTTAATTATACAATTGTTGATATCAAGGGTTTATTTATTATTTTGATTCAATTATTCTAAGCTTAATTGGAAATAGGTTAATTGAAATAATTAATGATTAACTAAAGGTAATTTAGCTAAGCAACATTACTTGATTGAAATTTTGTTTATGTTTTTAGTTACTTATTACTATGAATAATGTCAAAATTTAACGTATACATTTCGACTGATTTGTTACCTAATATGGTTTTTAATAGATAAAAAAAGACTGAACGTGTAATAATATATCAGTATTATATTGCGTATTAGTTAATGTATTTAACATTATGCAACATTTTTGAAGGGAGGCGTAAATGTTTTGATAAGCTTTGCAATGCAAAATCGGTATCTAGAATGACCAACCGCTGGCCAATGCGATATTTCTACGGAATACTGGACGCTCTGAATGCTTATATTATCCATAAGCTGAACTTGACGGAGTTATCCAACACCAACAAATATCGATCGCAATTTCTAAAAAACTTGCCATTGCTATCGTCACTCCGCACCAAGAACAGTGGATGTCTAAACCTATTCCAGGAGGTCTAAAGTTGGCAATAAGCCATTTCGATACTTTGAAAATAATATAAGCTATACATCTATAATTCAAATGTGATGGTCAAAGCCAGGATCAACACATTTAGGATCGAGAGAAATAATTTCCACTTCTATTTGAATTATTTTATATAAAAACTAGTATGAAAAGGGCGTTGATGATTGATGATGGCGTTGATGATGACCTGCAATTTGATCGCCCAAATAAAAATCTTAATCTACAATCTAAAAACTAGTTCAGAATGTTAAATATTTATCATCAGTTCTAAAACATACAAACATGTTCAAATTGCTGATGTTTTGAAAATCTTTGTTCACTTTAGAACTGATGATGCAATGTTTAACATTCAAAACTACTTTTTCAAATAATGCAATTCCAATAGAAGAAGCAATTAATTCACCAATCCCAATAAATAATGCAGTAAAATTAAATACAAACTGAAAAAATGAGTACAAATAATGCAGTGACAATAGATAGATTAAAAATATAATCAATTATAATAATAGAATAAAGTTGTTTGATAGTATTCAACGAAAACAATTATAAGGAAGAAATGAAATACTATTAAGAACAATTTTTTTAAAACTAACATAGTTCAATTTGGTGAAATATGTGAACCCACCATTATTTTTGATACTTTTAACACCATTAGTCACTGTAGTTTTAAACTTTGATGTGTAACACATTTTTAAATTTTAAAATGTATTTATACCTTAACCATGGGTCCCAAACTTCATAAGTCCGTTTTTGTCGAAATTTCAACTTTTTAATATAATTATATTTATAAACACTTTCAACCATTTATATTTGGAAAAAGTTAAAGTTTTTTTTTTTTTTTGAGCAAATAACTGCTGATTTTTATGTTTCTTGAAAAATCACCAAACATAGATTTTTATTTATGTTCAAAGCTTGGGAAGGACAGGGACGATATGTTAAATAATAATGGGTAATTAATAAGTTTCATTGTTTTATAGTTCTATATAAAAAATATAGGAAATAGTTTGCCGAAACATTTTGTATGTCTATACTTTAATTAATTAGGAGTAGAAAAATGATTTTTGAAAATTAATAATTAAACCCCTTAAACATTATTGCTGTCACTAAATGTATCATTATTACATATTTTGAGTTATTGGAAATTAAATATTTATATAAAATGTAAAGTAAAAATGAGTAGGGTAGGAATGGAGGGATACAGGTATCTAGGGAGTTCCTCAGAAATTTGGAGCACGAGCTAGAATAGATGGTCTGAACGTGAATTGTTAGGGAGTTGGGTACCAGTTTGAGTTGTCCCTCAACATCCATCAGGGTTTATCGCAATCTATTTTTGAAACCATCAAAGCTTTCTTCGCAACGAATCAGAAATAGATCAGCTTCTTCAATTGACTAGCGTTCAGTTAAGTCTTGTAAAACGGTAGGCATCATCTCATTTACTGGATTTTTAAGCCAAAGAATTTTTTTTATTATTAAAATTTACACCTGTAACTTTCTTAACAGTTCTTCTGAAACTGCAAATGGCTTTCTATAATTAATTTCAGATGTATAAATACTCATTATTCCTTTATGTCCATAAAGTCGTTAAATTAATTAGTCTTACCATTACTTCAACCGTGTTTACTTACAAATTTTGATATATTTATATATGTAGCATACTATACAGTAATGTTCATCTTATTAACATTGTTATTCTAGAATTGACTATTCTAGAATCCTATAAATGTTATTCTAGAATCCTAACATTAAAAAAAAAAAAATAAAAAATAAATGAATAATAGTAAAATCTCTCGCCGGAATGACAAGGAATACGCTAACAATCATCTCTCATTTTTATGAATATTATCACGATACTTTTACACGAGTATTAGAAGAATCATATCTTATTAAAATTACATAATTATAACAGGATATAAATACACTATGGTCAACGTCAGCGTTACTAAGCTGTTTCTTGGAATCGATTTTAGATCAACGATTCTTGATATCGATTATTTTCTAAAGACCACCGACTCTTTCGATCAACAATCGACATTTGAAATTGACAAATCACTATCCGAAAGAAGACGATTCATTATCGGACTCACAGTCTACAATGAATTTCCCTTGAGGACAGCAATGATAATACCAACAATGGGTGTAAACCAGACAGATATGCAGTTCGCATCTCTTGTGATGGGAAATTATCTGAAAACACTCTAGAGGTGTGGTGAAATGTTTTATTTGCCAATTTTCTATTGTTTTAGCCTGTTTTAAACTATTTTCGGGGACTTTTATGAAGAGGGAATACATTTACACCCCAAATTTTTCTGGTGTTATTTCAAAAGTTATATGTAAAGCGTCGTTTTTGAAATGAAATAATATTATTCATTATTTTGCCTTCTCGCATTCACGAAGCTTGTTGTAGTTGTTAAGAGAAAACAAAATTCAAGATTTTTTCAAACGGAAAGTAACTTTAATTAAAAAACAAAATAACTAGCCCATATTTACATCTTTTTCTCTAATTTTTCTACGAAACTTTTTATTATAAATGTCATAAGGTATCCTTTTTTTTTTTTTTTTTTTTTTTTTTTTTTAACTATTTATTGAAATTTACAACTAAATATGCAATATAAAAAATATAATACATCAAGTAAATATGATGATCAAAATAACACGTCAATTATTTTTAAAGCAATTACCCATTGGTAGCACTTATAAAGGTTTTATAAAATGAAGTAATATATTAGAAGGTCCTGAGGCCATCTTCTTTTCAGGTACCTCGGAGGTTTACCTGGAATGGAATGAGAAGCAAGTTGTGATACTAATGGATCTGAATGTTCGTGGAGTTTGCTATGAAAGGATAGATATCTGGTTTGGGTTAAAGCAGCAACATGTGGTACATTAAGGTCTTTATGGGTAATTTCTTTTGTGACGAAAAAATTTAAAAACAGTGATTTTATCAAATATTCATTGCCCATTCTCATATCTATTAATTTTTAAGATGTGATAGTCTTCTTCCGGATTGACGATTTGTAAGTCCATTTATTTAGAGAAATCCATTATTTTATTTTTATTAATCAGGCTGATAAAAAACATACTATATAATATAAATAATTGTTTACGCCAATAATTAGCCATTGAACCGATCAGCCATATAGCCGCAGCAGGCAATGTAACAATTAATTGATTTACATCATTTGTCACCCTATACCCCAAAACACCTCCCCCCTCCCCCCGCACAGATATCATGATTATCACCTGACTCTATTCAATGTCAGCTAGACCTAGATCTGCACAAAGGCTCTGTCAGCTGTTTGATCGGCCGATCCGTGGCCCAAAGGGTTCGCTCCTGGAGCGAACACGTCACCGGGAGGATTAATCTGATTGGCTGGGAGTTACCTCGAGAGGAGTTCCCTGTTGGCTCACTAACTTCTCCCCATTGTAGGGTCCGCCCATTAGGAATCTCAATGCGACTCCGCCCAACTTCTATTAGAGGAATAGCGGCTGCTCGGCTGCGATAACACACATTAATAAGTCGATACAAAGCCTCTTTAATGAACTTTTAACTTATTTAAACTTTACTCTCAACTTCTTATGGGGCGGGAGGGGAGTTTTATCAAGAATAACTAGTTCAGTGATTTTTTAATCTCGATTGTTTTCTTCTTAACGAGGCCAAGGATTTTTTTCAAAAAAGGATTCTAGTTTGTAATCATTTCGCCACTGTCTAAAAGCTGATAGGGACAGGTATCGATAAACGATATATCAATATATCAATATTTTTCCTTACAATATATCGTTTTCTTTATAAAAATATTATAAACATACATTAAAACAAAAACAAAAAAAAAAAAATAAGTTACAAAACCTCATAAAAGTGGCTTAAATAAGACAAAGTTTTAGTTTTTTTTAAAAACTATTAATTGATATTTACAAATGTATATAATATACATCATGTAAATTTGAGGATAAGTTATAATATTATGGATAAGTTTATTGCTTAATGGATAAGTTTATTTCTTATGGATAAGTTTATTGCTGACAAAGTAAAGAGCATTGAGGATTTCTCGAAGGATTTTGGATTGTAAGAATTGGATGGTTTAGAAGAGCCCTTTTAATGTTTAATATTTTAAATGTTACAGACTACTTCAACATTTACTAGACAAACGTTCAAAGCTCCCAATTAATTACAAAAGACTCATTTACATGTCTGTGATTAGACCTATTTGGACGTACGGAGTTGAGCTTTGGGGCTCTACTAAACCATCCAATTCATCTCGTAACCAATCCTTACAATCCAAAATCCTTCGAAAAATCCTCAATGCTCCTTACTTTGTGACCAATAAACTTATCCATAAAGATCTTAAAGTTCCATATGTTTCTGATTTAGCCCAAACCAGATACCTATCCTTCCATAGTAAGCTCCATAACCACTCCAATCCACTAGTCTCCCAACTTGCTTCCTCCTCCATCCCTGATAATCCTCCGAGGCGTCTGAAAAGAAGATGGCCTAGAGACCTTTTAGTGTAGATTTTATTGAAGTGCTACTAGTGAGTAGTTCTTTACAAGTTATTTTATGCCATTGAATTCACTGTCAACACATTTACTTGTTGTATATTATTTTGCACAGTTGTAAATATCAATAAATGGAAAAAAAAAAAATTTAAATGAAACTTTTCCAATTTTATATGAATTGGCTATGAAATATGATACTCATGTCCACTTCAGTGCCAGTGTGTGTTTTCACTTTAGGAAATGAACAAAATTTATATATATCAATATTTTCTTCTTCTTTCTCTTCCTCCTTAGTGCCTTTCAGCGTGGAGGTGCCTCTGTCCAGGCAAACCAATCCTCCCTATCCCGAGCCAGCGCCCTCATGGCATTCCAGTCTTTGCCTCTCTTCTCTCCCACCTTAGAGATGTTGTCTGTCCATTGTGTTCTGGGTCTCCCTCAGGGACGTTTTCCTGTTGATCTGCCCTCGAAGTACTTTCTCGGGTCCTGGTCCTCATTCAATATCAATAGTTAAAACACTAAATTGATATCAGACGAATTTAGTGGAGCAGTTGTTCGATGTTGTTACCTAAATAACTGAAAACGATAAATTAATACGGAATATCATTGTAACGAGAATGAAATATTTAAAATTGCATTTCTTAAAAAAAGAAATACAACATATAGATATACAGACTTTTTTTTGGCCTCCTATATATCGTTTATCGATATACAGAATATCGATATTTTTTTCACGATACCCATCCTTATTAGCCAAGAGGGGCTAGAAATTGAAAATGAAGAGACACGAAGTAGAGGAATCACTTTATGATACAGCTATTTACCTTGCATGATTAATTTCCTAATTAAATTTCCAATCCCTTCCCAACAAGGGCTGGGGAAAGTTCGCTAATAACTTTGAGTGGATTCTACTTCAGGCTTTAAAGATAACAAAGTCTTGAGATGATCTAATATCGGTAATGGATGAAAAGTACCATCTAAGGGAGGATGTAATAATTTAAATAATTAATCTATATCTTCAATCAAGAATGCATAAGATACTTGTGTACATGATTCCACCAACATGCAACTACTTATAATTTACCTACACTGGCCCCAGCTACGCCAATAATGTTACTACAAAATATTAAAAATGTACACTCAGACAAATTAATATTCTTGATTTGAATAATGTGGAGGAGCACCATGTTGTTAGAAAATTATTTTGCCGAACTTCAGGTGGAATATCCTGATGGAGTTGTGGTAGGATATTTTGTAACAAATCCTAGTAATTCTCATCATTCAATCTGTTGGGCAAACTATGATTTTCCAACACTATAATATAGTTATATTATAACCCCACATGGACGGGTAGAAATGCGTTTCCCTGTAAAAACAGACTCATCTATCCATAAAATTAGTCTTAAAAAGCGGTATGTCAAAATTGAGGTCTATGTTCTTTACCATTGGGTTTTAAACCTTACATTGAAAATTTAATAAAATAAATCCTAAATAATAACAATAAAGAAATAAATATAACAACATAAAATCCTTTGATCTAGGGGGGGGGGGGGGGAGGAGTTGGTACAGTACAACCCCGAGACTTTTTTCCTTTATAACTCACAGTTCACTAGTCGTGTAGCATTTTAGCACCACCGCTCATCAAGCACTAGCTATTTCAGAAAGGCAGGAAAAAGTTTAAGCAAAAAATAATGGTTACAACAAATAAAATGAAAAATTCTATGCGAAGAAATGAGAACTGATATTATTGGAGGAGAATAAAACAATGAAAATCTCAAAAAATAACTTATTTTGATAAATATAGGTATTCGAAATAATTGAAACAAAAAAAACACTGTAGGATTGAAGAACCTCGTTTGAACGATAAAACACCATTATATTTTGAAAAAAACTTTAAATGTCAAAGAAATCATTGTAATTAATTAATTACAATTAATTAATTGGTTGATCAACAATGTGAACGTTGGTACCACCAAATTTTTATTTACTTTAACGCCTTCTTTAACGTTTCGTCCGTATAGTTTTAAATATTTCCTTCTGGCGAACCTTTTCTTATAAATAAGTGGCATCTTAGTCTGCAATAAGTACCTCTATGGGCTAAAACATTAAAAAAACGGAAAGGAAAAATGGGTGGGCCAATCTCACCCCACCATTTAGTTTTTACAGATATTCTTAGCTATCCTGGGCTAGGAACAGAAAATATATTGCTAAGATAGAATACTACAAAATGGCCTACCACATCTACCATCCACATCTTGAAAATTCATAACGGATTTTTAAATATCTTTAAAGTTAACATGGAAATTATTGTCGATTTCTAAGACTGGGTTCGAATTAGATCAGCTCCGTTCAGTTCTCACGTGCTCAATGTCTACATATTATTTTAAATGACCCATTTAGTCACTAAGAAGCACTGAAGACTTGCAACACGGAACTTAGTAAATTACAATCCTTACCGCTGCGAAGTTACGTGAATTTCATAAGTAGTTATTGCTTTAGTGTAGAGGAAAGCACTCTGTGGGGTACCTCGCGGCTGTAATAGACTCTCCTCACGAAAGGGTATTAGCTTTAAAAATGCATTGCCACTTTCGTTTAGAAATTCATAGCTTAAATTATAGCTCAAAAGAGTTTACCAATTGTCTATCTTACAACTGGGGGTATCGATTTTTTTTAACTGTTATTTTTTATTTACATGTGTCATGATACTGACAGTGAATAACCTGGATAAATGTAAGTACAGATAACTGGATGAATAAAAAAAGAATTTTTTAAATCAAAAGTCTTATATCCTCTTTAATTTAACAAAATTATCATTTAAAATGTAACCCATTGTGAAACAATACCAGTTTCAATCTTTCAATTAGTTACTTTACCATTTTTGCAATGACTTTTGAAGTGTAAATACTGTATTTCTTTTTTAGAAGTTGGCCATGGATCGAAAAAAATAAAAATCTGATATAGCAAGGTTCGGACTGTATAATGGGTTTGGATGAAGATCTTTAACTTGTTGGAGCGTAAGCTTGTGCAGTTTCAATTTACCTTACCGATAACATGTAAAGGGGAATACACAGTATCTATACACAAGTCCATAGGATATAGCAAGATCGGGAGTACTAACGGGTGAATTTGACCTAGCTTGCTGAAGAACCTCATAAATCTTGAGTGATGTTCACTTTGCGCTCTTCATCCTTTCCAGGGTACGTATCTGCTCTAGAAAAATATTAATTTGTCCTCCATATTGATTACAATTGAAAGTATTTTAAAAAAATGGTTTTTGAAGTAGAATTTCTTATTCTTCATGATTCGATTATTTAATATTTCTTTCCTGGTATATATTTCTTTATTTCCTTATTTTCTTATTGCTTTTTTAATATTCCACTTCAACATGGATTCAAACACTTTCGTTGCAACATTTATCACGATTTTCGTTTCCTAAGGTTCACTGGTAATAAAGCCGTGACATTGATAATGTCACCGACCCCACCTTCTCTTTGTTCACAGTCCCTGCCTCTTCCCTTCCTCTCCCTGACTCTCCCCCTCCCAAAAATATGGACCCCACCCCTTCCTAGCCCAAAGGCGGACAACAAATAGGTACAAATGACTTCCTGAATTAATAAATGAGATGAATTTTAATTAGCCTGCCCGAATTTTAATCCGGAAAGACATTGTTCCTGGGGAAAAAGGTCTGGAAAGATGGGTGCTGTAATGTTTTATGAAGTGATTTGTCACCGGCTAGTAGAATTTAGAATGGAAAATAGGGTTTATGTCATCAATTCATAAAAAGGGTGAAAAAAAACAAATGCGAAAATTATCGAGGCATCACTGTCACATCAACATTTAGTCGACTGTATGGAAGAATTTTGCGAGATCTAATAGAGGAAGAATATGAAGGACAAGAAGCAGAAGAGCAGAGTGGTTTCCGCGCCGGTAGATCAGTCATAGACAATATATTCGTTCTTAAACAGATTATCGAGAAAAAAATTGCTACTAATAGAGAAACACATCTACTCTTTATAGACCTTCGAAAGGCTTACGACACCATTCCTATATTTAAACTATGGCAAGTATTACAGGAAGCACGAATCAACCACACCTTAATAAAATCTCTTAAAGAACTGTATAGAGGCTCCATTACACAGATAAAAATGGGAAGCAAAACATCTCCAGGTTTCTTTGTAACAAAAGGTCTTAAGCAGGGATGCTGTGTCTCTCCCACCTTGTTTAAGATATATATAGAACATGTTTTAAAAACTTGGAAAAAGAAATGTAGAGGAATGGGATTAGAACTAGTAGGTACGTCCATATTTACATTACAATTTGCTGACGATCAGGTTCTCATTGCTCAAGACAAAGATGATATAGAATATATGACTCGAAAGATCAAAGAAGAATATGAGAAATGGGGCCTATCAATAAATATATCGAAGACAAGGTACATGTGTGTGGGAGGTAGCACAGATGATTTGGAGATAGGAAAAGACATAATTATGAAATGTGATAAATATAACTATCTTGGAGTACAATTGAATAATGAAGGGAAAGATTCACTAGAAATAAAAGAACGTCTAAGACAGGGAAGAAGAGCCATAAAAAGATTGAACGGAATTTGGTGGCACAATAAGATTTCGAAAAAAAGAAAACTGAATATATATAATGTTGTCGTAAAAAGCATAGCATTGTATGGAGCGGAAACATGGAAGCTAACAGAAAGCGATAAAAGCAAAATAAAATCATTAGAAATGGATGTCCTTAGAAGATCTTGTGGAATCTCGAGAAGACAAAAGGTAACAAATGAAAGAGTATTGCAAATAGCCGACATTAAAGAAACTATTATCGACAACGTTACCAAGAAACAGCTGATATGGTACGGTCACGTGCAGAGAATGCCAGAAAACAGACTTCCAAAAGTAGCTCTTAAATGGGTACCGACTGAAAGAAGGAAAAGGGGAAGACCTAGAAGAACGTGGGGCGAAGGAATAAGAAAAGCAATGAATGAAAGGAACCTCACGGATGATCATTGCCAGAATCGTGAACATTGGAGAACGAGTCTAGAGGTCTAAAAAACGCTATAAACGGAATTTATATATATATAGTAGAATTTAAAGATTAAACCAAACCACGGAATTTACGTAATAATTATTGGAGGAGAGATAAAAGCAACATCTGCCCTATCTTTATGAGAAAAAGAGGTGTTTTATGAAATTAATATTCCAATCTGCGACAATGAAGGGTAAAAAGTGATATCGATGATAATGGAACAATTCATAGACGTACATTGTAAAAAAAAAAAAATAAAATAATAAAATGAATTAGACCCTTCGGATTCTGGAGAGCCTGCACTGACATGCTTGGAGGTGAAGAAGATCAGACTGAATCGCCGCAACTTCTTTTAACTTTTAATATGAATTTCCTTCTAAAAGTCGGTTAAATGAAAAACTGATTGACTGCCAATAGACGCACCAAATCCTGAGTGAATGGGTAGTGCCTAACATTTGCGAAAAAGAGCCTTTCGTGTCACGAAACAACAAATTGGAAATGGTTTAGCATCTGACCAAAGACATCTTTATTAAGTGATCAGTAGCCTAAAAGGCCAAGCTCGAGAATTATTGTTCTTTCATTCTACCGGAGGAGCTATATGCATCAGAATGCCAGGCAATGAATAAGGAAGGTTTGACAAAACAACTGGACACAAAGGAGAGGAAGAATTTGAGGAAGTTCTTGGACGCCGTAAAAGATCAAGAGGAGTAATGAAAGCGACCCAATGCGGAACTATTCCTCCATGAGAAGATAACTGGCGTTATTCGCAAAAGGAGAATCTCATTCACCTGAGATGAATGAAACCTGCAAGATTGTTCGATTGCATCTGCGTTTTTTGACGGAAAGAAAACCAAAGGGAGCTGGATAACAGAAGTGGAAAAAGACTAATTAGGAACTGGGTATCTCACACGAGAACATCATATAACGTGTCCTTTGAAGAGGATACTAGAAAAAGCTCTGAATTTTCAACCAAAACCCAAAATGAAAATAGGCAGGATATGGACTGAAAAACGAAGGGAGGCTCACCGAAAGAGCATGCGAGTATACTGGGTGAATGTAAAACACCGAAAGAGATGAATTAGAGTGGTCCACAGAAAGCCAAAACGAATTAAAAAAAATAAAAAAATCCAACTAAACTAAATGTAAAAAGAAATATTATAAACATTAAATAATAAATTAAATTGAAATAGAGATAAACAAGTTTAAATACAACTACATCATTTATATACAATACAAACAAGGCACATTCGTTCAGAAAAACACTGGACATTGCTGGAATTCCAATATTCAAGTATCATTTCCCAGCTTTCCCACTTGCTTAAATTCACAGGTTCAGATGAGTTCGAGGCTGGTATCGTATATAGAAATTTATGTCACCTGTCATAACGTAGTGATGGTGACATGAAATATTTCCCAATTAGCGATCGAACATTTCGCTATTCCGAAAGATACTTGTTTCTTTCTATAAAATGGCGGTCAAATCTAATAAATATTATAAAATGCGTATAAATTTTGTTACTTTTTTTTCCGCGCTGATTTTTAGAAATTCCCCATTCCCTCTTTGGCTTTCCCGTTTCTTTTTTATATTGCTTCCTTACCATTTATCATCACTAGACTTGTATATTTATCTACATATCCGGCATATCAGTATTTGACATTAGAATTTTTTTATGGTTCCGAGCAGAAAAAACATATATAGATAAAACCGGAAAAATAGCTATAAGAACTCCTCCAATTTTTTTGTTTCGCCTAATCAATGAGTTTGTACGTGTCGAAGTGCTGATTCTTCGGTTTCAGTGAACTTTCGATCGTATTTGCTTCTCTTAGAATTGTTTAATCCGATTAATTTCTCGTTTATACTTTTCTCAAAAACGTGGAATATTATGACTTCACTCTTCATCTCTCACACAGTGTTCACCGAGACATATCATTCGTAAACTGTTCTTTTGGTTTAACCTAAAATACCGAAAGTCACTCCATCAAAGACAAAAGATCTTGTTGGATAGTACGTAGGTGAGCTTCCAAATTAGACTTTCAAGAGTGATAGAGACATTTTATTTTTATATGATGTAGAGCGGTCGTTTAGTGTAGAGCGTTTGAAATCTATTTTGAGGCTCAACAGACGATCTATTTTGTTCAAAAATATGAAAAAGTTGTTGTCTGCAATTCAAATTTACATCAGTGAATAAGTGGCATGAAAAAGTCGGGAGAGTTTCTTTATGGCCGTTGCTTATTATTTTTGATGTATATTGTTCTGTTTTAAAGTATAAATATTTTGGTTGTGATTGTTGTATCAGTTTTCTGGAAATAATGTCATGATTTTTGTCGTTTTTAATTTTCCCTGATTAATGTGTTTTATTTACCTTTAATAAAGGTTTTTAACATTTGTTTTTGGTTTTTATTATTAGCTTTTTAATGTTTCTCTTCTTAATGTTCCCTCTTTCAACAAAATTAGTTATTTAAACTTGAGTTTGTATTTAAGTAAAGGAACGTATTGCGATTATTTTATTATTCTAATAATGTAGATAGTTGGATATTTTCGGTATTTAATATCATATTTTACCCAATATCTCTGCATATATATGTGCATATTTTTTTCAGTTTTTATTACATATAATTCACATCCCTAATTATCATTAAGGATATGCGAATAATTTTGAAAAAAATGTAGGAAGGCTATTAAATTTGCGTATCAATGCCATAAGCTTCCGTGGTACGATACAATGGGTTTTGTTCAGCTCGTTGGGATCCATTAAAGTGAAGAAGGAATGACACCGTGGTTAACAACAGCTCCAATCCCGTTGTTTAAGACTGAAGCGAACAGTGTATAATGGAGAGGGGGGGGGAGCTATGAGGCTAATAGAGGCGGTAATAGCCCTCGTGGTCTAATCTATCACCATCCAATCCCGTCAGGTCGATAGTCTCCTAGCCCTTCTCGGTCTCCGATTGGCCCTTCCAATTGTTCGCCGAAAATCTGATCCGATCCGGCCTTCTCACTATTCAACCACTTGTAAACTGAGTTCAGTTATTGATCCAAATATTATATTATAGTTCGAGTCTTTTAATGGAAGAGACTGCTTAAATACAGATATAGCTACAACTCTGAAGTAGCACCAAGAAAAGATTATGAGGGAGCACAGTTCTTCCTAGAAGATGAAGAAAAATAAAATAAACTTTATTTTGGGACACCTTGTCCTCTAAGAATGAGAAATGAGTGTAATACATAGAGCAATTGTCTATAACAATTGATTAACAATTACATTTTGAGTTAGACAGTAAATGAGAAATCATGTAAAAAGAAATAAATAAAATAAAAATAAACTAAAAAAAAAGACGACTTAAGTATACATACTTTAACTATAATATATATTACATAAATATTCATATTTAACATTTATTCGGAAGGTTGTAAATTCAGGAGATAAAGAAATAGTTGATGTTTAAAGGAAGTTGGGAGAAGCATTTTCGAATGAATAATGTTTCAAAGAATGCAGTTCTATGCGCAAAAGCGTACAGGTTGATGGGTTGGGTTCTAGTATTTAATAGGTGGATAGATAGGCTGAGTAAGGAGGTCATGAATATTGTTGGGTTTTTTGTTTTCATGTATTAATATGTACAGTAATATATGGATTTGATTTATAGCTAATAAATAATAGAAACTGCCACAAGCTTCACGTTGCAGTCCGAGGCATGGAAAGATACCTCATTTGTGTAAGAAGCTTGGATAAAAAAATACACCTCTGCGATTAGGCATGGGTCGGTCATATTGTCGGAAAGAGCTATCCTGGTCCAAAAGAATCATTGACTGTTATTCCTAGGAATTCAGGAGAAGTGAAGGAATACAACCAGTTGACTGGAAAAGCAAATTATACAAAACATGTGATGGGACTACCTGGAAAGATGGTTCAAAAGGGGCTGTCCATTATCTCGTTTCTTTACAGGAACGACCTTGTAACGAAGCTGTAAACTACTCAAAATCTGAAAATATACTGTCATCGTCCTTCTCCTCCCAAGTGTGGTTCGGTGGCCCTGAAGAAGACCTGCAACGCAGGTCGAAACGTTGGCACGTATTAAAGAATTCTTCTTTGACGTGGTGTTACTTTGACTGCATCCCTGACTATCTTCTTCTCTATATACTGTTTTTGTTTAGAATGAATACATCATTGATTATAATTATGTTTAGCGCTACAGCCCAAGTCGGAACTTGGGCCACACAAAGAATCGACAGACACCTCTGCCTACTAAACATTGTCCACCTAAGCCTTGGTCTCTTTCTAAATCTCATTCTTCCTGGTCTGTCGTACATTATTTTCCCTGTTTGAACGTAGAAACAATATCTGGCACACCAAATAACCGTTCTAGTGCCATATTTGATCATATTCTTCTATTTCCATGGATATTAACCGGACCGAAGATGTTTCTAAGGACTTTTTTTTCCCTAAATCATCAGTGTCTTCGTATTCTCTAGAGTCAGAACCCTGCACTCACTCCCATATGTCCCCTGTGTTCTTATTACTATTTTGTGAACATTAATCTCCGCCGATCGAGAAAATTCTCTTCAATTTTAGTATACTTCATATAAAAATGAAGGTTATTATTATTATAAGTCTTCTAAATTTATTGTAATAAAATATATTTTTTTACAATAAAATAGTTATTAGCACCTGTATGTAATACAAATCATAATCAGCAAACGTAATGTAATATACAATAATCGTGGCTTGGTTTGGTATCGTGCTCCCCACACTGCACAGCGATAGAGAGGGACAGATTATGATGATGATGATGATGATGATGATGATGATGATGATGGTTATGTATCAGAGGGACAGCACTCAGCGTTACATAATCCTTCAGATAATTTAAAGTGTTACACAAACGTATCTGACACTTTGTGGAATTATTTTATGAATAATTGTGCCTAATCAGTTTATATATGTAATAAAGTTCGGTACATATAAAACGGAATGAAACGTAACTATCAAACAGAATGGTAACATCATCTTCGAAATCATAACTGAATATTTTTTATACAAACTTTTAAAATTTAATATACCGAGCTTCATTCATCAAAATCCTTCCTTTTTCTTTAAAGTAAGATTTCTTTCATTGGAAAGGGACTTTGGAAGTAAAAAAGAGTACAAAGTCGAGAATTAAAAGAAGACCCCTATTGAGAGTGAGCCGGTAATTTGGGCGGGGACTTGGACAAGGAATATTATATACGTGTGTGAACCCCCACAAAGCGGACAGCCGAAGCCCGCTAATGAGAAGGCGTGATTACTTCCCTCAGCCTTTGGCCCGGGATCAGTTGGTCTGCCTCGACTCTTTTTCTTACCGCTTTTCAATTAGTGGACATCTTTTACTTGGTAGAGATATCATCTCCAGCTCGTATTCAGCAACAGATAACTGATGATTACATCGGCCGCAAAGGTTTTTTTTTTTTTCTCGAACGACTATCGTTAAATAGTAGAATATTGAAATTTTTACACGTATTTTCTTGTGACATTAGTATTATATTGTATTTTGCAATTGCATTATATTTTTTTTTTAATTGAGGAGTTATGTTGAGTGATTGAGTGAATATATTGAAAGAAATGTTGGGTGAGATCACTCAAAGACCTATATATATATATATAGGTTTATTACTTGCCTCAGTTCTCTTCTTTTCATGACAGAATATTATTATGTTAATCGTTCTTTATTTTTATTTTATTTTGTTTCTTTTTCCAATTTTCCATCAGCCCTGATGATGGTTATCAATGATTTGTTAGCATGCGCACATAATTCTCCGTCACTCAATTAACACGAAAATCAAATACTGTGCAATGTACTGGCAAGCGAATTTTCTTCGTATAAACATGCCATTTAACATGATGTATCTGAATATTGTCACGTGCTAGGTACTGGTAGGTAGTTACTGGCATGTGTATTCACGGCTGTAGCTTCAGTTAAGCATAGATCATGATATATACTTCCTTGTTGAGCGCCCTTAAGGGATGGCCATCCCTTAAAAGAAATAGAGGATTCGCCTGGGTAACTCAAATAACTCCTTTTCTTCTAATGCCATCTGATAAAAAGTTGTACACAACATCCTTCTCTTTTTTCTTTTTAGAATTTTAAGGTTTCATATTCTATCTATCATTAATTTGTTTATCGATTAATAGAATTTGAATAATAATTAGGTAATGGGGTCCACCGTGTGTCTTATGGCTTTATGATTTACAGATTAAAATAAACCTTTACCTGAAACCTTACCATCTCCAAGGTCGAGCGATTTTATTATATAAAAGCTACCATATCATATTAAAAAATAAATTTTAAATATTTTTTGTTATGGTTATGCTGTTCTTAGATTCTTTTGAAAATAATAAAAAATAATTGCAAACTTTCATTGATCAATTTAGTTTTTGAGGAAGCTATTAAGTATAGGTTAAACAACGTTAATCTTAGCACGTGTGGTGTATGACATGTCCTTTTGATGGCAGCAATGAGCTGAAGGACAGAGATATCGTCTTTCATCCTAACCATTTGGTCTTCATGTTAAAAGAAGTTAAAGTAATGAGGTTTTTGGAGGATCCGTATAATTTTATAAAATACTAATTGTAAGTATACTCTTTTTTTATGGGGAACATTTTACTTTATTATTCTAAAGTAGCTTTAATATTTGAAAACATAAAATTATCTAACTTGATTGGATGCCACACGAAATATAATTTGGGAATGATCCAGAATTCTAATGAAAATATACTAAATTTAAAAAAGGTTATTTTTTTTTTGTTTTTTTAATATGTTTTTTGGCTGGGGGTTCATAATTTTTTTTTACAACGCAAAGTGCCGTCCTAGCTACCTAGAGTGTAAAGTTTTTTTAACTCTCTAAAATGTAACATATTGAATGTTCTAGCAGTTGCTCGGATCGAAAGTTTTACGCAATGTATTTATTCGAAATTTAATGGAGAATATTTTTTATGCTACATTTGTCGCTAAGACCAACCGTTTAGGAGCTGGTTTGAATGAATAAAGTCACCTTTGCCTACATTCTTTAAATGTTGGGGCTTTTTTTGAAACACATTACTCTGTTGGTAATGCTCGTATCGAAATTTTGCCGGCAGTTTCCTTTTCAGACGCAGCAAATATAAATTATTGATAGATTTATCCATGAGCTATTGTTTTTACTAGTCAGGAAGGAATTAATTTTCTTTTTTTTGTGAACACCAAGGCCTTTGTAATCTAGGGCAAGACTTGAAGAAGTTGGACAGTGCAAGACTAACAGCCGACCCGAGGTGAGATTCTATGATAGATAAATATAAGACAGCGAAAATGGAATATTTATCAAATATGATAATAATTTTCAAAAATATCATTATAAGTTTAGTTCTACGGCTTTCTTTTCAATCGAATCTAATTTCCCTTTGATGTTACCCAAACATTCATCGAAAAGAAAAATTTTTTTTTTTTAAATACTAACCCTTCAATTGATAAAATTTATTAGCAGTTAGATTCATAAAATTACAGACCGTTTTTAAAATATATCAGGCAATATAGCTTTCTGGATGCTATTTATTTTTCTTAACTATCTCCACACTTTACTACTTGAAACAAATTACTAGATTTTTTTATCTTTACTAATCATTCCTCTAAGTCTCAATCCTCTAATTCATTACTTTTTGCCATATAATTACAATTTCAATTAACTTAATGAAATAATATTTAAAAGGTTGTTGAAGAAACAGATAAAGAAAACTTTGTGAGTTTATTTTATTACTTTTTTAAATTCCTTATTAGATAATTAAACTTTAATTAGATAGAAAAGTAACAGCAAGCATGCAAACATGTGCATTTCGCAATACATTCCATAAAGATGATCTTATCCACTTCCTGTAAACCTTTTTGAGCAAATGTCTAAACTTGCTGACCTTGGAGAATCTTTTATTAGTAAAAACTGCAGAGAAGTTGAATTTATTTTCTTTAATAATGTTATTTATCTATACGTTTATCTTATGATGATTATAATACAAAAAACTTGTTTTATTTATGTATGTGTAATTCATTGTTTCTGAAGTCAGGTCCTCTATCTTGTACACACACACACACACACACACACACACACACACACACACACACACACACACACACACACACACACACACACACACACATATATATATTTTACAAACCTATTAATTAATACAGTATGTATTAAATAAAGAAATGTAGTTGTTTTTTTAATGTATGTGTTTTTCAAATATTTCTTAACTAATTTTTAAATATATTATCTTAAATTCTTTTTTTTTTAGGTAAGTCAAGCTCATAGTTTTGATGTACCCTCTGAATCGAGTAAGTTGACCTTACAATATATCTAACGATACTTCATGTCTGTTTTTTTGTTTGTTTTTTTAAATTTAATGATTTATTGTTTTAACTTTAAAGCAAATTTAATTTGTAGTGATAAATATTAAAATATAAATATTATTACAAAATATGGTAGTATTTCCCTATTTGTTGATAAATAAATTTGGGGAAAAATATTCCCATGGCATGTACAGGTTATTTACATGCCATTGTAAAAGAACTACTCACAAGTACCACCTCAATAGTTTTACATTAGGTCTCTTGGCAATCTTCTTTTTAGACGCCTCTGAGGATTATCGGGAATGGAGTGTAAGCAAGTAAGGAGTCTATTGGATTCCAATGGGTATGGAGTTTACAATGAAAGGATAGGTATCTGGTTTGGGCCAAATCAGCAACATATGGAACTTTAAGATCCTTATAGGAAGGTTTATTTCTGACATAATTAGGATCATTCAGAATTTTACGGAGGAATTCGGATGGTAAGGATTCAATACAGGAAGAATTGCTAGGTTTAGTAGAGCCCCAAAGCTCATATTCGAATATTCAAATGGGTCTAATTATTTTTATGTAAATAAATCTTTTAATTTTTTTTATTTATATAAATTTACAACTGTATATATAATATAAATACATAATGTAAATATGATAATAATAATAAAAATGACACCACTTGTTTTTAAAGCAACTATCTATTGGTAGCACTTATAAAGGTTCCATATAATGAAGTATTATATTAGAAGATCCAGAGGCCATATGTTTTTCAGGTGCCTTGGAGGGTTATCTGGAATGGAATGAGAAGCAAGTTGTGATACTAATGAATTTGTATGGATGTAGTTTGCTATGAAAGGAAAGATATCTGGTTTGAGCTAAGTCGGAAACGTAGTGTATATTAAGATCTTTGTGGATAAGTTTGTTTGTGATGAAGTAAGGTGCAATTAGGGTTTTCTATGGATTTCTAAGGATTGTATACGAGATGAATTGGATGGTTTAGTGGAGCCCTAAAGCTTAACTCCATACGTCCAAATAGGTCTAATCACGGCCTTGCAAAGAAATCTTCTGTAATTAATTGGAAGCTTTGAACGTTTGTCAAGTAAATGTTGAAGTAGTCAAAAACGAAGGGCATTTTTCATCGCTTTAGTCTTGTATGTGGATTCCAAGTGAGACGATTGCCCAGATGGAGTCACTGGAAGCGGATTTGTTAAACGGGGATTAGTAGAACATCATTAAAGGATACTGTAGGACAGGAAGTCCTAGGTTTACGATAAAGGGTAAAGGTTATGTGATGGGATTTATTCTTATTCTCCATTTTGCCACCATTAAATTTGTGGCACCTGTACATAGTGGGCTAAGTCGAATTTTGTGAATTCCGAGCTATCTACATCACCAGAATCGTAATTTTTTTCTCTTTTCTTTTTTCTAACGGGCTGAGTGTTCCGTCCATTGCAATGAAGGATATTCCTTTGTGAATCTTGGGCTGATACTCCAATCTTGAACTTTTACTTGTGAAAAGCGAGTCAAGTTTACTAAGCCCCTCAATTTTTCACAATTAAAATTTTTCGTCCATTTTAAAAACCGCCTGTTCATAGAAAAAAAAAATAATAAAAAAGGCACTATGCATTGGGGGAAGGTAAGATGGCTTAACTATAACAAAGATAGCTGCGGTTTTGTCTACTAAAAGTCGACTCTCGATATAAATGTTAATTTTAAAAAAATAAGTTTTTTGAAAAAGGGCAGGCTACAAAAATTAGAGCCACCAATCAGATATGTTAAATCACTTCCGATAGCGGCCGAAAAGAAAAAAGTTCTGTTAGATCTTCTTCCCTACATAAGTTCAACATTTTAACGATTCTATGAAGTGCTGAAATCTACATCTAAGCAGGATGTGTACCCAGATTTAGCTGAAGTAGAAGACGAATGAAAGAAGATTATAAGTGATTTTTTTTTTCAGTGTTTTAAATATTACTAATAAAATAATTATTTTTTTCTTTAGGCATGCTGTGTATGTTATTTTATTTTCTAATATTTTTTTTATGTGAAAAACATATATAAAAAATTATAAAATAAATTTTTAAAAAAGAAAAAAATATTATTTAATGTATACCTAATTTTTCTCAACTCAATAAATCAGTTAAGTACTTGGCTTTCAGAGGTCAATCACGTTAACATTAATCACTTAGCCCAATCAATTAGTGTAATTTGGGCTAAGAGTTCGATTTTTTTGGAACGATTAGTAATTAATCTTAGAATATTGGCAAGAATTGAAACATACCTCACCAACATAAATAGAAGTGTACTATCAAGAGTTTAACCTCCAAATATTTAAATTGTTTTAACTGGACGATTTTGGAAAAAATCTCAAACATTCAATTCAGTTTTCCTAAAATCGCAATTTTCGCACTTAGCCCAGTATGCACAGGTGCCACAGAAATCTTTTAATTTAAATTGTAATTTATTGGGAACTGTAAATGCTTGTTTAGTCAATGTTGACGTAGTCGGAAACGTAGATCAGTTTTTTGTCTTTTGAGTCTAGTTCCTAGTACTTGAATAAATAGGAAAACTATATAATCCAAAGCATATGCTTATCTAAACGTTAAGAACCTGTACTTCCTAATCGAGGACTCTTCATGAAATGTAGTGCTAAGGTAGCTTTGCCAATTAGATATGGCTTTAGCACTATTTTACTTTACTTTTATTAACTTATACCTATTCAAAAATATATTTATAGGCTTAGAGGAAAGGTTCTGTCCATTTTCTTCGTCCTTCGCCATAGACTTTAGCCATAGACCTTAGCCGCCCTTTAATGTCGGTCTAACTCGAAGCCAGGTTAATCCCCGTTAAATCTGTGCCCCCTCCTCCCCTCCCCCCTGGGAGAGTTAATTAAGGTGTAATTAATAATGAAGGGCTATTATGTAAATTTATTACTGCCACTTCCAGTGTCTTAAACTTCTCTCTCTCCTATTACTACAGCATTCCATCACGGTGTTTGTCTCTATAATGACCAATATTTTTCTACCTTTTTTTTTAAAAAAAGGAGATATGAAAAATTGACTGAAGTTTTTTGTTTTAGTTAAATATTATTAGACTATAGGAATCTATTCAAGAAAAAAATTAAATAAAAAAAAACTCAATAGCTGCCCGACTAGGAAAAACAATAGATCGAGGCTATGCCTACTTATATATAAACTGATTTTTAACCAACTGATTTTTCCGATTTGTATTATAGAATTGTGATGCGTGGTAGCTCAATGGGTAAGGCGTTTGATTATCAAGCTCCTGAGTTCGAGACCTACTGAAGGCAGAAAATTAATTTTCGGTTATTTCAGGTCGGGAGCACCTTTTGGGGTACACCTAGCCTCACTAAAATGGGTACCCTTATTCGGGAAAAACCTGGTGGTTGTGTGTAATTTAGGCCAAATCTCCTCCTTTCACAACCGTTGGCCTTGTACACTAAATCCTTACCTATGTAGCCCAAGATCTTTCATTGGCTGTTTTTGGTATTGGTTTATTTCTATTATAGAATTAAAGAGTAATTTACTTTATTTCTTTTTCTAATTCTATTTTTTGATTCACACATGTCTTCGAATGAGGACAACCAAATAAATCATGTTGAAAGTATTCTAAAATTAAATATTTATAAATCACTATAAAATATAATATCGTTTTAAATCAATAAATTATAAAATCACTATAAAATATAATATCGTTTTAAAAATAATAATCGTTTTAATGTTTTTTTTTTTTTTTTTTTATTTAAATATTTCCAGTACCCTTCAATAGAGAGTTCAATTTTAATTTGTTTTCAGCATGACCTGTCGTAGGGATAGGTATTGTCTATCTGACTGCCCCATCACCTTTCTTTCTATAAAGTTGTAAATTTTAAGAACTGATGATGGATGTTTAACATTCGAAACTACTCTTCGAATAAAAAATACCAATAGAAGAGTCAAAAAAATTCATTTACTAATTGTATTGATCCTTCTATACAGTCATGCGTACCACTACTAAAATTACAACCGATATTTGTTACATTTGTGGGCTTGTGCATCTAATCGGCAGTTTTGTAAACCGACTGGTCGGCCAAAGTCATGGTCGTTCCATTTCAAATTTAAAGTCACTTTATCCAGTCTATCCAATCCCAAATCCTTTGAAAAACATTTAATGCTCCTTACTTTGTCACAAATGAACTGATCCACAATGATCTTAAAATCCCGTGTTGCTGATTTAACACGAACCCGATACCTTTCCTTTCATAATAAATTTACTTCTCATTCAAATCCACTTGTTGTACAACTTGCTTCCTGGCAAGACGTCTGAAAAGAAGATGACCTCGTATATTTTGTAATTATTTCATTAGAGTACTACTAATGGGTAGTTCCTCCTCAAGTTTTAATCATGCTATTATTTTTCATTTTAAACCGCTTATTTACTAGATGCATCTGTAATGTAGTTGTAAATTTCTATTAATAAAAGAATAAAATAAAAGTAAAATAAATAAAATAAACCACTTTAATATGAAGTCAATGGGCTTGTTGGTTTACATAATACAATCCTTCATTGAAAGGTGTGAACTACAGCTGTTCTATCTCTAAATATTACCTCGTCCTCACGTGCCCTGATGAGATCTCCCGAACAAGTACATCCACTAAAAAAGGACTACGGCCTTTCTTGATATTGTTATTTTATTCATTGAAATAGTTTGGTAAATAGGGGAAAGGGCGGTGGGGGAATTATACAATAAGAAGAAGGAGCGAGGACAAATAGGAAAGACTGCCCTGAGCCTGGCAAAACATCCCCCCCCCTTTGTTCCCTTCCGCCCCCCTCATTATTCGCTCTCGGGTCAGTGGGCAAAAACACAGCTCTGTCTTTACTTATATCTCGTCTCCCTCTTCCTTTCCCTCTCCTAGATTTGAAATATCTTCTCCTCTTCTACTCCTCCTTCCTTAGTTCTATTTAAGACCTTTGTAGGGATTCCCTTTGCTTAATAACTGACTTATTTATAGGGTCTTTGGGGCGCTTAATCCTGAGGCTTCTTCTCTTACCTTTACCAATAATGAACTTCTTTTTGAGGGTATTATTCCGAGTCTGGAAAAAGAATTTATAATAGCCGCTATTCGAGCGTTCTTTTCCCGAGAACAAAGGGATAGCAGAAGAAGAAGAAGACAATGGGTATCAGAAATATTTTAAATTATTGGAATTTGTTAGGTAAATGATTATATTTCTGAGCAGGTTATGTATTTTATAAGATTTTCACTTATTAAAGCTCATTACCCATTGAATAAACTATAAAATTTACTAGAAATAAGAATACATTGACGATTGATGAATCAGTCAAATATTTTAAACATCAGCTCTCAATTGATTGTCAGCAAAGGAAGCAAAGTGGAAGAATTAATGTTTTTCGAACTGATGATGATAGTCAAATATTACAAACTAGTATTTTAAATTTTGAAAAATCCAATAACAATGGTAGTAATTTTTAATCCTTATTTTATTTTAGGAATATATTATTTTAATAATCCTTCTATATGATTATACGTACCGCAACTTCCATAGGAATAAATAATTTATGATGATAATCCAAAAAACTGCACATCTTGAGGGATATAAGTTTTGACACACTTTTTTATATGCTGAATTCGGAGGAAGACCTTTATTCATCTTTCTTCACCTTATGCCAGTGTACTCAGTTTTCCATTTCAGGATTTTAGTTCCTTAGTATATTCGTAAAATAGTTTTCGAGTCTGATGCAATTACACTCAAACTCGTTTATCGCCGGTTTTTAATCGTTTTATGTTGCAATATTCTGAGAGACATAGGAGGGACATAGGAGAGAGAGAGAGAGAGAGAGAGAGAGAGAGAGAGAGAGAGAGAGAGAGAGAGAGAGAGAGAGAGAGAGAGAGAGAGAGAGAGAGAGAGATTTTTATTTTTTAAGCTTACGATTTTTATTATCAACTGATATTCAAAAATGTTGAATGGAAATGAAAAGTATCAATATAAAAAAATATATATAAACTCCAAAATCCTTCAAAAGTCCTTAAAGCTCCTTAATGAGAAGTTTTTTTATGTCAATACTTTGTATTCTTTTTACCGCAAGTTTACTTCATGTATTTTTTTTTATTCAGTTTTAAATTTGTTGAAAAACATTCAAACCTTCCACTTAATTACAAAAGACTCATTTACATAACAGTAATCAGACGGATTTGGACATACGGAGTTGAGCTTTGGGGCTCCACTAAGCCATCCAATTCATTTCGTATCCCATCTTTACAATCCAAAATCCTTAGGAAAATCCTAAATGCCCCTTTCTTTGCCACAAACAAACTTATCCACAAAGTTCTTAATATACCTTTAAGTTTCTGACATAGCTCATACCAGATATCTATTCTTTCATAGCAAACTCCACAACCATTCAAATCCATTAGTATCACAACCTGCTTCCCACTCCATTTCAGATAACCCTCCGAGGCGCCTGAAAAGAAGATGCCTCGGGACCTACTAATATATTTCTTCATAATATAGAACCTTTATAAGTGCTACCAATGGGTAGTTGCTTTACAAACAAGTGACGGGTCATTTTTATCATTATCATCATATTTACTTGATGTATTATATTTGTATGTACAGTTGTAAATTTCAATAAATGGCTAAAAAAAAAAAAAAAAAAAAAAAATTTAATTAATAAAAAAATATTTTTTTTTTTTTTTTTTTGAGTTGATGATAAATTACTTCCAAAGAACTCAGAAGAAAACAACAAAAAATATGAGCTAATCGTCGGAGAGGTAAATAGATGCGGTAAGATAAATGAGTGGATAGTAAAGTTAAGAATGGTTGGGAGGGGGAGAAGTAGAGAACAAAGGTTTAGGAAAGGTTTCTTATTATTTCCTCAGTCTTTCATAATCCAAGCCTCGGAGGAAGCCCTACATCCTTTCACTGTCTGCTCGAGAGGCAATTTATTGCGAATCTCCTTCCAGTCTCCCCCCCTCCTTTGGCCATTTACCTGCCTCTCCTGGCTATATAATATCTCTATGTATTTTATTTTTTATTTTCTAATATATAAATATGTAATTTCAGGTTTATAAGTCGCGTTCAAGTTAATTACTATATACAACCTTATTTAGTTGTTCCCATTCTCCATTTTACAAATTCTTGTACTGGTACGAAAATATTAAGGATTTTTCATCTAGGTCTATCAATTTTATATGGCAGTTGATTTGTGGAAATTTCATGTCTCGATTTCATAAGCTGTGAACTGAAAAAAAAAATATTAGCTCATGAAAAATTACTTAATATAACAAAATATGTTTTTTTTTTTTGTTTTTTTTATAATAACAAAATATTAAATAGATTGGTTAAAGGACAGACCTGAGAACAAACTTAAAAACGATTCAACCGATTTCGGAGTACATGTTGAAACCCATATGTTGAACCCGCTGCCGTCAAAACCCCGTATGCCTGAAAAGGCAAGGTAGGGGAAAAAAAAAAGAAAAGAAAAAAAAAAGTTCCGGAGTACATTGCTACATCTTCAGGATAACTGTGATTTCCCTCACATGTCCATAACAAGTGCATGTCCATACTGACCCTCAGTTGAGAGTCAGTATGGAGATGCACATAGAGCTACGCCTTAAAAAGTAATATTAAAAATTAAATCTCATTCAATAAAATAGTTGAACAACTAAACTGTTTTTTTTTTTTGTAAAATTCTTCCAGAATTGATCACAATTTTTGTATTACTTTAATTTTTTATGTATAAATAATACATTTTATTATTTTATTTATTTAGTTTTATCCGTTTTAGGACATTAATAATTTTTTAATACGAAAAAAAAATGTTTAAAGAAAGAGTAACGGTCAAGAGCATTTCTATGAAAAGCTCTATAAAATGCTTCAAAAAAGTGGTAAATAGAAAAAAAAAATTGGCCCCACCTGAGAATTCAATAAATAGAAGGTATATTATAATAGAAAACTCAAAAAAAAAAATAATTAAGCAACTTTAACAATTCAGTTTTTTTTTTTTTAAATTTTAGTTGAGGTATGAGAATGACCCATATATTTAACCATTTTTTTTTTGTGAAATTTTTGTTGCATTATAGTGCGATTATAGTGTAGCCCGTGGGCTATTTTTTTTATTTTTTAAAAATAAAAATTGGAATCCTCAGAAGGCGGAAAATCCTCATCCATGGAAGCCATTATTACCCAAGAAGGAACTCTAGGGAAAAAAAAAATACAGGATGAGAATAACAAACAAGAAGGCGATTTTATGTGTTGACCGCTAGTTATTTGAGCGGACACAAAATGACTTGGCCCCCAGAGCCGAGATTAAACCTCGAGGCTGGCCGATTGGGAACTTTTCTCTATTTCCTCGACACAATAGAGCTGCCAAGTGTGTCCCAGCCCACGTCTCCTATGTCTCTGCTTCTTCCCTGTCTCTTCTATTCTCTTCTCCTCTAGGGATGATTAAAGTCACACCACAGCCTTCTATAACAGCGAAAATCAATAAAAGAGGAAATCAGCATATCTTTGAATCGAATACTTAATATACTAACTAGATACGATATAGATTAGTAACAGATGTACTCTCTATTGATTCTGCACTTTTAAATATTTTTCTCCCTTCACTTCTCCCTTTACTATATGTCAAACTTTTTAAATTTTAAGTAGGAGTTATTAATATACAATGGACCTATTACTCAGAACACTAAGCAAGAAATCAGGGAATTGATAACATTAGAAAATTTTCTGCTAGGCCATGTTCAAGAGAGAGATTTTTGTATTGTCCTAACTACGTAATATTCATTTAGACCACACCAACATTGGTAATCCATCTTGATTAACATACAAAAAATAATATAAATCCCCAAACACTATTTATTATATTCATACAAAATTAAATTGGGAGCATAAATAAAGAAAAGATTCGAGAACAAATAAATGAATATAAAAAATAAAACCTGTACCAATTACAACCCAATCCCCTTGGGTTCAGTTTTAGGAACGGCTGTACTGTTACTGGGCCAACAGTTGTGAAAGGAGCTGATTTGGCCAGAATTCACGCTCAACCGCAAGGTTTTCCCCAATTAAGGGTACCCATTTTTAAGAGGCTGGGTGTGCCCCAGGAGGGTCTCCCAACCTCCAATTCGATCCACGGCTGAAATGACAGAATATAAATTTTCTTCCGCTAGTCGGACTCGATCTCGAGCCCGGGAGCATGGTAGTCAATCGCCTTACCCACTGAGCTACCGCACCTCCTAAATGAATATAATGAAAATAAAATTCTAAAAAAAAAAATAAAATGTAGCTAATTTGTATTATTGTTAAAAAAATATTAATTTATTATAAATCAGGTTGAGGGCATCATAGAGGAAAAAAATAAAGTAGCTAAAATTGAATAAATCTGTTAAATTTTTCATTAATTCTCAGCAACTATCGACTGATTTTGGTAATGAATCATCTAAACCCCATTCTTATAGCGCGTCCGTTGTCACGCGACTGAAACAACTCTAGTAAGACTGAGCAGCCTAGTCCATCCAGAGTTAAATCCATTAGCATTTATCTTACGATTATATAAAATCACCTTTTTTTATATCAAATGTAAGATGGAAAATTAATTGAATCGCTAAATGGACATCCATGCCTTGATAACACTGACAGCTGTTATTATAGAAAGAAATAATAAAATAAATTATGAATCATCCTTCAAAAGCTATATTTACGAACCTTTTTTTTTGTGAAAATTTGAATTTTGTGAAACCCTCAATGTCTTTCGCCAAAAACATCGAGCAGAGGTTAGGCTCTTTTTAATTGTTTATAATTTCAATTCCTGCTAAAAATTATTCTAATTTCTCTTTTTGAATAAGAAAAAAGAAGAGCAACAAAGTTTTATCAGTAGGACTTTCTTGACTTGACGTTCGGCTGGTTGTTAAGGTCATCACAATAACAAACAAACCTAAATCGTTGGTTAAAAAAAAAATAGAAATAGTTTGTCGGAAATTCAAGGAAGTATATTTTTGTATGATGATACTTATAAATAATATTATTATTTTATTATAAAAATAAAGATGAAAATATGGTTGGTTGGTTTATAGGTGGAAAAACTTGCTAGTCGTCAACTCCTGTAAATAAACACAATGAATTATAATGCATAATAATGTTTTAATATTAAAAATATATGTTTTTATTTAAATATTCTCTGATATTAAATTCATAATTAAGAGATTCGATGGCCGAGCGAGTCGGGGGTGTCTCAGTGCGCTCGATACTAAAGGTCGTGGGATCGAATCCCACCTGGGCGAATTAAAATTTGTTTTGTGGTGGATTCAGGAAATGAATCTTCCTACCTTAGCTGGAATATTTTGGTAACCTGTAGGATAACCCTTCATCCTGCCCTAGTTGGAGTACATAACGCTAAGCCTTAAATAGAAAATAAATAAAAAATATATATAATTAATAATAATATATAATAATATTAATTAATATATAATAATTAATATTTGAGTATTGAATTCACTGACAGAGGAAAATATGTCTCTTACTGATGTAAGAAAATAATTATAAAATATATTATTAAATTATTATAATGTATTTTTCGGTACTTTTGTATACAAAAGTATTATTATTATATTAAAAAATTGTTCACATACATTAAAAGTAATTTGAATTATACTTATTTGAAAATCCTCTCGCTATAAAGCCTGGCTAATTGAATAACATATTGTTTTGCAAAGAAATAGAACTACTCTAAATAATTCTAATAACTTCTAATAGAAACAAATTCCTTGCAGAAGAAAATAAATTTATTCTATCTAAGCAAACGTTAAAATTTAGAATTAGCACTCATTAAGAATAGACAGAGAGATTTAAATAAACAAAGGTGTTTAGTCTTCTCAGATTAGCTCTCCCGTCCGCCATTAGCTGTAATCAAAAAGTTTATCAACTTGTTTCAACTCCTAAACCTTCTTTTTTAACAAATGTTTAATCCTCGTTTCTTCTCTTTTAGAAGTTTTAGAATACTTACCCTCAGGTTATTGATTTACAGAAAAAAAAAATTAAAACAAACAATAATATGTTTTTAAGTTATATCTAATACAGGTATAACTAGAAGTTTGGTAAATTAATAGACCCTGTATTGTTATATTTGTATATATATTAGTATAAAAAAAAATTGGATGAAAATAGATCAAAAATGAAGAAAAATGTCGCAGACCTTACCTTTCTATTCCAATCCGTTGCAGATATACGATAAGTCAAAAACTTTTTTGAGGAAACCACGTTTTTTAACAAAAAAAAACTGTAATATCTCCATTTTATTTAAATATTTTTCAAACTTTGACCACATTTTCGGATTTAGCATTTAATTTTCTATACGAGCTGAGTATATATAACCTTGAATTTTACAAACTTGTGACCTAAAGAACAGCTTGATCTTCACCTTATTTAGGGAAGTTACAATGTCTTATATTACTTCTAAGCTCATCGATTTTCGAAGAAAAAAAACTATCCATAAAACTGCACAAAAGTAAAGATTCTGTTTCGATTTTATAGAGAAATTTAATTTTAAAACCGAAAACACATGGTGTTCTCATTTGTCATACAAATCAGTTACTTGTGTAAATAAGACATTGCGATGATAATGGCATAATGGAAATGTGTATTTTAAGCATAATAAACTGTTCATTGAGATAAAAATAGAATAAAAAATGTATTGTTGATTAGAATAAAAAAAGAAAACTGTCAATAAAGTGCCGCCAAATCAACATACTACTTATAAGTAATTATAACATGCACTTAACTTCCCTCTCACAAGTAACAAAGATATATCCTCATATTATAAAAATGACATTTTGTTTATAAGATCTATCACCGGACAGGTAAAAAGAGAATTGATTCCTAGCATTTTAATTTTTCCTTACAGTGTGACGGCACAGCGATACTAGAAATATAGTACTCGAAATATATTGTTGAATTATTAATTTATTGATTATTATTATAAATTTTGATATATTTTCCGCGATTTCACTATTAGTTGTAGCGATATAAGGATATTATGAGTCCACTATTTTTTTTTTCTCTATCTGAGAAATCGTTGAAATTATTTTGATTTTTAACAGCCGATTAACTACCGTAATCAACTCTCAGCGAAATCAAATAATAGGTATTTTATTACTCAAGCTATGATCATCTCGACCAAGGCTCTATATGACCTAACATTTTCAGCCGTGCTACTGACTTGGCGCAACAAGATATCTAGAAAAGAACTGTTATCGGGACAAGGCATAAATGTAAGCGCTCCTTCCTGGAACCGGTTGATAATCTGTCTTGTCTAGACTCGGCCTCTCTATGCATTATTTATCAGGCTCTTAGCTCCGGACTTGGTGCTTTAAGTCTCTACAGCTTAAACTGCATTAACCTTCACCTCTTACCTCTCCTTACCTACCGTCGGAATCTAATTCTGAATTTATCCCTTGGACATCACGTGATTGTTATTTATTTTCGTTGAATAGTTTAGTATCTTATTATGTGATTATTTACCTGAGTTCCATGACACTTCTTGATGAATAGCAATGTTATTACAAAAACTATCGTGCTATTTTTATTATTGAATTCAGGAAAAGGTGTAAATATGGCACCCTCTTTTCTTTTTGATTTAAATTTACTTTTAATTTAGGAACTAGACAAACGATCAAACCTCCCAATTCATTGCAAAAGACTTATTTACATGACTGTTATTAGATCTATTTGGACGTACGGAGTTGAGCTTTGGGGCTCTACTAAACCATCCAATACATCTCGTATCCAATCCTTACAATCCAAAATCCTTCAAAAAATCCTAAATGCCCGTTAATATGTCACCAATAAGCTTATCCATAAAGACCTTAATGTTCCATATGTTGCTGAGTTTGCCCAAACTAGATACCTATCATTTCATAGTAAGCTCCATAACCACTCAAATTCATTAGTTTCTCAACTTGCTTCCCACTCCATTCCCGATAATCCTCCGAGGCGTCTGAAAAGAAGATGGCCTAGAGATCTTCAAGTGTAAAATTTTATTGAAGTGCTACTAATGAGTAGCTCTTTTCAAGTTGTTACATGTCATCGTAATCGTTATCAGCTCATTTACTTGATATACATATTTGTATATATGTAAATTCCAATAAATTGATATATATATATATATATAAATAAATTTAGGAACTTTTAGATTTTTGTCATTAACAACTATAACAAGTTTCCTGAATACGAGAAGGCAAAATGATATATTATTTCATTTAAAATACGAGGATTTACAAAAAGCTTTTGAAAAGGCACCAGCAAAAATGGCGTGTGAATGTGGGTCTTCTTTGAAAAAGTCACCAAAAATAGTTTTAAAACAGGATAAAACAATAACAATAGTATAAAATTTATTAATCAAGAGAAAAAACTATTTATAAAAACTGAAAACGTAACTCTAGCTCTTTCATCCCAGGCCCAATCGAAGTGTATTCACATTTGGAGCGTAAAGTATTCAGTGAACTGTATGAAGTAACTAAACATGAAAACATGTGCAACTAATTGCACAGTAACTCACGAGTACGTCCACACTACTTGAAATAATGGTTTTAACTGCTCTCTGCTATCTTATATTAGCAAATGGCTCCATCGCCAGTCTTTGCTACTTGTCTTTAGTATATCCCATTGCAACTAGGTGGCATTTAGGGGTGCCCAAATTTACACCTGCGCCCATTTTTACAACTTTTCCTCTATATATTAAAATAAACATCACTCCTGGACAATGAGTAATATAAATGACAATTAATCTATTGATAAATCAGGATATTTATTATACAATGAGCGCAGTGGCATTGCCAAAAAAAAATAAAAAAACATACATGTAGCCTTTAATACCGTACATTATATAGAATAAACACTCAGGATAGTAATTTTTTAAATGAGAAATAGATTAATGAAGTTTTTTGATTAATGGTTTTTTTAAGAGAAGTGACTTATGAGAAACCTAGCGATAGAAAGTATCGCATGCCCCCAGCTAAGGCAAACGAAGATATCTCTAAGTGTGACATTGCATGAAGCTATAACTTCACCGATAAAGTCCTGCCAAAGCACACAGTTATCTTCAGCCGATAACGCCCGATAGAATGTGTCAACCCAACTACTTTATGTATTCGGTTGTGGTAACGTTTATGTATATATATGTAGGTTATATATATGCCATCCATCATGTATATACATCATAATTCATTTTAAAGTTTTCATTTCGTGTTTTTTTTTATATATTTTAAGTCTACAAAGAAAAGATTGCTCATTAAAGCATCATCAGAGGTGTTATAGTTATGTCATTATTAGATACATGCAACGGATGATTTGTTGGATTTATAATTTATTTTTCGTGTGTTAACATTAATTATTTTAGATGTTAATTATAAACAAGTCATATCATACCTGGACGGTGAGGAATGAACTCGCGAAATATTGTAAAAAAAAAAAAAAAAATGGCTCGGTTTAAAACAATTCAAGTTATCACGTTCCAGCTTGATAGGAGAAATGCAAACAGTAAGGTATCAATCAGATTTTTTTTTTTTTTTTAAATAAAGTAAAACAAATACAACAGAATCAGAATAAAAATACGATATAAATATATATCGAAAATTAGACCTTTTTTCTATGTTATAGTGTACTCATTACTTTTTGCCGAAATAACGTTTGCAGTTGATTTGTTGTTGATCCCTTTTATTTAATTGAAAAAAACCTATTTTTTTAAAAATTTTCTAACAAAGAAATAAAATTGAAATAAATATTTTGTTATATTACTTTATTTTATGGAGAGATCTAACTGTTTAGGTAAGACACAAAACGTTTTAATCCGTGAACTCGGTTTAATCTTGGCTGGAACCAGAAAATTTATTTTGTGTTTTCAGCGGTAAATCGGCTTCAGAGTCGAGAAACATTCCAAGCTCTATAAACATTATAAACATTACCTCCTTATTTAACCATTTGTCCTGAAACGATTCTTTCTTAACATGCACTGAGCCCAAGGAACCTTTATGTATTTATATGATTTTTAATATTTATTTCTTTATATTGAAGAAATGTTGTCGATAGAAAATTTAGTTTAATCTTTGTTAAAATTAACTGAACTTTTACCAGAAATACTCGTAGTAGTATTCTCTAATACTAACAGACTTTCTTACTGAATATATTAATTTTTATGTCGTGAGGTTACAATATTTTTAAGACATTCAATCAAGAGTCACAAATCATCTTTCAGGTTTTAACAAATATAACATTCTAGCTTTTCTAGGCAGAATGTCTGGACCAAACCTCCGGCTGGCTATTTTAACATCTTGGAAAACCACTCTGCTCACGATAGTCATCTATCAATGCCACGTCTGTTTGAGTTTCCTCCAGTAGACTGGAGGGTCTCACCCGGATGAGGGCGAGATAATTGCCTGGAGAATCTTGGTCAACGTTGCATTCCTTGGTGAGCCCTCATCTATTATCCGTGGTCTTCCGTCCAAACGTTGCTCCTACGTACCTTTAAATTTCATCCCTCATAACAATTTAAGTTTTTAGAGCATAGTCCTTACTACTGTATATTTTGGGAGCATCTAAAGATCTAGAATTAGATACTTCTAAAAAATAATTCTCTCCTACCCTATCAGAACCCGAAAAATAATTTCAAAATTCAATTTCACAAACAAATATTGATATCTCTAGAGTTAATGGTTCAACGATTTGGTTGAACATTTCTGAGTTAAAAATAGATAAAAATAACTCTTTTAGTTGAGTTTTATAGGTTATTTTAATAGGCCCTAGGATAGCAGGAAGAAAATTTAATGTAAAGAAAAATGTTATAGAACATTACAGAATACGCTTCCAATACCGGTGCGGTATATTGGGTCTTTAGAAGTAATTGCAAATTCTCTAGCAGGAGGTGGAGTGGGCGGGCACAAACATCCTACACAAATTTCAAGTCTTTATTACGAAGAAGAATATGCACTTTGAAATAATGTTTTTGAAACTAAATTTTAAAAATGAAAAATGTTGATCCATCAAACCATCGAATTCTTCCCTCATCGAATCACTCCAATCCAAAATCCTTCGAAAAAACTTTGATACTCCTTATACTCCTTATAAATAGTATCCTCGGTCCAATCCTTTATACTGTATATACAGCTGATATCCCAACTCACCCTAATACTATCCTCACAACCTATGATGATGACACAAGTTATCAGTCAATTACAACCTTGCCTAAAGTAATAAAACTTAGACCTTAATGGGCTGCAGTTTAAAAGGTTTTTTTTTTGTTTTTTTTTGAACTATTAAAATATCATGACAGTTCAGGATATCTGTAATTTATCGATTTAACTTAATACGACTATATGTAATTAATAATATATCTTATATAATTAAAAGAGAAAAACCTTATGCATTAAATTTGTTCGCCATTTGTATGAATCAGTCACCTAACTCTTGCTGCCCTAATCTCCGTTAAACCCCGAGAGCCCCAACACGTAGTGGAACAGGGGGGGGGGGGCGAGGAGTGTTGACGCTCGGGGCAGGTGTAGTCGCTGTTTAATTTATGGCCTGTGCCTCAGCTTGCTGTGAGTCCTGTCTCCACTGGCCAGCAGCTCGCTAGAGTCCTCAGTACTAAATCTAGTTTATCAACTACAATGAGATTATTTTTTGAAAACGTCTTTTGATTAAGTCATTATTCCATATTACGAGGTTGATATAAAAGCCATTGACAAATGTACAGAATATATACATCAAATAAATGTGTTGATAACGATTAAAATAACATGTCAAAACGTGAAAGAGAAAAAAAACTCGCATCAGTAGCACTTCAATACGAATTCTTCACTAGGAGGTCTCTTGGCCATCTTCTTTTCAGACACCTCGGAGGCATTTAAGGGATGAAATGGGAAGCAAGTTGATTTGAGTGGTTATAGAGCTTACTATGAAAGGATAGGTATCTGCTTTGGGCTAACTCAGCACAATATGGAACATTAAAATCATTATGAATAAGTTTATTGATGACAGAGTAAGGAGCATTGAGGATTTTTCGAAGGATTTTAGATTGTGAGGGTTGGATACGAGATGAATTTGATGGTTTAGTAGCGTCCCAAATCTCAACTCCGTAAGTCCAAATAAGTCTAATCACAGTCATGTAAATAAGTCTTTTGTAATTAGTTGGCAGCTTCGAACGATTGTCCTGTAAATATTTACGTAGTCTAAAACGACAAGCAGTTTCTTGCTTTTTAAGCTTGGTCCATAGTAGGGTAAACCAGTCTTGTATGTGTATTCCAAGTAGTGGAATATCATTAAAGGATGCTGTAGGACAGGAAGTGCTAGGCTTAGGACGAAGGGTATATGTTATTTAGTGACATTTGTTTATCTAAACATAAATTATTTTAATTCTCTATTTTTTACACAATTCTTGAAGGTTTGGGAAATGGGATTGGAGTGTTTGGGAGGCAACGAAGGGATCATTGTTTACTGATAACACATATGTGTCATCAGCCTAAGTGGTGAGGACAATGGTAGGATAAGTTGGGATATCAGCTGTATCCACCGAATAAAGGATGAGGCCTAGGATACTACCTTGAGGAACACCGGCAGATTATGTAAGGAAGGAAGAATAGAAAAATTATGGTTTACTATGTAAGTTCTATCACTGAGATAGGAACGGATACTTATAAAGTATGTTGAAGGAAGGAATTTGTAGAGCTTGCAATTTGATTTTAACTTTCATAATTAATCGTATAACAGTGTTTTTGTTATTTTGTTGTATGATGTTATTTATGTAAACTTTTATTCTTTGAATAATCTTCTAATTTCTTACACTTCGTCTACAATAGTAATACAATAAAATAAATAAATAATTTCTTATGATTTAAGTTGGTTATATAGAGTAATTTATATACAATACAATTGCTGTATCATTGCCACCTGATAACTTTGGGGTTTATTAAATATTTTTATCTTTATCACTAATAGATCTGGTCCTTAACGACACGATAGCCCTCAACTATTGGTGTCTGAATTGTTGGACTTATCTGAATCTTTCCTTTACTACCGTATTAAACAATTCTACTCAAATTGGTGGCAATTAGGTTATGAGAATTAATAACCTTAGTGGATATATTTTATGTAATGTTATAATTATAAAAATATTAATTTATGGATTTATATTAAACTTGATCGAGTCTTGGTTCAGCATATAATTCACAAAATTCATTGCTGATTTTTTAGATAAATATGTTGGTTATAGTTAGCGCTAAGGTATAAGCCGGTATCGCAAAGTCCGTTTTTACCTGGTCTTCCATCTTCCAACATGGCCCGCTTGGTATCGGGCTCCTCATTCCTCAGGCAACTTCTTCCTTCAACTCAAGCTCCTGCAAAATTATTATTGCTATTAATTAATTTGGCATTAATGAATATACTACACTACAGATAAAAAATAAAAATAAATAAAAAAATATTTAAAAAGCATTCGACTTTTTCAAAAACAGAAAAACAAAATGTAACTAACTGGTTCAAACAAGTTCAACAAGATTTTAATGAATTTAATCTTACAGAGAATATAATAAGAAACACTGTACAATTAAGAAAAGTGAAAAAAAAAAAAGATTCCAAGAACAACCTAAAGCTAGAAGAGGTGCTGTAGTATCACAGTGGAGAAGAAAGACAACATCGGAGAGAATGAAGGAATACTGGAGGAAACGCAAAGAAGCATCCACGAAACAATAATTCATTCAATGTGATCCAAAGTGAAATAGAATATCTCAAAATAGGATCCTTAAGTACGAAAACATGACAACAATGGTGGAATATAGTTTATACTAAAAAAAAAAAATTGATTTAGCAGCACCATTGACAAAATAACTTAAACTGCAAGTACAAAACAAAAGATTATTTCACAATTGTTATTTTTTTTTTCGTTTAAAACATTAATAATTATAATAAAGAATTTTCTTACATCAAAGATTGACCCACTTCTAAAAATCTGTGATGAAAACACATGTTCTTTAAAATAAATAAAATAAATTTATAAAGTACAAGATCGTATTTGCAGTTGTTCTTTATAAGTTTCCCGCTGGAGGACAAACTTGGAGAATACAAGAGTATAGTTTATAAATTACTGACCAAACTATAATCCAATACATCACGGTGAGGAATACTGGAAAAGCGGCGGTGGAAAACTGATTTATCCAGTGAATATAAGAGAAACTAAGTTTGAAGTTTATCATTGACGTGACAGGTGACACTGTTAATACCTCGAGTTGGTGGGAAGTGCGGCATGAGTTCCATTCCAACCAGCAACTCCCTATGAAGGCTTCATCCATCAACCGGATCAAAAACATTGCCGCGCTAAAAAGTTGTTCGCTAAATCTAACTGCTACGGTAGCTCAACAGGAATCCGCAATGTTACAATACTGATTTTATAATTTTAGTTATATTGCGGGAATATTAAACTTTAAAAATATTTACATATTAATAATATTTCTCTCCAAGAAGATAATGAGAAATAAAGTTTAATAGTCGGTAAATGATTATGATCAATTATTTTTATTTAAGAAAAAAAAATATGCGATATTGATTTCTGTCTATTGATATATGTTTTTTGAATTAATTTATCCATAACGCGGTATATCTACTCAAGTCAGTCAATAGCGGCTTGACGCACACAATATATATATTTTTTTTATTATTCCATTTATCCATTTATAAATATTATTCCAAGAATTCAAAATATTTTTGGATTTTATTTTATTCGTCTTTTAGTGCTTCAGACATACTAATGGATCTCCCCCCCCCCCCAATTTATTATATCGTCTGCTTGGAGGTAAAAGTCCTTAAGCAACAAGATTAATTTTCTTTTTTTCGTTTTGATATTCAAACGGGAATATACTCTTTAAAATTTTTTTAGATAGTTATGCAGTGGTATTTCTCATTCCCTAATGTGCATATATAGCAGTTATATTCACTTGGTGACTTTTTATACTTATGGGAAATGATAATATCAACACTATTTTATCGAATTTTGCTAAAAAATGCATTTAGTGACTTTTACCTCCAAGCTGATAATATATTATCCTCCCTTCTCCCACAAAACATTGGATTGACGTACAAAACACCAGGAAGTCATTGTACGAGCATTACCACGAGAAGGCTTGGGGATTTGGTAAACGGTGTACTTAGGAAGGAATCGTATAATGTTTCATGAAGAAGAGTTTGCTGGTATAAGACACTTCAATATCTCCAAGGCATAACTGATATGGTTTGATTTACATCAAGAATCTCCATAAATAAACAAAAGAACTAGCTATAAACATTGTGATTTACATATGTAAAAACGTTACTTATCTACATTATTGTTGCAATGTGTGTGTATATATATATATATATATAAAAATTATCATACTTTTTCTTATGTTTACCTTACTTTATGGGGAACTCGATTAGCCCATGATTTGGTTATCTGAGCCTATCTCGCTTCCATCCACGTCGGTTACTCGAGTCCCAAGTGGATATTGAATTTTGCTCTTGTGTCAGTGATAGTGTATATGTTATTGCAAGATGCTTCAATGTCACTGATGTCTTACAAGTTCCTAAAATCGGTAGTTCCAGCTCTCATTGGGTTATCATGGGTAAACGCTGTATATTTAATTCTGAGTCTCGTCAGAGTTCCTCTTACTACCACTCTTAGAACTATTTTCAATTGTTTTAATTCTATCGCGATTCCCCACCTTCCCTCTGGCCCAATCATTATCCAGTTATACACACCTTGACAACTAAACTCAGATTAAAAAGGCAGTGGCCCCGAAAACGTTACCATATATCAAATAAAATACGTAAATATGTAAAATAATAAGTTTAACAGTTTTTACACTCATGCCCTGGGCAACTGTATTGCAAATTTACACCTTAAGATAAACGAAATTCCTGAGAACCATAACTAACGCACAGCATTTCCCACCATCCCATCTATCTTGCTTAGTCAATATCTAGTTTTCCATATTCTAATAATTTACCTTGCAGATTGAAACTACAGTAGTCCCGAAATCGTTTGTAAATATTTTGGAATCCTGGAAATGGCTCCAAAGTAGCTTCTCTACTAAAGTCGTAAGCAACTTAGCAACAATAGCGCTCATTCTCATGCTCTATGGTTATGTCACCAAAGACGTTGCTGAGAGATAAGCGCTGGGATCTCAGCGTTCTGAGATCATGTTCAGTGTTCTTAACTATCTCCGATTAAACATGTTAGAAAATCAGGAATGTTGTTACGATTATTCTAATCATTATTTTTTTTATCTACTTCTTATTTTTTTTTTTTAGAATAAACCCAATTACAAATACAAATAAACTAATTCTTTTTCTAATTCGAATTTATTTCATAAATAAACATATTAAACGAACTAAATTAATAACAACGAAATGCGAGAGAATCGAGGCAGAAAATATAATCCGTACCGATACAGCTGTAACGGGAGGAGGTAGGGATGATGTTTTTTTTTCGTATGATTTTGAGAGGCTTTCACTCGTGCATATTTTAGGTCCGTTGAAATATGCACGAATTAACAGGAGGGATACAGGAAGTAAACTGAATTGAATATGAATAAGCACATATGTTGGTGAATAACAAATGCCTGTTGGTTTTTTATATACTTTGTAAAGAGCTTGTTTTTGAAAAAATAATAACCCTTTACTCTTTGTATTTATGACATATTTTAGTGTCTCGTTATAGTTTGATGTTATTTTACCGCTACAAAAAAAAATAATAAAAAAATAAAATAAAAATAATTATTAATTTAATGTTACCATAGTTTACACTTGTCCTATGGGACTAAATCAGCAACATATGGAACATTAAAATCTTTATGGATAAGTTTGTTTGTGACATAATAAGGAGCATTGAGAAATTTACAAAAGGATTTTGAATTGTAAGGATTGAATACGAGAAGAATTGGAAGGTTAGGTGGAACCCTAAAGCTCAACTCAGTATATCCACATAGGTATAATTACTGTCATATAAATCATTCTTCTGTAATTTATTGGAAGCTTAGAACGTTTGTCTAGTAAATGTTGAAGT
The DNA here is from genome assembly GCA_003667255.2 of Euschistus heros. Lineage (NCBI taxonomy): Eukaryota > Metazoa > Arthropoda > Insecta > Hemiptera > Pentatomidae > Euschistus > Euschistus heros. The sequence continues at coordinate 675,780 of RCWM02000331.1, read as the reverse complement.
AGCCTATAACGATATTGCACATTTAAATTATATTTTTGGCTAAAGATAAGAATTTCTGGCAACCGAACACATAGTAGAAAACTTGATACGGGACATGTCAGGGCGTAAGGATTTCAATACTCAAAATAGACAACAAGGTGATATAAGGATTTTTTTTTTTTTAAGAGAATATATTTGTGAGTGCGGTTAGTAATAATAATAAATAATTAATTTATACAGTTAATTAAATATTTATTACTGACAATGAGTTTCAGCTGACTGAGCCCCAACAGTCTTTTAAATTTATGTTTTCCTCAGTTTTAGAAGATTGTAATTTAATAATGCGCCGCAAAAAAAAAAGTGAAAAATGCTGTATATGACGAATATTTGTATAATTACTGGCTGTAACCTTTTGTATATTCTTTTTTCCAAATAAGGTTTACTATTTTTTAAGGAATTCATATAGAAATTTACATGAAATGGTAGACTGTTTGACCACAGAAGTAATTCGGAATTTTGAGGTAAGTACAAAAGCAGTCCATCAAAAAGATTTGATGATAACTCAAAAGTTTAATGAGATCTTGAGATTTATCGTAGAGATGGCTCTGTTTTATTATAGCGGAGGTAGTCTATTATCATTAAATCTAACTCTCTGCTCTTAGATATTTCTGGTTAATTTTTAACAGATGGCTAGCTCTGTTTTGATTTATCACCTAGCCTCCTCCGTATTATTCATTTATTTAGATTTATTTGTGAGGCCAATGGAAGCGCTTGACGTCCCTTGAGATTTACTACTCATTTTCATATTTTACGAAAACTAATCCTAAGGCGGCTTCCTCTTATCTCTTGGCTATAACAAACTTTGATAATTAGGAATTGGTGAATTATTTGTCATTTTAATAATTATTTTTTTATCAGAGCTATACTTTCAGGGTTTAATCTGTTGCACTTGTTTACCAGGTATGCAAGTTTAAAATGTCGTTTATTTCTTAAAATATATACACAGTAGTTTAAAAAAAAGTATAATATATTTTATTCAAAGTACTGACCCTCGCTTTCTACACATTTTGTCCATCTCTCGGGCAATATATGGATACCATTCCAAAAGAATGCTTCATCTTTATTTGAAATCCCTTCATCGAGCCATTTTCGTACATTTTCGAAATTGTTGAAGTGTTGCTCCGCCAATGAGTGTCCCATCGATGAGAATAGGTGATAATCAGAAGGCGCCAGGTCAGGTGAATACGGCGGGTGGGGTAGGAGTTCCCAACCAAGCTAAGAAATCGTTTCCTTAGTCAATCTGGCTGAATGTGCAGGAGCGTTATCATGCTGAAGAATGACTTTGGCGTGCCTGTGAGCCCATTCTGGGCGTTTTTTTCGATCAATGCGTGACTCAAATTGATCATTTGTTGTCGGTAGCGCTCGGTATTGACTGTTTCGCCGGGTTTGAGAAGCTCGTAGTAGACTACTCCCTTCTGATCCCACCACACACACTGCATTGTCTTCTTCCCAAAACGATCCGGTCTTGCACTCGATGTGGATGGTTGTCCTGGCGTTACCTATGATTTTTTTCGTTTGGGATTCTGAAAATAAATCCATTTTCCATCGCCAGTTACAACTCGATGCAAAAAACCCTTTCTTTCGTGGCGTAAAAGCAGCATTTCGCACACAGTTTTTCGTTTTTCCATCTGTCGTTCGTTCGTCCAATTCATGTGGAACCCATTTTCCAACCTTTTGAATCTTTCCCATAGCTCTCAGGCGATCGGAAATGGCTTGCCTAGTGACATTCAACTGTTCTGCCATCATTTGTTGGGTTGGGGTATGGTCTTCGTCTAATAAAGATTGCAATTCGAAGTCCTCAAACTTTTTTGGTCGATTTTCTCGTTTTTGATCAGTAACATCAAAATCACCACGTTTGAAACTTTGAAACCAACGTTCACATGTCCTGACGGTTGGAGCAACATCGCCATAAGTCTCAACAAGAATTCGATGACATTCAGATGCCTTTTTCTTTTGATTAAATAAGAAAATCATGACATGCCGCAAATGCTCTTTATTTGGCTTAAAATTAGACATTTTTAACACCAAAGAAAGGTATGATACGTCCACGTAAACGACTTAAAAACAACTGACTTTTGTAAACAAATGACTAACAAACAAAATAGCGTTTAGAGATAAGCAAATCCTTCAATAGGCTAAGAGCCTATTATTTGCTAAGAGCCTGGAATTAAAACGACATTTTAAACTTGCATACCTGGTATAGTCGGTTTAGTGCGTTATGCGTGTTAGATATTTTTGAAAAATTTGAGATTATGAGTACCACAAGAAAGCTATATTTCTTCCCTTTCTTTGTGTTTAATGAACTTAGTTATTAGAATCTTGCAGAGATGACACATCAAACTCATCCATGAATCAAAACATTCAGGAACTTGGTTCCTGAAACAAAAAAATAATAAAAAAAAATTTTCTTTAATTTTAATTTAAAAAAAAACCTCAACGAGATTCCAACTTGGTTTAAGAAATGGAAAATAAAACTTAATTATGACAAATCACTTCATATTACATTTACACCATGACGCAAGACCTGCCCGCCTGTTTACATTGACAACCAACCTTTACATCAAACTGAAAAAGTGACATCCTTTGGACTTACGCTTGATAGAAGACTGACATGGGGCCATCATGCCATAACAAAAAAAATAGACGTTACAGTTAAAACTCTATACTCAGTACTTTACAGACGCTCAAAACGACCTTTAAAACAGAAACTTAGCATTTACAGTTACTTTCTAAAACCCATCTGGACGTATGCATCGCAAATTTATGGACCGGCCAAAAGAACGCATATTCAGAAAATACAAACATTTCAATCCAAATTCCTAAGACTGATAACAGACTCCCATCCTTATGTCTCAAACGATACGCTACATACAGACTTACGTATTCCGAAAGTTAAGACCCATATTCATAAACTTTATCGACAATTTCATGAAAAACTACGTGGACACATTAACAAACCGATACATAATATGGCAACCTTACAAATTCCTGACATAACTCAACGGAGGCTGAAAAGGAAGTGAATGAGGGATCTCCAAGTCTAATCCCTAGTAATTCAATTTCACGACTGGAGATTGTACCACTGGCTGCTGACTCTCTCATGCCTGATCATGTCTGTTGTTTTAAGGTAACTTCACATTCACAGGTTGTCCATAGTGTACAGTTGTGAATAAAATTATTATGAATAAAAAAAAAGATAATAAAAATAAAACAACATATTTTATGAAATTATTTAGTGTTATAACCTGTCAAATTGGAAAATGGAACTTCCTTAATGATTCATTTTCAATTTTATTTTGAAATATTTCAGAAGTACACAAAATATTAAAAATTTAATATTTACAAAATAATTAAAATACTTCTCATTTTTTATAATCATTTTTGATATATATACAAATTATGCAGAATATTGTATTATTATCTTTGAGCAGTTTTTATTAGGCTGGAAATATTGTCGATAGGACACGTCATTGGATTGTGTGGTCTTTTTTTTATTGTTTCACTTTTAGCATTTATGATTTTTGTTTTGTATCAAATTAATTAAATTACCTTTATGTTCAATTATGTTTAACAAACATTTATTTATGATTTTATAATGATAATTGTTTTGTTAGGATTTTTTAGCAGGAAATAAAATGAATGATAAAAAAAGAATAAACACCAACGCCTCTCAATGTATGTGTATTTTATTGTACATTTATTGGAACGCGGTACATGTAATTTCTCTTTGACGATTTTTTTTTTCTCCCCCTCTTTCAAATCCTTGAGAAATCATTATTGCCTTTTCCTCGCCGACATTTAGTCCCATATAAGCCCTCGTACGGTGTTCAATGGGCCTTAATTCAAAATAGAATATTTTCCGTTAAAAGCCTTTCCTCAAAAAGGAATCTTTCCCTTTATTGGCTGTCAGTAATATTTAAAGGAATTCGGTCTTGAAAGGGAACAATTTTTCTATATTGTCTTATCTTTTTTTTTTTTTTCTGCGATGCTTTGGAATTTATTGAAAATTTTTATTTATGGTTTAAACTTGTGTGGTGTCTATGCACTTTCGATAAATCTCAACAAAATTAATAATTAATTTTAACAAGAATGGAACTCGACTTCTTCAACATTTAATAGAAACGTTCAAAACTTCCGATTAATTACAAGGACTCCTTTGCATAACAATAATTAGATCCGTTTGGATATACGGAGCCGAGTTCAGGGGCTTAACTAAACCCTCTAATTCTTTAGAGATTCTTTGTAGATCCATTTTTTGTGAATCACTTTATCTATAATAGCTTTAATGTGCTAAAAAATGTATGCCAATTCTTGACTTGTAATAATTATAGGCACATAAAAGATTTATTTTTGTTAAAAGGTTTTTAACCTTTTATTATCCCTATAAATCTATGAAGAAATGAATGTCCATTAGTACAACCACTAGTGCCCACAGGTACAAAGGGGAAAGGTACCTATGGACACTAATCAGTAAGTCACAAAACATTATTTTCTGTAAAAATAAAATTACTTTTAAAAATAAATGCACCAGGGTTAGATATCCCCTTAAATTTCTTATCTAATGGTACAATAACCACTCAGATAAATAAAGCACCCAAAATTAGAAAAAATTATAAGTGAAAATTGTCCACAGGTATAGCACTTTCCACTATATATATATATATATATATAGAAAAAATATATATATATATATATATATATATATATATATATATATATATATATATATACTCATTTAACAATAATCAGCCATAGCTTACTCCGATTGCGCCATTAGCCGGTTATCCTGAAGCCGCTCGTCGGAAAGCAGATGACTCGGTGGTTCTTAAAAAGTGTTGGAGTGGGAGAAGAGAATGTCCCTCCTAGAGAAGATAAAGATAAAGGCTAATGAAGATTGATTAATGAATGGTGTAATGGAAGGCATCAATCTTCCCACCTGTCCCTCAGGGTCGATATCTTCGTCCGTGTAGTATCCTCTGCCTCTTCTAAGGCGTCTTCTCTTACAGTCTCCTTTCGGAGGGCTCCTACCTCTCTGATTAATTGAAGTTTTCTAGATCGATAAGGCATTGGTTTCCAGTCGCTTTAAGTAAGTAAATTACATATTTGAAGTATTTAAAGTAGAGGTGAGTAGAATAGAAAAAAACAACAAAAAAAACCTTATTCCGGGACAAAGCCCCTTAAGAATAAGTTGAAATAACATAAAGTTAAATCATTACTGGCCGAGATCTTTTAGAAATAAAACAACATAGATAAAAGTGAATACAAATATGTATGAGAACAAATACAGAGAAAAAAAAGAAAAAGAAAAACCTATAAATAATAAAAGAGAAAGGATAAATAAACAATATAGGAGTTACTATTATAAACAAAGAGACAAGACTCATGCTTCACAGACTCTACAGCATTACTTGTCAAAATTACATGACTGGCTTAATATCTAGAAAGTACATATAAATTACGACAAATCGCAAACAAAACATTACGTTTACACTTCGACTTGAAACATGCCCACCAGTCTTTCTTGACATCATACCGATTCCTCAAATAGGCACTGTACACTACATTAGTCTAACGTTTGACCGAAGAATGACATGGGGTCCACATATAAAGAAAAAACGTATAACGCTTCACTAAAGACTAAGAGTTTTATATTCACTCCTTTCCAAACGTTCAACTCTACAACTTGAACATAAAATTAACACTTATACTTACTGAAACATAGTCGGACATACGCTTCTCAGATATACGGGACAGCTAAAAAGACACATTAACAAACTCCAAATCTTCCAGGCAAAAACATTCAGACAATCACAAAAGCACCCTGGTACGTAAGCAACATAACTTTAAATACTGACCTACGCATACCAATAGTTAAAGAACAAATACAAACTTACTACAAACGATTCTACGAAAAATTACATGGACATCCTAATACACTTATAAACGACATGGCCACAACACATATTCCCGACAACACACAGAGAAGACTAAAAAGGAGCTGGATGAAAGACCTCCTAGACTAAAATAGAGTCATCGACAGTCATCGTTTGACTCTTCTCCAGCGTGGCTCGGTGGTATTTTGTTCATTTCATGCCTGAAGAAGACCCGAATGGCAGGTCGAAGCATTGGCAAACATCAAAAGGATTCCTGCTTTGGCGTGGAGTCCCTCTTTGAATGCATCTCTGATTATCTTCTTCTCCATATATATTATATTGTATCATATTATTATTATAATTATACAATAGTATTATATTATTATAGTACTATGTTATACTATAATATATAATTTATTGATTTATTATCTAGTATTAAACCTTTTATTATAGATATATTACAATTACAGTTATACATTTTTATAGTTAATTTTATGTTTAGTGTATACTATTTTTTCTGTTTCAATTAATTATATATTACTAATGTATACTATTATAAAAAAGGACAAGCCATTTTTCAATATTGATCACTAACCAAGAAAACTGCTTAACCAATCTGTACCCAATTTAAATCACACCATCTTTATAGTTTCAGGAAGGTTTAGTAATAATGAGAGCTACTGCTTTTTGATTAATTTGTCTTTTAAAAGTGATAATATGTAGGTAACAGTGAAATTTAAAAAATAACCGACACGCGGTTATCGCCTTTCTACATGAGGCTACAATCTTATCGTGTTATACAGGGTGAGTATCTCTTAGTGTAAAAAAAAAAAATTGGGTGAAACTACATTAAACATGTAGCAAAATGCCGCAGACCTCACCTTCCTATTCCAATCCGTTGCAGAGATATGATAAAACAAAGACTTTTTTGATGAAACCACGTTTAGGTTAAGCTTGATCTTAACCTTATCTGGTGAAGTCACAATGTCTTATATTACTTCAACGCTCACCGTTTTTCAAAAAAACTATCCACAAAACGTCAAATATCACAAAAACTTGCAAATTTAATAAGCTTTCGAATGATATGTTAAACGTAGTGATTTTGTTTCAATTTTATGGAGAAATTTACTTTTGAAACCGAAACAACGTGGTGTTCTTATTTGGCATACAAATCAGTTACTTATGTAAATAAAACATTATGACAATCCCTTAATGGAAATATGAATTTTAAACATAATAAACTCTTTATTGGATTAAAAAGCAAAGAAAAAAATTATTGTTTAATAGAAAATAATGGAAAACTGTCAATAAAGCGACACCAGATCAGAGGATCTTATGTTATTATATTTATTTATCTATTATTATTATTTAGGATTTTATTTTATTAAATTTTTAATGTAAGGTTTAAAAATCAATGATAATGAACATAGACCTCAATTTTTGCGGTTAGCTTCTGATTGCAGGTTGTGTTAAAGAATAATACTTTTTGAGGTGAATTTTATGGGCAGATGAGACTGTTTTTACAGAGGAAGGCATTATTGACATGCATATCGTTGGTTTATATTTGTATTGCTTTCGAATAATGTGGAGGAGTACTATGGTGTTGGAAAATCATATTTTGCCGAACTTAGGAGGAATATCGTGATGAAGTTGTGGTAGGATATTTTGTAACAAATCTTAGTAATCTTATCATTCAATCTTTTGTGCAAAATATGATTTTCGACTACAACACAAACACTATTCGACTGCAATACAAAGATGAATAAACTAACGATACCCAACCCACATGAAACGGTAGAAATGTCTTCCCCTCTAAAAACAGACTCATCTGTCCATAAAATTCATCTCAAAATTTTGTTTTTGAACTGGTTTTGTTTAATCCATCTGCATTCAGAAGCTTATAGCAAATTGTGGTCTATGTTGATTATCATTGAGTTTTCAGACCTGATCAAATTTTGTTTTTAAAGGACACTTATCCTGTTAAAACCTTTTCACTGGAAACTCCCTACCTTCCTGAAATCTAATTTGCATTTTGACTTGGTCAGTTGCTAAGATCGTTGTCGGGAAGTTGGAGTCTCTCGACCTTATCTACTTTTTTAGCAGAATTATATCACTCATCAAATATATTTGTACAAAAGCGAACAAAAAAAAATAATAATAATAATAAACTAAATGATTTTTTTGGTTTTGTCACTAATCCCTTAGATATTTTTTATAATAATGTCTTGTTGACATCAATTATTAAAATTAATATATAGTTATAGATATTAGCATCACTGAGTTAGAAAAGGAATCATGTGTTTTCATATTAATGTATATATTTTTTAATGTTTTAATTATTATAATTACTCTTAACTGAATAAATATTTTAAAGGTTTTTTAGGATTTCTCTTTAAATAATATTAAATAAATAAAAAATAAAAAAAACCTTTTAAAACCAATGGTAATTGAGTAAACGGCATTTAAATAGGGCTTCTTCAACCCTTTCCTCTCACAATGGTTTTTATAGATAAGGGTAGTTTTTCTCCTTTTGGGCCGGTGGGCTATTAGAAAGTGGCCAACTTTGAAGAGAAGCAATCTGGAAAAAAACGGGAAAAAGGAAAAAGCACCTTAAAGATATAGAGTGAAGAAAACTTGGGCCGGGATTTTCCCCGATCCTGAATTGGGCTTATCTTTCACATTGAAGGAAATCTTTCGAGAAGTATCAACTTAGATCGGGATTTTACGTGGTAATATTTCTCTTCAAGAGGAAAGGGCTTAGTTGTTAGTGCAATGAAGTTGAGGGGAGTCTTCCAGAATTCAATATCAAATCAGATATTTGAATTAGGAAAGTGTTGAATGAGATTTAATTAATGTTTAAGAACATAATCATCTGTATTATGCCAAAAAGCCTCTTACGCCATTTCGGCTATAATATATACCTTTTGGTGTACTGAAGCCAAAAGTAACCAATTACTTTTTCTAAGCCACGTACCTTTTTTTTTTTTTTTTTTTTTTTTTTTTTTTTTAATAAGCTTTCACGGTTTCTTATTTAGGCAATTAAAAAAATATAAAAAAACGTTTTAACACATATTAGTTCCACTATCCCTCAATCGAGGTGCCCATCAAGTAAAGCCCCATGAGTAATCCAAATTGGTAGTGATAAAATAATTTACCAAACTTTATAAAAAATGTTAACTTAATTTACATCAAAAATAATAAACCATCTAACGCCGTATATATATATATATATATATATATATATATATATATATATGGCGAGAATAGAGGCAAAGACCGCAGAGAACCTATTAGATTCTGGAGATGCCGAGTCACTGAAGGCAGCTCTGGTGTGCAGAGTGAAAAGGAGTGTGCTCAATCAGATCCAGGCGGACGAAGAAACCCCATGGCTAATAGTGAAAGAGAGGTTGAAGAAGGCATTTGGAGGGGGTAGGTGGACCCCAGAAGAAGATATCTTCCAAATGTTTAGAGAAGCGAGGCAACCTAGGCAGACCACTGGTCAGTATGCAGCGGCGCTTCTGGCACGATTTAATCGCATCACTGAGAAATTAAGAGAGACGATCAGTGTAGCGGAGGCAGAAGCTAGAATGGCCTTTTTGTCTACGATACTAAAAGTCCAACTTGCCAGAGAAACCGGGAAGAAGGAAGGGTTGCCGAAAGACCGCACATTCGTTGAATGCGCTCAAGAAATGGTGGACTCCAGCGCGAGGGAAGAGGAAACTCGCATGGAAGTTGGAGGAAACGGGCTGGAACAGAGTGACCTATAGGCGATCAGGATTTGGGCCCGCCGGAAACAGGAGAAAGGAGTTTGAATACAAGGCAAAGGAGGGTGGCGAGAGAAGATCGGGCCGACCAAGACCAAGAGGCACCGGAAGGCAAAAGGAAGACAGGAAATGCCACGGTGTTGTGGAAAAGCCGGGCATCTAGTAGCTCAATGCCCCCGCACGAAATGCTTCGAGTGCGGGGTAGAAGGACACATAGCGAGACAATGCCCGTATATGTACCGCAGGAGAGAGGTGTCTAGAGGCGAGCCAATGGAGGTTAATACCCAGAAGGTGAGAACCAGGAGGACGCCGGAATCAGGAGGAGCATCCGAAACCTCGGACACCGAAAGGGAAGAGGAGGAATCGATAAGCAGCAGTAGTGAAGGAGAGGGAGTCAGCAGAGGAGTTAGACGAAGACGAGTGACTGTAAGGAGAAAGGATCGAGTGGAGGCCTGAGGAGGGTGCCAGCAGAGTGGCAGCCGCTTCCTAACTAACTGCAGCATACGGAAGGAGCGTGGCGGTCTGCCGATCATCAGGGTGGAGCGAGGAGTACGCTGCCTGGTGGACACGGGGAGCTCTAACACCATCCTGAGCCGGGAAGCAGCGGAGAGGCTATGCAGCGGCAAAGGGGCACTCCAGACGGAGGTATGTAACTGTAAGCTAATCACTCTGGGTGGCCCTTGTGAAGTAGAGGGGGAAGTTAGGATTAGAGAGGTGGTCATATTCGGGAGGGAATTTAAGAGTCCACATCATAGGTGAGGTAATGCGAGGGTATGATGGAATCCTGGGTTGCGACTTATTCGAGAAAGTAGGGGCGAGTATAAGGAGCAAACAGGGGCGCTGGACTATCCGAATAGGATGTAAGAGGTACCGATGCCATGGGAGCACACGGGAAAGCGAAGTTCGAATAGGGGCGGTGAATAAAGCGGAGGACTCTAAAGTAAGGTTACGTAGGGATTACCGAGATATCTTTCACAGGGAGGGGGAGAAATTAGGCGTAACAGGGGAAACTGAACACGAAATTCCACTCAAAGAGGAACGCATAACGTACGTGAAAGAGAGAAGATACCCGCAGGCATTAAGGGATCATATTAGGAAGGAAATAGAGAATCTGAGGAAGCAAGGGATCATAATAGACAGCACGTCACCGTACAATAGTCCCCCTTGTGGCCGTGAAAAAGAAGAGCGCGCCAGGTGAAGAAAAATATCGAGTAGTCATCGATTATCGGAAACTAAACGATAATACCAAGGATGAAAAGTATCCGATCCCTAGATTTGAAGACATTCTCGATAGACTAAGCGGGGCGACAGTGTTCAGCACGCTCGATTTAAAAGCAGGGTACCATAAAATCAAATGCATCCCAGAGATCAACCGAAAACGGCCTTTACTTTCGAAAGAGGGCATTATGAATTTACTAGGATGCCCTTTGGATTAAAGAATGCGCCCATCACATTTCAAAGGTTGATGGACGAATTTTTAAGAGGCATAGATGAAGATGTGTGTCAAATATACATGGACGATTTGCTGGTATTCAGTAAGACGGAAGAGCAGCATGTAGGACATTTAGGAGTGTGTTTGACAGGATCAGGGAATTCGGCCTAAAATTATCAGACGAAAAGTCGCGGTTAGGTCAAAACGAAATAAGTTTTTTGGGTCACCCATTTCAAAAGACGGAGTCAAGCCGGACAAGTCGAAAGTAGAAGCAATTGCGAGAATGGCCGTGCCTAAGGATGTAAAAGGGATAAGACGGTTACTGGGGTGTCGTTGAATTATTACCGCAGATTCGTTCCAGAAATGGCGGAATATTTGGTGCCCCTCAATAATCTGCTGAAAAAAGGAAGAAAAATTTTCGTAACCCCCGAGATGGAGAACGGATATCTCGGGTGTATGGCTCGGTTACAGGAAGAGCCAGTGCTGGCGTTTCCGGACTTCGGGAAACAGTTTTCTATCACCACAGACGCAAGCGAATACGCTTTGGGAGCAGTGTTGTCCCAGGAGGAGATGGTGGGGATAGACCCGTTGCGTATGCAAGCAGGCTTTTATCGGACGCCGAGACTCGGTATAGCGCGCTCGAGAGGGAACTGTTAGGGATCGTTTGGCGGTAGACCACTTTAGACCCTATGTGTTTGGAGAAAGTTTAAAGTCCACACAGACCATCGGCCTCTGCAGTGGATCGGCAAATTGAAGGAGTCTTCCGCTCGAGTTACTCGGTGGAAAGAACTGTTGTCCCAGTATAATCTGGAAATTGTCTATAATCCGGGGAAGGAAAATATAGTAGCGGATTGGTTATCCAGGGCAATCATGGTAAATGCAGTGGAAGAAGACAGGCAGGACCATCCGGGGATATCCGGCAATTCTTGCAAGAATGGACACCGAGAGAAGACGGGGAAAGTATACCAAGTGAGGACCAGCGAGGGGAGTCTCAAGAGGAGGATAGTTCCGCCGACGACCGGCCCGTGGAAATGGAGGAAGTAGAGGAGATTAAAATGATAAACAACGACAGATTATTTGGAAAAAGAGAACAGAGGGGCTGCTAAAAATAGAGTATTCACGGTACGGAAGGAGCGACATAACGACTATACTGTCTCAACCGGGAGTTAGCGAAGAGGTCATTTGTAGGGCTCTGAAAGATGCGTCTAAACCGGGCAGAACTTCCATCTATATGTAGGTAATTCTACGGTCCGGGGAAAAGATCAAGCGACTATGGCGATCAGAGAAATTGGGGATGGACCGTACATTCATCAGATGCACCCGTTCAGTAGAAACGGTGCAAGATGTGGGAATTGGTAGTGATAAAATAATTTACCAAACTTTATAAAAAATGTTAACTTAATTTACATCAAAAATAATAACCATCTAACGCTGTATATATATATATATATATATATATATATATATATATATATATATATATATATATATATATGAATACACTGAAGAATACTGGTTTCAGATCTGCTAGGACGATTCACGGTCGAAAGGATGTTCATGGCCACTTCTCGATAAATTAAATTTCCTCATTTTGAAAATAAATCAAATCTTTGAATATAATTGAACTAAGCTTTGTATATTATTGCCTCTTCTTCAAAAGCTTTAAATTTTCGAGTTAAAACTTTATTAACGAATGGAGACAAACCACTTTTTGAACTATGTTGACCCTATGGTTATGCAATTCTTTCCCATGACGCATACCTTAAAGAATCATATTATTTATTTACCTATATTTTTTTTTGGTGTGCTTCTTAAATAGAGATACTTTTTATTTTATTTTTTAATTCGTACCCGACTTATTTAAACATATCAACAGGAATATTTGCAAATTATCCGCTCCGAATATTCTTAACTTATTAAAATTTAGGTACATTTGCTAATTTTAATAAATATATACATACAATTTAAATTTAACTAGTACTCCTTCATAACAACCTTTTATAAGAAAAAAATTCTGAGATTAAGGTTTCCTTACTCAAAATACTATTATTATTAACTTTTTTAACTTAGATTAAACATTTGTTTTATAGTTTCACTATTGATTATATTTGTTTTAACTTGTTTTAGTAGATGGTTATTTTGGAGCTTAACTTCATCATGTACTCTAATTAGGGCAGGAAGGACGGGGTATCCTGCAGGTAACCAACCTATTCTAAGGTAAGGTGGTAGGGTGAAGATTTATTCGTGGGTCCGCCATGAAATAAATTTTAATCCGCCCAGGTGGAAATCGAACCCATGACCTTCAGTAGATGCTTTAGCCAGCATAGATTATGATCCAAAAAAAATACGGTAATAATAAAACAAATAATAAATAAAAGAATGAATATATATTAAATACGAATATTCATCGACAGGGTTCGACCTAACATTTTTTTTTAGTCACAAATATTTTTATGCCCGATCTGCTATGAATATTAAACTTTGATCTATAACTATAAACCGGGTTATAGAAGCAAGCTCATCATATTACAAGGGTTTTTTTTATTTTTCACTTAGAGGTGATATTTTTCAAGGTTCATAAATAAATTTATTAGAAAATAATTTATTGACTCATCAATCAACCTATAACCTTTATAATATCAAACTATAAGGCTGCATTTTTTTTTATTTTTATTGAGTGTTATATAGCTTATGCCATTTAGTATCCTTGATTAACTGATGATTCAATATTAATTTTTGACAAAAAAGATACGAAAAAAAATCTTTTTTGAAACTTTTTTGATAATGACATAATTTTTATATAATTGTTTTTATATTTTGCAGTTTTAACTTACATACAAAGCTATATCAGAAACCTTTGAGAAAAACTTGACAAGCTCAAAATCACATTTTGTTTGGTCTTTGAAATTTCTGTTTTCAGTGTAAAGATTTTTTTTTTTTTTAATAATTGTTTTTCCAATTTCCACTATTCTACCTATTCTCTATAATTTATTGTGGAATATTGCATATAAATGTCTAAAAATACCGAATGATTTTTAAAGAATACCATTCAAATTACGACTTTGCGTTTCAAAGTATGTCGTACACCAACATAGGTTTCTTAGAGTATTTATCTCATTTCTAACAAATATAGACTTACATAATTTATTTTCAAATGGTGTAGATTTATATTTCACATATATTTATGTTGATTCACAGTTAACGAACATATACACATCATGGACGCAATAACATAAATGACACATGGCCGCGACTGACATACCTGGAAATATTCTTAGAGGGCGGAGAAAAATCTTGATATGTAGATCTCTCACTTCTAATAAGTATTGCTTATCATAAATTATTTATTTTATTTCCATAATCGTTCATGTTATCATACCAGAAAAGGGTCATTTTGAATTATATTACCACTCATGCCTATCAGGCCAGTCGCCGATTGTATTAATTTGGATAAATCCTTCTATACCATAATGTTCACCTCAACTGATTGATATTATATTTGTTTAGGGCTAAGAGATGTCTCAAACCTCTCAACGAATATATTAAAGACTGACCAAAATAACCAAAAATCAAAAAGATTAAACAGGAAGAAAGAGTGTCTTTTTAAAAAACGAAAGAATGGTGGACTTTTTCTAAAATTTCGTTAGATCCTGGAAGATCTGAAGATAGATAGATAGTAGAAGCTATTTTCTTGATACTGTTTAAAAGAATTTAATGAAAAATAATATAGTATCGTAAACCGAAATTTGAATCTTAAAGTTTTAAATCTTATTTTCGTTAAATTCACACAATTCGTTGTGTTTGATATAGATATAACATTTTGTTTATAAAATTTATAAAAACATACTGTTGAAAAAAGTTGTTCCAACATTGGAAAACAAATTGGAACAAAATACGCAGAAAACTTCAAGAGATTAAACAAGACACCCGGCCCTGGACATCTTTTAGAAAATCAATAATAGAAGAAATAATCTTGAGGCTGAGAATAGGACATTCAGATTTCACCCACGGTTACCTGATGAGAAGCCTAGAACCACCGATTTGTACAACATGCATGACAACTCTGACATTGAAACACATTGTAACAACGTGTACACTAAACTCTGACGCCAGAACAAAGTACAATATACACTCAAATATAGATAAAGCACTGGAAGACACAGAAGACAAAAAACATTTTTGAATTTCTAAATTTTTAAAAAAAATTTGTAAATTGTTTGACAAAATTAATGTGTATTAAGCCGCTAATGACTCATGTGAGTAGATGCGGAAAGTAATAAAATAAATTTAAAAAACAAAACAATTTGTTAAGTAATGTATATTTTTATATTTCAATAATATTTAAATTTATTAAATAATGATCTATTATCTATATATCTATATTTTTTTTATTTATAATTAAAGAAAATCTCTTTTATACTTAAATAAAATATGGAGGAGCTTGTTTCAACTCAATCAATAAGGTAAAATATGTTCTTTACAATATATACATTTTATTCGATTCAGAAAAAGGAAAAGGTTTTCGAAAGTCCATAGTCTACAAGGAAAAATATTTCTGCTGGAAGTCGATTGTATCTCATTAAAATTCCTTAACCCTCTTGTATAAAACCATGGACTTCTCTTTTCTTAGTAATATTTTGATATCAAAATCAATAATTTTGAACCAACATCGAAAAAAAAGGAGGTTCTCAATTCGCCTGTACTTTTTATTTTTTGTATGTTTGTTAAGTGATTACTCCGTCAATTATGGACCCATTTTGATCATTCATTTTTTGATCGGTAGGCCATTTTTCAGGATGGCTCCATAACAATTTTATTTAAATCAACGCAGTTCAGTGATGTTGAAAGTAGTTAAGTATAATTAATTAGTTCTGGGTATTTAATTTTTTTTTCAATGACTGTGTGTGTATGTACGAACAACATTCATATACCTACCTCTATAAGGGAAAAATATACGTAATTTTTCCCATTTACTATCCTCGATAAGTCGTTGT
The DNA here is from genome assembly GCA_003667255.2 of Euschistus heros. NCBI lineage: Eukaryota > Metazoa > Arthropoda > Insecta > Hemiptera > Pentatomidae > Euschistus > Euschistus heros. Next base: position 659,678 of record RCWM02000331.1, on the reverse strand, counting down.
TCAAAATTTCGAACTGTCGGTAAGTTGAACTTTTTTTCAGGGTCCCTTGAATATCTACTAATCGAGAGTTGACTATATAAACAAAATTACACTAACTACTAAAAAATGAAAAATAAAAATGATTTTTAGAAAAAAACAAAACATCGGTGCTAACCAAAACTAACATAATAAAAAGAAAAATTGTGATTGTAATGATCCACCCACTACTTTATCAAAGCCACACCGCTGGCATGTGCCATTCCAAGGTTTTCTGCTAAGGCAGGATTAAACTGCCCTTCTTGGCTGCCACCGACTCCAAAAATAACTATCGTAAATAGTGAAATGGGATGTAAGTTCCGATAAGTTCGTAGATTGTCATTTAATTATCTTTGTATCGAAGTAATCAAAATATTATTTTTTACTTTTTATTTCAAGTTTGTACATGCAGGTTTTATCTTGAAGTCGGTTTTTTTTTTTTTTTTTTTTTACGCCTTTATATAATGAAGTAGGAAATTATGTCGTTATAAAAGTGATTTTGCATTAATTCATTATTGACTGTAAAGCCAACATTACATTTTAATACAATACAATTTATTTAATTATTTGGATCAACTTATTCTTTATTGACTGTAACAGTTTAATGTTCTGACGATTGATTTATTTTAACGACTAGCGTTGATTTATAATTTGAATAAAACTTAATCACACTTTTGTAATTTCTTCAAAAACACCATTACCATCCTAATCCCATCTGAATCTCTATACAGTTTCACACAACCCTATAAGCTTTTTTTTTTTTCAAAAAATAATTGTTTTGAATTTTAATGTATTTGGTTTATTAATGAAATTTCAGAAATCACTCCCAACATGACTCAGCATACAACATGATTTTTGTTCACATCCTTTGTGTCAGGAGTGTTTATTATCATAATATATTTCGTTTTATCTTCCTTTAGTATCAGTGTAGTCTTATAAACTTGTTGATTATACACTTTTTTTTTTTTAATTATCATTAGATAATTGTATTGTAAGATTAAAAAAAAAAATAAAATAATGAAAGTTGTAATGGAATGCAAGAAGGAGCAACACGCTGCAGCTAATTTAAAGTTGCTAAGAGCTGAAGGCACTGAGAGCAAACAAGTGACAAGTGCTTTTGTCACAGTTCGCTTAATTGTCTTTGTTCTCTGGAACTTAAAATGGCGTTTTTAGTTTCCTATAACATTAATATTAACTTTCTATAATAAAATAGAATGTTTTTTTAGTTTATATGGTTCGAATTCTTTATTCAAGTAATCATTATTTTTATTAAAATAATATAAAAGATTTTTTTTTTTTCTTATTAAACTTTATATATTGGCTTTCAAAAATATTTTTACATGTTTACCCTTCTTCTGGGACGAGTTGAAAATTTTTCAACAGAATCACTTAGTTCAATACTATTTTTTATTTTTTGACATTTACAATTGTATAAAATAATTAAGTAAATGAGTGAAAAAATGATTATAAATCTATTTCAATCAATAACTTATTGGTAGGACTTCAGCAAAAATTCTAAATCAGAAGGGTCTTTGGCCATTTCATTTTCATTCCTGAATCAAAAAAGAACAAAGTTGAGATACTAGTGAATTCAGGAGGATGAAAATCTTATATGAAGGAATTAATATCTAATTATGGTAAAATCAACAACATTTACATCATCATGGATAAGTTTATTTGTGACACAATGAGGTTCTAAAACTCCATAAAAATTCAAAATGTTCGCGGTAAATGTGCAACCACGCATCATATCTAAAGGTATCTTTAAATGGGGTTGAAAAAAATGTTATGTAAAAATAATTAAAAAATAATAAAAATTTAATTTAAGACATAAGTACATGGAAAAATCTATAAACTGCTGATTGATTTTTATAATTAACTATATATGGAACAAAAAAAATGATCAAAAGTTAATTTAAAAAAACATTAAACAAATCACAAACACTATTACAGGTAGTCTTCACAGACACTCTTTGCACAATCCCTGCATATTGGTGTACGGCAATGTGCACAGTAAACTTTTTTTTTTCTTTCTCTGCTTCTTGGGCACTTGCCACAGCTTATTTTTTCCCAGGTACAGTTGAGGGCTTTGGGGTTTAGTAATTTACCAACCAAGCAATCGATAAGTGGTGATGTAACTAACCATACAACGCAAGATCGCCATTTTAGCAAATTGGGATAATTAACATTCATCGACTGCTGCTGTAATATGCCATTTTTGACTGAAATTATATTAAAAAATATTTATATAAATAAATATTTGTATAAAAAAGTTTCACTAACGGTATAGTGGGGTCAGACGGACCCCACACTCAACTAATAGTTAAACAAAATTCATAAATCACTTACCGCAAAAAAAAACACTTCAGTCAACAGCTCAGAAGCTACTTCTGAAAGGTACTGTTAATTACAGATCCTAATAGCAGCACCTATTGGAATTACAGAATAAGCACTATCGATAGGGTCGACTATCGATAGATCTTTTTTACAACCTTAAGTTTTGAAACTCTCGGAATTATGCTGATCTGTCTCTGTCCAGTGTCGCGTTCTGTTGAAATTGAATTCGGAATTCCTAGAGCTCAAGGGTTCACTCAAAGATTAAGCCAAAGGAAAGCAGAAATGCTAGTTTTTCTTTCAGGAAATATGAGGCTCAAGGAGCACACTTGACTCTTGAAATTAACTATTTCGTTATTTTTCTTTTCTGAAGATTTGATTTGGTCATTATTGTTGTAAACAGGTAAATTGTAAATACTTCTTTTTTTCAATTCAAATAAATTAGTTTTTTTCTCTTATCTTTATGATATAATCTCATAATTTACGAACCTCTAAATTTCAAATTGTAAGTAGATAATTGAATTTAATTATCTAATTATAAAAAAGGAAGCGACTATCGAAAAACTATCGATAGCAATCGATAGTTCTCAACCGATAGTATCGGCCTATCGATAGTGCTATCGGCTGTCGCCCAACCCTACCTAGGACCCCACCATACCGGTTACGAGTTAACAAGCACACCTTAACCAATTTTTCTTTTTTTATTTCCAATATTATCGATCGATGATACTCTCGTGGGAGTTGAAGATACGGATTAAAATTTTAAAGAAATTAACAAAAGGAATAAAAAAATGCTTATACAAATATTTAAAAAAACTTAGTAGTAGTTTCTACTATATTATACCAATTACTTTTTATAATTTAAAAAAACTTTTTTTCTTTTTAGTAGGCCATAATAAGATTATTTGTAAGACTAATATTTTAGTATGGGTAAACATTTTGTAGATTTTTTCTTTGAACCTTTTGCATTTATGTGTTATATAATAAAACAAAATTTCTATTGTCATATTTTATAAATATATATCAGTTGAAAAAAAAATGTCCAGTATACAGATTTACTAAATGCAATTCGTTTTGAGATAAAATAATATAAGATTCATTTTCTTTTTTGTTATAATTTAGTTTTTGTTTAAATGAAGTGCTCAAGAATTTTCTCCTTTGCCGAAGAGCCGATTAAGTTTGCCTTTTCTTCTATCCGTATTCGTTATTGCTAAGTCCTAGAAGATAATAGTGGTAGAGAAAACATAATAGGCGAGATGTCTGCAGGTCCCCTAAAGTGGGTCAAGAGCCCTCCTACTTGGCAATTTCCTCCTCGACAATTTTCATTCGATCACCATTTTCCACTCGACTCTCCCTCAGGTGTCCGAGCCGAGAAGACCATCCTATACCTATACTAAAAATATCAGTATTACAAATAATCTTATTATGGCCTGCCAATATATATATATATATATATATATATATATATATATATGCCATATATATATATTTTTTGAATTATTAGAAGCAATTGGTTTGATACAGTAGAAACTACTAATAAGATTTTTTTATAATTTATTTATTTATTTTATAATTTATTTCCTTAATTACTTTATAATTTTAATCCGTCTCTTCAACTCCCACGAGAGAAGTATCATTTATAATGAAATAAATTAAAATTTTGATTGTCTTTTCGGAACCACTAAGTTTATCAAGAATTCGATTCCTCATAATAATAAATAATTTAAATTAGAAATTGATCAATTATTTGTTAATTCTATATTTAGACATAATTAGCAATTTTATAAGAATACTAGCTTCAAATTTTCAATAATCTTCAGTTCTGGAGAAGAAAGAGAACTTGTTGTTGCTTAATGGTGCAATTGAACATGCGGTTGTATGTAGACAACTACATTCCCATATATTTAACAAAAGCAATTTTATACAGAAACAAAATACATTAAATTTCAAACAAATTATTTCATGAAAGTGTTTTTATGAAATCAAATGTTTCGAATATTACAGAATAGAAAAAAAAAAATTTACTCAGGGACAATATCCGTTAAATATTTTTAGAACACAACAAAATAAATAAAAGTAAATACAGAATTTTATCATATGATGACAGGAAAAAAAAAAACTAGAAACAGAAAAAACAAAAACAAAGAAAAAACTGAAAAGTAGTAGTGAATATAGGAATGAATAATATATATATATATATATATATATATATATATATATATATATATATATATATATATATATATATATATATATTGAAAGAAAATTAATTTAAAATATGACTTATAATAAAAGATAAAATAAATAATATTAGTAGAGAAAAACAAAATTTTCTCTATTGATTTTTTTTTTCGGACACTTTCTCAAAGTTTGAGTGTCCGCAAAAAAACAAAAGAAAAAAAAGCAATTGAAAATATCAGTCTTTTAGCAGCATAGGATTCCGAAACTAGCCATGTCTGTTTTGGCAAATTTTTCACAGTTGGTCGTTTAAGGCAAAGGTTTGACTGCATTAGGAACAGGTCTTATTCCTTGTATGGCTGTTTTAAATTTGATTTAACTATGTTCGGAAAAAGAACTTTTCACCAAAAGGTAATCTAGTAGAAAAACTGTTAAAAGAAAAAAATCTGAAAATTTGACTTGGAAGTTTTGGAAATCTAAGCCTGTGATAAAAGTACATGTTAAAATAATAAAGAGATTATATGAAAATAAAATACATAAAATTAATTCATAAAATAAAACCAACTATTCAGTCTCTGCTCCTTATGTGCCTGCTAATAACACGTTTTTTAGTAAAAAAAAAAAAAAGAAATAAAAAAAAAAAAAGAGTATTTTATTTCCATTTGTTTATTTTAGCAGTTTCTAGTATTGGTTTTTTATTTATGGGTTTTTTATAAAAGTTTTCTCTTACTTTTGATATCTCTGTCATCATATTTCTACTTTCTTTTTTTCTTTCTTTTTTTTTCACTCGTTTCGACTTTGACTATTGACTAAATTTCTTTGGCCCTTTTAACAGTGTGATTTTGTAAATTTTGGTTTGTGGGTATTTTTTGATACATTTTATTTATTTATTTGTGACTAATTGACATATAATCTACTCGTATTTTGGAAATAATTCCAAACTTTTAATGGTGTTTTTCTAAAAATACTATTTTTGCACTTATAACACAGATGCCACATATATGTGCATTTATTGTCTATATTTTTTACAATATCATATTTCTGTTTTCTCAGGACACCATTGATGTAATTGTTTTAAAAATGCATTTGAACATCTGTTCAAGCCTTAGGACTGACAGTAAAGTGGAAGGGAATTTTTTTTTTTCTTCAAGGGAATTTAATGACATGCATAACCATTTTAAAAAAATTATCTATTTGCACTTGAAGCGGTAAAAATGGAATAATCCAAGCGATGTAATGATAATATTAACAATAATGCCTTTATTGAATAACAATAATATATACATACATGTTCTTTTAGTTGTAATACTTGTACAATAAAGACTACTTCTGGCATTAGCCATCAGAGCAGTCTTTGAGAGGAGTTTGGTCTTAATGGCTTTACTTTCTAACTATACGATATTAATGAATAGAGAAAACTTAAATAAAATATAAATCATCAAAAACAAAATTAGCATATTTTTTGTTACATTAATAAAATAGAGCACTATGAAAATAAATAAAAATTGGAAAATAACATTTTACTTATTACCATTTTTTACATTTTTTTAAACAAATACTTAACTATAATTAAATTCTTGGACTGGATAAATGGATTTATGGACTGGATAAATACAGCCAACATTTTCAATTTGAAATATTCAATGCCTCAGCTTCATCAAAGTGATGCATTAAAATAATACTATTTTCACACTTACAACACAAGTGTCACAGATATTTGTGAGCAGTTTACTAATTTTAAAATTAGCAAGTCTTACGTTTTTGCAAACTATTGTCTGTGTTTGAAATTATTGAAGCCAGACTATTGTACTTTTTTACTACACATTTATATAACCCTTAACGGATAGTATGTTCCAGAAAAAAAGATTATTTTTTTAAAGATTTCTATCAGCTAACAAATATTAAAAAATTACTTATTGCATTTAATTTACAGCTAATGTATGCACGTGTATCGATTTAGGGCAACCTTTCCGCCTCCAGGAGAGTGGCTTGATTTATCTAAATTAATCTGAGGCAAGAGTGAGGTAGATCGGGAGGAGGGGATGGGGGGCTCAGGGTGATGGGATAACTTAAGGCCCTTAACACACTTAGCCGTGGAGGGGGAAAGGTGAGGGGTGAGGGGGGAAGGGAACAGGGTTTTTGAACCTGACATCCTCGAGGGTCCTCGGGTAATCAGAAAGCATTAATCCGAGCGAGATAAACAGTCGTCCGTCTTCATTAACCTTCCATCAAGGATATAATTACAACGAGAAATAACTCCTCGCGGGGGTAAAAACTTTCCCTCTAGTGGGGGGGGGGAATATCGGCCGCATCGATCCATCTATTAGTCCTGTCTAGTTAGTTTTCCCTTTTGGTGTAAATAACTAATAGCCACGTAAAAGTTATAAAATGAAGAGTTGCTAAGAACAAGAACAAATGCTTGGAATGTTAAATATAAATATAAGAAATTTATTTATCTTTATTTCTAACTATTTATTAAAGTTACACATATACAAATACAAAAAAAAAATAATAATAAAATCAAGAATATGTGTTGATAACGTTAAATAATAAGGTAGCAGTTTTTTGTGCAGCAACTACCCACGGGTAGAACTTCAATAAAATTTCTATTTGAGAAGATTTCGAGGCCATCAATTTTTTAAAGTATATATAGTATAATGGTAGTATAATGAGAGGCTGGTTAATTTTTATGATTATGGAGCTTACTATGAAAGGACAGATATCTGGTTTGGTCCAAAACCAGACGTCTTTAATGTTATGAAACATTAAAGTTCTCTATGGATAAGTTTATTGGTGACAAAGTAAGGAGCATTGAGGATTTTTGAAGAACTTTGGATTGCAAAGATTGGATTCGAGATGAATTGGATGGTTTATTAGAGCCCTAAAGTTGAACTCCGTATGTCCAAATAGTTCTATTAACTGTCATGTAAATCAGTCTTTTGTAATTTATTAGAAGCTTAGAACATTTGTATAGTAAATGTTGAAGTAGTCTATTGAACATTTGAATTATATTTTTGGCTATAGATAAAAATTTCTAGCAACCGAACACATTGTAGAAAACTTAATATGGGACAGGTCAGGGCGTAAGGATTTAGATTAGAGCCCTAAAGCTGAACTCCTTAAATCCAAATAGGTCAAATTAATGTCATTTACCTTAATAAAACTGTTTTAATTAATCAGCATTTTACAGTGGTTTGAAACGACAAACAGTTTCTTGTTTTTATTTTATTTTTTTAACCTTTTAGAATAGAATAGAAAAATAATTTTATTCTGGTACAATGTCCTTATTTTATTCTGGTACAAAGTCCATGGTACAATGTCCTACAATGCTTTTATTTCTATACTTATATGTTATTCTTAAAACATATAGGTATAGAAATAAAAGCATTCACATCTGGTAAAAGACATAATGAAACAAAAAAAAAATAAAGTAAAAAAAATACCAAATAGTAATAATATATACTTGGAAGATAGTTAAATATATAGAAACTAAAATAAAAGAACACTACAAATAAGATTTAAAAAAAATTTTTGTTGGTACCGTGATTGGTAAGTGGATTTCAAGTTAAATGTTTGTCTAGATGGAGAGCTAGATAGCGAACTTCTTCTTCTTATGCTTCACCCTTTAGTGACTTTTAGAGCAGGATAGCGTCCAGTCATGACTGTCATTGCTCTCTATCTCTTGCCAGATTTCTGGCTTGGCGAAGATTTCTTCCCTTCTTTCTGCTTAAACACACATGTCCATTTACGACATCCTTGGATGGCCTAGGGTTCTTCTATCATCAGACACATAGTCTATGGTCTTCAATGGATCTCGATGCTCTCCCATCCTGACGACATGCCCAAACCACTTCAGCTGGCGAGCCTCGAGAACCTCCTTCATTGGGGAGACCCCTAGTTCATTTATAACTGCTTCATTGAGAATACAGTCGCTTCTTGTTTTCCCAGCAATCCTTTGGAGGAACTCCATTTATGCAGCTTTGATTCTACTCTCTTGCTTATCTGTTACTATCCAACTTTCAGCACTGTATGGTAGTATTGGTTGATATATGGACCTAAAAATGTGAAGCTTCTACTTACTTCTCGCTTACCAAAGTTTTGCAAATAAATAAATATTAAACTGAATTTGCTTCACTTATCCTGTGTAGGGTTTCTAAATCCGCTTTCCCAGACCCGTCCACAACCGTTCCAATCCACAAACGTTTCTAGATGGGTCTGGGTCCTACATAGGATACATAAAGCAATCTGTTCAACAAGGATTAATGCAATATTGTGAAAGGATACTGTAAGGGAAGAGGTCGTAGGTTTACACCGAAAGAAATTTTAAACTTAAAATTATAAATTTTAGTTTATAACATTTATTTAAACAACCTTTTTGTGATTATGATCACAGGTTTCATGTCTGGATACAACTAAGCAAGTTACTTTTTTCATTATGTATTTATAGTACATTACAGCAACTTGAAAAAAAATCTCTGATAAACAAACTACCTAACCAAACAAAAACTGTTTATCAAACTTGATTGGTCAAAAAATGCGGTTTCCAGCCCTATTGTGAAAACACCCTAAATAACCAAAACGAGTTAAATAAAAAAAGAGATCCAGTAAATAAAGCCAGATAGAAGAGAGGATGAAAAAGAAGTAGGAGACTATCCGGGAACTGTTTGTGCTCGGTGGCTGCTACCTGCGCCGAGGGCAAACAGTTTAAGCCTGAAACAACAGGCCTTACATGTCGGTACACAGCCCTGCAATCCTCCTCCAGCCCCGATGAAGGCCTCTCTAAACACTTCTTTCTCTTGCTTTCAATAACCTGGGAAAGACCAATAGTTAGTCGGATCTATAAATTATTCTAGCAGGATTCAAATACTTTTTTTTCTCATTCTTAAATCAAAGCTGAAAGAGCCAAACTAAAGAAAACCGTTAATTACTTACTTTTAGAATTTTAGTGATATATATATATTTATTGAGCTTCATAAAGTTTCTGCCATAGCGTATTGCTCTAAATAACTTTCTCATGAATTCTCGTTCACCTTGAGAAAGGGCTAATCATGGGGAACTGTGCCCAACAGTCTGATCCATACATTCTACGTATTTGAAATATTATTTATGTTGTTGTTTCAGAGGCCAATGCTGTTTCACCGTTATTAACTGAAACATACACTTACAAGATGGCCCAATGTATTTAACTAAGAAATAATATATAATTTTTATGTTATGAAAAGTTATGGTTTTTCTTTGAGTTACGTAATGTATATTTTCTCTCTCTCTCTCTCTCTCTCTCTCTCTCTCTCTCTCTCTCTCTCTCTCTCTCTCTCTCTCTCTCTCTCTCTCTCTCTCTCTCTCTCTATATATATATATATATTTATATATAGCCCCAGATATTGTAGCCAATATAAAAAATGCAGAATAAGATGGCTAAGGTATTTGCAAAGAATGGAAGCAAAAATAAGTCTGAACTGCAGGGTATTGTATAGGAGGCAGGCTTTTGCAAGGACCATAAGCGCCATAAGATGATGATGGCTTACTTTTAATAATATAACTTCATATTTTTAAAACTAACAAAAAAAAAACTAGTTATTTTCTTTTTTTTTTGTTTTAAAAGATTTTTTTATCATTGTTCCTGAATGAACTTGTGATTATTTTTAAAAGGCATGATTATAAAGTAATGATATATTAATAATATAAACCACTTATATACTTTTCATAAATAACTGAAAGGGCTCTCACTATTGAGATGGTCATGTCGCAATGCATATGATCATGAGTCATACTGTTTAAAATTTTATCATAAACATTAAATGATATATAAGTTGCTTGTAAATGTAAATTTAATTGAAAACTAGAAGCTATTAATTAAAATTTATTAGTCTAAAATCACAAAACAAAACGTGATAATATCATCTAGCCAGACTGCTGTCATCCAACATCAAGTATTCTTTACCAATGACTATGTAATAAATCCCTGGTAACAGCTGGACTGTTAACTGTACAAGTTTAGTACCTGAACCACGGGACGCAACTATTCTGAATGCGAATCATATTCCACTGAAGCCATAGCTAGCAAAGATGTCGCTTATACCTTTCCTTAGTGACATAATAGCCCATCTAATGAAGTCTGATTCTATTCGATTTCTGTCTATATTTTTAACCAATTGCATTCTAACAAGTGGCAATTAGGTGATCAGTAATTTTTAATGTTAGTAAATAAATTTTATTAAAAAAAGGTTATAATATCAAAAGTAAGAACACATGAACACTTGATTAACACATAAATCAGGACACACTATACATTATTATATTTATCCTGACTATTTACAATAAATAGTAACTTATCATAGCTGTTATGTGCTACAAAAAAAAGCTGAGCTGTTCCGGCTCTGTCTAAAAAACGAAGTACCATGATCTTATCCATCTTCCACGGCGGCTCTTCGTCCCTCTAGCATCTAATCCTTGTGTCACTAGACCATGCAAAGAGCTTTTCTTATTTTCAGGCCCATCTTAAATTGGGGTATACCCCCTACATACAACGTTTGAATTTTTAAACCTAAGCAGGTGAGGCTCATCTGCATGTACTTGCAAAATATAATAGTACACTTAAAATATATGTTATATATTATTTTTCTATCAGTTAAATCCATTGGGCTATTTTGTAGGTGCCTGTTTCAGTTAATAACTATGAAGCTTTTAGACAAGCCTGAAACATCATTGGCCTCTGAAACAGCAAAAATATTATATTTCAAATAGGTAGAATGTATTAACCAGACTGTTGAGCCTAGTGCTCAAAAATAAGCTGTTCCTCAACCTGAACGAGAATTCATGAGAAAGTTATTTAGAGCAATAAGTTATAGTGAAGTTTATATGATGCTAAGGAATGAAGAGTGGTAGAACTTGATAATAAAGATGATATGGACATAGGAAGGCATTACTGCGTAAAATACCTGGGTAAATCGCCCTAATAGATTTTTAGAAAGATACTATACTAGAAGACTCATGGAAAGAGAAATATTGAAGGTACAGACATATGGGCATGATGATGCTGTCAAGACTGTTGAAAAATGGATAGCTCTACACAAAAACGTCTGATGATAGTTGTTCATGCAGCCTTGGTGCACCGAAGATTGTAGAGTTGATGAAGATGAAACATGAATAAAGAGCTACGATCGCCTATCGCTATTGTCTTCAAATCAAATGTCCACTATCTGGACTGATCAGCTGATTGCGACCACGCCCTAACCGCTTCGGGGGCACCTAAAGTTCAAACAGTACTATCCACTTTATTCTGTGATAATATTCACGGTGAAATTCACAACTAAATTGAATAATAATTAGTCTTAAATGTCTATCAAATTAATATTAAACTATATAAACTAACATCACTATTATATATCATTTTTCATATCAAAATATTCTCAAAAATGTTTAGGGAAAGATTACCTTATTTCCTGTAACCTAAGACTTCCTGTCATACAGTATCCTCTAAACACGCAAGATTTAAACGATTAGGAACTGCCCGACGTTATTGGCCGCTTTTACATTTACTAGACAACCAATCAAAGCTTCTTTTTAATTAAAAATGCTTCAATTAACTATACGGTAATTAAACCTAGCATACAGAATTGAGCTATGCTAAACCTTCTAACCCATATCCGTGGCCTATCCTTAAAAAACGAATGGACTCAATGATCTAAATGTTCTATATGTTAATGAATTGGCCCAAACCAGATAGCTATCTCTTCATGATATGCTTCATATCCCCTCTAATCCCGACAACACTCGTCTGAAAATCAGATGGCCTAGGGTTCTTATAATTTAGATCATTTTTAAGTGCTACTAATCAGTAGTTTCTTCAGTATTTATAGTAATCATTTTTCAACTTATTAACTTGTATATATTGCAGACAGCTGTATATATCAATAAATAAATTTTTAAACAAGGAGAGGTTCTATCAACATTATTGTTGTAAAGAAATTATTACCCCCCTCTCCTCTGCTACTTAGACTGAGCCTCTGATACTGACGGTTGCCCTCACAAAGGCCATAGCCCTGAAATACAAAAGAAGAAAACTACCATCGGTCCTGTAGCTAATGGGATAGGGCTGTTCCATTATATACAGTCCACTGCCCCACTACTCCACTGCCCCACTACTCCACTGCCCCACTACTCGGCTGCTCGACTACTATTCAATCTGAAACCACTAGAGCTATCGACAATATATCTATAATGGCTTATTGCTTCGCTAACCGTTCCACTATTATAGGAAGGGAATAATAGTATCGGAAAAAGAAGTAAATGGTATATATAAAATACAAATATTAGTGATTGAAGGGCTTCTTATAGAGCTTAGGCTTCTACCTGATAACAAAATTTAATAAGAATGGATTATTAATATTCAGGAAAGTTAGAAATAAGAAAAGGTATGTTGATAATCAACTTTTATTAAAAAACAATGTCTTATAATTTTCGAAAATAAAGTATCACATAGAACAGTGTACCAATAACTATATCGGAGGTACAGAACACTGTCACATTTCCGTAACATTACAGGAGAGCAATTAAAAAAAAAAAAATATTTCATTTCTTGTTTATTATACTTATGTGTACCAAATAAATATTGACTTTCCCATCCAGAATAGAGTAGGTTGGTAACCCGTCCTTCCTGCCCTAATTGGAGTACATTAGGACGTTATGCCCTCCCCCAAAAAATTAAGAAATAAATTTTTAAAAAGCATTTTTATGTAACTTACCTTACAATTAATTTGTCTAGGACATAGAATTCTATACCTCTGTATAAAGGGAAAAAAGTTTAATCAGAATGCGTAATAATGTATTTTTGGTAAAAAAAGGGCATAGTGTTCTGTACCTCCGAGGTACAGATATATATTTTATATTATTTAGGCAGAGTCAAATTATTTATTTATTTATTTATTTTTAAGTATCAATACAACCCAAAAAGGGGCTTTGGGTTCAGTCATTTAGTTAGGATAAATAGTCCAGTCAATAAACACATTGTAGAGTTCAAGACATCTGTTTCACTAAGTTAGCCTAGTAATATTGTTAATCACATTGTAGAGTCCATGAAATATGTGATACTTTTTGACTTTATAGCTTCGCTAGGAGTAGTTAGAAGGTAAACACACTAAAAATCCCCGCCCCTGGGGGGTGAGCGTACATTGGCGGGAGGGGATTTAAAAAAAAAAATCCCATTTTTGGATTTTTCGATTATGTATCGAAAACGTTGGACTCTAGCAAAATATATTTTATATCACAATTAATAACTAATTAAATTTCCTATAAAATTAATGTTATACATATTTGTTGAAATCCTAACGGTTTTCGAGGTATACATCATTAAAAATGAGTGATTTTCGGGAAAACAAATTTCACCTCGCGTTTCCTTCCTCACAGTGCCTTCCACGGTCGTTTCTCTGAAAAAATGTCAGGATCTAAATAGTAGAACGAAGCTATGAGGTCAAAATGTATCGGAAATTTCATGCACTGAACACCCATCATTGACTGGACTAACACTGTTACTGGGCTAACTTTGTGAAAGAGATTTTGCCGAAATTACGCCCCATCCGCCTGATTTTTCCAAAACAAGTACATATACCCATTTTATAAAGGCAAGGTGTAACTCAAGAAAAGTATCCTGACACCGATGTAAAACTAAAGGCTGAAATAATAGAAAATAAACTTTCTACCTAGATATTCGAACTCTGGCCCGAGTGTCGGACTTTCTAGTTCCTTACTCACTAAGCTACGACCCCCCAAGTCAAATTACTGTTATTATTTATTGATAATAAATTATTTTATTTTTTATTTAAATTATTTTATTCTCAAATACGATTTACAGTTATGAATTCTAGTATTGACATAGGTATGTCTTTTGGCTTGGAGTCTATGGCATACTTGTTTGCTGTAACATTTTTTTTTTTTTTTTTTTTTTTTTTTTCACATTTAAAAATGTAACATTTGTTAAATAATGTAAGCTCTGTTAGTGTTGCTCTGATTGAAGGTTCTATGACAGTTTCCTAGTCAAAAATTTAAAGAAGAATACTTTTAGTTTTATAACATTTGTGACTAGGAGCAAAAAAAAAATTGGATAATTTATATATTGGATTAAATAGAAAAAAAAACAAGGATTACCTACATTTTATAAATATTAGACTTTTTCTGACCCTCTCTATCTTAGAGCTATTGTTACTCTGAAAATGTGAGGACCGTTTTTAAGTTAAAAATTAAATGGAGAATATGTTATTTTTATAACTATATAAAATATATAATCAAGTAAATGTGTTGATGATGATGGACAATGAAATGTTAATACTCGAAAAGATCGCTGTCATGTAAATGTCTTCTGTAATTAATCGGGAGCCCTCAACGTTTGTCTGGTAAATGTTGAAGAAGTCGAGCAGTTTTAGTACTGTATCTGCATTCCAAGTAAGACGTTCGTCCAAATGGAGTCCTATGATAATGAAATTTTATTAAAGGATACTGTAAGACAAGAAGGTAGGTTTACAGCGAAGGGTAATACTTATTTGATGGGATTTTCATGAATATATTTTAATTCTCTGATTTCGACAAAATTTTTGGAAGGCTTGAAATATGACTTTGGATTAGATAAGAGATTATTTAGAGGATTAAGTGGAGCCCCAAAGCCCTACCCCATATGTCGAAATAGGTTTGATAATTGCCATATAATTGAGTCTTTTGTAGTAAATAGGGTGTTTTGATCGATTGTCAAGTAAATGTTGATAAAGTCGAAAAGCAACAAGCAGTTTTCTATCGTTCATTATTGTATTTGGATTTAAAGTAAGACGTTGTCCAAATTGAGTACAAGTTAGCGGATCGGTTCAACAAGGGGTAATGAAGTATTGTTAAAGAATACTGTAAGACAAGTAGTCGTAGGTTTACAACAAGGGTAAAACTTATTTGATGGGATTTGTTGGTTATATTTTAATTCTCGGATTTCGACACCATTCTTAAGGGCTTGAAATATGAGACTGTAGTGATTGGGATGCATTGAGGGTATCATTTTCTTGTACAATGGCTTTTGTAGAAGGGTAATCTAAGGATAATATTTAACATTTCTGAGGAATGAAATGCTTTAGGAGGTAGTGACGATTGCGGTGGAATTGGAATAGTTCTTTTGAAATCTGTTCAAGGATATTTAGATTAAGGAGGTCAGGATGGGTTTTAAAAGAGCTGAACTAATACTTTAATTTTTTTCGTGAATATTGAGTACATTCAGCCTCGTATCGAATAAAGTCCCTTTCTTCTCATTGTGTTAATAATTATTAATATTCCACAAACGAAAAAAAATATAAATGACTTACATTCGATACGATTATTAAACCGGTTTCAAAATATTGATGTATGTTATTAAACCTCAATCAATATTAGTAAGCAAGAAGCCTTACGTAAGAAGTTCCAATTACAAGAGGCCCTAAATATGTTCGTGGCGAGTAATTCCGCTGAATGGAATTGGGCCGGCGGAATCCTGAGGGGAGGTTCTTATAAAATTGCTGATAATTGACGACTGGTACACCTAGAACTTCCAATTAGGGGATTTTTAGCTTCTAATTAACGGCACTAATTGACTATTAAATAAAAAATCCCCTAAAAAGGGGATAGCGGTCGGGGGGTGGAAATCGGTCCCAATTTGCAGGGGGCCGGGGTAATATGGCTGTAATTCTCCCCCTCAGTGGCCTATTACACTGTCTTCCCCCTTGTCCCCCTTCCAGGGGGGTGGGGAGAGGTCTTCTCCTCCCACTAACCTTACATGATAATGGTGATATCAACTGCAATCGTGAGTGTCTTAAGTGATTTAATAGCGATTCGCATTAACAACTCATAAATTATATAGTAAATATGAGGTGTTAACTTATAAAACAGAATAAGTGCAAATCGTAATACTTTTCAGGAGATACAAATAACGGTATAATTATAATTCTTTGAATAGTTATAATACACTTTGCAAACTATAATACAAATAATTTCCTTGTCAATTGTGGGTTTCCATTAATTTCCAAAACAATATCCTAGTTAAAATCAAGGATCAAACATGGTACATGTTTTTCGAATAAGTATATATTTACATCCAGTTAGAATCAGCATTTACAATAATTTTTCGGGTATATATAGATATAGTTTTATGATAAGTAACGTAAGTAATGTAGTTGTGAGGTTAATATTACGTGCAATCACCAAGTCTGTACAAGAACCACCACGTGATGAACTATAATTTTCGTTATTAATGAGTCACACTAAAATTATATAATTAATAATAATATGAATGGGTGGCTCTAAAAATGCCTCTCAGGTAGGATTGGTCACCGTGAGAAGAAAAGGATAATACCACTTATATGTAAAGGACTGCTGTGACTTAATTTATTGCAATACACGCTTAAAATAATAATAGTCAATTTATTTTATAAGTGACCTTATTTGAAGTAACATTGTTCTTTTTTTAGTCCAGTTAGTTCTATTTGTTTTTATTGATACAATATGAAAAAAAAATTATTTTGAACTATTTAATTATTTATTTTAAAACGTGGTCTACTGAATATTGCATTCTCATAAACACGAATACCCACATAGTAGGGAAAAATTTGTTTTCAGTTCTACCAGCCGTTCTCGAATTAATATCATAGACCGGGGTCTTCAGTTTGTATGTAAGATGTAATTTACACTCGATTGGATTGTATTCCACTGATCCCAGTTCAACAGATCGGCTATCTAGGACTCTAGGAATCCACCTACAAGACTATAACGATTGGAGACTGCTCTTCGTCTTTGACTTGTTCAATATTTACTTGACAAACATTCAAAACATTTAATTGATTGCAAAAGACTCTTTTACATGACAGTTATCAGACGTATTTGGACATATAGAGGTTGAGCTCTGGGGCTCCACTTAACCATCTAAATAATCTTTTATCCAATACTTTCAATACAAAATCTTTCGCAAAATCCCTAATACCCCTTACTTTATAACTAACAAACTTTTAGATAAAGATCAAAATGTTGTTTGATATGAACAAATACATTGCTGATTTAGCCCAATGCATATACCTTCCTTTCATAGTAAACTCCATTAAGAATCAAATCCACTTGCTTCGCATTCTCTTCCCGATTACCCTCCGAGGCGTCTGAAAAAAATATGGCCTCGAGATATTTTAATATAGAAATTTTATTTAAAGTGCCACCAATTGTTGGGTGCTTTACAAATTATTGTCATGTTGTGGTATTCATTTGCTCACACATTTACTGGACGTATATGTACTAGACATATGTAAAAATCAATAAAAAGTAAAAAAAAAAAAAAAAAAAAAAAAAAAATGGATTTTGGATTATTCCCGACAAACAACATCTAGGATAAAGTTTTATCTAGAACCACAGTACCTTCCTAAATGAAAGTAGTTCTTAGCACTCAACCTTTAGGTTTCTGCCATTCTTGAAAAGATTTTTTATTTCTACTCACTGATTGATGTTGCTACTGCCACCTAACTAGTTAGAATATCGGATCACTAGGACAAAGGAGGCCTAAATGACGCGAGCCTGTAATTGATTGAAAAATGCCTGACCTAGAAGAGGATCCATCCGGGGGTGAATTAACCCTGGTTAACCACCGAGCCGCCACCCCTTGTTGTACCCCGGCCACCAACTGCCCTACCACCACCGCAATCCTTTACCTAAATAAACTTTATTTAAAATGGGTTATTAGTTCCGAAAATGTTTATAGGTATCAGTTTTCATTAATAAATAAAAGATAAATCAAAAAATAACACCGAACATGTATATCGCATTTTTATTCAACATGGATATCCAAAGTAAGATACGTTATATAGTATCATACATATAGTATCTAATTCTCCTTTAAATTAAATATCCATGATTACATATTTGATTTATCATGTTTTACTGCTGTAAAATCCAAAAATATAGCGATAAAACGAAACTTCTTTTAACTACGTATGTGTGTCAGAATCAAATTACTCATAAAAAAAAATATATAAAAATAAAAAAAAATAATTTAAGAGACCTAACGATAAACTAGACCTAAAGGTATCCCATGAACAGAAATTGATATTATTAGTTTAATTGTTGAATCAGTTCCCATCAGGAACTGAGTATACTCAACAGATAAATTAAATCTACTTCTAAATCCCAATCAAGGCCATTGGATGCATGTTTAGAGGCATAGCAGTATATAAATATGAATGAAACCCAAGATTATTTAACTATCAATATTTAGTCCTCTACTCACTGTGCAGTGCTCATTCTTTGTTCTGTCCATTTCTTTCCAGTTGTTTTAATTTTTTCTACCTGTTTCACAATTTTAATTTTGTTACAGAATTCGTGTTTATTAATAATATGTTCCTCTGAAATTTTATATTAATCTAACTCATTTTTATTCTCTTTTAGCCTATAAGTTTTCAATTTTCTTGAGCATATTTTGTTAAAAATTCTTTTTGTAACTTGATCTTCGTTCATTCTGTACAGGTGTTTATAAAATTTTAATTGTGTTCTTCTGAACTGCTCTGTTATGGTGATGAGTTTTTGTACAGATCCTTTGTTGGTCGCCTAATCCAAATTCCATTTTTAAAAACTGAACCATATATTTTCTTGAGTATTTTCCTTTCTTGTTTTCCGATGTCGTGAATCTTGGTTGTCCATTTTATTAACGTTATTTCAGCTGCATATAGGGCCTCTGATAAAATGGCATTGTTATAGTAACTTAGCTTAGCATTGAGAGATAGTGTTTTTTTGTTATAATGGTTCCATATGAGTTTATAAGACTTTTGTAGTTTGAGTACTCTTTCCTGATTAGATATTGTGATTAGCCCCGTTGGTCGGATCGTTTCTCTCTCTCTCTCTCTCTCTCTCTCTCTCTCTCTCTCTCTCTCTCTCTCTCTCTCTCCTCTCTCTCTCTCTCTCTCTCTCTCTCTCTCTCTCTCTCTCTATATATATATATATATATATATATATATATATCGACGTTTACCTGCTCCTTGGATTAATCAAGAAATTAGAGCTCTGATGAAAAGAAGAGATGCAGCTAGAAGACGCTTCAGGCGTTCCAGATTTCCTGATGATTACTCCACGTTCAAATCCCTTCGAAACCTCACCCAGTCTACCATGTGACGTGCCAAGGCGCAGTATTTTCGTAACGTCCTATCCGAAGCTCCAGATTCAAAATCTAAGTGGAGAATTCTAAGGAAGTTTCCGGTTACCAGTTACGCATCCAGTACATATTATCCTGTGACTCCTGACAAACTTAATTCCTCTTTTGTAGATTCCTCTTCCAATGATCCTCCAATCAATACTTTATCCTATTCCATTCCTCAATTTCCATTTAATCCAGATAACTTTTACTTTCTTTATATTCTTCCTGATGATATAATAGCTTCTGTTTTTAAATCCCGGACAAATGATTTCGGTGCCGATCAAATCCCAGTAAAAATTATCAAACTCACTCTTCCTGTCATCCTTCCTGCTCTCATACATATTTATAACTTCTCCTTGCAAACCTCTTCCTTTCCCACAGCATGGAAAAAGGTCCTAGTTCGTCCATTGAATAAAGTTCCTTCACCTACCACAGCATCCCATTTTAGGCCTGTTTCCATCCTATCAAACCTATCTAAGCCACCAGAAAGAATAATCCATTCTCAACTTGCTACATTCCTTGAAAATAAAGATCTCCTAACTCCTCTTCAATCAGGCTTCCTTTCAGGTTATTCTACGCAATCCGCTCTTTTAAAAATTACCCAAGACATTTATTCCTCAATTGACCAACAGAAAATTACGATCCTAATCCTCTTCGATTTCTCCAAGGCCTTTGATTCCGTAGATCATAAAATTCTTCTCACTAAATTACAAAAACTCTCCCTTTCCAATAGTGCTCTTGGCTGGTTTCCTTCTTATCTCTCCGTTCCCAAACAGTTATTGTTCCTAACCAACCTCCTTCAAAATCTGTGACTCTAACGCGAGGTGTTCCTAAGGGATCTTCCCTTTCACCAACTCTCTTTTCAGTTTATATTAATGATTTGACAGGCGCTATTAATAATTCCCAATATCATTTATATGCTGATGACATTCAAATCTACTTATCGTTTCATCCTTGTGAGATTTTTGAGGCGACTCGTAAGATTCAAGAGGACATTTATAGCATTAACCATAATAAGGCATAAGAGAATAAGTTACTAACTAAACCCCAAAAAAACTAAGGCAATGCTAATTGGATCTAAACCCTCCCTTAATTCCCTTTCCTGTTATCCACTTCTATATCACAATAACGTTCCTATTCAGTTCACAAACTTTGTCAAAAACCTCGGAGTGGTAGTACTCGATCATCATTTGTATTGGAATAACCATATTCCCACATTACCCGAAAAAAAAACCATCTCCATCCTCAAACAGCTCCTAAGATTCCGTGAATCATTCCCTTTGAAAAACCCGTCGATTGTTAGTATCTTCCCTCATCCTTCCCCACCTCGATTATGGATGCTTAGTATACGGAGGACTGTCTGGCGAGCTTGAAATGAAGCTGAAATGAACTCCTTCATAAGATTCATTTTTGGGATCCCCAGGCGTTCTCACATCACTTGCTGGTATTCAGAGTTGAGGTGGCTTTATCCAAGTTTTCGGCGACAATACTTCCTTGGTTCCTTTCTATTCCAATCCTTAAAGTCCAAAAAACCTTCGTACATTTACGACATGCTTGCCCTTCGTTCTTCCATTCATCTTTTGAACACTAGATCCCAGCCTATAGATTTGTATATCCCTTCTCATCGAACTGCTTCCTTTGAAAAATCCTTTATTAATCGTGCAGCTTTATTTTGGAATTCCATACCCATTTCGATCCGCAATGCTCCTTTCCTCATTTAAACATAATTTATTCATTCTATCAATCTTCAGAAATATATATATATATAATAATATTCTTAGGGGACTGTCCCATAAGAATATATATATATATATATATATATATATATATATATATATATATATATATATATATATATATATAAGTTGATTTTCAAAATGCCTTCTTGGTTTAAAAACAGATTTATTATTCTATAAAGAATTAACAATAAATTAACATATATTTTATAGAACAATTAACAAAAAATAATAACTAGGCATACCTGTAAAGAATAATTAAATTAAAAGTAGTTAAACCACTAACAAAAGTCTGAACACCAACTAAATAAAAAGTCTTATATCCTCTGCAAGTATAACCTGCCACACATCGGTTTAGTGATTAAAACAGATGATTAGCCAACATAGAATATCAGTATAGTCTATTTACACCTCCCCCTCTGAGGTCATCTTTTCCACGGAAAAGGACACAACTTGCTAGAATGAAAGCAATTTGAGATTTTCTGTTTCTTACCGCATCCAACTTCATAAATTATTGAGGTTATGCGTTGCAAAATTGCCTATCCTAATCCATTTTCCACGTATACCATATCGCCAATTTTAAATTCATACATTCTTCGGTTTTTATCAACTTTGGATTTGTTTGTTTTCAAAACTCTTCATAGAATTTCGGAAGGCCTCTTCTCTATTTTTGCTAAATCTCTTGCCGGTACCAAAAAGTTAGGCCAAGCACGGACATCGCCCCCATATTTTACCTGATTGTCTTTTGCTAAATCTCTTGCCGGTACTGTTTTTTTTCTGCTTGCGGTTGTTTCAAACGTTGCCCCAATACCGTTGTAACTAGCAGCTGTTTCGATGTATAAATCTTTATTGATGTCGTAAATGGCTAAAATAGGTGTGGACATAAATACTCTTTGATGAGATTATTAAAAGCTTTCTCACATTCCTCTGTCCATTGAAATTGCACATTTTTCCTTAGTAACCTATGTAATGGCTCAAATTTTGAGCATTGTTTGAATATTTTAGATAAAAATTTATGGAACCTAATACACTGCGCACACCAGATTTATCACTAGGCCTTTGAAGCTTTTTAATCACTACTAAATTTTCCTGGGCCGGTGAAATTTTGTTTTCCTGAATAAAATGTCCAAGATATTTTACCGAACTAGCAGCAAACTTGCATTTGTCCAATTTAAACTTAAAGCCTTCTTTCTGCAAAACTAGTAGCAACTGCTCAATATGATGAATATGTTCCTCCTGCCAATGTCTTTGAAAATACTAAGATATTGTCACTATAATTTATGGTGAAGTCATCTAAATTATTGCGTCTTAAGATGTTGAGAGAGTCCATTGGAAATCGCAGGGGCATTTTAAATCCAAAGGGTAAGACTTTGAACATGAACTTTCCAAACTTAGAAATAAATGATGTTTTTTCTCGATCCTCTTTTTTTAATGTAATACACCAGAATGCTGAATTTATTTCAAGAATAGAAAAATATTTACAATTAGATATTTTGTCTATTACATCGTTCACCGTCGGAAACGAATAACATTCTGGAATCACTAATTTATTTAATCTACGGAAATCGATACATAGTCTTGTCCGGTGACCATCTTCTTTTTTGTATGCCAGTGTAACAGGAGAGGCAAACGGTGAATCTGATTCTTCAATGAGGCCAGCCTCTAGTAGCATTTTAATTTGTGTTTTTATTTCCTTTTCATCGATTATAGAACATTTATGATGATGATCCTCGCCTCTACAGCCCTGTGCGGGCCTTGGCCTCCCTTAGAAAATTCGCCCATTCCTCTCTGTTCAGCGCCATGGTCCACCACCTAGTTGCGCCTAATCGTCGGGCCACAGTACCTATCTGGTCCATCCAGCGGCCTTCGGTCTTCCAACCTTCCTCTTCTCCATAGGCATGTGGTGTTAGCGACCCTATCGGTATCCGATCTTGCCTCATTCTTTTTAGGTGTCCTGCCCAGCGAAGTCTGTTGAGATTGGTAAAATCCACCACAGGTGTGTCACGGAATTCTGCGTAAACCTCTCTAGAACATTTATAAGGTCGCGAAGTAATGTACACATTTGTCTTCAATTTAATCTCGGCTTCCCTAGAACGAACTGTGCCAACATCAAATTTATGTTTGGCAAAAATATTTGCAAATTTCTGTAATAAATTAAAATCCGATATTTTTCACTGTCTTCGGTCAGATGCTCCAACTTAGGTAGATACGATTTAGTTTATTACCATTTTCCACGTATACCATATCGCCAATTTTAAATTCATACATTCTTCGGTTTTTATCAACTCTGGATTTGTTTGTTTCAAAACTCTTCATAGAATTTCGGAAGGCCTCTTCTCTATCTTTTGCTAAATCTCTTGCCGATACTGTCTCTGGAGGACAGTAATCGGAAGTGTCGAAGTTTTTAGAAATGGGATTAATATTAAGCGTGTACCAAACCTCAAACACCATAACAGAACAGTCCAGAAAAAGACTAATGAAATACTATGGACACATAATAAGCTCAAGGAAATTGAAAACTAATAGGCTAAAAGAGAATAAAAATGACTTAGATCAATACAAAATTTCAGAGGAAGATATTCATCATCATCATCATCTTAAGGCGCTTATGGTCCATGTATAACCCTGGCCTCCTCAACAATTCTCTGCCATTCCGACCTATCTTCGGCAGCCCTTCTCCATCCTCTCACGCCCAGAGTCCGAAGATCATCTTCTACATCTTCAAGCCAATGAAGTCGAGACCTTCCTTTGCTTCTCATTCCACCCGGGTGCCCCTCTAACATCATTTTAGGAAGCCTACATGCCTCCATTCTTTGCAAATGCCTTAGCCATCTAATTCTGCCTGTTTTTAGAGGAATATATTATTAGACAAAAATTCTGTAACAAAATTAAAATTGCGAAGGTGGTAGAAAAAATTATAACAACTGGAAAGAAATGGACAGAACAAAAAATGAGCACTGCACAGTAAGTTGATGAAGAAGTTTTAGGAAGACATAGAGACAAGAATGTGAAAATTGTTTTTGTTTCACGCTCTCCTTAACGGGAATAATCGGAAATAATAATATATATGCATATATCACAATATAAAAACGTCATGTAGCGAGATTAAATAATATTGCAAGAGCCATCCCTCTCACCTTAAAAAACACGAAGGTATCCAGTGGTTGAGATAAAATTTTAACACCGAGGGAGAGCGGCTGGGAGATTTAGCGGTAGCCGTCGGAATAATGAGGAATAATATTGTGTCCAATGGCGGCAGTGTGTCTTTCCTCCACGTCTTAGCCCCCATAAGTCCTCATCATTTTCCTCTCATTCAATTTAACCTCGAAGCTGGACCTTTCCTTCCCTAGATTTATATTCCCCTTTCTAGGCTATCTGTGACTCTTTCTACAAATTAGAAGATTTATTTTAAATATAAATAAACATAGCAGACTTCAATGACAAGAAACTGCTCGTCGTTTTCGACTACTCCGACATTTACTAGACAAGCGTTCAAAGCTCCCAATAAATTACAAAAGACTTATTTACATGACAGTAAATAGAACCATTAGGACATACGGAGTTGAGCTTTGGGGCACCCCTAAACCATCCAATTCTTCTTGTATTCAATCCCTACTATCCAAAATCCTTCTAGAAATCCTCAATGCTTCTAATTATGCCACAAAAAAAACTTATCCATGAAGATCTTAATGTTTTATATGTTGCTGATTTGGCCCAAACTAGATACCTATACGTTCAAAGCAAACTTCATACTCACTCGAATCCACTAAAACTCTGAAAAGAACGTGGTCAAGATAACCTCTAACGTAGTACTGTTAAATTGAAGTGCTACTAGTGGGTATGTTATTGACACGTCAATTTAATAACTTTCCTCAAATTTACTTAATCTATATAATACATAGAGTTGCAAACAGCAATAAGTAGTTTAAAAAAAAAGAAAAGAAATGCTGTGTGCTAAAACTTATTTTAGGTTAATATTTTTTCTGGTGAGAATGTTTTCGTCAAAAATATGCGAGATTTAAGAATTATTTTTTAAATAAAAAAAGTAGTTTAGTGACTAAATATATTATATAGAAGAAACTTTGGGATGCATTCAGGAGTTGGAAAAACACGTCTAAGTTAAGAAAACTTTTTAATGGAGTGCCTACGCTTCTTATTCCTCATCTCCCTTCATGTCCCTATACCTTTTATTTCGTTTATTTTTATACCATACTTAATTTTCTCCCTTACCCTTAATTTTATCTTATGTTATATCTTCATTATATTTGTTTAAACATTTTTTTTTTATCTTTTTATACTAAAGTAATAAGTCTTTTTTATGTATATTTCTTATCTTGTCCTTTGTTGCAAGGACCTTTCAACTTTTTATCATCATACATTGTGTTCCTATTTATTTCAATTAATATTATTTTGTTATTACAGTAGAATCATTAATATCGTATTACTTATCTATATTGTGATAATTTAATCATCCTTCACTATGTGATTACAACTATTGATAAACATTTTTAATTTTTTTTTTTTGTATTTTTGATATAATTTAGGAGACCTGCAAGTTTTCATCTGCAAGATCAAAACGTTCACAATCCCTCAACAAATTTTAAATTTGGATGTTTTTTCTGTTTACTATATTTTTCTTGAATTTATTTTTGTAGTAATGAAAACTTATTTTATTTACATATTTCATGGTGTTGTGTAACACTTCGTTAGAGACGATATTCTCATGTCAAAAATTAATTTCTGATAAATAGTTCATTATTTGATTCTGGAAAAATTAGTAATTTTTCAAGAAATTTTAAATTTCCTTATACTATAGTTTTTTCATTCAACAAGAATGTGTTTGATTGTTAATTTTTTTTTTTTTTTTTTTTTTTTTTTTAGGCTTAACTAACTTAAGTAATTGTGGGTGGGTTTAGAGCGGTCAATTCGTAGTGTAGCAACCGTCACTTCCTCTCATCGTACTTTCTCTTTATAAAATATAAAATGTTAACAAAACTACTTACATTAAATAAATGCGATGTTATATAAACAATATAAGTATATGAGATTACTAAATCTAAAACAAATTAAATATTTTTATGATTTTTCGTGAATTATCGAAAATTTCTTTTCACTTAATTCATTGATTTGTCTATATACTTTAGCCCGCTAATATTATTCCATTCATTCGATTACCGTCAGTTAACAGGTTCAGTATTTAGGTAAGATTGTACTATTTCTTGATCAATATTTTCGCATTGAGATAATTTTGCCAGATTCACACTCTGAATATGTTTCCCTATAAAGGGTACCCCATTTATAGAGCCCGCGCTCCTACTCTATCGTCGATATTCGTCTGATATAACAAAATATATTATTCTCTGCCTCAGCGAGACTCAAACCTGTTTTAGAAACACATAAGTGTAAAACCTTGGCTTGTTAACTATCCTTGATAATCATATAATAATTATATAATCGAATAAATTTATTATACTGCTATTATTATACTTCTGTTAATACGCTATTTTATTTTAATATGTTTTTTTAATTATTCTTATTTTATGATCAATAAAATATTAACATTATCCTTAATTTTTTCAGGTATGTTGGAGTAATTTTAATTAGACTTAGCTTGATATCTTCTCAGTAAGTATACTTGCATTTTTGATTTAGAAATTAAATGAAAAAAAGACTCTCTTGAGCATGTCGGCTGAGGAAAGTATAACATGGACCTTAAAAAAGCCCCAAGATAAAGCTCCTAGGCGGTAGGTCCTAGTGACAAATGTTAAATAACAAAAAACATTCTCCATTGAATTTTTAATATGAGAACTATCGGCAAAGTTTCGATCCGAGCAACACCAAATGAGCTAGAGAGTGTCAAAAAAGATTCTACTCTTAAAAATAGGAGTTCCAAACGTCCCTTTTTTTCATTCAAACTAATTCAAACCTTTTTTTTTGACAGGTGGAATGTCTTCAAATTTTCGAGAAATAACAAGCATTACCGGCTTTTAACCTAGCCCTTATTTCTTCTGGAATTTCTTTTTTCATGATATAATAGAGCCTAGATATTTAAATTGATCGACGCGTTCAAACTTGATCCCGGAAATATCTACATCACTAAAATATGCACCGTTTCTACAACTAACCAGATATTTCGTTTTATCGGTTATAATTACTAGACAAATTTCGTTACCGGTTTTTATGAGCTTAGTTGCGTTTTATTTAATAGTTTCGTCGTTTTCACCCAATAGTATCAAATCATCAGCACAAACAAGAACCGAAAATCGATCACCCATCTAATCCTTTTCCCATAAGAATTGCCTTCCTAATGACGTATTCTAGTGCTAAGTTAAATAATACCGGAGAAAGAGAATACCTGTTTTAAACCAGAACCTACCTCAAACTTTTTGGAGAAAAGGTACCGATTCGGACTCTATTACTTGCTTCGGACATGCACATTTCAACTAGATTAACCAATTTATTTGGTATCCCAAGTTCAATCAAAATATCAAACAGTTTTAGAAGGTTAATCGAATCGCAAGCCTTTTGGAAATCAACATATATTTTTTATTCTATTCATTGTATTGTTAATAGTTTTTTTTTTTCAATAATACTATTGTACAATATGGTATCAATATTCCTTATTGACCTTCATTGAGTCAGATTTTAGTACATACTCAAAAAAGCAGTTTTCCCTTTAATATAAAAATCAGATAAATAAATTAATATATATAAAGAACTAGATATGTATTATCTCGAGGAAAAAGTAAAAAAAAAAAAAAAATGTTTTTCTGAAATATATAAAATAACCATTGATAATGCATATATACAATTACCAATATTTTAATAATACCACATTTACCTATACACTCTAACCAAATGTAGTGGTATTCGGTACCAAAAAATATGTAAATAAATACACAATTACCAATATATTACTTATGATTACTGAGATAGTTCGTTTGTGTATAACTGAAAGAATTTAACCGAGGTTACTGTTTAATAAAGCTACTGTTACCTGACGTCTTTTTGGGTTGGGTCATTCAATGTCAAATCAACCTATTCTACATTAGATTAGGATCTTGACCTCTTCGATTTCAATTTTTGGTATAGCAGCTTTACTTACCAAGACTAGTAAAAATGTAAAATATTATATTTTTCTGACTTTTGGTTTTAAGTTATTAAGCTCTTAAAAATTCAAAAAACTACTGTAAAATTACGCCATTAAAAACCTATTGCTCCCAGAGAGCTCAAATTTGCGGCATTCTTTTTCATTTGAAATTCCCTCACATCGTGAATGCCGCAAATTTGAGCTCTCTGGGAGCAATAGGTTTTTAATGGCGTAACTTTACAGTAGTTTTTTGAATTTTTAAGAGCTTAATAACTTAAAACCAAAAGTCAGAAAAATATTATATTTTACATTTTTACTGGTCTTAGTAAGTACAGCTGCTATACCAAAAATCATAGAAATCGGAGAGGTCAAGGTACAAACCACTGATTGATTTGACATAGAATGACCCGGTTGTTAATAGGTGTTCATTGTATAAGTAGGACACGAGAGATGTAAATTAAGTAAATAGTACATACAATCATACAGAACTTTTAGTTTATTTATACTTAAATTAAAATAAAAATAAAATAATCATAGAGCTAAAAATAATTACAGTATGCTCAGAAAAAAGAAAGAATATAAAAATAATTGTAAGAACGAAAAAATATATATATAAAGAAAATAAGCTACATTTATATGGACTTTCATAAGAAAACATAAGACAAAATAATAATATCGTTGTTAATAAAGGAGATCCTTGAACGAACGCATGGTAGCACATATTGATAGTTCGTCTTATTATGTAAATTTTATTTATAATTTTGGTTTTAAATTACAATAATTTACAATTAATCTACTTATCGAATAACAAAACGCATTAAACGTACTTGAAGCCTAAATGACTAAATAAACACAGACACAAACAAACATACACATATAAAATGAAATAAATTTCTAAAAATGTGGTACATTGCGAAGTTGCGCAATATTCAAAGTTTATAGGTAGGCTAATGAACTAAATTGAGCGTGGATATGTTACAGGAGTAGTTCCCCATTGGAGTTATCATGTCCATCAAAGAACGAGTGGCAAGTTGCCATCCTCGCTATGCCAAGTTTTTATTGGCAACTCCTCTCAACTTAAATTGAGCTATCAGAATTTCGAAAAATTATGTTTGAACGTGAATAAAACATAGCCTATAATTTATCATTCTATAATTGTATTAACTCCCTTTTAACCGCCAATATAATTCTTAATTGCTTTATTAAATTATATTTAATTACAGAAAAAGCAGTTAAAGAATATCGTACTTAAAAAATAATCCTTCTTTTTTTTTTTTTTTTTTTTTTTTGTATTACTCAATTTTACAATCATAAGTCAGCTATGTCCACTCTTTTTTTTTTTTTTTAATTATAGAAATATGTCTTTTGGCTGGGGGTATATATATATATATATATTACGCCCAAAAATGTAACATTTTATCACGCTCTAGCTCTGTTAATGTTGCTCGGATATAAATTTTCCTGATTAGAAATTTAATAGAGAATATTTTTTGTATTTTAAAATTTGTCAGTAGGACCTAAATTTTAGTAGGTATGTTGGTTTTGATGAAATAAGTTATGATTAAAACCTCTATTCTCTCTCAACGGTGTTTATTTTAAATAAACATTAATTGTTAATTCAATTAAATTATTGATTTAAGTAATTTGATCATTTTAATTCTTAAATGTAAATTCGGAAAATTA
The DNA here is from genome assembly GCA_003667255.2 of Euschistus heros. Taxonomy (NCBI): domain Eukaryota; kingdom Metazoa; phylum Arthropoda; class Insecta; order Hemiptera; family Pentatomidae; genus Euschistus; species Euschistus heros. The sequence goes on along the minus strand of RCWM02000331.1, from coordinate 629,476 downwards.
GTAGATTATAGATAGACATGGCCATGATCTATTTTTTTCCAGTTAAGAAGAAATATATATATATTTTTTTTTATAGAAATAGATGTGAAAATTAAAAATAAAAATAAATGTTATAACGACAGTGACTTCAAGATTTATTTTAGAATTTAACAATGGTATATTAAAAATTTTACTATATCATTTCTTATATCGCCCAATTTGCCTCCACTGGATTTAATACTCGTACTGTGGAGAAAAATAATAATATGTGTATAAATATTTAATAATATGTAAATAACAGTAATAAATAAATGCATATAAATAATATAGCAAATATCGAATGAAAGTATAGGCAAATTTGAGTCAAAAGGAATTAAGTACTTATTGCTCTCCAGTTTCAGCACCCCAAGAGCAGCCAGCAAGAACTTTAAGAACCTTTAATCTCTTGGATGATTCTGCCTTTAACCACTTAATATGTTCTTTCCAGCTCAGTTTAGAATCAAAAACCAGGCTAGAAATTTAGTACTTGGTACAAAGTTTAAGTTTATGCCTCTGTAAGTTAGTAATGGTGGAGAGTTGGGTTCTGCGTTTTGAAAACACTATACATTTCGTCTTTTCAGTAGAGAATTTTAAACCTGATTGTGTAGACCAGATTTCTAAGTTTCTTAGGCAGTTTTGCAATATTCTTTGCATCCTCTCCTGGTCTCTAAACGATAAAAGCAGTGCCAAATCATCAACAAACAGAAACGTTTTAATCGATTTGGGTATGCTGGTCGTAACTTTTGTTTATAGCTATTGCAAAAAGAGCACAGCTTAGGACGCTTTTCCCTGTGGAATACCCTTGTTCATATTTCTGATTGAAGAAAAACTGTTACCTATTCTGACTTGAAAAGTTCGATTTTTAAGAAAGTTTTTAATTAGACAGAGAAGACGACCCGTAAATCCCCATTCTCGCAGCTGTTGTATGACGAGTGCTGGATTCAAGTTGTCGTACGCTTTTTCAATGTCGAAATAAATTCCGATGCATTCTTTCTTCTCTGCAAAGCTACTCAGTATCTCGTATTCCATAGTTACAAGATGGTCATTTGTTGAGCGTCCTCGCCGGAATCCACTCTGTGCATTTGATAATAAATTGTTCGTCTCCAATATCCATATAAGACGCTTGAAAACCAATTTTTCCAACAGTTTACATACACAACTTGTAAGTGAAAATGGGTCGATAGTTTGATGGGAATAGTTTACTTTTTATTGTTTTTTAAATTGGAATATTACTGCTCTTCTCCAGATCTCTGGAAATTCTCCAGTGTACCAAATACGGTTATACATGGTTAGGAGAGCGTTCAGTGTCTGTTTTGGAAGATTTTTAAGCATTTCATTATGTATGTCATCTATACCTGGTGCAGTCGGTTTCAATTCATTTATATTCGCCTTTAGTACGAATCGTAATTTTTTTCTTAACCCTCTTTTATGTTGTCAATGCAACGGCCACATCACTTTTATTGAAGTAATTATCAGCTAAGATAATGTTAATGGTGAATCTGAATAATATTTAAATTTGTTTGTAATTAAACTAGAGTAAAAATAAATAAATAAATAGTCGAAAAAAAATATCATTCTCAATTTTTTTTTTTTTTAATAGCTATTTATAGCTATTAATCATTAGTCCATTCTTTCCAATCTTTTCTTTCCAACCTTTGAGAAATACAGACACAAGTGAACCAATCCACAACGACCTTTATGTCTCATATTTTGCTGACTTCTCACAAACCAATTAGCTCTTCTTTTAGAATAAATTATCTGCCCCCATCCCCTAAAGTCACATGTTTCTCAACTTGTTGCCAGTCCTGATGTTCCTCCGAGAAGTCTAAAAAGAGATAATATATACTAATATAATAATAAATAAAATATTAATTATAAATTACCCTTGATTTTTAACTTTACAATAATTGATGAAATAGCCCCATCGATTTTTAAACATTGTTGTAAATGCTTGATGAGATAGTTTGATATTTTATTGAAACTACTGTTTTTGAATAATAACTACTCAGACATTTTTGAAGGGTCTTTTACAAAAGCTTGCTTTTCACAAAGGGCAGCAGTGGCTGAGAATACAGGGAACTTTATTCAGAGAGGATTCCTATTGTTGAGAATTTAGTAAACTATTTCAATATTACTGTCTCTAATGCATGGACTGTATTCAGAAAGTTTCCTAGAGTGTTGTATCATGCATTGAATTCGGACGTTTCATACGGAATTCTATTGTCGGCTCTGTTGCCTTCGACCTTCTCAATTGCTCTAAATTAAAATTTAAAAAAAAGCCCACGTCAATTCAAGCATAAATACAAGTAAAAAATATATATAAGCCAACTATACTACCGACCGTTCCCTGTAGATGCGAAACGTGGCTGTCACGTTAAGGGATGAACAACGCTACATCTTTTCGAAAATTTGGCCCGAAAAATTCCTCCGATGAGGAAGCCTTGTCCGGTTTATATCTTTCAGAAAATAGCAGCGCAGCGGTTATAATAGGCATGTAGGCAGGAAGAATTTTGAATTGTATTATATGCTAAAAATCTTTTGACTATATCTGATTTAATTTATTTTTTATGTAAAGTTGATCTTAACTGACATTGTTCTAGAATATATATTTTTTTTCTATAAATAATCCATAAGTATTTTCATATTGTTACGGTCCGAGGCAGTAACTAAGATCAAGGACCGCCCAGGCAACAAAATCCAGGCCCTTGGCTAGGTAAAGCCGGAAGCGTCTAGACCCCTCAACAAAACCAGGTAGTCGCGAGAAGGGTCCTGCCTTTACCTGTCCTGCCTCGAACGGAGAATCTGGAATGTCCGATGAGAGTTTAAATTGGGTAGCTCCCAACCTCGTCAGTCAGTATTCCTGTGTCAGTGATCAGTGACTGATTGGTCAGTCAGGGGTCAGTGACTATCCTGTAGCAGTGATATTCAGTGGCAGTGACTCACTGCCAGTGATAAGTCTGTGTCAGTGAAGGTAGTGACAGTCTCTATGTGTGTCAGTGTTATTTATAGATTTAGAGAATCTTATATGTAATTGTAAAGCCTAGCATTAAGTTATTGAGGAGAAGTTTTGTATAGTATATAAATCATTGTAATTATACAGGGTGTTCGGAAGATCGTTGGCCAAAGAGGGCACTTATCTGTATGAAAAGTCTTACGGTTTTTTTTTTATGATCTTTTTTTTTTTTTAAATAGCCAAAACCAAACATTTATGCCTTATAACTTCGTTGTTCGCTGATATATCAACGCCATTTTTTTTAATTTTTTTTTGCTTTAATTACTAATACATTGTCCATGTAAAATAAAAAAGAAAAAAAAGAATTACAAAATACGGGAGATAAGGGGGGGGGAATAAGAACTTCAAGTTTGGGTCTAGTCTTAAAATAATTTGGATTTGGCTGTTGCGCTTACTTTTTTTTGCCTTTAACAAGATTTAACGATCTCCCTTTTTTTTTTTGTATTTGTTTTTTGCATCAAATCTTTTTTATTTCACCTGGGCAATGTAAGAAAAAGAAAAAGCATAAGAAAAAAGGTACAATTCTAAAAAAGTAAGAAGAAGCGTTGATATATCAGTAAACAACGAAGTTATAAAGTATATATGTTTGGTTTTGACCATATTTTCAAAAGTTTTCATAAAAAAAAACTCGTAAGACTTTGTATATAGGTAAGTGACCTTAAATAGGTTCAAAATGAACCTTCCTACCCGATATACTTCTCTCGCTAACGATCTTCCGAACACCCTGTATATTGGTCAGACTTAAGTAATAATTGTTATTGTTAGTTTATATTAGATTAAGTATCTAGTTGTATTTATTGGTTTGTAAATAAATCAGTGTTAATTGTTTAATTGTAGTTTGATTAGCCATACCGACAGCGGACCGGAACAATATTATGAAATTATATAAATATCATCTTTATTACCGTTTCTTAAAAATTGAGTACTTTCCTTAGTAACGAAGTATCTGTAGTTTGGAAAGCAGATGAAAAGAAAAAATCTCATTACTTCTAGGAGTCGACTCATTTAATTTCATGAGACATAACACTACGGCCACATCGTTGATTTGGATTCTCTTTCTTGGAGAGCGGACGGAGCTGAGTATGGAAAATAATTGCTACGCTGCTCAATGAGGACTAAACAGCCAAAGCGCTTCCACAAATGAGAGAGAAATTGAAATAAGAGAACGACCGCCGCGGCATTATGAATCAAGAGCTGAGGGCGGAGATGGAAGGGAAAATAGAACTGTTAGCTGTCGTAATGAGGGCCCTGTAATGAATTATCGCTACTTCCTTTATCCAGCCGAGATGTCGGACTTAGGGTTTTGTTGTGGATCCTAAGCGCTGCGTTCACCGCCGAGGACCAGGCTACTCAATAAAAACTTATAAACATAATATCTTTCAGACGAGGAAACTCTCAGGAGGTAATTTTTCAACATGCTTTTTTCGGTTTTAGTGTATTATATCCTTTTATAAATGAATTATTCATTACGCTGAAAGAAAGTTTAAAAAGAAACTCCATTTCTCCCTGACTAGAAAAACATTAGATCATGGATATCTCTATCTGTAATCAACAGTTTTTCCCAATTTACATCATAGAATTGAAAGGATCAAATTACTTAAATTTAATTAACAGCCAATGACTTTTGAGACTTACCTGGAACCCTCAAACAAGATTGAAAAGACAAGAAGCTGCTCGTCGATTTCGACTGCTACAACACTTACTTGACAAACGTTCAAATCTCCCGATCCACTAATAAAACTCATTTATATTAGGATTATCAGACCTATTTAGACTTACTACGGTATTGAGCTAAGGGGATCCAACAAAGCTGCAACAAATCAGCTGCGTCACAAGCCTAAACCAGTGGAGGCTGAGCAAGAGTCCTATGTTACAGCCAATAAGGACTCTAATAAAATAAATACTTACCATAGGTCTCAGGGGCAATGTTTTTATCTGCAAGATGGGTTATAAAAATGGGTGGAAATGGATTTTGGATGAACCAGGGTGTTGGGATTTAGATTTTTGTATTTGATGTTAGAGACATCAAACCGTATCATTTGATGCTTTTATTACTTTCTTTTCGAAAGTAATTTTACGAAATTATTCATAAAAATAAAAATAAACAATGTTGAGAGATAATAGCGATTTCAAACGTGAAATTATAAGTTTTTTCATTCAAACTGATATAGCTCCTAAACGGATGATCTTAGTGACAAATCTCATATAACTTTTTTTTTACTTCAAGACACCTTTATTTTAAAATAAAATAGCTCACTGACACATTTATCATTAAAATATAATGTATCTAAATATAGTTTTACAAAATATCCTTTTAGATGTTTTAATGCGATTGAAGGTTAGTGAAACATAGTGTTGCGATTAAAGAGCGACATTCAGTGGCGATGTTACACTTGAGATTAAGGTAGCAGCAAAGGAAAAAATAAATGAAGGTGAATAAATATTAAAACAGGAATAAATAAATAATTAAGCAGAAATTAAAAGAGAGTTTTTAGACGGGAATATGTCCTTCCATTCCAGTTGGTTGGCTTTGAAGGAGGATTTAAGGAATTAGTAAGAGTTTTCCCTGTTTGCACAGGCTAAAAATAATGTCGTAAAATTTGATGTGACAACGTTTTATGGACTGAATAGGGTTTTCATTATTAAATTATGAGCAAAATCAGTCAGTGGGTCTGTACGGCAAGGGGGCTGTGTTCGTATAAATATTTGTGTTCTGTTTTGGAGTCTGTTTAATTTGATTTTATCAAATGATGGTATCTTTAACTAAGTGTCGAAAGAAAGAAACTGCACGAAGAAGCCTAGGACGGAGGATAGCTTTACAGAGAAGAAGTTTTAGTCAGGCAGATAACCTAGGAGAGCAAAAGAGAAGTAAAGTTTAGACAATAGCGAAAATGACTGGAAATGGTTAGATGCCGATCGAGTCGAACACCAAGGTAATTAATAGATGACGCAATAGGAATTTCGGTATTATCAAGCTTAATTGGCTGGATCTTTTTCCTTTGGGATTGACAGGAAAACTATGGCGTCAGTTTTAGAAGGGTTTATACAAATACCTAAACTGGAAAGGGAATCTGAAATTTGTTGAGCCACAGCTAACATATTTTTAAGGGCTTTTATAGTGCTGATCGAAGAGCTGTAAATCGCAATATCGTCGGCATAAGCTGATCTTATATAACGAAAAATATTTTCCATTATATTTCTGACGAGGAAACTGTCGTCTAATTTTAGATACGAGCAGCACCAACAAAGGTATATTACATTTTTGAGTGTCAAAAAAGTGTTACACCAATGAAGTACTGACCCCTAGCTAAAAGACATCCATGCCCAAAAAATATCGGCATCTATTAACCGATCAAGAAAACGTTACTGACTCTGTAAGCCAAACAACTATAACTTTTTGATTTTCTTAAGCATGTATTGTTTTCCTCATTCAATTTTTTTTATACACACCTGTTATTAAAGTAGGAATAAGCGAATCGTTTGGTATTCTTGAGCATATGGTTGAACAAGAAACTATTTGATTGCATTCCATACATACAGCTCTAAAATTTTCAAATCAAATACGACATTTAAGCTTGTTTTTGTTTTTTTTTTTATTTATTTAATTGTAATTTACAACTGTATATACAATAAACATATTATACATCAAGTAAATACGACGATAATGATAAAAATGACACTTCACTTGTTTTTAAAGCAACTACCCATTGGTAGCAGCACTTATAAAGGTTCTATATAATGAAGTACTATATTAGAAGATCTCGAGGCCATCTTCTTTTCAGACGCCTCAGAAGGTTATCGGGAATGGAATGAGAAGCAAGTTGTGATACTAATGGGTTTGAATGGTTGTGGAGTTTGCTGTGAAAGGGTAGATATCTGGTTTGAGCTAAGTCAGAAAAGTGAGGTATATTAAGATCTTTGTGGATAAGTTTGTTTGTGACGAAGTAAGGAGCATTTAGGATTTTGAATTGTAAGGATTGGATACGTGATGAGTTGGATGGTTTAGTGGAGCCCCAAAGCTCAACTCCGTACGTCCAAATAGGTCTAATCACTGTCCTGTAAATGAGTCTTTTGTAATTAATTGGGAGCTTTGAACGTTTGGGAGATTTGTCTAGTAAATGTTGAAGTAGTCGAAAACGACGGGCTGTTTCTTGTCGCTTTGGACTTGTGTGTGGATTTGTCCAGATGGAGTGCTAGGTAGCGGATCTGTTCAACGGGGATTAGTGGGACACCATTAAAGGATACTGAAGGACAGGAAGTCATAGGTTTACGACGAAGGGTAAACGTTATTTGATGGGATTTATTTGGATGTATTTTGATTCTCCATTTTCGACACCATTCTTGAAGGTTTATGATATGGGATTGGAGTGTCTGGGAATTTAAGATTGTTAAAATAAAAATTTCTCAAATAATTTTTCTTTCTCCTTTGTGCTTTTCATAGCATTTAGTCTACTAACTCTTCTCTAGCCTAGAGATGTGGTCCGTCATTGTTAATCTAGGGCTTAGGGGCGTCTTCTTATCGGCCTAGCTTCGTAGAGCACATGAGGCCAAATCACATTAGCTGCCTCTTTTTAACTATTTTTCCTACAGGTGGACCTCTGAGGTCCCCCCTCCCCTCATTCTTGCATTCTTTCACTTCTATTCTACTCCCTCCCAGTTCGGCCAGCCACCCTCCTCAGGTACCTTATCTAGTTTAATTGCTCTAAATACATGTATAAATAAATCTGCTACAGGACCCAAACAGACTTTATGTATTTCTGTAAAAGCTACCACTCATTTCCTCTTTTAATTTATAATGAAAACATGGACGACAGGCTTGTTTTCTGAGACTGGATGAAAGTCATAATTAGCCGAAACAGGAAAACTCCCGAACATATCAAATCGCTTTCAGGAACAAAGAGTATTTGATAGCTGACTTAGATATTATAAAATGAAACGACGTGGTGATATAATGTGGTACTGACCACATTTTATCTGTCATAACTCGGCATTCAAGGCAAATTTTAGCATTTATTAAAAACATTCTTAAAGATACAATTTAAGCTAAAGTTATTAGGTTCAAGTTAGGTTAAAGGTGAACCTAATATGTCTCAATCCACAGAATCCAATCACTATGATGGTAACCGATTTGAGTGTGTTAAAGGTGAACTGGAATAGTAGTTTTTACTTCTGAACTCCACAGCAAATGCAATGCATTGTTTTTCCTGTCATTCACTGGGAAACAATATGCCAATTTCACTAAGGTTCATTTCATTCCCCACTTTTTATTTTTAAAAAAATGAAGAATAAATGTCTACAACTTGCAGAAACCAATTTCCTGTTCTATTTCATTTAAAATATATTTTCTACCGATTCCATTACAAGTTTAATATATTTTCTCGAAGCTAGAACTTGGCGTTATCTATTCCAAAACGAAATGGCATGCAGAAGGTGCTCCCCCTCGCCCAGTGACAGTCCACGAGGAAGGAAAGAGGGTGGAGGAACTAACTGTCACATTGACACAGGACAGACGTTTCCTTCTCCGCCTGGAGCAAGTAGTTTGACTTTTTTTCCTTATCTATTTCCTTCGTCTCGGTTTTCAAAACAAAAAAAGGTTTTGTAGCTTATATCATCAAATTTTATAAATATATTTTGAAGTATTAAAATATAATAATATATATTGGAGGGAATAGTGATCTTTTGTTGTTCAGTTAAATGTAGAAGCAAGGTATTGCTTTATTCTACGAAGTCTTGTAACTTGTCATTTGAGTTTTTTGATAGGTTTTGGTAGATTGCAAAAGTTACACGTAAAAATAGTATACACTGAATCTAAGGTGGACACCAAAGGGATGCTTCGGCGGTAAAAAATCGTCAGTTTCAGGCAAATCTGATACCAGTATCCTTCAGTGGCTTTTATACAATATTCTCTATTATCTATATTTTCTATTACGAATGTATATTGCTCTTAAATGTTACGACCAGTTAAAATAGTTGAATCATGGAAAATAGTACCCTCAAGGACAAAACTAATTTGTAGGGAAGGAGAGTAGCCAAAAATGTCCTTCGGCCTTCAAAAATAATCAAATCCTGGTAGATCTGAAACCTGTATCATTCAGTGTTTTGTTTTTTTATTTTGAACGGATGTGTTAGACTATGACCAAAAGGACGAAAATCAAAGGATTACACGAGAAGAAAGAAGCGTCTTTGTAAAAAAAACGTAATATTAAATTCAAAAGGTTTCATTAATCAAAAAGTAAGTACCTAAAGTCCAAAAACGGGTAGAGGGTAGTTAATAATGCAATGTATTTTCTACACAAATATGACCTACTTTTCAGTGTGCCAATGTCCAATTCCAAATGAACATGCGACTGAGGATTCACACTGAATTTAATCCTATTTGTATATAAGTGCTTTGTGACATTATTTTAATAGATTTTTTTCTTTTATAATAGGTACTTATTTACTGAAAATGTAGGGCTATTCTACGTTTATTCTGCAATGTTAATACTTTTGGTTATAGATATCTTATATTATATGGTAGATTGGTTATATGAGTATTTTTTACTATCTCTACAAGTGTTTTCTGATGAATAAATCTCTAAAAATGTAGTGAATTTTAGTTTGTAAAGTAAAATAGCTGAGGAACGATTTTATGAGCTCTTTTCTAAAGTGATCCTCTGACGGAAGAAGCTTTTGAGGAGCGCCCGACAAAGATTTAAGTTGAATAAAATATTTCTTCTATTATTTTTTGTTACTGATTATTTGATAAAAACGTCAACAGCTCCATAACTCAAGAGTTTGGCTCATTACCCATTGCTCCCCTCCCCCTATACAATTATCCACTCCTGGATAACTCGCTGGAAATTTGTTGAATTTAAAATATATCAGGTAAAACAAGTCATTTATCTTTAGTAATGCCGAAAAAGGAAGTGACTTTGATGTACGAGCGCATTAGGCCAGCAGTAACTATTCATCTTGAGCCAACATTAGGATATTCTCGGCTACTTATGTTTTATTCATGTCCCCCTTTTGCCTATCTCAAATATTTTTTGTTATCTGGCAACTTCTTCCAGCTTCGATTAAGAGTGGGGAGGTTGCGACCGCTTCTTAAGCTTTTAGGAAGTCGATGACCGCCTGGTGAGGACAACCGTTCTCTGTGATTTATAGCGGCCCTCTATCCTCACCCCCCCCCCTCCTTCATTTGAATTATGATGGAAATTCAGTAAATTTATAATGATAAAATAGTGATTTTGGTCCATTTGAATAGAAATAGTAAATAAAATTAATTATTTTATTATGAATATAGTCTTTAAAAAGATCTTACTACTCTTTAACTTTATAATATAATTGTTATATTTGTTGATATATTTTATCATTTAGTTGAAAAATGAATGCTCATTGTAAAGAAGATTTTTTTTTTTATTTATTTATCCATAATAGTTTATTGTTAATATTAAATTTCAATCGATATCAATAGATTCAAAAAAACAGCTGCCTCACTCAAGGGCAGTGACTAATATGGATGAAAAAGACTTATTCATACGATATGTCCAATGATATAAAATAAAGTAAAAAATAAATAAATAAAGTAATATAATAGCATATGGTATTACCAAAGATCTTTAAAATAAAAAATGGCTATCCAAAAATGTTAAAATAAGGCATTACAACACAGTAGTGAAGCCGGAATGCCTATATGTGAATGTCTAGCATTAAACTATAATTTAGATAAATTAGAAATATTAGAAATGCGAATCATAAGGAAAATATTAGGCCTACAAAACACAGTAGAAGGTTGGAAATTGCATGATAGTAGATTGACAAGATTTTCAGATATCTGTGGGGTATGAAATCAACAAAAAGCCGAGTTAATGAAGTAAAAAGGGATTTAGAAAAAAACAATATTAAAATAGAAGAAATAAATAATAGAGAAGACTTTTGGCGAAAAGTATTGAAAATGGAGGGATTCTAAGGCAGGAAAGTGAAAAGGACTAGTGCAAAATGGTCTGGGGACAGAAAGAGGATACATGGTGAACAGATGAAAGCATACTGGAAAAAGAGAAAAGAACTAGGTAGAAATAATTGAAATTGGCACGTAGTCCTCCGCTGGCCCATTCGAAAAAAAAAAAGAAATATAATTTAAAATAAACATCCTCTAAATATATTTACAAGAAATAAAAGAAATATACAAGAAATAAAATAAAGTACAAAATAAAATATAATAATACAACAAATTAAAATATGATCATATAGAAAGGTAATAAAGATGATTTTTTGCAAACGGCCATTTATTTTCCTCTTATTTTTTTTTTTTTATAAATTAATGTCTGGGACTCGATGGCTAAGCGAGTAGGGTGGGTGAAAATTTATTTCGTGGCGTTTCCACGGAATAAATTTTAACCATTTTATCATACTAGAAAACGTTGGTAACCTGTAGGATAACCCCTTCTTCCTGCCCTAGTTTGAGTACATAAGGACGTTAAGCCCAAATAAACAATAAACAAATTAATGCCTAACTCATGAAAAATAATTTCCATAATTTAATGTAATAAGTCTGTGTATTTACGCTCAACCTTTAATTCAAAGAATTATTTTGAGAATATACTTCAGCTTATTTATACTGTGTATCGAATAATGTTTTCCGAGCTAATAATTTCATTATCAAAATTTATTTATTAGTATAAATTTATAATTTTAGTGGGCAAGAAATGTTTTAACTGTATCATTAATTATTACTATACTTGGAGATTAAGGGCGATTTATCGATAGTGCTTTTAAATGTTTAAGGATTTACTTACTCTATAATTTAGTGAACTAAAAAGGTTTTCAATGTTTAATAACCTTTTTTCTTTTTAATCTACTCTTATCCTATAATAGAACTACTAACCATTCTGTTTTATGTGTAAACAATTAGGAACAAAAGTAAATATTATCTTGTTTATTTTTTCTACTGTATTAGTCAGTTTAGTAAATATTATAAATTAAGTTTGTTAATCATAATTGGCTCAATAACTCTAAAGTACGTGTACTGGTAGTTATTTCTGATTTGTAATTAATTTTATAACACTGATACCAATATTATGAGGTAATGGTTTAGTTAAACTAATTTTAGAAATGAATAAACATTATGGAATCCTATAATATGTATAACAGTGAGTTGAAGGAAACGTATTGGTTATTTTAATATCCCTTATCAGGATGCTATAAAGCGGTTGTGTGAAAATTGTAATAGTATATAAATAAATCTGTATGGTTTCTCCGTATGTTCTCTATAGAGATTTATAGGTGTATTTATAGCATTATATAATCTGTCAGATATTACAGTGGATCAAAAACGTTCTGGACAATTCTAAACGCAGATTTCGGAGAAATGATAACATGTCTTAATTTATTGGTATACTAGCAGTAGAGCTGACATCAAGAAACTGTTTATCAAGAATTATAATAGAAAATGATATGCGTAGTAGGTAAGTTAATATGTTTCCGCCTCGTCCCAATTCCGGTGGGACTGCTCAGCAATGCGTGTCTACTACTTCTCTATCAATATTCATCAATTTAAGTTATTAACTTAAATGAAACTTTGAATTATGAATTTTTGTTTCGAATGAAATCTTATTTCCTGAGATTGGTAGTAGAGATACCGCGCCATGACCATGTATCTCACCTCCACATAAGATTAAAATGGTTATTTCCCTCCTTCCGAAGACAATACTTGCTTGGTTCGTTCCATTGCAAATCACTTTCCTCTCAGTTATCTCCCTATATTCTCAAATCAATAACATTGAAGTCATCAGTGAGTTCCCGCAAAACCAGATCCCGTCCCTCGGAACTTTACCTAACTTCCTTTAACACAGCATCCTTCAAACGCTCCTTTATTTCCACAGATTTTAACTTCTGGAACTCCTTCCCATCTAACATTTGCCATTCCTCCACTCACTTTGAATAGTCGGAAGACTTTTCGTTTACTTTTTAGGTATTCAATCTAATAGTCATATTGATGAAGAAATATTTTTAAAAATAAAATATGAATATTCAGAATATAATTTTGATTATGTCCACCATTATTTTTGTACTATTGCACTAAATCTGTATCATTATTTCTGGCATAACTTATATTATTATATAAAACAAGATACATTATTTCTCCGGATAAAATATATTTTTTAGCTTATGAAATAATTAATTGTTGTTGATTAATATATTTTTTATTTTGAAGAGAAAAGATTTGCCCGGTCGGGATTCGAACCCGAGTCTCCACTTTCTAGCGTGGTGCCTTATCCACTAGGCCACCGAGCTCGAAAAGATTTCCCTGGTTTGGATACGAGCTCGGTGGCCTAGTGGATAAGGCACCACGCTAGAAAGTGGAGACTCGGGTTCGAATCCCGACCGGGCAAATCTTTTCTCTTCAAAATAAAACATATATTTTTTAGCTTTGTCAACTTTTTTTAGCTGTTGCAGTATGCCGCTGGTCACAAACATATCGGTTCACTGGGATCCACATGTTATACCACATATTTATAGTTGTTTTTTTTTAAATAACTATTTAATTGAAAATAATTATATTTTATTTAAAAACTTCTAGCTCTAAATAATGTTATCTTTGTAACCTCTCTAAAATTGTGCTCGCCACCTATCGGTCGATTTTTAAACTTCACTGACCACCACATATTTATTGCTTTTTAATAACAATGTAATTGAAAATCTGTAAATTGTATAACTGCTAAGCTTTTCTTGAGCTATTAAGATGATGTAGTTAAAATTTGGTACAAATCGGTTTAGTAGTTTTCGCTGTTAGTGATCACAAACGTTAAATGGCTTGTCCTTTCATGTAATAGCATAGATTGGAAGAAGCATGCTAGTGGCATAAGAATCCCATAATACAAATTCTCTTTTCCTATTAGGGAAGAGCTGTCGAATCCACTTGGCGGAGGGGGCGGGGGATATATAGGGATATATCTAGGCGGCAGTGGAGCGATTGATAAATAATACATGGGCTGCGTGCCTCTGTTTTCGTGCGAATCTAAATCACCCTGATGAATTCGCAGTTGCCGGGGGAGCCTGATGAACGATAGGCCGATATGTACAGTATGGTTAATTAATTTAAATTTCAATATGTCGGCCGCTATGCAAATGTGGGGAGGAAGTTTCCGTTTTTCAGTGAAACACGAAACTCGCTGGCTTGGGGAAAAAAAAGAAGATTGAAATGATTTATTGAGGAAAAGGCAACAAAACTATCGAGCGGTTTTTCCCTTTCAGGATGCTAATTCCTTTGATTCATAATATTTTTCTTTTGAAATGAATCATTACTCAAGCCTGTTTAGAAGTAACTGAATACATTAGGAGCAAACACATGTGATGGTTAAAAACAGTCTAATCTAGGAATGATGTTCAATGCAGCCAATAGACAACAAATTATGAATTATAAAATTATAGAAGAAGAAGAAGAAGAAAATGAACTTTATTGTGGGACTACTTATCCCCTAAGAATTACATATGATTACAGTACATAGGACAATCATCTGGCTTTAATAATTAATTATGATAAATAATAACAATAGATAATAATAAAAATTGATAAATAATTAAATTATATGTTACAAAATAACTGAGACATCTTGTAAAAGGATACATCTTATGTATACTATTATAATGTATATTACATAAATATTCATGTTTTACATTAGCTCGGAAGATTGAAAATGAAGGAGGTAAAGGAATAAATGATGTTTAAAGGAAGTAAGAGTGGAGGTTTTTCGAATTGTGGTGGGCAATGAATTCCATAACGAGGAAGCACGGATAATAAAGGATTTCTCGAAGGATGCAGTTCGATGCGCCGGAGTGTATAGGTTGATGGGTTGGGTTTTAGTATTAAAGAGGTGAATGGAGGAGCGTAGAGTAAGGAGGTCATGGATATAGGTGGGTTTTTTGGTTTTCAAGGTTTGAAATATTAGAGCACCCAGGAAGTATTGACGTCGAAAACCGAGGTACAGCCACCCAATTTCAGAATACCTGTGAGATATGTGAGAACGTCTGGAGATCCCGAAAATAAATCTAATAAAACAGTTCATTACTCTTTTACATCTCATCTCGAGCTCATCAAACAGTCCTTCATATACTATGCATCCGTAGTCAAAGTTAGGGAAAATGAGTGATGATACTAAAAGTTTTCGAGTACTTAATGGTAATGAATCACGGTAATGTGAAAGTTGCTTAAGAATAAAAATAGATTTCCTCGTGATTTGAGAGATATGTCTATTCCATGCAAGATGTTGATCGAAAGTTATTCCCAGATTTTTAATGGAATTTTGGAAATGAATTGGACGGTTTTTTAGGAAAAGCAGTGGATAGTAGGGAAGAGCTTTTAGGTGAGGTTTTGACCCAACGAGAATAGCCATTGTTTTTTCTGGATTTAGACTTAATTTATTCTCCACTGCCCAAAGGTTAATGCTATCTATGTCTTTCTGTAGCTTACAAGTCGCCTCTAGCATATTTGAAGGATGAAAGGATAAATATATTTGCAAGTCGTCAGCATAAAGATGATATTGGGAGTAGTGGATGCGATTCGGCAAGTCGTTAACATAAATAGGAAATAGGGTAGGTGGAAGAGAAGATCCCTGGGGGACTCTTCGCGAGAGTGGTAGTGAAGATCAATGAGGTTTTCCAGGTATAATCACTGTTTGGGAACGGTTGGATAAAAAATAATGAACGCTTAACAGCTTAACGCACTATCAGATATTGAGAGGTTATGGAGTTTGGAGAGGAGGATTGTATGGTCAACAGAATCAAAAGCTTTTGAAAAATCAAAAAGGATCAGGATCGTAATATTCTGTTGGTCTAAGGAGCAGGAATGGTCTTGAGTAATTTTTACCAAAGCAGATTGCGTGGAATATCCGGAACGGAATCCTGATTGGAAAGGATTAAGGAGGGTTTTACAGTCAAGAAAGGAGGTGAGTTGGGTATGTGCTAATCTTTCTAATGGTTTAGATAAATTTGATAGGATTGATATAGGTCTAAAGTGGGAAACTGAGGAAGGAGAAGGAACTTTATTTAATGGACGGACAAGGACTTTTTTCCAAACTGTAGGGAAAATAGAGTTTTGTAAGGAGAAATTATATATTTGGAGCAGGGCAGGTAAGATAACAGGAAGGCAAAGTTTGATTATTTTTAAAGGTATTTGATCCAAGCCATGGTCATTGGTACGAGATTTAAAGACTGAATCAATTAGGCCATTAGGGGAAATATTAAGAAAATAAAAGTTATTAGAATTAAAAGGGGTTTGAGGAATAGAATAGTATAAGGTGTTTACAGGGAGTTCATTACGGTGGGGGTCAGCAAAGTAGGAATTAAGTTCATCTGGAGTGAATGGATAGTTGTTATCAGATGTGGAACTGGGTACTGCAAATTTTCTCAAAATTTTCCTTTTAGATTTAGGGTCCGGCGCTTGTGATAAGATATTTTGAAAATACTGTGCTTTAGCACGGCGTAAAGAGGAGTGGGTGAGGTTTCTAAGAAGCTTAAACGGTGAATAAATCATCTGAATGTCTAGTACGCCTAAAACGTCTCCTGGCAGCATCTCTTCGCTTCATCAGATTTCTAATGTCAGGGTTAATCCATGGAGCTGGTAGTCGTCGGATAATTGAGGTTTTTGAGAGGGGCAAGATGATTAAGGACAGTATAAAGATTCGATGTTAGGCATTCCACCATTTCGTCAATTGAGGGGGAAGAATATATGGATTCAATGGAATGGGATAGTGCGTCAAGTAAGGGTTCTATTCTATCTAGGGTTATATGGTCTAGATTTCTCCAAGATATTTTCTTAGGAATAAGGATAGGAACAGATATGTCATAGGAAATTTGGATGAGATCGTGGCATGAGAGGAAAGGTACTGGATTTTGAGAGAAGGATAATAGGTTTTTCTGAGAATCAACAATCATAAGGTCAATTAACGTATCTGTGAACTGGGTGTGATGGGTGGGTTGGAAAGGTACTGCAAAAAGATGTATAGAATACACCAAGTCCATAAGATACATTTTATCAGAAGAATCTGAGAGGAGGTTAGTATTAAAGTCACCAGCAATGATGACATTATTATACAGAGGAACATAAGTAAAAAGAGGTGATTCGAATGATGGGTCGAATTTGACCTGAGGAGGGCGGTAAACTATGAGGTAAAGGAGGGAAAATGATTCCAAAGAGATTTCAGTGAACATGTATTTAAGGTGTGGAATACCAAGAGAACTGGATTTTAGAAGAATTTTTGCTCTTAGGTTATTACGAACATATAAACAAACACCTCCACCAGTTCGGTCCGTCCGATCATGGCGAATAAGGGTGAAATCAGGAATAGATATGGAAGAGATGGGAATATATGGTTTCAACCAAGTATCAGAAACTGCAATGATATGGCAGGTGTTATGGATAAAGTAGTCATGAAATTCATCGAAGTGCGCTGGGAGGGATTGGGAGTTAACGTGACAGGTCAGTAGTATATTAGACATAGGAAAGAGGGAGGACAAGGTTACTTTGAGAGATAATGGAAATTTTTAATTGGAGCTTATAGGAACAATAATTATCACAGAACTTATAGGGTAGTAAGAACAACGGAAAACATAAATGCATCGAACATTAGGAAATTTGAAACACAGAGATAAGAAAAAGAAAAATGAGAATATTACATTGTATAGAGATTTAGATATGTAATAATTAACGAAAAAATTATGGTTTGTCAAATCATTACTAAAACGTAGACAAAAATTTACATAAACAGGTAGAAAAAATGATTGTTTTCTGAAAAAAAAATAAATCGATTGTGATGTAGGAAAAAGTAAAGATGAATACTTGAAACAAAAATACAAATAAGAGTAAGAAAAAGTAAAAATGGAAAAGAAAGATATATGGAAATATGTGGTAAATGTCAAATATAATAAACTGTAAGACTAATACCAATACAAACACCGAAAAAAAATGAAGATCAGAGAGAATGCTGTATCCAGAGAAAGACTGGATGGTACTTGCAATCCTGGTAACCATCCGAAAACATCAAGGTCTTGAGCCTGGTCAATGAAGATCACCGGATGGCCGTCATCTTTCCGCCAGCGCACTCTACCAGCCGCAAACCAGACATATTTCACTTTTCCAGTGGACCTCTTCTGCCGTGCAAGCCAGTATAGGTGCCTGTTCGCTGGTGTCATCTCTTCGTCGAGATATATCCGGTGGAAATATGATAATAATGATAATACAATATCATTACCAAATTATGAATTATAAAAATAATAATCCAATATCCATATCAAATTATAAATCATAAAAATTATAATCCAATATCCTTATCAAATTATAAATGATAAAAATAAAAACCAATAGCCATATAAAATTATAAGTTCTTATACAAAATTCCAGTTTCTGATAAATCAATTGACTTCTATCATTTGAAAAGGAAAAAAAAAAACATTTTTGCGACAGCGTTTACAAATAATTTAAAGTAGATATGAAGTGTTAAATTTTATTATATTATCGTGGCTAAAATATATCCTGTTTCTTATAAAATTGGAGTCACAAAGTAAATATATTTAAAAACGTGGTTAAATTGTAATGATATGGGCAAACCAAACGTTCCAAAATCTTAAAAGAAAAAAAAATGAATAAAATATATATATACACTAATTTTATTGGAAGGAATATATAACTGATTAAAACAGTTACATGTTTATTTTATTTGTTAAAATATATAGGTAATTTAAACAGATATTACAATTATAAAACTATTCAATATAACTAATTATATTGATTAAAACTTTCAATTAAAAAATATTGTAACCATTTTATATAGTTAAAGAAATGAAAATTTACATTTAATTTGGAAATTAATAAAATTATTATTCAAACATTATTTATGAATGTTCTTATAAGCTACGAAGATACGGCAGAGCGCTGAATAGCCAATTTCATTAATAAAAGGAAGAAAATAGAAGGTTGTGCAATACAATGTTTTTTTGTTTTTGTTTTTTCTAGTTTATGAACTAATAAAGTTGAAAATAATAATAAATTAGGTTTCTAAAAACTTTAAATTATTTATTATGAATGTCTATTTTCTTAAAAATAATTTTATGTTAGATTTAAATATTTGCTGTGATTGTATGTGTTATTTGATGTTTTAATTTTTATAATTAAAAATTTTATTTGTCAAAAATGAAAAATTTCTTGAAAAAAAAACAAAATTAAAAATATGTATAAAACTAATCTGAAACAATCCTTAGTTTATATGAAATTTCTTGTTTCAAATGATGCTCCTACCGACTCCTCTGCTGTCTTATGCCGAACACCCTGTATATACAAGAACAAATATTGAGCAAACTAATAATTAAATGAATCGTATATAATAATTAAGGAAATAACAAATACATGTATAACGAAAGAAAAAAAAACAGTTCACAAAATTTATTATTACCATTCTAACACTATATCTAAGCTTGTGAAAAATAAAAAGAAAGAATTTAAATATTTTTAAAGAATTCGCACGACGAATATTGAGTGGGAGAAAATTCCAGAGTATTCAGGAGCAAATGAAGATTGGTTAGAGGGTGATAGAGATCGGAAGGACAAGCTCTGGTGGCTCTGGATTGTATAGATGGCACGAAGGAATACGTAGTTTGATAAAGGAAGCAGTCCTGGCTTGCTAAGGGTAAAATGCAGTTAAAGAATAAGTTATGCAATGTTTTGAAAATAACGATTTTCTAATGGTGCACTTTTTTAACGCTAAAGTATACAATCATTCATTCATTTAAATTTTTTAAGTCGAAAAAGTAGTAGGAAAGCTATCTCTGACACGAAAAGATAATTTATTTAATGAAGGGCACCATAGTTATCTCATCGTTAATATATCACCATGATAACAAAATACTTGGAATCAAATCCGGTATATTTAACTCATAAAAACATCAAGAATTATGTAAATTGATTTATTTCTCGCAAGGGGGAGGATTAATTATGCTAAAAGGAAGTTGGTAATGGAGGGGAGAGAACGGTTACAGGCAGAATTTGATTATTTCGGTAGAAGCCCATTGCTCAGTAATATGGCTCCAATTAACCCTGGAAATTAACAGGTAGTAGTAGATGAGGTAGTAGATGTCTTGTAGATTGTAGCTCATTATGAGTTTGGCGAGTAAGTGTTAAAGTTGTTCACCTCTATAGTTTCCTGTCCTTTCCGTCTTGGAAGCTGATTTGGATGGAATTCCCTTTGTGTTGATGGAAATCATGTGATGTATCACCACAAAAGATAAATGAACAAATATTTGTGGAAATTTCACAGGTCTTTTTTTTTTAATTCTATATGTATCCAAGATCTCAGAATCTAAAAATTATTTTTTTGCAAACTAGGAACCAATAAAAAAAAAAAATATATTTTTTTACAATAAACTAACTAAACTTATTATAAACCAGGTTCCATGTTTACAAAAAAACACTGATTAGATTTTACTTCTTGTTGGCTGTTCGACGAAAATGAGGTCTAATAAAGGATGATTGCAGGTTTTCGATATTCGGCCTTGTTCTAAATAATTTGGCTTAATCTTTTGAATAAGTAACTAACTAGATCTCCAAGGAAAATATTGAGGCCCCATGTCTACAGATAAATACAGGTACAAACAAAAAATAAAAAATAAAACTGATCCTCATGATTCTTTCGGATAAAGAAAGACAAACATGGGACATGTTTTAGGAGTTGCCCCCTTGATCGTCAATGCTCAAATATTTTCTCTTTAGTTTTCCTTATCTGTGATTCAGTTTTCTGTAAGAGATAAATTATTCAATGAAATAACTTAATCCTTATCCGGTACTACCCGTTAAATATCTTAAATGCCTTTATCCTTAATCGGCAATGCCCTTATGTGTTTTTTTATTTTTTACTCTTACCTGCATAATTGTAATGTTTATTTCTAAAGGAGAGTAATTTTGTATACACAGAAAGTGATTAAACGAAAAATAAAAAAATGTTATTGTATTATATCAGATGACTAATTCTATTCCTAATTTTTTTTTAGTTAAGTTCAAATAAATTTTTAGTATGAGCAACACTAACTGAGTAAACAAACTAAATCCATTTCTCCTAGACTGGAAAAAAACAACTATTCATGGATATATCAAAACATTATATACTGCTTTTCCGAATTTGCATTTTATAAGGGTCTTAAATGTGACTTTTTTGACTAGGTAGGTCCTAGCGACAAATATTATAGATGTGAATCATTCTCTATTAAATTTTTTACAAGTACAATTTCGTCAAAGTTTCGATTCGAATAAAACTAACAGAGCTATAAACAACGCGTAACGCCCTCGCGTTCCCCCTGAACGTATCGCTTTTGACCAACTAGGTGACGGGTAAAATATGTTCTATGTTAAAAAAAAAACAATAATTATACACAAGAACCTTTTATTGAGTAAATATCTCATCGAAGGGCAATAAGTAATATGGATTGTTGGGAATCCGCTCGTACAATATATTTAAAGGACACTTTCTCTACACGTTGACTTTTTTGGCTTTGCTGGTCAGTGGCTAACACTAATGTCGGAAAGTTGCAAGTAGTCTCCCGTCTTTATCCAGCACTGCCCGACTAACTCAAGGTCTCAGGGTAATGCTAAATATGAAGAAAAGTGTGGCGAAAACGAAGGCTCTAAGGCAGGCCCAGGTGTTACGAGATTACCCAAAAATCAGATGGATTAAACATTACATTCAAGCCCAAGAAGACTAACTGCGTTATCTGACCCTTATAGAAAAATAGGCGTCCCCTTCCAAGCAGGAATCGCTAAGAGGCCAGCGGGCAGTGTAGTGTGTCTGGGTGTCACTCTTGATAGGCATCTTACATTATCAGTTCACTGCAACAGAAAGTGTCAACAACCTCCTGAGTCCATCGAACTCCTCGCTTAAACCTTATGTTTATGGCTTACAAGTGTTTGAGACCGGCTTTCCTTTATGGAGCTCCGATTTTAACAAATATATCACCTTCAACATCAAAAAGACTAGCAGTTTTAGAACGGAAAATTAACACGAATCGTTCGACATACAACCTTACAAACTGACATATTACACAGAACAATAGACCTACCAAAAGGTAAAAGGATTCATTATCAAGATGTATATGAAATTCTTTGATAGCCTCGAAAACATGACTTAATCCTCATTTTTTGCATTAACGCATACTGAAAATCCTCAGAGGTGGCAAAACTTAGTCAAAACATTTATAATTGATCCGCATTTTTCTAGTGAGGATCATCACAATATCAAGAGTAGTATAAAATTTCTATTCTAAATTTATACACAAACAACCATAAAATTATATATAAAATAGTGGATTTTGTTTATTTTATTTTATTTATTTTTTGGTATTAGAATCTCAAATCTATATAAGTGAAAAGGGTAATAGAAAAAAAAATGCAATGTGGATTTTTTTGTCGATTATACCAAAATTAAAATCTATACAAAAAAAAAGGGAAAAAAAATTCTGCACTGTTGTTTGCATGCTCTTTTAATCCATAATTTATTTTTTTAATTATTTCAAAGAGCTAGGTAAACTAAGCAATCATCATTTATCTTTTTTCCTGTAGATTATCTGCGAGTTTATTACAGGAATCCCATTTTGCCTTTATATAGAGCAACAAAGCAATGCATTTCTCAAGGGCTGTAGAAACTAGCGGCTATAATCCCCTATAGACTCCTGTATGGAAAAGAGTACTCTTTCCGGTCGAAGCCCTTCCATGTTTATGCTTCGGGACTGGCAAGAAGACACGCTCCAGGCGGCATAAATACTGAAAACAAGGAGGAAAAATGTAAAAAATAAAAGTGGCTCGTAAAGTTGCGCGGGCGCAGTTTATAGGATGGCGGTTCCCTGGTTCTCGCTTATGCTCCTTGTCAGTTGCCAGCTTTTTATGAAATAGCCTCCGCCATTACTCCTCGTAGCCCGACCCTCCTACGACTGTCTCCAACGCTTGTCTTATTTCTCTTGTAGCAGCTCCGTTCCTTTCGCCGCCGATCGTCTTTTTACTTTTGTGAACCGCTTATCCTTGTTGCTGACAAATAGGAACGCTTGTTCTTTATAGTTCAAGTGATATAAAGTTTTCTCTGTTTCTGGCCTTTGTAATTGTTTTGTGATATAAAATTGTATCCATAAGGTACCAAGCGGATGGGATAAGATTGGTTTGTTAGTTTTATTGTGGCGCGTATAGTATGCGTTAAAAAGCATTCAAAGGCCAACTCAACTTTGCCAGACTCACTCTCTCGGTGGCCGAACTATTTGGGGAGGGGTCACTGCGCGCTTTGTGCTGAAGGTCGTGGGTTCGATTCCCACTTGGGTGGGATAAAATTTATTTCTCGGTTAACCCACGAAATAAATCTTGGTCTTTCCAATATGGCTAGGATAGGATGGTAACCTGTATAATAACCCGTAACTCCTGCCCTAGTTAGAGTAGATAAAGGAAATGAAGCCCTGAAAAAAAAATTAATAAATAAAATGGTGTAAGTTAATAAATCGTTGTTTTGAGAAAAAATGATTTACTAAAACTACTATTAAAAAAAAGTATTTCATTCATAATTTTCTACATATTTAAACTTGATTAAGCTTATTACGAAACATATTAATTAAAATATTTTTAAGGGTGTTTTAGGGACATTAATACACTACTTTTTAAACAATGAGTTGTTTATTTAAGATGTTTTGGAGGGCAAAGTAGTGTATCTGAAAGAAAGGGAAAAATAATATAATTCAAGAAGTATAAAACAACGTTTCAGGAATTTCTCAGTAGCCGTCTTAAAGAGTGGTACCAGCATAAACTAAAAAAACTGGCTGAAATGTGAAAAATGGCTGTGACCCGCAATGGATTATATTTTGATTATTGAATTTAAGTTGCATTAAGATATTCCACTAATCCCTGTTAAACAGATCCGCTACCAAGGACTCCACTTGGACAAACGTCTTACTTGGAATCCACATACAAGACTAAAACGATAAGAAACTGCTTGTCGTTACAGACTTCTTCAAAATTTACTTGACAAACACTCAAAGCTCCCAATTAGTTACAAAAGACTCATTTACATGACTGTGATTAGACCTATTTGGACTAATGCTCCTCACCAATAAACTTATCCATAAAGATCTTAATGTTGCTGATTTAGTCCAAACAGATACCTATCCTTCCATAGTAAGCTCCATAACCACTCCAATCCACTAGTCTCCCAACTTGCTTCCCACTCCAATTCCGATAATCCTCCGAGGCTTCTGAAAAGAAGATGGCCGAGAGACCTTTTAGTGTAGATTTTATTGAAGTGCTACTAGTGAATAGTTCTTCACAAGGTATTCACATGCTATTGTATTCAATATAAACACGTTTACGTGATGTATATTATTTTCAACCGACTTAAAAAAAAAAGAGAGGTTCTCAACTCATCTGTATTTTTTTTTTTTTTGTTTGTGTGTATGTTACGCGATTACTATTATTTCTGAATCAATTTTGATGATTATTTTTTATATAGTTGTAAATTTCAATGAATGAAAAAAAAAGAAGTTAATTAAGGATAAAAATATATTAATTTTTTTTTTTTCATGCATTCTATTAATAATCTGAATATAAAGAAAAAATGTTTAGCAGACAAACAAAATTAATGCCTTACTAAACAAAAAATAAAATTATTATAATAAAAATAAAATTTAGAGAAATAAAACTTGCTCAGGAACTCAGTGTGTACATCCACACTTGATAAAGTAAGTATTCACAATTCGTTGAATACTTAAATCAAATTTTAACAACAATTACTATATTAATTATAATAATAATTTAAAAAAATATTAACAACTTAATTTTTTTTTTAAATAATAATAATAATAACTTTGAAGCTTTTTAGGATCGCGTTCAGGATGAATATGGATAGATTGACTATTTTATTCATATTTTCTCCGCAGAAATTTTATTCCAGTTACAAGAGCAGAACATTGCAATTCACCTCCTATTACATTGTTGGGAAAAAGTACATCTGAGGAAAAATAAAACCTACGTGAGTTGAATTTTTCTTTGTTACTTTTCTGACAGAATATTTTATACATACACGTAGATTTTTTTATTATTATTATTATTTTTTTTTTTTTACGAACATTGAAATTGTTAATAAAAGTCTTTTCATGTGTGTGGGCTCTCAACTCGTTATTGTGTACAGCTGAGTTAGACAAAGGAGCTGTAGACAACCCAAGTTTTTTTGCTAATTAAAATTTTACGCTCATGAAACATAACATGAAGCAGTGTGTCGCATAACTTTGTAAACCAGAAACTTGGTGTGAACTTCGGTATAGCTGTTCCTGTAAACAGACTTATATATCCATCCTTATAAATATAATTAGGATAAATATAATTATTTATATATTTTTTTAAATAATGGAAAAATACCTATTGAGAATATATAATATACTAGCTGAAAGTACCCTGCTCCGCTACGGTTTAATATCATTAGGATTAAGGACAACTTAAACTACTAAAAGTTAAGCTTAACGTTGATAATTATTATTACAAAATTAAACCTACAAAATTCCATTCTTAGAATAATTTCAATAAGTAAATTTGACAATTTGCAAAAGTTAATTTTATATTATTTTAACAGTCCTCCAGTGAAGTTCGAGGCAGTACTACCATCTAACCCAGCTCTGATACCAGACCATCAGCTTTTCATATGGCTTACTTTAAATAAATATAGTCTCAACTTTTTTGATTTTTTCGAATAAAGTTTAGTCTTTCAGTTTCTATTTATTCTATATATTCTAGGTTCAAGGAATGAAATTCAGAAATGTTAGGTACAATTTGTAAAATACAACTTGGGCCTGGTTGAGAAAAGCAGTTTCTGTGACCGGAAAACTGAAGGAAGAGTAGTTGGGGACGAAGCTACTGGAGAAGAAATGTTGGAGGGTCGCTCGCAAAGAATATGTACATAGAACTGGGCTTACTGACATCACCAGAGAACATAAGTCTTTTAATAGCTCCTCGTCACGAAACAACTCAAACTTATAAGGGTACACCTCTGCATCCACCATGTGTTCACAGAAAGTACCATATTATGAGGTTTCGACATCAATCGTATTTTTGTTTGTTTACAACTATAAGGAACTTAATTTGTGGTCAAAGTGTGCAGCTTAAACATCTAACCTATGTTTTTAACTTAGCTTATATCCAAATACCATATGACAATTAATGCATTATTATTCACCCAATAAAAATTGTAATCGGATTTTTCATGAATTAGCAGCGATCCAGGCCGATTTTTAAAATTCCTTTCTTAGCGTGCACCTACGGCCCTAGAGAAAGCCACATAAGAAATTTCATTCCGATCCATTCGGTGGTTTTTGAGATTTCGTATTAATTTGAATTGGTTTTACGATTTTATTATTTCTATTGATTATCAATTACTCTTGATTTTCCTTGAATTTAAGGTAATTTTAATTTCAAACGGATTACGAAGTTAAAATCTGCGTATTGTTGTATGCCTATAAATGCTCTCTTTTATTGTTGATTGTTGATTGTTTTTTTAAGGGCAAAAAACTGCTATGGTTATTATTGCCCATACCCAAAATTTAGACAAAACAACAAAAATTCCTAATCAAATTATATTAACCTCCAAAAAAAAATTTTGATAAATAAAAAAAATAAAAAAAGCCACAGCCTAAATAAATAAACTAAAAAATAAAAAAGTAAAAATAAATAAATAGTAAAAAACATAAAGTTTTCCCTATAAATACAAAAAAAAATAATAAAAAAGAACATTAAATTTTGTCATATAATCCAATTTGCTTGATAAATTTTATCGTACTACAAATGTATTGTTTGCTATCGCCCAAGGCCTCTCTTTGATTAATTGACCCTCTAGATTTTTCATTAATTTAACTTAGCAAACGCTACAGTTTAACTATTATTGGTTTTTTTTTTGTTTTGTTTTTTTCTGCAGAAAAGGGTCTATTTTTTCTATAGGTTAATGATTTACACCAGTGACGCAGCTGAGAGAGAAGAGCTGGGATATCTTTAGATCTAGATTGTCCCTCCATAATAAGTTGGACAGGTTTGGTTGGGGAATCCCTCTAATATGTGTATATTGTAAATAAAGTATTTTATTTTCAACTTTAATTTACTTCTATTTTTGTTTTAAAATAGTGTTATTTTTATTTTTTATTTAATTTATTTTATTTAATTTTTTTTAATTTTTATATTGTATAGTTTGAGGTTCTTAATTTATTTACTTTATATATATATATATTTTTTTTTTTTTTTTTTTTTTTTGTTTATTTAATTCCAACGCAACCTTACATTTCATCCTACCCATCTTGCTCAGTCCAGTTTCTCACATCCTGATATAGCAGACTAAAACGGCAGTAGCCCGTAGGCCTTTTGTAAAATTTATCTATGTTGGAGTTCTGGCAAATTTTATACTCACTACTTCTATACTCACGCCCTGAGTAAATGTACTACATCAGTGACGCAGCTGAGAGAGAAGAGCTGGGACCTTCCCGTGCATAGCTTGTCCCTTCATGAGTGGATTCCTAGAATGAGTGTGTATTGTAAATTTAAGTATTTATGTATGATTGTATTTTTAACATTTAATTTAATATTGTCTTATTTTTTACTATTACTCTTATTTAATTTTTTAAGTATGTTTTTTTATTTGTATTGTATATTTAATATTATTTATGCATAGCAGAGTTCTATTCTGTTCTCTCTTTTCTTTCTTCTTTTATTATTTTTTTTTCTAATGTACATGATGTGTGAATGTATTACGTCTATATATCTGTATATATATATATATACCATCTGTATTACGTCTATATATATATATATATATATATATATATATATATATATATACACACACATATATATATATGCGATTCTTTATTTTTTTTTTCTCTTCTTATCTTTTATTCCTTTTTTTACATATCGTGTAAACGTGTCCATAAAGCATCCATATTACGTATTTCCCTCTTAGTGACTGATATAATTTTTTTATGAATAAGAGATAATTTGAAACGATTAATAGAAACTAGGCGTTCCTATTGTAAATGCTTTTAAATTATGTATTCAGTTTCTTTTATTTCCTTTTATTTTTAACTAGTTACTCGTCCACTTCATACTGGTTTAAATGTTTTATATCTATTTTGTTTTGTTTTTTAGAAATAAAGTAGTACATCGCTTTACTGATCCGTTTTATCTCGGTTCCATGTCAGCTCCTTGTTAAGACTCGGACCCATAAATTTTACTCGAGGGGATTTAGAGATGGGAGGAGTTGACGTATCATTAGGAACAAGAATCATACCTTAGGGCAAAGATCACTAGCTGTCAACTTGCCCATTTTCATTTTTCACCCCACGACCCAGTTTAGGTTCGGGGATGTATCTCGTCTTTTGACTGATGCTTTTACAGTTTCCTTTCATCGCTACCAGCGTACTTGAATTGTTTATAAATATAGCGAATAGCGTTTTTGGGCTTGGCCGTCAAAAACTATTTACTTCTAACACAATACTATTAACACAATTTAGAAGGATTAACGTAGCAGATAACTATGTATGTATATAATGGATATTAGAGATGGATTGACTAGTCGGGAAACACGACTAATCAGCTTGTTTTGTAGCCGCTAATTTTGGTTCATTCCTGTTTCTACAAATTGGGTAATATAGTATAATACCTTCATTGCTAACAGTTTTCATTTTAAATTCATCCTCAAAGTTTCTTCTTAATCCAGGAATTGGAATTAATTTTTAGTGATTGATCTTAAAGAAAAACGAAATACGAGTGTTATCATATTAACAAAAAAACAAATTTCTGAAGAAAAAACTTACGATCCATATTATTGTTTTATTTTTTTTTAATTACAGTTTCGGTTTGTACCATTAGAGAGGTATATGCTTCGTTGATATAAAAACATAGTGCTGCATAACTTTATTGGGTTGTTACATCCACATCATACAAATCTAACTAAATATAACACAACTATAATTTGACGATAATTCATGATATTTATAATTTTGGTATAATTCTAAGATGTAATATATAATATAAGATACCAGACAAACTAATTTTTCTTCATTATTTTTTTCCTTTCTATTGTATTTTCTCATATTATTATCATGTCTTGTTTTGTTTTTTATTTTTCCTTCTTTCAACAATTAACATTACTAATACGTTACACGCACAGAAAATATATTGGTACACTCATATATATATATATATATATATATATATATATATATATATATATATATATATATATATGCAATAACCATAAATTATTTAAATACGATGCATGTGGTGGTGGATAAATAAAGCCCAGAGAGTCCAAGATTATATTTTCAGCAATTATCGCAATATCCCTCGCCTTCACAAGGTCCTCCAAGAAGCTCCTTGTTTTTCCTGGTATGACTAAATATAAACCTAAACCATAATCCTTTTACGAAGAAATCATTATTTCCAAATAGCCCGCGGAATTTCTCTTTAAGGAAAGGGACACACTTTTCATGTATTTGATATAAATTTTAAATATTTAATATAAATCATAAATTATTTAATATATAAATAAACTGTCCTGCTATTTCGGTTTCTTACTGTTTCATATATGTATGTCTGTAGAGGTATAAAGCTATAAGGGTAACAAAATAAACTTTGCTGATGACACCAAAAGTCGGCCCTCCTCTAATTGGATATATATATATATATATATATATATATATATATATATATATATAGAGAGAGAGAGAGAGAGAGAGAGAGAGAGAGAGAGAGAGAGAGAGAGAGAGAGAGAGAGAGAGAGAGAGAGAGAGAGAGAGAGAGGGAGAGGGAGGGGAAGTGCCCCGGACTCCTCCCCCTATTTGCACTACTGCAATATCTATTTGCAACTGTAATACAGTGTCACAATCAGCAAGTGCAATATAATATACAATAATCATGGCAGGTATTGGCATGAGGTAGACAGAGCCCAGTGGTGCATACTCCTGACCACCTAATTTAATGTTTTACTCTGGGGATTTCCGTTGCAACCATATTTTGAACTTGTCTGTTAATATGCGTATTTATTTGTTTATAAAAGCGTTTACTTCCAAATGTGGTCCGAGACAGTCGGGATACGTTAGTCTGTACTGTTTTGTTAGAAACGTATGAAGTCTTTTATAAGTCTTAATAACTTGTATTGGAAAATAAATTAATGGAAAACAACCCACCTAACGGGAACAATTTTTTTTTTTTTCATCATGACCTTCCACATTCTCTCGGATTATCCTCTATATTCATATTATTGTAACATACTGTAATTTTTTTTTTTTTTTTTGTGTGTGAAAATTGGTTTCTAAAATAATTTTAAAAATATCTCCGACAGTTTATTGGATAGTTCCCGTTTAAGTGAAATTCATTTTCTCTAACAATTGAGGAATATTTCGACACTGCCCGTGCCTAGGGGCTATTAATCAAAAGGTCAGAGATGATTGAAAGGAAGGTTTAATCTGAGAGCCTGCCGGGAGCAGCCCTTGGTCGGATCGCTAACAGATCAATTGTCTCAAATGAAACAAGAAAAATGACAGCTGCCATTTCGAAAAAAAAAGAAATTCTCCAACACCTTTTCCGAAAATTAAACCTTCCACCTTTGGTTTATCATATTTATATCAGTTAAATTTTAAAGCTTTGTTCTTTCTAAATATTATTTTAAATATATATGCAAATATAGCATAAAATCATATTCTATTTTGGTAAATTTATGCTTTAGTTTTTTCTTATGAGACGTATATTGATAAAAAAGTATGTCTTTTTAAGTTTGATGTTGAGAAACATTGTTCAAGTATTTAAAAATATAACTGATTGGCGAAAAATTCATTCTTTTATTGAAATTTAGGTCAGTGTATCCTTCAAGCTGGAAATATGAATCGTAATAAGATTATTAAAAGTGTTAATTAAATAAAATATAGCAGCATCCCTTAATCAAAATTGGCCTGATTAGGTATTTGAAGATTACGCAAAATCATAATTAGACATCCAATTTTTAATTTTAATGTTATGAGTTGATGATCTAGATGGACAGAGACTATTAAGAAACTCATGCGTTTAATGGACTGCATTATCATTGCTCACAACTAAATGATACGAATCAGATTATAGAACACAATGTCAAAAATCAAAGATTTTTTGATTTCGTTGTAATTTTTACAACGTAAAAATACAAAATATTTTTATCGATTTTAACTGTTTGGATTTTAATTTTTAAGCATAAAATTATATAACAGTGTGGCAAACCTCGTTTCTGCCACTCAACATCGTTCATTTAATTTTTTATTATTTTAAATTTTACTATTCCTAAATCGTCTTAGAACTAAGAAAATAATATAGATGAAATTATATAGAGATGATTCCAGTAGTTTTAGAATTGTAAACTCTATTGCGGAATGGCGCTAACCACTATCTGTCGATTTTCAAATTTCTCTGGGATCAACATGTCGCACTATATATTTGAATCTTTTTCTAATAATTAAATTAAATATAGGTAAACTTTATTATCAATATCAAATTCTATATGTATAACACTTTACCTTTGTTAGCTTGCACGTATAATAGAATGGCAATCGCCACCTATAGGTTAATGTTCAAAGTTCACTGTCATTTACTTATTATAACAAATT
This sequence comes from Euschistus heros, assembly GCA_003667255.2. Taxonomy (NCBI): domain Eukaryota; kingdom Metazoa; phylum Arthropoda; class Insecta; order Hemiptera; family Pentatomidae; genus Euschistus; species Euschistus heros. The sequence goes on along the minus strand of RCWM02000331.1, from coordinate 597,789 downwards.
AATTAAACATCAATTGATTTTAACATTGCTAAACCATCCTGGATCAAGATTGTGGTCAAAATTTGGTACAGATTGGCGCAGTAGTTGTGTGGTTTGTGATCACAAACGAAAAATGACTTGTCGTTTTATATAATAGAGTAGATTTAAAAATATTATAAAGCAATGTTTTATTTACTAAATAAAGTACTTTACTACTAAGGTTTATATTCACCTCTTGTATTTATTAGGTCTTGAATTCAATGATTTATAAGTCATGTGTGATTTCTAATAAAGTCTTGAGAGATATCCTCTGTCTAAAGCAAAACTGTAATGAATCATATTAATAAAGTTAATTTTTCTTTTGTTTACTGCTTTCTATTTCACCTATTTTCTTTTATTTTTTTTTTCGGCTAAATTCTTTTTTATGGATTTACGTCTCCATGTACATTAAGGTAAATATAGCGTGCAAGGTTTTTAAAAAAATATTAATTAACTAATAGCAAGCAATATTTAAAAAAATAAAAGTTACGATAATAATTCAGGTAGTTATTTTGAAATCAATAATTAAATAACAGAGATCATTAAGGGAAGAGTCTTGAGTGCCCGGTACTCCAAACCGCGAGGATTTGATACCTGCCTAGAAAAGTTGTTTTTATTTTGTAATGATCCGGCGAAATTAATCTCATCCAGGTTAGAATAGTTTGATAACCTGTTTCTGGTCATTAATGCCTTAGTTTCAGTAAATTACGCACATACTGCACCAAGAAACAAACAACAATGAATAAAACATTTATTATTAGCTATGGTTATTCAACACTTTTGTCGTTAATATCAGTTGAAATGCTTTACATCGGCTCCGTATGTCCAAATAGGTCCAATCACTGTCATGTAAAGGAGTGTCATCTAATTAAACGGATGGTTTGAACCTTTGTCTAGTGAATGTCGAAGTAGTCTGTAGGACAGTTTTTTGTCGTTTTATTCTGGTATTCTAAATAACTAATTAATTTTTTAATAAAACTAATGGCTGCCATTATAAAAGGTCGCCATTTTTTATATCTGAGCGTGAAAGTAGTAGAGTGATTAGTAAATTCCTACTGACAAAACTTACATCCTTTTTGTAAATATTGACTGCATAAATTAAATTACAAATTGCGCTCATGAAGATAATATCAATTGTGAATACTAGCCAGGCGCAGAGCAGAAACATGAAGGCCCTAGTCCTGGGTGTTAGTCTTCAGTTAGATTGTAGCCTGCCTTCGATAAGCTATGGCTGAGTTATAATTTCGAGGCAGTAACTACCACTTTGAGAGCCAATAACATTTCCATAATGCGGTCATATTGTTCGTCCTAATGTCACGTAATGCAGATACTTAAGGATTCAATTTCTTGAAATTCGCTTAGTATCACGGTCGTTGTCAAATATTTGAATAATTTATATTTCTGATCCGTGGATTTTACTTGTTTCTAAAATGACAACCTATCATAAAAAACGTTTGTTTTTTTTCCTTTTGATTTCTGCATTGAAAATGAAAATTGTTAGTTAATTTCTTGAACTTACACGCTTTTGGAGTGAATTTAGTTGATTTCGCATTGTTTACTAAATGCCCGTCAAAAAATGAATATTTCATCGCATTATATTCACGATTAAATTTCAATTAGGTAGTCTAGAATAAAATATTGGTATAATACCGATATTATATTATAAAAATAGCCTGTTACTTATCTTAAATATAAAATTGCATTGCGTTCATCTGCCAACATTTAAAAATTATTTAATTTTATCTACAGCATTATTAAATTATTAAAAGAAGAATTTGCTAAACTAATTAATTTGACAATAATTTTGATAAGAAAACGTATGAGTATAATATAAACCAATAAGCTCAATTCCATCAGCTTAAATTAATTCAATAATTTATAAATTGATTAATTAATTAATTAATTTTACGTAATTTAATAAAACTGTTTTTTATACGATTCTTGTTACTTTACTGCTTTAAGTTTTATTTAAAATGTTAAAGTTAATGAAAAGTTAGCCTGTTGGCTAAAGAAACAATAACATGGAACATGTTTTAGGGGTTGCCCCCTTGACCATCGATGCTTGTTGTTTTCTTTCTTTCTTTATTTTTTTTTTCACTTACCTGTGATTCATTTGCCTGTAAGAAATAAATTTTATAATTAAATAGCTTGATCCTACTGACCGTCTATGTCCTTATGTTCTTAATTTTTATCCATTTACCTTTATAATTATAAATTATTTTAATTAAATTAACAATGAATGATTATTTGTAATTAACAAAGTTGAAAAAGAAAAAAAGAAGGGGTTTCAAACATGATTTTTTTAATGCAAACCAGTAACCAGTCGGTAATACCAATACATTTTATATAACAAAAAATAATTTCTGTTAAGTTCAAAGCAGATTTAATTGCCAGAGGTCGGATATGTCAGTATAGAACCTTTGGGATCGCTAAGCTTTGTATTTATTTTATAGTATTATTAAAATAAATATAGCTTATAAAAATGTAAACAAATAAATAGTCAATTTTTAGATTTTTCGGAAGTACGTAAATATATACGAAACGATGGATTTTTTTAAATCATAAAAGGTCACACTTTTAGAAAGGAAATTATATACTATGAGCAAGATAATAACCTTTAAATTATTAAATTTTATTTATTTATACATTTTGAAGTAATGCTATTCGAAGAAAAGGACGATAAAAAGGAAATTATGAGAGATATTGTACCTTTACTTGTTATTTATTGTCACACTATTGGCACAAAGAGACAGCTATAATGTCACCCCATGATATATTCCACAAAATATATCTTCTAAGAATAGTTCTATGACGATATATCCTTTTGGAATGCTATTGCTTCAGTATCCCATCGATTTACTATGTTGCAGTATTAAATAATTAATTCAGAAATCAGTTTTAGGTAAATAAAATAAAAAAATTAAATTCCAATTTCTAGTAAGAAATAGAATAAAATTATTTCTTCGAGGGCGAAACCCGACCAGGGATACAAAATAATATATTAGAAAGAAGAAACTGTGCAAAACCAGGCTACGCAGGTTTTAGGTTTCCAATTTCGAGGGGAAACACATGTCGTTCAGTAAAACGATTTCGTCCCTCTTCCTAGACCTTTCCGTACAGACGACAGTTCCTAGCCTGCAGATCGATGTACTCGGATAGACCTAGGAAAGAAGAGAAAATCTCTATCACATCAAAACTACTTATTTTACAAATAGGTAAAAGAAATGTGTATAAATAAATACATTGTGCGAATAATAAATATTTAAGAATAAGTGCGATATTTTTTTAAACTTTTAATTTTTCGATCATCAATTCTGTTCTTCCCATCCTTACAATATATTAAAAAAAATAAATATATATAACGATTGTAACAGTTTAATGTTCTAAACATTGATATATTTTAATGATTAGATTTGATTTAGAAATTTTAATAAAACTTGATGACACTTCAACACCTTTGTCATTTCTTCAAAAACACCATAACCATCCTAATCCTATCTCAATCCCTATCCAGTTCCACACATCCCTATAATCCTCCTCGCATGTTAAAAAAGTCAGTAGTCTCGAGATCTATAGTTAAACGCTAAGTGGAGTCTTGACAATGGCCAGCTCCTCGATTCATGCCTTGAGTGACTGTATGCGCTCTAACTAAGCCTCCACTGAGTTTTTACACCAGCCACGCAGCTAGAACAACAGTGCTGGGATATCTTTGGATCTGGCTGTTCCCTCCATATGTGGGGTGAGAGGGATGTTTAGTTGAGGAAACCCTAGGATGAGTATAAATTTTGTGTTCCGAGTATGATTATATTTTTTACTTTTTATTTAATTTAATTTTAATTCTTACTATACAAGACTAAAACGACAAGAAACTGCTCTACAGACTACTTCAACATTTACTAGACAAACATTCAAAACTCCCAATGAATTACAAAAGACTCATATGCATGACTGTGATTAGACCTATTTTGATGTACGTAGTGAGCTTTGGGGCTCCACTAAACCATACAATTCAACTCGTATTTAATACTTACGATCCAAAATCCTTCGAAAAATTCTTATGCTCTTTACTTTGTCACCAATAGACTTATCCATAAAGATCTTAATGTTCCATATGTTGCTGATTTAGTCCACACCAGATGCCTATCCTTTCATAGTAAGCTCCATTACAACTCAAATCAGTTAGTTAAATAATCCTCCGAGGGGACTGAAACGAAGAGGGCCTAGAGATCTTCTAGTATCGAATTTTTAATAAAGTGCTGCAGATGAGTAGTTCTTTTCAAGTTTTAACATGTTATTGTAATCGTTGTCAATACATTTACTTGATGTATATATTTTGTACAGTTGTAAATTTTAATAAATGTATAACAAAATTATACATTGGTCAACAAACAGTGAATTCTGCCGTCCCAAAAATCGCTTTATATTAAAGTGAATTACATTTTACATAAAAAAATATTAGTAACAATGATATTGCTAATAATTGATTAGAAAAGTGTTTGCTTTGTTTTTTTATTTGTATTGAGTAAGTACTAAAATGTGGCTTCATTAAGGACTGTAATTAACATGGTTGGCTTTATGGATCTATTTACACGATATCAATGATAAAAAAATACAATAAAAGGATGAAGAATCTAGAACTCTAAAATAGATAAATTGAAATAATTAAAATTAAAAAAAAAAACATTGGATGTCTCTCTCTTTTGTTTTTCATTTAAAGTTACTTGTTGTTCATTAACAACTATAAAAAGTTTCTTAAATACGAGAAGTTTTCAAAAGACACCAAAAAAAAAAAAAAAAACACTTTTCTAATCATTTATTAGATTAGATTTTTGGGACGGCAGAATTCACTGTTTGTTGACGAGTTTTGATATCAACCTATTTCTCCAATTATGTCAGAATGAATCCTGCTTATTTAAGCTCTATTTCATTTAATTTAAAAATAAAATTTTGTAGTATTGAGTACTCAAACGCAGCTCTCCCCCGCAGCTAAGATCCTGGCTCCTAGACTGAGCTGATAAAGATAAGGTAAGCAGTTAACGAGACTAGGAGACAATGGGGTTAGGCGGTGATTGCCTATCAGTCACTAAACAGCCTCCGCGGTAATGCAGTAACGGCCCAATTTCACCACCTCACCCTTCTATGTAGTTACCTATATAGCGTCCCTAAATAATAAGCTATTATATTTAATATTCAACCATTGCTTGGCATTGATTGTATTTTATTTTATTTTTTTAAATATTTTATACTCTATTGATATTCACAAGTGTATACAATATTCCTTGTGAATTAACACAAGAACAACACTTAAACCACCTCATATATTAATGCAGACTACTCACTGACTACAGAACTGTACTACAGGCAAGAACAGTACAGAAACTAGGAGATTGGCCAGTGGATGAAAAATGTTTTGTAAGCCATATTTTTGAATACCTGGAAATATTTTTAAAAAATTCCATTTCTAAAATTGAGGATATTATTTTGAAATACCTTTACCATCTCTAAGATTGAAATATTTTATAAATTCTCCCTATTAAAGTATTTACGTTAATACAATAACTTTTTTTTTAATGAAATTTTAATATTGTTTAACTTCTTATTCTTTGTTTTATTTTTTTTTCTTTATATTTTACTTACAAGACATTTACTATTTAAGTATACGTATATGCAAAATAATAATCAAAGCAAAAATTAAATATTGCATGTACAATGTATACAATGAAGTATATATTGGTGTATACAGGAATAAATAAAACCCCTTCCAACAGTTACTGCTAAAAGGAAAACATTGGAAAAAACTATATACAATAAGTAAATTTACGGTAAATTTATAACCATGACTTCTCCATAACATGTAATGAACTATTCATAAGTAACTCTTCAGTAGTTGTTCTACATTAGATAGTCCCTAGGCCGTCACATCTTCATAAGACTCGGAGGGTTATTTAATATAGAATGTGGGAACCAAATTGAGATATTAGTGAATTTTAATGATTATGGAGTTTACTATGGAATGATAGTTGTCTTATGTGGGCCTATTTGGGATATAGCAGTAAATCAAAATCTATTACATAGCAATGAAAAATAACCTGATCATATTTTTCCATGAACTAGTAAATTTTTCCATGTAATTTTTCACTTGTATTAGGTGAATGTATTTTTCTGCTGTCGTAAGTTTCAAAATCACTCCTGCGATAGAAAGGAAATGGAAGTAGGATCTAAGTGACCGATCGAGGCAAAATTCAGCTGAATTCCGTGAATTCCTTCAATAGGACTCAAAAGTCGAATGCGAAAATTCAGGGCTTCATCACTACAACGGCGGTTACCAGAGCTATACTGAAAGTTAGGACGCTCTTAGACCCAGGAGGTTTTGCCCTCAATTCTTCGTACCTTCAGAGTGGTGTGGGGAGGGGTTGATCAATATTCTGAATAAATCATTATTGATACCGGTGACTTCAATTTAATCTGGTTACATCACATTACGAAAATAATGAAATAATCAACTATATGGAATAGCATTAAGTAGAGTGAATTAATATCTAGAATATTTCATTGACCAAGTACTGCTATATATCGCACTCAAGGGCAGTATTTTATAGAAATATAAATGATTGATCTTTTAAAATAAGTACAAAAAAAATAAAAACTACTTAAATGCAGTCCTGCAAGAACCCGGACCTCCTCCAGAACAGCCAACCAATCGTTATTTAACCATTTATTCCTACTCTTTTTATTATTGCTACAATGAAGGATTCTCAAAACAGATTTATGATTTCTTCTCCTCCAACATCCTTAAATATGCAAATTATAAAATAGTATACAATAAATGTATTAATAATTTCGGTCTTCGGGCCATTGACCATTACAGGAATCCGGTGCGTTGTCTAAAGATGGTATAATGGGTGTTGAATTGTGTAACCATTGGCTTAGCTATACAAGTCTAGGTACTTAAACTAATCTTTGACGTAGTGGTTGTAGTTGGAAGGTTTGGAAGGTAGCAAAGGTTTCTGATGGAGACCTGACAAGCTGGAAGCTTTTTAGGTAGACCCTTGCCGTTTAGTGGGGATAGGAACCCAATCTCGAATATTGTGAGGTGTGACCCACAAGGATTCGATTACCTTACCTATATCTTAAGTGACAACGAGTTAACTAGGTGTTGGGAAGGAAGTCTAGCGGCTATGTATTCCTTGCATTGGTGGTGGCTTGGTTAAAAGTCACGTTTGCTCTAAAAAGTTAAGGCAAAGCAGTAAAGTTATATGGACCCCAAGCTACGTGGGTATTTTGGGAAACGAGCTGGCCGATCTAGCTGCAAGTGAAGCTCTCGAACTGCCGGGACGGGGTAAGATTGCACCAACTCCATCTGATCTGCAAAAAGTCCTAGAAAAAGAAATCAATGATGGATGGCAGTCAATGTGGGATGGAAGCCCACCGAATAAACTATGAACGGTAAAAAAGAATGTCGAGCCCTGGAATATGTCGTAGGGAGGAGGTGGTACTGACGAGACTCAGGATAGGCCACACCAGATTGACACATTCATACCTATTCACTAAAGGTCCGCCAAAGTGCCAATACTGCAATAATACACAGCTTGGGACTGAGTACAGACTTACAAACAGTCTTGGGAGACTAGCACAAATTTTAATTAAGTATGTTATAGAACAAAAGTCTATATAAAATATGTAAATTAAATCAAATAAAGGAATATTTTGGTATAAAAATAAAATAAAAAGGAAAAATTGGCGCTGATAACCGGTGTAGTTGTACGCCACAAAACTAAAACAAACAAACAAGCTCGAATCTAATATTTAATGGCAGTTCCTAGACAGACATTAAATGGAGAATATTTTATGTTATAGAATATCTAGTGCTCAAACCTAACGTTTAGGATCTATATTCCTTTGAATGGAAGAAGTAATGAACGAAATTCCTACTTTCTCTCAACTTTCTTTATTTCGAAAAATCATTAATTGTTAATTTAATTTAGTTATTAATTGAATTGCTTTTATCTTTTCAATTAACCCTTTTCTTGGCAAGATAATTGTTAAAAGAAAAAGAAAATTCCCAGTAAATTCCCTTTAAGGTTTCAAACATAACATTGATATAATAACATTTTAAAAATAAAAATAAATAAAATATTTTTATTTTATAATTAAAAATAGGTAACTCCTGAGATACCAAACCTAATAATAATGTTTTCAATCACTTAGAGTATCTGAGTGATAGTAAAATATTTGTTAGGGACCTACAAATGCGTCAGAATATGCCTGAAATTTGTTATAAACACTTACAAAGGGATGGTATCTCTATAGACACCATGCCGACGGAGATATTATTCTTGTTTATATTTCATTAATTGTTTTCCTCTATATTTTAGAAGTCCACCCTCGACACATACATTTTGTTAGGGGAAAAACTATGATCTACTTCAAAGTACATAAAAAAATAACTGTTAATTTCCATACATTTCAGTCAATAAAAAAGATACAATAGCTATTTAATAAATTTCCCTGAGATATAATATAAATTTGACCGGATCAGTCAAAGTTTAAGTGGCGCCGGTATTTGCCGGAGAGGCGGTGCTCCTTTGTTGTTTGTCCATTGTTGGTGGCGCTTTGTTCCAACAACAATCAGCCAGTTTACCCGTGGCTTTCTCTGATTTTTACACTACCGTTGTCTTTTGTCAGTCGGTATTGTTTTTGTTTCTGTTCATCTTCTGTTGCTGTCACCTCCTCTTTACTTGCCTCGTTCTTTCTTATTTTACATTGACGCGCTCTTGTATTTTTTCTTTTCTTCTTTTTACCTTCTGTGACACTCCGCGGCCCTTGAATATTACGTCATTGTTCGTAAACCTTTCTCACATGAAAAGGCAAGAATCTCCTGTCATTGGAATTTTTTTCATTTTCTGCATCTTACAAGAAAAGTCATTGTTAAGACCTCAAAAGTATATTTTTGTTTCTAATTATATCGTAATTATTGTAACAACATCTTATTTTATAGAATTATTAAAGAACTATATTGAATAACTGGATGAAATGTTGAATGCGAGTAAGATGTTGGGTGAGATCAATTTTAGGATTTTATTTTTAAAGTAACAAAAAATTTAGTTTATTTGCTAACGTTTCGGCCAAATCATTGATGGCCATCATCAGGGCAGATGAAAAATTAGAAAAAACGCAAAAAAAAAACTAAAGAACTTAAATCAACATAATAAAACTGTCGTGAAATGACATTCCTTATGTTAATTAATTTATTGCTGTAGAAACTGAATAACTCTATTTGCGAAGAAGTTTGCCTGGGGCATATTCGTCTATATTTTTCTAGTAAAGGACCTCTTCCTAGTGCGAGAGTAGAACAACTTAGTACGAGGCAGACAATGATATTTTAAGATGTTACACTACTGCAATGGTGCGAACAAAACAATTCCTATATTTTTATGTAAGTATGATGATGATGATGATGATGATCTGTGGTGCAACAGCCCAGCATGGGCCTTGGCCTCCTCTATGAGCTTTCGCCATGTAGCTCTTTCTTGTGCGGTCGCTCGCCAGTTGCGGGCTTTCAGAAGGTCCCTGGAGTCCCTGCTCACAGCATCCTCCCATCTAAGTCGCGGTCTACCTCTTCCTCTAGCTCCATGGAGCCTCCCGTCCAACAGCTTCATCGGAATTTCGTCAGCTGGCATCCGGGCAACATGGCCCGCCCAGCGCAGTCTTCCCAGCTTTATATACCCCAACACATCCGCTTCACCATACTTCTGGTAAAGTTCCCTGTTGGTCCGCCTTCTGCAATAATCACCAACTTTTATGGCCCCAAATATGCGGCGCAGATTTTTTCTCTCAAAAATGAGAACTCTTTTTTCTTCTGTGCTTGTCAGGGTCCAGGCTTCCGATCAGTAGGTGAGGACTGGTCGGGTTAGGGTCTTGTAAAGCTGGTAAGTATGAATGTATTTAATTTTATTCATTATTCTTTATCTGCATAGATGTGTTTATAAACCTATATGTATGTATATACTTACATATGTAAGTAGATGTGTATGTATTTGTAAATATTTTGTCAAAGAAATCAAACAAGCAGTCATAAATTCTATTATCTATATTTATCTTTCTATTGATTCATTATTATTATTCATGTTTTATTTAACCTGTTATTTATCTTCCTTTCGCTATACGAAACGTATTGTAATTATTTTTACCACCATTATTATTATTATTTTTTTTTTTTTTTTTTTTAATACCAAGCTCAATTTCCAATTGCACTTATATTTTCTAAGCTTACAAATTCATTTTTAAATATATATACCATTATATTTGTCTGAAATTATATTAGCTAGACTTTTGTACCATATCGCAGCTTATGCGTATTTTTAAACAATATGTCCCAAAATAAAGATTATTTTTTATTACATTATTAGGTTCAGACTAATCGTGTGTAGCTGTTTTATTTTTGTTGTAAAATTAAACTTTTAAATAACAGATTTTAATGTTTCATTTTACTAATTTAAATGTATAGTTTATAAACCAAAGAAAAAATTTATACCACAAATAAAATTGTATTATACAACGAAACTCATTTTAGTTTTCCCCACGTCTTCATAGACTTTATTAAAATTGTACATGATATATGTACGTACATATATTTATTCTGTATTAATTAGGTTTTTGTTTTATATAGATTCACTACGGACTATGTAAGCGTTATATTAAAATTAAGAGTTAGGTAAAAATGTTTTCTGGAGGCTCTAGCCGGTCCATTAGGAGCTAATGGCCTCCTCGAGAATAGCGCTGCATCTCGGAATTTTATTAGCCAGCTCGGCTAAGCCGGAATAGTCTACCTTCAGCCTCTCTCTTCTCTCAACTAAATGAAATTCTTTAAACTTTATCTCCAATATTACGAATTCAAAGTTTTGTTAAATTTTAAATTCAACTTAAATCAGAAAACTTATTTTCCTTTGTTTGAGAATTTTGAGCGAAAAAACATTACTGTCGTCAACCCGTGTTTAATCTTAATAATCAATATAATACAATAAATTTAAAAAAAAAATAAAACAGTACCACAACAAAATTTAAGATTTATCTTAAATTGAGCTTATGAATATTTTTTTCATCGTTTCCCAGCGCTAATGAAAGGAGTGCTTCGTTGCTGACGGTATGCTGTTTATTTTTTAGCTTCAGGCTTCATGTATGTTATGTAGGGATCTAAAGTTTCTAGCTGTTTATAAAACGAATCCCTGTTCGTGGCTGTACGGAAACATTTCCTAGTAAAGTGTATGCATATCGTAATACTTGTGATATTACTTCATAACTAATTCATAGCTAACTTAAGTTATTTAGGCAGTTGAAGAAGGATCTCGGAAAAATATGCTTGATGTATTTCTGGTGTCTCTGAAACCGTAACCCTGCTTTACAAAATCAACTTTTATCCGTAATTCAGTATTATACCGTTTTTGTATTCGTGCATTTGTGGCTTTTTTTTATTGGGATAGTAGCTTTGATAGTTCTCCAATCCTGAAATTCCAGGATATAGCCTAGGTAAAGAATAGATTCCATAAATTTAATTCTAGCATAGTGGAAAAATTCCGAGCGTAACTGCTTCTTCCCTTCTTAACTGCTTGCGAGGTTTTTCACACTGTCATATGCATTTATGATTAGAAATTTAAATATAACCAAACAAAATAAATAAAATTATTTATGCAGGATACTAATACAAATCAAAAACAAAATTTCGATGCTTTGAATGTCAAGGCTTTTTTTTTTTATTGGGATAGTAGTTTTGATAGTTCTCCAACGCTGAAATTCCAGGATATAGCCTAGGTAAAGAATAGATTCCATAAATTTAATTCTAGCATAGTGGAAAAATTCCGAGCGTAACTGCTTCTTCCCTTCTTAACTGCTTGCGAGGTTTTTCACACTGTCATATGCATTTATGATTAGAAATTTAAATATAACCAAACAAAATAAATAAAATTATTTATGCAGGATACTAATACAAATCAAAAACAAAATTTCGATGCTTTGAATGTCAAGGTTTTTTTTTTTTTTATTGGGATAGTAGTTTTGATAGTTCTCCAACGCTGGAATTCCAGGATATAGCCTAGGTAAAGAATAAATTCCATAAATTTAATTCTAGCATAGTAGAAAAATTCCCAACTTAACTGCTTCTTCTTTGTGAATCTTAGGCTCATGTCTTGGTTTGTAAACTTATTCCTATCAATTTAAAACAATTTTAATTTTAGTTTGGTAAAAAGGAAAAACGCATATTAATTGAACCACTCATTGAAGTTAGAAAAGCATCCAATACCAAAGTATACTTCCTGAATACAAAAAGTAAAGTTAATAATGATCCGTCCCTAGAAAATACATTACATACATCGGAATATTTTGTTATATTAGTCTCTATAATGAGAATATCCATGTTCATACTATTTGAGAAGAAAGCAGACTGATAACTTTTTAAACGCTGATAAATAAACATAAACATAAACAAGAGACCACGAACGTACTAATCTTAACTTTTTAAACAATCCATGTTTTTATGTACAGTTGTCAATAAAATTTAAAGGAATATTAAGTAGTAGTATAAGATTTATGAAAATAGAAATATTTTACCGGAGCTCATAAGAGCTTTTTTTTGTAGAACCATAAAAACTCTCGCTACTTTTTCCCTCTCGCTCTGTTATATTTTTTTGATAATATATTTCATACATTGGACAAATCTACTATTTTTTATAACGGGTCTAATATTTCAAAAAAGTGTCCTTTTAAGGCAACAATGGCGGAAGTCCGCCATCTTAAAACGGTTAAATATTTTATAACAGTATCCTGGAGGACAACAGTGGTGGAAGTTATCCTTCGGATAACTTAAAAAACCGTTAAAAACATATTATCCTTAAGGACGAAAAAGCTAATTCTAATTTTGGATGGAGAGAGTGGCCAAGGATGTCCTTCGGCCTCAAAAAATCGTCAGATCCTGGCAGATCTGTAAAACAGTGTGTTGGCAATAACCCTCTCTTCAGGGACATAGCCCCGCCTCCCAGGCCTGGGAGGTGGCAAGGCACAATCCCCTTAGCGGACGTACTCGCCGAGGGAAGGGGTTCAGACCTTACGAACTGACCAGATGACCACTATAGCCGGTAGAGTGTTTCCTCCACACTCGACACGTAGAGGAAGTGCCTTCAGTGGACCAAGGACCTCCAGAGATGGCAGAGTAGAAGTTCGTCTTAAAATGCCAAAAGGCAAGAAAAGATCATAATTTCCATTATCATAATTCATTGTATGAATAAAATAATAAATAAAATCGGAGGCTTAAAAAAAAAAAAAATACTATTTTTCCAGTATTTTTTAGTGTTTAAACTGTCAAGTTTATAGGTCTATCTACAAAAATAAATCCACAGTGACCCGAATTGTTGCTCAATAGAAATAGGCCACTTTGAGTTGGAGTAATATTGTCCAATTTAGAAGGCCTCAGAGTAGCAAATAAAAATGAAATTAAAAAAAAAACAAAACTGGAAATGTCTGTACTAACTAATAATGAATACAATTGCCCATCAAAAACTACAAAAATCATAAAGTCATTTTTAGAGCTTTTTCCTCGTTTGCCCCCCCCCCCCTCCACTGTGAGCCGCTGTTTCAGTTGTGAAGTTTTTGTAGGCAGTTAGGATGCGATGCGGTGTGGTGTACCTTAAGCTTCTGCTCATGACAAGATATTTTATTACCTATTGATTCTTTAAACTTATGTTATTCAAAATATTTTTCCCTTGCGATATTATTAACGATTCTCCGATTCAACGTTTAACCTTTGTTCTAAACTGTTTTAGGTATGTACGCAGCTAAAAATTAAGCAGGCATTAGCGTAGCACTGTACTTCAGGTGAGAGGTTTTAAATTTTTAAGTTATTCTTTTACAAAACAAAAAAAAAATTACAAATTTTATATTCTAAAAACATTTATATATCGAAACTTAAAAAAAAAAAAATGTTATACCTTGTTCTTCAATAACTAATTAATTTGATCAATCAATAAATTTTACTTATTACGTGTACTACATTTTTTTTGTATTACTTATTTTATATTACAGTAAAATAATATTCTGCAGAAATTTCCAAAAAAAATAAATATTATTCCATTGGGAACTGTAAAGTTGTAAACATTTATATTGCTTCTTTATACAATTTTATTATTACAATAAAAACCCTTGACGATTTTTTTAGCCTATGGCGGGTGTCATAATTTTTTTTCTGATTCACCTACTCTGGGTTAGAAACAATATGTGCAATATATACAATTAAATATATATTATATACAAAAACAAATAAAATCCCTTCCAACAGTTACTGCTATAAAGAAAATATTGAAAAAAAACTATATACAATATTTTTTTTTCCAAGCTCCTATTTGATAGTATCCTTCTATTTATTTTAGAAATGGCATGCAACTAGGATGTTTGGCCTTTTTCTGTACCTCGTATGTACACTGTAAGGCCTGCAGAAAGTTTTTGTTTTCATGGGGGGTTTGATGTTTTTATTTACAATAGTTTTATTATTTTTTTTCTGTCTTCCGACTATATTTCATTTTATTTTATGCAGGGAAAAGGAAGGGAATGGGTGATCTTTCCTTGCCTTTTGGCAATATATACAATAGCATTATATTGAAATATATAACTTTGTTAAGCAAATTTGTTTTCATCGGTTTCTAACTAAAAGTCGGTCCCTCACTGAGGTAAATAAACGTAAATTATTTATTCAGTACTTTGGATTCACAACTTTTGGAAGGATGTACTGTTATGCTAAACCAATTTTAGTGAAAGTAAGTAATTCGACCGAAATCACGGTCAACCGCCAGGTTTTTTTCCCCTAATTAAATTTATCAACTTTATAGAGGCTGGGGGTGGCCCAGAAGATTCCTCCGACCTCGAAATCGATATGTAGTTGAGATAATAGAATATAAATTTTCTACCTTCAGCCGAATTTGAACTTGGGCCCATGAGCTTGGAATTCTACTGCCTTATTACGCAAGCTACCGTACCTTCCAAATACGTGAGCTAATTAAAATAAAAGACATTTTCACATAATCATGTCATCAAGATGTATTTTGCCACTTGCATAGAATGCTGTGTATTAGAAGAATTATGTTGCTACTAACATCCCTCATCGCGGCTTCAAATAAAAGCATAACTAGACATCCAATTTTTAATTTTAATTTTTAACATAATCCAGATGGACATAGACTATTAAGAAACTCTTGTGAATAATGGACTGTATTACAAATGCTCACAGCTAAAGGCCCATCAATCACATTTTTATTCACGATATCAACAAGCAAAACATCGACATAATGATTTAGCGATTAGGCAGAAATAAATTAGATAAATTCAACTAGTTGGATTTTAATTTCTAACCTTCTGTCACTTAACACTGTACATTTAAATTATTATTATTATTGTATTTTTTACTAATATAAATTTTCCTAGAACTATGAAGATTTAGTTTCAATTTGGTTCAGATAGGTTTATAGTTTTAATAAGACTATGTCGTAGAATGACTCTAGCCGTATATCGTCCGTTTTTTTAAACTTCACTGAAATCCAAACGCCACACCACAGATGAATATCTTTTATGATAACAATTTAATAGAATTAAGCAAATTTCATTATAAATTTCTAGCTCTATATAACACCGTATCTTTGTAACCTCAGTTGAATGGCGCTCACCACCTATCGGTGAATTTTTAAACTTCACATATTGATCGCTTTTTTAACAGAAATGTAATGGAAAATCTTTAAATTTTATTATTGCTAAATATTCTTGAACTACAAAGGTAATTTAGTTAAAATTTGGTTCAGATTGGTTTTGTAGTTTTGGAGGTTAGTGATCACTAACGAAAAATGGCTTGTCCTTTTATATAATAGTATAGATATTGATATAGATAACACATTAATTTGAAGTCTAATTTTATTTCTAAACGTTAAATTGTGACAAATAACTTAATGCTGCTAAATAATGAAAAGGAACATGGAAATACTTAAAAATATATAAATATATAGAAGGAAGATGTAAAATATTTATACCGGTAGCCGCATTATGACGCACACATTGCAGTACTCCATTAAGCCTCAAGATTGAATTTTTTATATCATTCTCCTGAGCTGACCCGTCCCCTTCCCATCTTCTTCAGGAAATTGCTTGATCGTCGTAGTTTCCTGTCCATCTGTCTACTTCATCCACTTCGGTTGTCGGACTCTATATATTTTTGTAGCAGGCTCATTCTGCGGTTTAATAATATATTTCATATGGTTATTATCCGAAAAAAAAAAAAAATTATATACTTATTCGGTTTTAAGTTGTAAAGATTCTTGATCATTAGTTAAATAAATTGAATAAAATACATACTAATGTTTTACCAATTAATATATATTAAAATTCAAACTATCAGTGTTAAATCATATTATGTAAAACATGTTGTCTTTTGTTTTTTTAATTTTTTTGTTTATAACTCCTAAAATGATAGATATATACAACTAGCCAGAATGATTTTTGAATTTTCAAATATATTTTAATTTAAACAGGCGATAAAGGGATGTATAGAAAATGATAAATATTGAGCAATATATATATTTTGTTTGTTTTTTTCATATTCATTTATCGAAATTTACAATTTTACAAAATATATACATCAAGTAAATGTGTTGATAACGATCACAATAACATGTCAAAACTTGAAAATAACTACTCATCAGTAGCACTTCAATAAAAATTCTACTATATAAAGTCTCTAGGTAGTCTCTAGTATCTTCTCTTCAGGGGTCTCGGAGGAATATCGGGAATGGAGTGGAAAGCAAGTTGAGAAACTTGTGGATATGAGTGGTTATGGAGCTTACTATAAAGAATATTTTATATATGGTAGTTTTTATATGGTTTGGGTTACATCATCAACATATGGAACATTAGGATCTTTATGGATAAGTTTATTGGTGACAATGTAAGGAGCATTGAGAATTTTTCTAAGGAATTTGGTTTATAAGGATTGGATACAAGATGAATTGGATGGTTTAGTTAAGCCCCGATCTTATATTATATAAAAAATAACCCCGAAATAAAAAAAAACTTAAACATGTAAACTTTGTCATTTAAAATTGTGATAAACATTTTTCCTGTATCCTAAGCCCCATCCTCTACACGGTGTATACAGCTTACATTCCAACTCATCCTACCACTGTCATCACCACTTACGCTGATGACACATGTGTGTTATCAGTAAACAATGATCCCTTCATTGCCTCACAAACACTCCTATCCCATATACTAAACCTTGAAGAATGGTGTCAAAAATGGAGAATCAAAATAAATCCAAAAAAATCTCTCCAGATAACCTTTACCCTTCGTTCTACAGTATTGTTTAATGATATTCCACTAATCCCTGTTGAACAGATCCGCTACCTAGGACTCCACTTGGACAAACGTCTAACTTGGAATCCACATAAAAGACTTTTTTTTTTTTCTCATTTTACTGAAATTTACAACTGTACAATATATACATCTAGTAAATAGGTTGATTATGATTACAACATGCCTAAACTTGAAAAGGACTACTCATCAGTAGCACTTCAATATAAATCTACACTAGAAGGTCTCTAGGCCATCTTCTTTTCAGACGCCTCGGAGGATTATCGGGAATGGATTGGGAAGCAAGTTGAGAGACTAGTGGATTTGAGTGCTTATGAAGCTTACTATGGAAGGAAAGGTATCTGGCCTGAGCTAAATCAGCAACAAATGGGACATTAAGATCTTTATGGATAAGTTTATTGGTGACAAAGTAGGGAGCATTAAGGATTTTTCAAAGGATTTTGGATTGTAAGGATTGGATACAGGAAGAATTAGAAGGTTTAGTTGAGCCCCAAAGCTCAATTCCATATGTCCAAATAGGTCTGATAACTGTCATGTAAATGAGTCTTTTGTAGTAAATCGGAAGGTTTGAACGTTTGTCTTATAAATGTTGAAGTAATCTGTAACTACGGGCAGTTTCTTGTCTTTTTAGTCTTGTATGTGGATTCCAAGTCAGACGTTTGTCCAAGTGGAGTCCTAGATAGCGGATCTGTTCAACAGGGATCAGTGGGATATTATGAAAGGATACGGTTGGACAGGAAGTCGTAGGTTTACGGCGAAGGGTAAAGGTTATTTGATGTGATTTGCTTGGATTTATTTTAATTCTCCAATTTTGACACCATTCTTGAAGGTTGATGAGAGGAAATTGGAGTGTTTGTGAAGCATTGAAGGGATCATTATTTACTGATAACACACATGTGGCATCTTATACACAATTCTAAAATGTTTATTATTATTATTATTATTTTTATGAATATGCTATTATAATTAATCGATTTTAAATATTTATATTGTAATATTAGTTAGAGCTTAGATAAGGAATTCGCCGTGTGTGAGAGGCTGAGCCTAGAGGAGCGAGATAACCCCAACCACAGGCCCCGCTTCTCATTAACATTTTAAATACAAATTAGGCAAGCTACTGTATTCATACGATTAGGCCTAACTTCAAAGGCCTCTGTTTTTGATGATTCTTTAGATATTACAGCTAACAGAATAGTATTTAATTTTAAGGACGAATTTTTTCTATATTCTTTTTATAAATTAGGTGAGAGTGTGTGTGTGTGTGTGTGTGAGTGTGTGTGTGTGTGTGTGTGAGAGAGAGAGAGAGAGAGAGAGAGAGAGAGAGAGAGAGAGAGAGAGAGAGAGAGAGAGAGAGAGAGAGAGAGAGAGAGAGAGAGAGAGAGAGAGAGCGCTACAATTTAATAATTTACAATATTTTAAAAGAAATCAGAGAATCCATTTACTTAGAAATAGGTAACTATAATTACATTATAGTTATCTATGAAGAAAAAAAAAAAACAATCAAAAATACACTCATCAAATACCTCTCCTAATTTAAGTTAGTTCGGACGTCACTTTGATTTGTTGGTTATTATATTACGAGTACATTTATTAAGTGTTATACTTTTATATAACAATATTTGTATGTTAATTACCATCCTGAAGAGTCCCATCGCGCTCGAAACAGAAAAAGTCTTGGATTCGAATCCCATGTGAGCATGTTATAATCTTTTTACGTGGAGGACCCATAAATTATTCTTGACCATCCCATGGTGATTCCATGGCCAGAATAGTATGGCAATCTTTAGGATAACCCGTCCTTTCTGCCATAGTTATAAATAATATGAAAGACAGATGGTGTAGTTACTGTCTATTTAAATTTTTTTTTAAATTTCATCACACACTATATTTTTCTATAGATTTATTTCTTGATTATGAGATGCTATTTCCTACAAACTATTAAAATAAGAATAGGAAATATAAGGACGTTAAGCCCCAATAAACATTCCTAAAAGCCCCTATAAACAGTCAAACCCATCTAGACAAAAAAAAAAAAAAAAAAAAAAAAAAAAAAAAAAAAAAAAAAAAAGGTTGTGAAAGGAGGTGATTTCACCAGAATTCAAACTCAACTTTTTTCCCCAATTAAGGGTACCCACTTTTTAAGAGGCTGGGTGTGCCCCAGGAGGGTCTCCCGACCTCGAATTCGATCCACGGCTCAAATGACAGAATATTAATTTTCTGCCTTCAGTCGGACTCGAACTCGAACCCGGGAGCTTTGTAGTCAAGCGCCTTACCCACTGAGCTACCACGCCTCCCTCTGATCGAATTGGGAATCGATATTCGGAATTGGTAAATCCCTAATAATTAATAAGAAGACTTTATCATCAATTTATATTAGCTTTCCTGTCTTTTGCTACCAACTTCCAGCCAAACACTCCAAAAAGAGTCCCCCAGCGTCAAACTCAACTCTATCTTCCTATCAGCATAGCACTTCCCTTTCTTTTTGTGGAGTGTATCCACTCCTTGAGAATGCTTCAAGGATAACCCTCCTTCATTAAGAGCCATCAGTTAGCGCTGATCGAACCAGAGTTTACTATAACACGACTTTCGTTTCCTTCCTTAGACAGGAATCTACTTCTAAAGCGCCAGCGAACACCCTCGAAGCATCGTTTAGCTTTTGTATTATGTTTCCTATTGTATTAGAGAGACTTTTTTCAAAGTTTTCTGGGCCTCAAAAGAAAGGTAAAACTGTTTCATTTTCAAACAAATTAGAACCAATCTCTCTCCTTTATAAAAAGTCCTGAACTTACAAAATAATATAGTAAAGGGTTTACTCAATACCCTATAAAATATAAAATCCATTTTAAAACATATATATTTTTCATATGATAGATAGGAAGTGAAAGTACATACATTTTATTTTATACGACTGTACTTTTTTTTTTTTTTACACCTCGACAGGACATTAAGGTGTTGTGAAATCGCAGAGGTGTACTTTATGACACTATTAACGCAAACTTTTTCATCCTTATCTCCGAGGTCCTTATGATTAGGCGGGAGGGGTGAACCAGTTAGGATTTATATCTACAATATATTTTGCAATTCGAGGTAGACGGTGCAGGCTATCTCCCGCGATAATGGGCCGAATACATCTCCCATTGTTTATCCTAATGCGGCCCAAACCGTTGACGGGGCTTCATATTTTAGCCTCAGTAGCTATATCTCCTCCACTGTCAGGTGTTTCTTTCGCCTCGTTATAAAAATATCAACATTTATCCTCGCCTAGCATGGGCCGTGCCGCTCGCTCGATATTCCTATCTCCAGCTCTGGATTATTCATGCGGGTAGGGGGGAGGGGGTAGTTTGTATTGGAAATCTGATTTGTCCGAAATATCTCACCCAGGCATACGCTTCGACCAACTTTGGGTATTGTAAATCGAAAGCCGTTCTCTTTTTGACATGATATATTGGCCTTGGATATCAATCTACTATCCAAAGACAACTTTTTTCTCTTCTTTATCATTCGTTAGAGTTTAATATTGATGGTATTATTTATGAAATACATAGTTGAAAATAAATTAAATTCTATTTGTTTCATAAATAAATACTTTTATATCGAAGCACAAAAACAAATATCTTCTTAAATATTAACTAGCATCCTACCTCGGTTTCGCCTGCTCTACTTAGATAATTTTAAGTAATAATTGAAGTTTCATTTATTTATTGATTTAAGTATATTGCATTGTAGAAAGCAAGCAAAAAGGAAAACATACCATATATTCATTTGACATCTGGATAAACAACATTACGAATTTTGCTCCCCTGATATTATGAAAATGGTTTGACTGTTAGGTTTTCCAGTTCTGTGAGAGAAGCAATATGTTCAAAGATTCACTACATTTTTAGTAAATCTGGCTTTTGAAAAATACTTTGATCGTTGAATTAAATTAATGGATCAAAAGGAATCATGATGATTCTAAGAGCAAATGTGATTTCTTCAGCCACTAGTCCAGTGAGATTAAAGCCTCAAAGATATGTCCAAGCATTGTGGCAATTATAACCTGTTGCCATTGCACAGATCAGGTGGTTGAAGCCCACCTAAAAATATACTGAATATAGAATATTTACTATATTACTATACACCACATGTGTTGCCGTATATTTATCTCTTACTAATAACAGTTAAATTTAAATTAATAAGTCAATTTTATTATGTAATTAAAGCTCTATACATTTAACACCGTACCTTTGTAACCTCTAATGTAGAATGACACACACCACCTATCGGTCAATGTTCGAACTTCACTGTTTCCCAAATACTATCGCTTTTTACATAGCAAACTAATTATAAATATTTAGATTTTATTAGTGCTAAAACTTTCGCGAACTATAGTTAATGTTAACTTTTGGTACTGATTGCTTCAGTAGTCTTCGTGGTTAATGATCTCAAACAAAAAATAACTCTTACTTTTAAATAATAGTGTAAACTTAATTTGGCATTGTACTGCTTTAAGAATATATTTAGCATTATTCTACATGTTTCCGAAAACATTGTTCCTCATCTTCAGGATTAACTTCTAAACTATGGAACAGTTAAGAATTGCTTTAGAAGGTTCGTTTGATGCAACATCTTCCAAATATGTTTGGTGGCTCCAAATCATGGCTTTATGTTTTTTTAATTGCAATTATATTAAATAAGGTACCGTTGATAATAATTTATTTTGGCATTCAGTTACTTAAAGAATATATTTAAGATTACAAGTTGCGGGAAAAATCATGTTTCATCTTCAGAAACAACTTCTAAAACAATTTAATTAACAAGTACATAAACATAGGCAGAGACCTCGGTTTTAGTTTAGTTGAAAACATATTTTTGAATTCAACATTTATATTTTCTCATGTTTTAATGAGATATGCTTACAGATTTAAAATTTTTTTTTTTTTTTAGAATCTTATAGGTAGCACCTCAGGATTATAATAATATACCAGCGATTTTTATATTTTCTATCGATTTAGACAAATAAAAATCATTGGTTGTCAATGTTTTAATATTAACTAAAATTGTAATCGGTATACACAGAACATTCGTGAGGAATGCAATCATGTGCAAGGCGAAACCACAACTTGAAACACGCAATAGCTCCAAGCATTACGATATATAACCTCTAGGGTAGCATGGAAATACCCTTTTACACCTCTTTGTATCTGAAGCAAGTATAAAAAATATTTGTTTCAGGAAGGGCCTGCATGGTTTATTATAAAGAATTTATAAGGAAAAGAATGTAAAATATCAAAGGTAAATTTAAAATGTTAATGATTCCTAGCTTTGAAAATATATATACATATAAAAATATATATATATAACAGCTAATGAAGGTTCTGTTTAGGAAAAATATATTAAAACTTCTTAACATCAAAGAAAATAAACAACAATCTAGAATTATAGTTATATATTCTGTTTTGTTAAAATGAGGGTTAAACTCATATTAATCGATTTTTTTCGGTATAATTAATCTAAAAAATATCTCATAGCGAAATATACAGGATCTGTATAAATGTTATTGCAATTTTGTTTATGATTTTATGGATTCGGGAAATTTAAAAAAAAATTGAAGGGACTACACACATACATAAAACTTGTATTTAAATGTTATTTACCTTTACAATACTTTATTAATAAGGAGGAGAATAGTTCTGAATACATTTGTTTTATTCTGTTTTAGAGTGTAGGACATCTTCGTCATCAAAGATCGCTTTAATTAATTTAAATTAAAAAATAAATACTTAGCAACAATTTGCGTTTTGAAAGAAATTTTATCACCAAGTCGATGGTCTTCCACTATCTTGTAATATCGTATATATTCATTGCTATTACTAGCTAGTTCACTGTTCTGTAGTATTGACCTTCAAAGAGATCAAGAATCGTAAATCTACTATAATAAATTATAGTTTTAATTATGAGTACAATCATGTGATTAATTAATTGTTATAGATTACATAATTAGGAGATGAGTAATTGTAATTAGAAAAAAAATATTTTTTATGTATTTTTACACAATCGTAAATGTTTTTGTTGAGAATTATCATTTGTCCAACGCTTGGAAATGTAGCTAAACAAGGAAAAGTTCCCCATATAAAATATGTACGTATTATCAAATAAAGTGTTTATATCAGGAGATATGCTTGCTTTTTTTTTCTAAATTAATTAATATAAATGCGGAATTGAAATAAAAATAGTTTTATGGATCTTGGTAACAAACACCTGTCGTCGAAAATATCGGTAAGGTATGTAATTTATTAATAACTACCTATACTATTAAGTCAAACTACATGGTTCACGCTTCTCTGTCTAATAATGTGAAAGCGTCAACTTCATTAAATAATTTTATTATCTATATATTTTAGAACTGCTTTGAAAAGTTTATATCAAAATAATTATTCTCTTCGTTTCATAAAATTACATTTTTTGCAAAATCGGCGAAATAGAGTTTTCTGATGACGATTAATGTAATTTACGTAGCTTGGTGGTAATTAAAATAAATTTTGATGGCTGAATGATGGACACATCAATAATCAGTATTTCTCACACAAGCAAACACCTAAAACTTAAACCAAGATGATGATGGGAGAATCTTTAACTAGTAGATTTCATTCTGTAAACAGTAATTAGTAGTGGTAGGTGGAATTGAACATCCGTTAAGCCTAGTTATTATTAACAAAATTTAAAATATGTTTAGATCATTTACCTAATTTAACTATAAGTGTAAATTCAGATGCTTCAATTTTCTGTATTAAATATTTTTTTACGAAGCGATAAGATTACGATGAACATCATCACGTTGACCGGGTATGGCACGCAGGACTGCTTTACAAACTTCGCCAATTCCTTCCTTTTATATATTCCCTCATCCTTCGTTTCAATCTTTCTGATAGGGTATTTATAGTTACTCTCAATACTACATACTCATCCTACTTTTCTCAGTTTTCTGGTATTCCTCAAGGTAGTATCCTGGGTCCTATTCTTTATACCGTATTTACAGCTGACATCCCAGGCACTATGGTATAGGATTATGGGGTTCAATCATACTTTATAATTCTCCCCGCATCCAATCACTCCAATCCAAAATCCTTCGAAAATCCCGTGTTGCCTCTTAAATTGTTACAAATGAACTAATCCACAATGAATTTAATATCCCATATGTCGGTGATATGGCTAGAACTAGATACCTTACCATTCACAATAAACTAAATACTTACTCAAATCCACTTGTTTCTCAACTTGCTTCCTATTCCTATCCTGGCCTCTGGGTCTTCTTATATTGTAGATATTTCATCGGAGTGCTACCTATTGGAGTTTTACTACCCAATATTTACTATATATTTTTGCAATACTGTAATCAATTTCTAATATTAAATAAATAAATAAATAAATATAGATATATATTTACAAAGCGATAAGGATAAAAGGAACATAAAATATTGGCTCTTTTGTTGTTATAAGTAACCGTTATTCAACATATTCATTTAAAGAAATAACAATTGAGAAAATGTAGTGTAGGAGTAGCTTTTCTTTGAAAGCTCCTTTTGTCAAGTACCAACAAACGAAACGACTACAACTGAGAGAGACTGTATAAATTTATCTCTTGAATGACAATCGAGTTTTATGAAGACATGTTTCCCCATAGCTTATTGTACTGAGTTGTACGGAGATTTGTGAAGGTTAATGTATAAAAAAACATAAACTAACCATATTTTTATTTAACTATACCAGTTATTAAACAAAAATACTCCAAAGCTAAAAATGTCTAGGACTTGAATCAATTGTTTTAGAAAGTTGAGAGAAACACAGAGGACCTATTACTGACATTCCCTATAAATCAAATGTTATTATTCCAAGATTTAAGGTTCATTTAAACTGAATCTATAAAAAAATAAACCAATAAGAGGTTTTATTTTCCAGCTATTGCATTACAACTTGAGAATTAGATATTCGTTATATTTATATACTACATAAAAATGATTGAAAATGCAATAAGTGAAAAACTATGGTTATTGTATCATTTACAAGAATGAAGCGGATCAAACGATCTTAAAACTAAAAAAACAAAAGCGAATTGCTATAAAAAAACAAATAAAAATTCCTTTTAAGTGAGGTAGCTTCATGGTTATGATGAAGGAAGGAAGGTCTGTCTACTCCACATAAGCCCTTTTCTTCGATTGCCTTGAATTTCCTCTACAGTTGTCTAATCTTTTCCCTCGAAGATGGAATCAAAGAGAAATCTGTCACGAGATGTCGGGATATCGCGTGTTCCTTGGCGTTTTGACAGAATGATGGAAACATGCTTTCAAATAATGAAATCCTCTTGTCCACGTGTTAATAATTTGAATATTATTCCTTTCATTTTGCTATCTAACTGATTTATAGAATTTATATAATAAATACATGATACATGGTTATATTTTATAATTTATTTATTACACTATTTATAATCTTAATTATGATTTGTTACTTTTTTAGAAAGTACTTGAGGAACAACGAATATTTAAATAAATTTTCTTCGTTTAGGAAAAACAAGAATTAAGAGGAATTTTTTAGTTTCCTTCTTTTAGGAAATTAACTCAGACCCTTTGGAAATGTTTTAATAGAAACCTTTTTCCAATACAAATTATTGCCATCGTTTTTATTTTAAGTTAATATCTAAATTTAATTTAAATTTTTCAAATAAAATATTGGTAATTGGAAAGGATTTCATACAAATCTTAAATTAAATTAAGATAGCCCTTATTCTTTCCTGTTATTTTCCCAGTAAGCCCCCTCTCTTATGCTTTTATTTGGCCATTACTTATTGATCGAAAATTTTTAATTCTAGTCGAAATCTTCTGTGCTTGTTGAGTATGTGAATATGACTTCTCTCAGTTTGTAAAAATAAAAAGACTTTGCTTCTTAACACCAAGATGAAATAATTATTTATACGTAGTTTGCTTTATCTGCAGCTACCACTTTCTACCTTTTAGGTAATTGACGGTTTTGTTACTTTAAGTAAAGGTCTTTTTAGGCTATCCAAATATCAAACACAATCTTAATACTTCCTAAGTAAATTATATACGTGAATAATGATATTCTTTTATTTTGAAATGATTCCTGTCTACACATAAGCTCTTAGTTTCATTCCTTTTATTCCCTTACGTTGACTACGGTTGGTTGGTTTACAGTCGCCTCTCGACAGTTCTAGAGGAAAGATTGAAGTGAATCATGATCAGCTTTGCAGGTTTGTCTTCGATATCCCGAGGCGCACCCGTGTTTCTCACCTCGAATTAAACTGGCTTTATCCCACATCCTTTATTCTATTCTGTTTTATTCTCATTTGCATCCCCGTGAGATCTGACTGCATCGACCAGAATAAATGGTCATTGGAAGAAGCGATATTTGATGAATACATCGGGTGGGTTAGCACTTTCCAGTCCTATCCATTTAAATATGTTTTTATATTTGAAATATGCGGTCTGTTGTTCTCATATTGAAATGTTAATTTTCAGGGTCTATTTACTAATTTTGGTCGTTTTTGTATGTCGTTATCTTCATAGCATTAGTTGTCGTCTGTAAAGATCGACTCTGATTGTAAAATTAAATTTTGGTTTTAACAATTCATAATAAATTTTATGATTCTATATCACACACAACCATTTGTTGATTAATGACATTCCTTCTAGAATTAAAATAAACATTAAATCAGGTAAGCAAACTAATGAAATTAATATAGTATAACAGAACCTCGCTAATCCGCCTAGCGGATTACTCTCCGGGTTATCCGACTCTTCCAGGAAGTGCCGTGAGATGTACAATATTTTTTGTGGTATCACTAATAATATAGTAAGATTGAATATCTTGCTTGGTGTGCAAGTGGTCAGTAGTTTTTTTTATTTTTTTTACTTTAAACATAAATTACTCTAAATTGCGTTTTGTTACATAATCCCTTATTCTACCAACCAAGGATCCACCATGGATCAAAGGAAATTAAATGAAATTTTTCGCTGCGTATCAGACACATACGCGCGCCTAACAGAAGATTTAAAAAAATAAATAAATAAATAAAAAAATAGGTGCTTAAGAAGGAGATCCTTCCTCTCTTACGTTAATATAAAAAGGTAAATTAAATTGACGAATGAAAATTTTTATATTTTCAGCTTTAAAAAATTAAGTTAAGATAACAGGTTTTAATTCAATATTCAAAAAAGACCACAAACTAACTCTCATATCGAATGTTGGATTTAATTTTTTTTTTCTGCGTTTGCCCCTCTGTTCTTTGGCCTTTATACCTACTTGATTGATTTATGCTAATTATTATCTTAAAAAAATAAATGAAGTAATCAGACAGATTGAATGCGATGTTTGTTTCAATTGTTCAACCAATTAGAGCCAGTTAATTACCTTTGTTAACATG
Organism: Euschistus heros; assembly: GCA_003667255.2. NCBI lineage: Eukaryota > Metazoa > Arthropoda > Insecta > Hemiptera > Pentatomidae > Euschistus > Euschistus heros. The sequence goes on along the minus strand of RCWM02000331.1, from coordinate 569,957 downwards.
TAGAGTAGATACCTTTGTGCAAATAAATAGAAACGCCAATAATAATTATATCCATGTGGTGCAATGCTTTTATGATATGTTATTTGATTCATGAGCACTCTCTTTAACTGTCAATTAGAGCGATAATGGCCATATTATTACCTTTGCTGATAACAAGTGCAATAAACAACACCTGGCGATGACAGCAGCAAGAATTGATATGAATTTATTGACTTTAATATCCCTCGTTGCTTTGTCTATTCCTATATTCCCTTCAATATAAATATATCTCTGATATTCTTTATTTGTATTAGAAACAAGAGGGAAATATAAATTTAAAAATATAGAAACAATTTAACAAAAAATCATTTTTATTTTTAGAAAAAAAAATTTATTAAATAGTCTTCAAATTATTTACGATATAATCAGTAGCCCTTAGCTGCCATATTTAAAGTTCATAAATAATATCAAAATTATACTCACAATTAGAAACTACTTTTTTTTTTTTTTTTTTTTTTTTGGTTATCTACAATCTCAAATTTTTTACAGTGTAACAACTATTTTAGATTTTACAGTTTAGATTTTTTTATTGTACAGTTTTACAACATTGAGTTCTATATGACGCTAGAAAATACATTAAACGAAATGAAATTTGAAAAATAGAAAAGTTTAACCTCAATTGTGTACCATTTTTTTGTATTCAAAATTAGGCGTAAGCAAATTATAATATGAGAATATTATCCTTTTTTTCTTTAATTCTTTAAGCATTGTGCATACCAATTGCAGTCTTCCAAACCGTTTTCGCTGTAACTCAACTAGAAAAAAATATGTATACAAATGAGGCTCAGCATAAAACATTACTTTAGGTTAGGCTAGGTCCATTACCCTACTGTTTAAATTAAAATTCGTTAAAATTATATTTGCTAGAAATTGTAATAAACTTTGTTTACTATTAAACCAACAAATAATTGAAAATTAAAAATAACATTTATTTACTCACCAGGAATCATTAGTTTTCAAACAATAGCAAAACTTTACTAGCCAAATAGTTCACAATCTTTTTTTTACAAAACATTCGATTATTCTTCCATTATCCTGCAATTCTACGTATTATGTTTGCTGTGACTTCAGAGGAATTCAGATTTACAAACCATCCTAGTCAACTTTAACAATCTAAGAGCTAATATAGTGCTATACTGCACTCCACTTGACTCCATATTTTAAAAATATAAATTTATAAAAATGTATATTTATAAATATTTATAAATTGCAGTAAAAATTTATATATAAGGCAGCAAACAGCCAAAAGGTAATCAAGTAAATAGCGAACAAAATTTCTGGTTTCTAATGTGACCTACAAGGACATTATTAGTTTTTATTTTAGTTTTAGATGTGAGAAACAAAATAAGACAGGTGTATCCCAAGACCTACAAATTATCTTCCTTACCCTCCCCCCCCCCACCTCAAGGTAACCAAGAAAGTCGAGATGGCCTTACAGTGTATCTACCAAATACAGAAAAAGGCAACTTATGTTTTTATGATTTATCTGTTATCATCCCAAGAAAATGTACTCCTAATTAGGGGCTCGGAAAAACGAAATATACATATAAATAACTTAAACATTTAATAAATATAAATAAATATTATTGTAAAATGTAATGATGGACCCATTTTCGAATAAGACTAATCTATTTATTTTTATAGATTAGCTGTTCTCATAGCACAATCTCATAAAGTTTAAATAAATTGATATCTTTAGATCATAATAAAATAAAATAATAACAATAAAATAACACTGATTAGGTACATTATTTCATAATCTATATTCGTTATTTCTTACAGTTGGCCAGAATTACATTCAATTACGAGAATTTTCTTAGTTAAGAATATCTACTACACAAAGGATGGGTGTTTTCCAGAAGGGTCTTCTAACCCCAGTACCAATCCTTGGCTGAATAACTATTATCTGACAGCCGGAATTGAAGTTAAAGGCCCGATGCTTTAGTCTCTTATTTATCTATCCTCTAATTTTATTGTATCTATTCATTATTTCATTGTTTTCCTGTGTTTGTTATTCTGCAATACGTCCTAGATACTTGAGTCTTGCTCTTGCATTGATCGCCAGTCTTTACGCAAGAGTGCTGCCATTACGTTGTTGACACCAATTAGGGTTGTTGAATCAGAAGCAACACTATCTTGCTATAACAGTCCGAGTCTATATGTCTAGTGTATCTAACGATACGCATCGTACCATAGCTCGGTTCAGCAATACCCTTTGCGGGTTATTCCTCCGAACTTATTCCAGCAAGAAGACCCGTTCATCGTAGTGTATCTGCAAATTCACTAAGCTCTCCCGGATTTCAAGGTTGGATCTTTTTCTCCAGGTTCGTACTGACAAGGGGACGTTTGCAGTAGGGACCTATAATAGTGCAAAACTAAAGTTATAGCCGCCAATGGGCATTAGGAGCCGAGAAAAAAAAAAAATGAAAATGACGTTTTATTTTTTTTCTTAGCTTTCAATCAAGATAGAGAAATGATTCTTTCAAGTTCAATTGCAGTAGTGTATGCTATTTTTAATAAAAATACTTTCGTTATGCTCAAGACACTACTCGGCTTTAGGGTGCTCAAAAACTACAAAAAAAATGACAAAATTCCAAGGAAATCCGCTGTAAATCGGTGGAAACTTTTTTTCATGAACAATTGACATCAAATCTCGATTTAGCGCACCATAAAACTCTTATATGTGAAATTTTTTCAAAATCAAAAAATATTGATTTTTTAACCCTTTCGAGGATGTTAAAATTTTGAAGTTGAGACTTCATCAAGAATTTCTAAAGGTCATAATAACTGCTGTGTTCAACCGATTACAATAGTCATAACATCACTAGAATCAGCATACGTTTTGCTTTTTTTCCGTGCATATAACATTGGATTTACTCCAGATTTTAGTGGACAAAAACTGATGTGAATGAAAAAATCCGAGGTCAGCTATAACTTGAGATATTTCAATAAGGGGATATTCTGTGACCTCCGGATTTGGACTGAACTATGCAGTTTTACGGCTTCTAAATGACCTTAAAATTTGGTCTTAATCGGTGGTGAAATATGTGAGATAGCGCATATTATTTACATTTTTCAAAAATTGACTATCTCCTGCCTCTGAAATCCGACAAAATTTTAAAGTTAAAAAAAATATTTTTGATTTCGATAAAATTTACAGCGGATTTCCTTGGAATTTTGCCATCTTTTTGTAGTTTTTGAGCAACCTAAAGACGGGTACTGTCTTGAGCTTAACGAAAGTATTTTTATTAAAAATAGCATACATAACTGCAATTAAACGTGAAAGAATCATTTCTCTATCTTGATTGAGAGCTAAGAAAAAAAATAAAACCTGATTTTCAAATTTTATTTTTTTTCTCGGCTGCTTATGCCCATTGGCGTCTATAACTCTAGTTTTGCACTATTATAGGTCCCTACTACCCACACAAAAATCGGCATTCAAATCTGTGAGTATATTTAGCAATATATTCTCCGGATAAATTTTCTTCCACGCAAAGGGATCTCATTGTTTTTAGAGATGTTCCACCATTCAGATCAAGATCCAAGATCTGAATAGTTGTCCCTAAGTGAGGATAGGTCTGAAAGGATTTTGTAAATTTAGAGCCTAAGATTACGAGATCAGGTGGACCTCTTCAAGTGTTGCTATAGAACAAAAAAGCACCTACTGACTGCTATAATACGCCATACTTTTTCTGCATCAGTGTTAATTCGGGCATTAACCTGCATAAGGTTTTCAAAAGCTTCGACTATTTCGATATCGTTTTGTTCAATCTTCACTTACCTTCCAGATTACTAGCTTATGGGATGAACCCATCAATTTTATAATGGGTTCATTTACTGATAACACACTCGTATAGTTGAGATTTCAAATGAATACACAGTGTAGATGATAAGGCCTAGGATCGTACATCAAAGGTCACCGACAAACTGAGTGAAGAGGAGTTAATTGAAATAGTCATAGCTTGCTTTAAATATTTATTTTCTTATGAATTTACAGTTGCAAAAGACATTTAACTAGTAAAACAAAATTATTGGTTAATTTTAATGATTTTTAAGGAGGTATATTATCAGTTATCTAAATTCAGCATGCCACTCCTTATTTTTTAATTTATAACATCACAAAACATGTTCCGGGAAATGTTTCAACTCAATTCTAAAAACGTTAAACATTCTATATTCAACAAAAAAAATTAAACATTAAACAATTCAAAAAATTAAACATTCTATATTCATATTGATCTTAACATTGTCGTATTCACCATGCAAGAAATCTAATTAAACAAGAAAAATATTGTTTAAAACAAATAAATGTAATATTTTTTTTTTTTTGTGAGTCAAATAGAGAACCTTGAGATGAGAAAAACGTTTTCCCGAAACATGTTGTGTGTTTAATTAATAAATAAGGAGTATACTTCTGAATTTTGAAAATATATTATTAGTCGTACTGTATAATTTTAAATTCACATCCTCCAAAATTTATAGAATTTCAGATTTCAGATATATTGTTACAGCTATAATCTCTTAAATTTAGGATATATAAGAACTGTTTATTATGAAATGTTAAATTTTATAAAAAAATCTCGTCTTTGTTCTATTTTAATTTAACTAAAAACTGTAGTATTGTCATAATGAGTTTTTAATCCTGTTGGTGGGTAGTAAAAATATGAAAAAGGTATCGTCAACTAAGTATTGCAGACTAAAGTTACATTTTATAGAAAAAGTTAATTGAACTCATAAAAAAATGATCTGATATTGAGCTTACAGCCGTCGCAAGTTTCAAGTTTTATGGGATCTGTATTGTCGAGTTATTTATTGCCGTCACCAAGAAGCAATTTCATTGAGGGCTCATTGACTTTATATCAGATTTTCCATCTTTGTTCTCCCTTCTTCAAACAGTTCTCGTAAAAACAGTTTATTACTATAAAGCAGTGGTCTCCACTCTTTCTGTACCTCGTTTATTTTGTAAGATATTTTCATCCTTTATAATTTTCCTAAAAATTAACGTTCTTAGATACTTTCTTATATTGCAATTCGTTTAATAATTTAAAAAAATGTTTATATATACTCTGTTTAAAATATATAATCAACGTATTAATTCTATCGTCTTTTAAAATAATTTATTCAATTGACATATCTCTTATTACAAGAAAAAGAATAATAAATGCGAATAAGTGTTAAGGAAACACATAAGGAGTACAGTTTTATCCCAAATGTATTTTTTACAGAACGTTGTATAGGACCCTCATAATTTGATCAGAAGTAACATATGTGTTAGAATCATTGAAAATTTCATAGAAATATGAAAAGAAAAAGCATTATTTGAAAGAATGCTTCTGCAAAAAGTTTCCTACCTAGTCTATACAAATATTCAATGGAGAAGACACATAAACATGGGGGCGTAGGACATGTTGGGAGATCCTGACAACCGGATCAAGCTGAGTAAGTTGAGATGGCCCATGACATTATCAGTAAATCAGCTGTTAGAAGGTATGTTGAACTGGAGCAGAAGAACGCCTTGAGGGAATTCTAAACATAAAAGAATTGGATACCCGATATTAAAAGGCTAGCGATAGAACCAACCATCTAACGTGGACTCCGAGAGGTTTGGACCCACATTGGTTACTGGTGCTGCATTGCATACCATTTATGATAAATAATTTATTCTATTGTGTAAAGTGTAAAGTATGTAAAGTGTTTCTATATTGAATCAAAGAGAGTTTAAAGTTCTTGCGGAAGTGAAAACAAAATCCATAAAATTACATTCTTATATTTTTATCAATTTATTGGAATTTACATCTGACCAAATATGTAAATCAAGTAAATATGTTAATAACGGTTACACTAATATGTGAAAACTTTAAAAGAACTACTCCTGAGTAGCACTTCAATAAAAATTCTACACTAGAAGATATTTAGGCCATCTTCTTTTCAAACGTCTCGGAGGATTATCAGGAATGGAGTAAGAAGCAAGTTGAGAAACTAGTGAATTCGAGTGGTTATGGAGCATATTATCAAAGGCATTTTTTTTTTTTTTATTTCTTTGTTTTCGAAAAATATATTTAGGTAAAAGTCGCGCCTTTTGTAAAAGTGTTGCCCAATTTACACTGATACTAGCGTCTATAAGTGTATAATATATTACAAAAAAAATCCAAAACTTTTTATAAAAGTATCTTCCAGAAATAAACCGAATTTGAATTAGCCACCATTACTTCAGTAAGTGTTGAAAAACCTAAAATAAAATGGAGACTCAATGGCCGAGTGAGTTGGGGCGAGGGTCTAAGCGCTCTCGTAACCAGAAGGTCGTGGGTTCGAATCCCACCTGGGCGGGTTAAAATTTATTTCGTGGCGGACCCTGGGTAAATCTTGACTTTCTCACTTAGGCCAGTATAGGGCTCAATTGAGGTCTTGGAACCCCCCCCCCCCCAAAAAAAAAAAAAAAAAAAAAAAAAAAAAACAAACCAAATAAATAAAATAAAATGTAACAGCAGAATATTTAGGATTAGTAAAAATGGAGTGTTACACGATAGAAGAACGTGAGTTCTTTATTGACAAAACATAGAGGACTATGTTTATTATAGTAAACATATAAGATTATCATAGTATGTAAATTCTTAGCTAGTGCCCTTATGAACTTGGTATAACGGCGTTCCAATTATTACACAAAATTAACCAAATAAACCATCTTCTTCATTAAAATTATTAATTTTAGAGTGTAGTGGGTACCCTGTAATTGACAAACCAATTTAATAACTTTCAAACGAACAAACAATTTGATTATCGGGTAGAAAGAAATTTAGTTAATTAGACCCGTTTGGACTGACGGATTTCAGCTTTTGGGCTCTATTAAACCTTCTGATTCTTCTCGTATCCAATCCTTACAATCCTTCGTAAAATCCTTAATGCTCCTTATTAAATCACATATAATCATATCCATAAAGATCATAAGGTTCCGTGTGTTGCTGATTTGACCCCAACCAGATACATATTCTCTCATAAGAAATTCCATACCCACTCGAATTCACTAGTTTTCCTACTTGCTTCACAATCCTCCGATGCATCTGAAAAGAAGATGGCCAAGTGACTTTCTAATGTAGAACTTTCATTGAAGTGTTACTAGTGAGTAGTTCTTTATAAGTCATTTTAATCATTTTCTTCAAATTTACGTGTTGTATATGGTTATACTTTTCAGTTGTATATATACAACTGACAGTTTTATAAAAAATAATTTTACTTAAGGATTTATATTTACGAGTGATCTTATAATTTTTTTTTTTTTTTTTTTTTTTTAAATAAACTCTAATCAGCTAAAGCAGCTCTCACGTAATAATTAATATAATTCACTCTCCTAAATAATATAATATGCTACAGAGAGAGAAATGAATTTAACAAACAGCTTTGAAACTCCGGAATTCTAATTACAAAGTTTGTCGTGAAAAACAAATTTGTGCATTAGCAGCATGTGATTTCCATATTTTAATATAAAGCAGACGGAATGAATATTTAATTTGATTTTATACCTTCATTTGTTTACCTGCCGAGTATATTTTATGCAGCCTACATCATCAAGGTATGAATTTTGCAAGAGCATCTATATATTAATTTTTTATTAAACACTTTTTATTTTTAAACCATTAAATTTTCATGCACGAAAAATGAATTTTAAATCCTATTAGATAACCTCGCATCATGTTTTTTTTTACTTGATGAGTGACAGCATTAAAAGTACCGTTCAGTGATCATTAAAAGTAAGATAACATTTTTCACAAACTATACTTTCCAAAAACGGTATAGTAAAAGAAACAGAAAATAAACAAACAACTTATGGAATAAAATAATCTTAGTTATAACTTACACTCACACGTTAAACACTATTGTTGAATTTTTATTTTTTTTAATTGAACATTCATTAATATTTACTACTGTATTATATACAATTGGTAATGCTTGTTATTTCTCGGTCGGAAAATTACTCAGTTCGCGCTTACTCTCCAAAAATTTAAAAACTAGGATATACAAAACTATTATACTACTAACAGTTCTCTACGGATGCGAAACATGGCCGCTGACGTAATGTTTTCGAAAAAAAAAAAGTTCTGCGTAGACGATTTGACCCAAAAAAGGATGAAGAAACGGAAGAATTTAGAAGGCTTCACTATGCGGAACTGCAGGAGATATATCCGGTAAATATAGTTCAAGTAATAACAGTGCGACTGTTAAAATTGGCATGCCAAGTCGTTGGGTTTAGTAGTGACCGAATTCCGAAAAAAAGTTATCAGTTTTAAGCCATACGGTAAACGACCGAGGGGTAGTCTGAGACGTAGATGGGAGGATTGAATCTGGACCGATCTTTGGGATTTAGGTTTTTTATGGAGTGGGTTGGAGAAAAGTGTGAGGTCAACGGTTGGTGGTGTCGGCATCGAACCTTCGGGTTAGCTAAGCCTTTTATTTATTGTTTTTTTGTGTTTATAATTAATATTAATATTGCATGTAATAATGTATTAATGTATGTAAATATATATTCATGTACCGAGTCCAAGGAAAAAATAATAAAGTGCGTCGCGGCAATAGGGTGATTGTTTTAAAACAGGGGCTTAAAAAATTCGAGATGGAGAAATCAGCTTGAGAGACAATAAGATTCGTGCCAACATTGCTTCCCTAGGTGACGCTATTCTGCAAGGTTTGTTAGATGAAAATCCTAGAACTGTTCTAAAACTTGCAAAGAAAATAACAGAATCTGATCACTTCTATGCGATTAAAGAGTTCAATAACAGGACGGCTATAAAGAAAAAAATCATTCTTATGAATGGTTTTGTGGTTATTTTATGTTAGGGGTTCTACAGGGTTTCATCTTCTCCACATGTTATATCCGGATCGTCAAAAACTTTAGATTATCGTTACTGATAAAGTATTTTCAATACATATTATCATCACCATCATCCCAAGTTCTATAATACATTACTGGATCTTGGTTACTTTAAGAATCACTTTTTACTTTCTGAGGGTCGTCCACTTGTTCCTAATTCCAAGAGTTCGGGCCTCGGCAACGACTCCATGCATCCATCTCGATTTCGATTATTGCTTTCCTAATAATTGTTTTTTTTTTATACAAAGCAGTTTTACTGGAGTAGAGGTCTCCTCCATCCGAATTTGTTTTACCACATTCAGCTCCTTAAATATTTTGGCTAATTATACAAATTATATAGGTATACTGAATATTTCATCCAATACTTTATGTTACATAAAAAATGTCATATGATTCAAATTATACATATGTATTTTCCCTAAACGGCAGGAAAAGGTACTAAGAAATACCTCTCTCATATTGCTTGTAAAAACGTAGCCAAAAAAATTGAGGTATGATATTTTATGTTCTAATAATATTGTTGTTTTACATGATTTTACATTTATCCATGTCTTACATGACAAAAAATTTGTATATTGCTTTATATTGCAACTGTGTAATCAAACTCTGTTGTGACACCCACCGGCTAATGGTACCCATACATAGATGTTATATATTTATTAAAATAAATTAATTTATAATCTAAGTTGAATGAGTTTATTTAAATATTTTTTTATTCTACTTAGACGTTATCAGAGCTAACTGCTTTCTAAAAATGGGCCTTGGACGAGGACGGTCGATGACAGAGTGCTCTATGAATTAGGCAGGTGTAGGGTCTCTTGGCTTTCTATATTATATCCCCTTTCTCACTCTCTCTCTCTCTCTCTCTCTCTCTCTCTCTCTCTCTCTCTCTCTCTCTCTCTCTCTCTCTCTCTCTCTCTCTCTCTCTCTCTCTCTCTCTCTCTCTCTCTCTCTCTCTCTCTCTCTCTCTCTCTCTCTCTCTCTCTCTCTCTCTCTCTCTCTCTCTCTCTCTCTCTCTCTCTCCCTCTCTCCAACCACCCATATTTGCCTCTTTCCATCACGCCTATTAAAATGAATTTTTAATTACTCTTTTATTTTGCATTTTATTGCATAATAGTACGTTTAGCCCAAATAAACAAATGAACAACAACGATTTTCTTCATTCCTCATTAATTAATTAAAATTTATTAAACTATACAAAAAAATAAATATGCAGTTATAACAATACAAAGTAATGACATGACAAAACTTGCAGGGAAACTATCCATTGGTTTGGACTCTAATGAATGTTTCAGTCTTAAGCTAGCAGCCGCAGAGTCAAGACACTTATTCATTCAGTCCGCTTATTGTTTAGTTTAATTTTGTGTTGTTTATTTAATTTTCTTTTCATTTTGATTATTTAAAAAGTCGGGATTACCGAAGATTATAAAAATTATACCATGAAGAATGCCCCGTGGGGCGATCCTACTATAAATATGGAAGAAGAGATGCCTTCTACAAGCAAGCAAAATTATGTGCCAAAAAGGAAAAGAGGTGAGTCCACTCAATATAACATTCCCATCAAAAATACTTATTCTATCTTCTCAGACGAGGAAGAGGAAGAAAATAATGATCAAAATAGCTCTACACCTCCCAAAATTCGTTTTCCTCCAGTGGTAGTGAATTCTTCTTTTCGAAACCACAAAGATATAATAAATAATTTAAAAACTAAAATTAGAGAAGTTACCTTTAAATATAGTGGTAATAAATCCATATTATATGTATATAATGATGAAGATTTCAAAAATATACAAATCGAATTAAAATAAAAAAATTTAAATTTCCATACCTACACTCCAAAACATGACGTAAAACCTAAAGTAGTATTAAGAGGTATGCCGCCTGACTTTCCAATAGATGAAATCATAGCAGACTTAAAACTCCAAGGATTAGAAATTTACAAAATGTATCCGATGATAAAGAAGATTGAAGGTGAAGAAATTAAATTACCCCTATCAATAGTTATTTTAGAAAATAAAGCTCAACTCTCTAAATTAAATAACATTAAATATTGTAATAACGCAGTAATAAAATGGGAGAAATACAATAGTAAAAAAACAGTCACTCGGTGCTACTTGTGTCAGGAATACAACCACGTTGCCAGAAACTGTAACAAAAAACCTAGATGCCTAAAATGCGCAGAAGAGCACTTAACAAAACAATGTCCCAATATTTTGGTGGATGGATTTCTCCCAAAATGCTGTAACTGCAAAGAACAACATTTTTCAAATTATGATAAATGCCCAGTATTAATCAGAAACCATCAACTACAACTAAGTAAGCAGAGACCGTCCATAAAACCAGCTGAGAGAAAAATATTCAAGCCAATAACAAACGAGTTCCCATCTCTACCGAAGGCAGACTCAAAATATAGCTCAAAAATACATTTTCGGAACAGAAAAAGGTAAACCCAAATTCTTCCCCTAACGAATCATCAATATTAGATTGTTTTAAAGAAATTAAAAACATTTTCAGTTCTTTTAACATAAGCAACATAATTTTAAAATTTAAAGAAACAATGTATAAAATGAAGTCAGCAGAAGACAGTATGTCTAAAATACTAATATTGGCCGGCTTACTTTCATTTCTCGATTAATGGACATAAATAATAAAATTATAAATGTCTTTGTGTTAAACTATAAGTTAGATTGTATAACATTCTTATTTACAATAATTCTCAAAGTAACCTTTAGCAGCTATTATTCTGAGAATAGTCACCTTAAAGTAAACATACCTATAGGCATTCATACCGATAACAAGTTCACATCAATATTACTATCGCACCATGCAACTCATATAAATAAAACCAGACTAGGTCAAGTTCATTCACATCCTACTGTCTTGTATTTATTTACAGTAAACAAACGAAAGTATTTCCCTAACTCTCAAATAAAATCATTCCGTCCGATCATTTTTATTTATAATTCCTTCATTTACATTACCGTTCTTTTAATTCGACGCAAAATGTTTTATGATTTTATATATTTATTTTCTATTCAAAATGAGTAACCAGAAACAAAATATAAAAATCATGATGTGGAATGCCCAATCAATAAGAGCTAACAACGTTGAATTTAGACAATTTATCTTTGATAATAGGCCACATTTAATTTCAATAAGTGAAACGCGTTTATCAAATCAAGACCGATTTTCAGTCCCGGGATACAAAATTTACCGTAAAGATCGAAACAGGGCAGGTGGCGGTGCTATGATAATGGTTCGCTCAGATCTCCCACACTCATTCCGACCTATTCAAAATCTCAAGTTCGCTGAGGCTATCGGTATACAAATTCGGCTCGGTAATAAAAATATAAATGCAATAGCAACATACGTACCTCCAAATAAACTTCTGTATACCGATCTCTTAAATATGTTTAAAATTGGAAAAAGAACCTTAATTTTTGGAGATTTAAATTCAAAAAGTAAGGAATGGAATTGCCACAACAATAATAAAAATGGTAAAACCCTGATAAATTTCGTTAGTAAAAATAATATTAATATACATAGCCCAAGCGAACCCACATATATACCTAGGCAATCTCGTTACAAACCAAGTATAATAGATCTGGCTCTAACCCGTAACTTAAACAATTTATCCCGTCTCATATCTCTCCCATCCCTTAACTCGGACCACAACCCGGTGATTTTTAGAATCGAAAAAAAATATCAAAATAACAAAACCCCCTATCAGATTTATTTTTTCAAAGGCTGACTGGTGAAAATTTAGAAGTCATATTGATAATCAGATCGATATTAACCCATCAATAAAATCTCCCGCTGATATTGAAGATAAAATAAATAGTTTCAACAGAATAATAAAAACCGCTATGTTAGCTTCCATCCCTCAAACCTCATCCAAATATAAACCTCCAGAACTACCACCACAACTGAAAACACTTATACATTTAAAAAACAATATCATGAAAAAATGCCAAAAGTCAAAAAACCACTACCACAAATCCATAGCCAATAGAATAAATTCAATAACAAGAAATGAATTAAACAAATGGCGAAACGAACAGTGGTCACTAACTCTAAACAAACTACGCCCTGGTGACAAAAGTTTATGGAGGATCCACAACATACTTACAAATTCCTCACAGCCCATACCTCCATTTAAACATAATAACAGTTTTGTTTACTCTGACGAAGAAAAAACTGAATTATTGGCCAAATATTTCAGTTCTGTATGCTCCCTCACACCAAACTACAAATCAAATCACCATCACCGGAAAGTTATTACTTTAGTAAACAAATTCCTCAGGAATCCTGTTCCTCCTATCTTTCCAGCCATATTGCCAAAAGAAACAAGCAAATTATTAAAAAAAATAAAAACGAAGAAATCCGCAGGTCAAGATTCAATACCCGCAATAGTAATAAAAAAAATAAGCAAAAAAATCCATCTTTTTTATAACTAAAGTTTACAACAGTATAATCCGTTTTAATTACTACCCATCTTCCTGGAAAATAGCAAAAGTTATACCCATTCCGAAACCAAACAAAAACTTATCAGAATCTGAAAATTATAGGCCAATAAGTCTACTTAATATAATATCTAAAATATTTTGAAAAAATATTACTATCAAGGATACAACAACATACAGCCCTTCATAACCTGATTCCAAATGATCAGTTCGGATTTCGAACACAACATTCAACCGTTGCACAATTAGCAAGACTGACTGACTACATAACCAAAGGTTTTAACGAAAAAAGACACATAGGTATGCTCCTCCTTGATATAGAAAAAGCATTTGACAAAATTTGGCACTCTGGACTAATTTACAAACTCATTACATACAAATTCCCACCCTATATAATCCACCTTATAAATTCCTACCTAGACAATAGATCAATATATGTTACAATTAATAATTCTTCCTCATCTACCCACCTAATAACAGCTGGACTTCCTCAAGGTTCATGTCTTTCACCCACCCTCTTTAACATTTATCTATCAGATCTCCCCAGTATCCCATCTATTGAAAGATCCTTATTTGCTGATGACACCGCCTTATATACTAGCTCATACAGGATTGATACCATAGCCCACCGTTTATTTAAAAAACTTAACAGATACTACAACAAATGGAAAATCAAAATTAACCAAAACAAATCTACAGCAATAATTTTCACAAAACGCAGACCTACAATAGACCACTATATATCTATAGAAGACTACCACATCCCTTGGGCACAATCAGTAACATATCTTGGTATAGAATTAGACCGATCCCTCACATTTACAGCACATGTAAATAAAAAATGTAACAAAGTAAAAAAAATATGATCAGTAAAATGTCCCCTTACTTTAATAAGCACTCTAATTTATCAAATCGAAACAAATTAATACTCTACAAATCCGTAATCAGACCTATGTTAACCTATTCATCACCGGTTTGGAGTAATACATGTAATACAAATTACAGAAAACTGGAAGTTGTACAAAATATTTGTATGAGAATCATAAATAATTACCCCATATACACAAGAATTTCCACTATGCTTTCTGATCTCAAGCTGCCCACAATCAAACAACAAATTCAGTCCCAAACAAACTCATTTTTCATATCAACTGCCGTTTCTGAAAACCCATATATCCAAGAAATAGGTAATTACAACAAGAAAACTCTAAAATGATACAAACACAAACGGACAAAACACATATTACTTAAAGACTAAAAAAAAAAAAAAAAAAAAAAAAAAAAAAAAAAAAAAAAAAAAAAAAAAAAAAAAAAAAAAAAAAAAAAAAAAAAAAAAAAAAAAAAAAAAAAAAAAAAAAAAAAAAAAAAATTCTACAAATTACAAAAATATAAAATTTTATTCTATAAATTTTAACACCATAAAGTTATAAATAAAAGTTTGATATTGTATTATATCACAAAAGTAGACTTATTATCATTTGTTTATATTTTGTAATCATAAGTTGTTTATTATTATCTTTATTACTTGGCTTAGATTATAATTTAACTATTATTTATTGTAATTCATAAAATTAACTATAATTGTTAAATGAACTAGTATTGTTTTTGTTTTTTTTTTGTTTTGTTTACTACTAAGTACTACAAACACAATATTTGTATGTTTTTATTTTTAGCATTAAAAAAAAAAAATCAATTAATGTGACACATAATTCGCCAATCTATTATCTATGATATTATACCTTCTCCAGGTGTCCAAATCCAAACGTTCAGATTCGACCCTTTCTCCTTCCAGTTTAACTTTTTTACAACTCGCTGAATTATATTCCTGGATAAGATCTTGGACGAGTTCCAGCCCCATCCTCCGGAGCGTGAGGTAGGAGGCATGTTTAAGAGCACCTGGCAAATGGAAAACTTCTGCTTAGCGGGTAAAGAGTCCTTAAATAGGGTATTCCTCTCCCCCTCTCCCCCTCCGTCCTTCCCTCCCTCCCTCCGAATTAAAATTGAAAAAAGGAAAGAATAAGAGAGAAGAATTAATTATACTGAAGAGGCTAAGCAGATCGTTAGGGGCTGAGGCAACCTTTTTTTTCATTTATTTTTTTAAACCAGCCACTTTGAAGGCTTTCTGGCTGTATTTGTGTCCCTTTGCTTTATTCTCCTCTAATGATAAAAACAAAAAATATATGTTTTTTTAACTTCGATATCATATATGTTTGGATTTTCATATTTATAATTTTGAGCATTATTTTATTTTTATCATTTGACCCGAATTATATATTATTAATATCTATTTCTAGCCGAAACAGACAAATAATTGCATGGAAAAATTAGTATTTATACATGTATAAAAAAACGTATAAAATATCTAAAAAAAAGTACAAGTTGTGTAGCTTCGATATCATAGATCTGTATCACCTATAAATGGTGTTCTAAGAGCATTCTTATGATTACTACCAGACATCCTATTTTTTTTCTATTTGTATCCAATCGGCTATGTTATGTAATTATTAATGAGATAAATATTCCTCTGTGAGTCATTGTGAAAATTCCGAAATTAAAAATGCGCTGTTCTTAAAATATTATTTTCATAAAGCAAATATATGGAAAAGGTGACAGATATATTTAAATTTCTTATTTATAATGTTGAACATTATTATGTAATTGAACATGAATATAAACAATTTGAGTTTCACGATGAAAACCATGTAGCTCGTTTATTTTTAGCAGTACGTTTCTTAAAACAGGCACTAGGAGCTAATTAATGATCCCAAGAAAAAAATGTTGAATTATTTTTCTTTAAAATGTTTTTTTAAGATGTTAAAAGTCTTAATTTTACCTTTGCTACTTTGAATTATACCTTTAAATTTATAGTTATCATCATTATTTTATTTCCATCATGTAAATCAAATTTCATTTGTAATTTTTTACAAATAACACTTGAGGAAAATGGGTAAATCTGTTTAAAAAAAAAAAAAAAAAATGAATATATATATATATATATATATATATATATATTTATATATAGTATATATATTATATATATATATATATTTTTATTTAAAAGGTACTCCACTAACTGCAAATACGCAAAATCAAAACATAAAATCCTAACTAAAGACGAGATCCCAGTCTATACTAAAAATTACCGATATCCTCAAATATTTCAAAACGAAGTGAAAAGACAAATTGACGAAATGCTAGAGCAACAAATCATTCGCCCTTCTTTTTCACCTTACAATAGTCCAATTTGGGTAGTTCCAAAAAAATTAGACCAATCGGGAATACAAAAGTGGAGAATAGTAATAGATTATAGGAAATTAAATGAGAAAAACGGTCGATGATAAGTATCCTATTCCGCATATAACCGAACTGCTGGATAAATTAGGCAAAAGCAGTTACTTTTCAACATCGACCTAACAAGTTCGTTTCATTCAAATTTTATTGGATGAAGAGAGTATCCCTAAAACAGCATTCTCAACCGTAAACGGTCATTACGAGTTCCTAAGGTTACCTTTTGGATTAAAAAATAGTCCACCAACATTTATGAGAGTGATTAACAACATACTCATGGGCGTTCCCAAATTGTGTTGCCTATTTAGATGATATAATAATTTTTATCCCCACCGATACTACTACAGTACGTCCCTTCAGGAGCATTATCAATTTTAAAGCAAGTTTTTAAAAAACTAAGAGAATCTAACTTAAAAATTCAGCCCGATAAAACCGAATTTCTAAAAAAGGAAATAGAATATTTAGAGGACATCTCGTCACATCAAACGGAGTAAAACCAAACCCTAATAAAATCCTTGCTATAAAAAATTATCCATACCGAAATTTGAAGACTACTAAACAAATTAAAGCTTTCCTTGGACTACTAGGATATTATCGCCGTTTTATTCCAAATTTTGCACACCTCACAAAACCTTTGACCCAATGTTTAAAAAAAGGATCGAAAATTAACATCGCGGATAAAAAAACCATATTTAGATAGTTTTGAAACCAGTAAAAAATATTTTGATGAATAATCCCATCCTGCAATATCCGGACTTCAACAAAAACATTTTGTTTAACGACAGATGCATCATTTTCATAAAGCAAATATATGGAAAATTTTGGTGACAGATATATTTAAAAATTTCTTATTTATAATGTTGAACATTATTATGTATTGAAATCATGAATATAAACAATTTGAGTTTTTCACGATGAAAACCATGTAGCTCGTTTTTATTTTTTAGCAGTACGTTTCTTAAAACAGGCACTAGGAGCTAATTAATGATCCCAAGAAAAAAATGTTGAATTATTTTTCAGCATTCTTAGAACTGAGATAAAGCACTCGCACCGGACACATTCTTTCGCTTAAGACTTTAAAATGTTTTTTTAAGATGTTAAAAGTCTTAATTTACCTTTGCTACTTTGAATACCTTTAAAAAATTATAGTTATCATCATTATTTTATTTCCATCATGTAAATCAAATTTCATTTGTAATTTTTTACAAATAACACTTGAGGAAAAATGGGTAAATCTGTTTAAAAAAAAAAAAAAAAATATATATATATATATATATATATATATATATATAAACAATAATAAACAAAAAAAAAAAAAATAAAGAATGATAAAAGAATCATAATATGTGATAAACAACATATATATATATATTCAAATAATTATATATATCAATTCAGTCAAATAATTAGGTATTATGTTTTACTAATTTTTACATTGTTTTAACCATTCCAAAAAAAATTAATTAATGTTCAGTTTCAGCTTTGAGTACTAACACCACTCACTGAAAGTAAATGAGTAAATCTAGAAAAAATTAGCTTTTTTTCGATTTATTTTTGTGTTTTTAGGATGATAAAATCCGAAAGCGTTGATGCATTATTTAATAAAAATGTAGATTGTTTAGTTTTTTAATTTTCCTCCGAATAAATAATATGACCATTCTAAAAACAAAATAATAATAATAATAATAATAAAAGTAATTTGCATGTTTTGTTTTTTTCCAAATCACCTATTGAAATAGATAGTTCGCTTCCATCTACACCCGACTCTATTTAACTTCAACACACTTTTGACTAACGCCTCAATGAGTGAAAAAACATGTTTAAATTATTGAAAACAATTTCCAAAATCTCGATGTTCTTTATTTTCCGCAGGTTGGTTTTTCATTAAAAAACTTTTTTTTTTTTTATTGAGAGGCAAACAAATGTAAAAAGAAATTACTTTATTTTGAAGCAACAATAAAAAAAGAAGAAAAGAAAATAGAATCTAATATTCCCGTTCGACTACGACTATCACTTCTGTTATTTGTTGTATTCTAATGAGAACATTTGTACTTTTTTTTTTAAACAGTTGAATGAAGCACATTACAAGAAAAAAAAAATCTTATTTGTTATATTACCTTTTTTTCGGTTCTTTTAATGAAAAACTGTTTTACGAGCTGATGACAAAAATTCATTCCAACAGGCAAAAAAGCGTGCCTTACAAAAAGAATAAAATTCAAAGCAGAGATAGCTGTAATTTGATTTTCCATTTAATTCCCGAATTTTATGGTTACTGTTTGTGCTTAATTATCGCAGGAATACCTTCCAGTTCCCGCTTCAGCCCGGCTCGATTTACAACTGCGGCTATAATACTGCTCTATTCCAATTGTTAATTGCTTATTGTTCCAACTTCATTGTCACATTCAGCAAAAGTTGAACCTACTTGTTACATGCCTTTGTGGTCAACGAGTTATTATGAATTTCAAAGTTTTATTTCTTTGTTTATTTAAAAAAAAAAAACATATAGTTGATTCTATACATATTAACATGTTTAAAGTGTGTGTGTTTGTACATATTCTTTTATATAATTCTTATGATAAGATAAGATATATCATTTTTCTATACATTATAGAATACATAAAATACATATGAAATTCTATGGAAACCAGTACAGAATGAACGAAGATCGACTTAAAAAAAGAACTTTTAACATAAGCTCAAGCAAATTGAAAACCAATTGGCTAAAAGAGGCTCAAAAAGATAAATGAAATCAATACATAATTTAAGAGGAAGGACAGGACAGGACAGGAAATAACAACAATTTTTCAAGAAATGAAAAAAAAAGAGAAAGATCATCAGGAAAATTCTAGGAGGAAGACATACCCAGGACGGTTACAGGCTAAAAACAATTAACACTACAAAAAAGTTGTCGAACATTGAAATTGATATTAGGAAAAGGAGAATGAAATTCGTTAGTCATCACAACCGATTACCAGAAAATCGACTGGCGAAAAAAATTATAGATTAGGTAACTTTACTTAAGAATTCCACACCTTGGCTAGATGAAATTCGAAAGGACCTCAAAAATACAAACATAAGACCAGCAGACATTTTAAAAAAAACCATCTTTAGACACAAAGTAGACAAATGGGAAGTAGCACCAGAGCAACCAAAAAAAAAACAGTACTTCCATTTCTGAGGAGAATTCGCGGAAAAAAAAATAAAGAGGAAGATATTATTAATAGACAAGAATTTCGTTACAAAATTAACATTATGAAAAAAGTAGGCAAAATTACAACTGGAAAGAGATGGGCAGAACAAAGAAGAAAGTAGTACTCAAAAGGGAAAAAAATTTATTGGTTCAAGTTCCTAAGCTCATCTTAAGAGGAATAATCGGAAATAAGAAAACTTATTATAGATTCTAGTATATATTATTTTCAGTGGTTTTATTTCTGCAACCAGGGTCAGGATCGTCATCTTCCTTTGAAATGTAGTATATGTATGTTTTTTAATGTTATTAATTATCAAAGACTTATTTACATGATAGTAATTTCAGACCCTTTTGGATATATTGAGTTGAGCTTTGGTGCTCCGCTGAACCTTTCAATTATTCTCGTATCCCACCCTTACAATAAAAAAATCCTTCGTAAAATCCTGAATGCTCCTTATTCTTTGACAAATAATAATCTATACATGTAGCAGATTATCTCATGTAAGGTACTCATTCCTTCTCTGTGACAAGCTACAAACCTATTCGTATTTACTCTATTATCCCAAATTGATACTCACTTGATTCACGATAACCCTCCAAGGCTTCTGAAAAGAAGATGGTATAAGGACTTTGTAATATGAAATATTTATACATTTATTGAAGTACTACTAATGGGTAGTTCTTCACAAGTTAATTAAATGTTGCAATAATTTTACAGAATATTTACTTACATTATACAGTGTATACAGTAAATATAAAGTATGAAAAAATAAATTATTTTATAATAATTCTATTTAATTGACCTGATGTCTGTTAAATGAAATTTATTTTATATACAATAAATTCTCTACAATTCTCAATTCCTTTAATTTTAATGTATCAATAAATAAATTTAAAAATATGTATAAATAGATTCCTCCACGATAATATAATTTATCAGTATAAATAAATAAAAGTTCTATCGTGGTCCGAAACAGGCACTTTTTTTGAAAATATCCCTAGCGATATGAGAGACCTGAGGCTGCCCCAACTGCCGCAGAATAATAAAACTAGCCGCTGCCATAAATTCCCTAAAATAGTGCAATGAATTTCAAAACAGGCAAAGCAGTCGTAAATCATGTCCATTTGTGTATAATTAAAAAAACTGGAAAACATATAAATCCTAGCCCTGTTATGCAATTTCGCTGCTTCTATCATTCCCTAGGGCTTCTCAATGTCCAAATAACCCAGAAAATAAATATCAATACTTTTTTTTTTCTTTTCAATTCTTTTTTTTTTTTTTTTTTTTATAATAATAAGTTATGTTTAAACCTGTACCACGAAAGTCCATGATGGGTGTTGTGTTCAGAATTTAGGTATGTGTATACCTATTACTGAGCCAACAGTTGTAAAAGGAGAAATGGCCAAAATCACGGTCAACCGCCAGATTTTCTACCAACTAAGGGTACCCACTTTATCAAGACGAGCTACAGGCGAAATAACAAATAATAAATTGTCTGCCCTCAGTCAGACTCGAACTCGGGCCTAGAAGCTTGTCAAGTGCCTTAACCAATGAGGTACAGCGCCTCCAAATAATATTATAAAATACATGTGAAATACTATCGTTTAAATTGCTAATTGTAACATATTGTTTTATGGTGCTTTAATTAAGTTTAAAGTTATTTCTTAATTTTATTTTAATTACTTGAACAATTTGATTTACAACTAATTACATGTGTTAATTAATTATTAATTAGATTCTCTCCTCTACACGGTATTTTTATTTATTCTGTCATTCTTTAAAACAGGTAATATAGTGATTACAAGAACAAACGTTGAAATAACGGTTGAGGACTTATGAAATTGTAACCAACTATTCAGAACACAATCAATGTTGTTTTGGTGTGTAACTAAAAATCAACTTGTGGTTAATTAAAGCTTTTTATAAGTTTTATTAGTTCAACAAATTGAATTAAATATGGAATTCTGAGATAAGTTAAAGCTTGTTACAAAATTACCTAATTACTAAAACCTAGGTGCCAACTATTTCTGATATTTTTTTCAAAAAAACTATTTCCAAAATATTTTTATAATATTACGATATATATGAACTGAAATATATTGACTGTGAAGCTAAATATTAGATTTTAAAAAAAGATAAAAAAAAAAAAAAAAGTGTAAGGGCATACAAAAATAAAATGTAGAATCGCAACATTGCTGCCCATTTACATGAAAATAATTATAAATTCAACAAAGATTCTGGAGTTTAACTGATACATCTCGTAGAAAATAATCTATAATCAAATATTTACGAAGTTTTAGAAATAATAAAATCGTTCGAAACTAAACCATATACTTAAATGACCATATAAATATTTAAAAACGTCTTATTTCATATTTTTTTTTTTCATAGGAACAAAAAAGCAACCAGTCATAGAAAAAACCTAAAGGACAACCCTTTATATTCCTGAACCTGAACCTTTCTTCTGTTTACACTCCCTCTGGTTTAGGTCCTGATATCTTCCAGAAGACCTTTTCATTTTTCCTCTAGCTGAGTATTAACATGATTTCTTTAATTAAAAATATTTTTTTAAATTTTTAATATAGAATTGAATACAGTACAATAGAAAAAGAAACAAACTTTATTCTGGGACAAAGTCACTTAAGAATAACACTAATGTAAGTAAAATCATAACTGGCCAAGATATTTTAAAGTTAAAACAACATCGATAAAATGGGATACAAATTTGCATGAGAACAAATATACGTAATAAACTTGCCTCCCCGTCGCGGCTCCGCCAGCTCTCGTAAATAAAGAACTTAGATAATTTTAAATTGTAATTGAAGTTTTATTTGTTTATTGATAAAAATATTTTATTAAAGTATTAATTCTTAAGCATTATTTATTCTTTTAATGTATAAGTAGGTAATTCAGATGGAAAAAGACAACACAACATCAAAAAGCAAAAAATCGACATTTTTTTTATTCGGCAGACATAATTTTATCGTTTTTATTTCGTAGGATTTCTAGTCATTAAAGTATATGACACAGTGGCAAACCTTGTTTCTTCCACTCAGCACTATACATTGCAATTATGATTTTAGTAAGCTTTACTATTTGAAACCTTCCTAGAAATATGAAGATTGTGTATTTAAAATTTAGTATAAATGGGTTCGATAGTTTTACCCATGGAGTTATAGACAAGTGGAGGGGGCTTACCTCTCAATAGCCAGGGCAGACAGCCATTTTGGTGTGAACCGTTCTATCAGTATATTAACCTCTTATCAGTTCAAATTTTGGCTTCCTAGGTTAATGGTCGATCTTCAAATTTCATTGGGATCCACACGTCGTACCACGTATTCAAACTTCACTGTTATTTACAGATTATCGCTTTTTTAATTACAAATGAATTAAAAATTAGTAGATTTTATTATTGCTAAATATCCTGGAACTATATAGATGGTATGGTACAAATAGGTTACATAGTTTTCGCAGTTAGTGATCACAAACGAAAAATGGCTTGTCCTTTTATACAATAGTGTATATGTAGCAAAGCTTAGATATTTTGATTATTTTTGATGGTTTTAGAATTTATAAAATAAGTTCTAAATAATTTATCTATTCTAATAAAGCAAAATGTATTTGATGTTATAAGTTGAATTGGAAGAGATGTCGGAAAAGATACAGCTGGAGATGGTTTTTCCCCAGGACGCCGCGACTGTAGAGCCGTCCGGTCAATACTAACATGAAATATGGGCTTAGCTCTGGTTTAATACATACATAAGTAGGTTCAGGTTTCCACATATTTCTGCCCTCTATGCCATCCCCATCGATAGAGTATTTGCCTCGTAAAGAGGTCTCGGGAATTTGGAGAGCACTAAAAGCAGAGGGACCTAAGGTATTTTACGATGAATATATTTCTTGAAAGGTGGCTCGCATCTCGCATCTGCTACAGCTGGGATGTGCCTACCTGCAATTGACTATGAATAATCTGGGCTCAGCTCTCATCGGCTGATGGCGTCGTCAAGGCTTTATCTGTCTCAACTACACTTAGCTACTAACTGCCTCTTTGAATATAAAATTGTATTTTTATCTCTTCTGCACCTGAATGGGTAAAAGAGATAAAAAAAAACTTTTTAACTTTATTGACCATAGAGCATGAAATCTTGCCACTCTGTCCCTTTATTAAATAATACAATATAAATTAAAAAATAAAATAAAAACAATAAATATAACATCCTTCATACAATTTATCTAAAATCAATAATTATTCATTCGAATCTGAATGTTAGCTTTTTTCACAGAATAGATCAGGACTCAGAACAGACTGAGTATAAAGAGACGAAAGGGAGAATTCGGTATTTAAGTAAATGGGCAGTCCTCTAGGTTTCCTTTATGCCTAAATATTTTCTGAAATAAAGAAAGCAAATTCTTTAAGCTAATAAGAAGGGAAGAACCAAGGACAAAAATGTTGTAAATGTACGAAGGTTTTTTTTGGACTTTAAGGATTTGAATAGAAAGGAACCAAGGAAGTATTGCCGTCGAAAACTTGCATTAGACACCTCCAATCAGAATACCAGCAAGTGATGAGAGGATCACAGAAATGAATCTTATTAAGGAATTCATCTTTGACTACAGAAGACTGGAGAGTATCCAGGAAGTCAGCTATGAGTAATATATTCTCAACAGATATCATTGCTTGAGCGAGCAACGATATCAAGCTTCAATATCCTACCCTACGTGAAGATTTAAGAATAAAAGAAAAGTAAGTATTAGAAATTGTGAATAGTCTTGGTGGATCTTAAACGCATTTAGTCTTTGTTTGAATATTCTTTTTTATCAGAATAAAAAAAAATATATTTATCCACTATTTGTTTGATTCAGTGATGTTTCGCTGATACACACTTGTTAGGTCTGACGACTCTTCCGACTTGGGATCACCATGGGCCGGAGAGGAATTGGGGGCCGGCAATGAGGGAGGATTAGAAGGTGCCCCGGGGTGCTGTCGGAGATGATTGCCCCAGGGCCCTGGGGAACACGACCGGGATTACACCTCCTCCCTCCCCTTATAGCTGTTACATTATCCTCTTCCACTCCATCGTCTTCGGCGAAATTAGTACCTCCTTGTCGGTTGTATCTGTAGGCCTCAACAACCCCCGCTGTGTAATTGGCAAGGTGTTCTTGGATAAGAGGTACCTTGGCTTCAGTAGAACATGGTGGTATTTATGTTTTGATGAACAACTGACCATTCTGAGGGTCGATATCTTCTTGGTTATGCATAAATAATCTGCAAGGCTTTAGAATCATTTTAACACAATAAATATTTTTATTCAAAAGTTATTTCATAACTTTTTTCTTTCTTTTTTTCAATGAATGTGTCTTGTTTTATTTTAATATAATACTTGATAAAGTACAGTAAGCTCTCGATTATCCAGATGTGAATCATCCGATTTGTGAATTACCACCAGTCTTCCTAAGACAAGATAATACGGCAGTATAATTTTGATTTTTATTTCTCTATATATCCAACGTAACAATAATTTATTTTCTTAAAAAAAAAAAAGTATTTTTCATAAATATAGTATGCTTGACATTAATAAATTGAAACTAAGGGAAAAAATAGATAGTTCTCAATCAGAGTCATGAATTCATGGTTTTGTGCTTGTTGAAATGAAATGAAAAATAAACTTTATTATGGGACAGACTGTTCCCTAAGAATAATTTAAGTGCACAATAAAAGGTACAATTGTCTGGCTGAGATTAATTATAAATCACTACATCAGTATTACAAATTAAATTATGAGAAAAAAAGGAAGAGAGAAGAAATAAAAAATAAAACAAAAAAATCAAAATTAAAGTTAAGTAAAAAAATAAAATAAAATAAAAACAATCAACAGTAAAAATTTTAACACACTTATATACATTTACATATTATTTACATTTTTGTGGAAGATTGAATATCGAGGAGATGGATAAATAAAAGATGTTTAAAAGAAGTTAAGGAAGAGGCTATGCGAATATAGATAGGTAAGGAATTCCAAAAAGAGGTAGCACGGATCAGGAAGGATTTTTCAAAGGAGGCAGTTCTATGTGAGGGGGTATATAGGGTGGAAGGTTAGGATCTTGTATTCTGGTGGTGAATGGAGGAACGCAGAGTAAGTAGGGCTAGGATACAGGAAGGTTTATTGGTTTATAATTACTGGAATAGGAAAATGACGAGGAAGTATTGCCGTAGAAAATTGGGGAAAAGCCACCCTAGCTCATTGTACCAGCAAGATACGTGAGACCGTCTGTCGACCCCAAAGATAAATCTTATGAAGCAATTCATTAGTCTCCTTAGTCTCATCTCTACCTCAGCAGGCATACCCCTTACACCAAGCACTTGTAATGAAAGTGGGGGAAAATGGGAGAGGATACCAGAAGTTGGCAGGTACTTGGGGGAAAGGAGTCACAATATCTTTGGAGCTGTTTTAGGATCATGATGGATTTTCTGGTTGTTTGGGAAATGTGGCTATTCCTGGATAAGTGTTGATCAAAGGAGATTCCGAGGTTTTGAATTGAATTGTACGGTTATTGAGATAAAGTAATTGGTACTAAGGAAGGGGATTAAGGGTAGGTTTTGAACCGATAAGGATAGCCTTGCTTTCCTTTGGATTCTGGCGTAACTTATTTTTCAGTGCCCATCCGCTGATGTTCTCAATATCATCCTGAATCTCACGAGATGCTTCTAACATGTCTGAAGGATGGAAGGATAGGTAGATCTAGAGGTCGTCGGCATACAGATGATACTGGGAGTGGCGTATAACTTGGGGTATGTTATTAATATAAGCAGAGAATCATTGTTAACGTCGTTGTAAGAAAAAAAACAATACAAAAAAAATATTAGATTTAAGTAATTTTTTTGGAAAAATTTTGAAATGATTTAACATTCAATCTTCTTCTTCTTTCGAATTTCGCCACCTATGGACTACGCTCAACAATTCATTTCTTACTCTTCCGTTCTCCCCAATACCTCTTTATCACCTCTGCCTGATATTTCCTCCTTACATCTGACCACTATCTGTTAATTTGTGTTTTAACTACTTCAGAAAATCAGATCATTTTGACTGCTGTCCAAGATTAAGAAAATTCTATCATTTTAACTTTAATATCATATTAAATCAAATTATTTTAGAATAATGAAATAATGAAGGAACAATAGAAATTTCCATGCTTAACTTGTAGTTAAGTTTGAATAGCAATTTTCAAGTTCAAATTAAATTGTACTTGTAATGAAATATCTAATTTCCACATATTCTAATTACCTCAACTAACACTCACAAGATGAAACTTCTACGCCCGTCCCGATAAAGTTTTATTCCGAATGGTAATTTACGTTGGCTCAACTGTCGCATAAGTTTTAATCAAACTGCGGTAATGTACTCACCAATAGCCGCATTTTGGTTAGGGATGTTGGGAGGGTAGATTAAATTTGCAAACTATTGATCACTACATGAAGGGAGCCCTACATATCTAAATACCCAACTTCTACTAGATCCTTCTCTAACGAGAACTGGGTATGAATTAATTTTAAATTTTGATTTGCCAATTTGTGCCTTCGGTCTTGTCTCAGCTGAAATTTTTATACAACCATGGAATATTTAGTGACTATGTCGCCCGTAGAAGACAACATTTAGAATGCATTCCTTTTGAAAATGCTATTATTTTTGAAGTTTTTCAACAAAAAAATCTCTCCGTTTCTCACTTGCTTTATAATTAAGTTCTTATAGTGAACATTTGTATATATATTTACAAGGTATGTACACTAAGTAAAGTGATAATTCTGAAAAGTAAATTTTCAATAACAGAATTTGAAAGCAATTTTTATATTGTATATTATTCTCTTTTAGGCAAAAAGTAATACACTCTCAAAAAAATAAATTTTAACTGTTCACATTTTCAGAAGTAGAGTAGAGTAAAGTAGAGTGGGGTTACCTAGTTCTTAACTTTTTTTTTTTTTTTAAACAATGTCCTCTTCTCTTCAACAACTAACTTGGAAAAGGGAAAACTGTCTTATAACATACTAGTAGCTTAAAAGGTGCCTGTTATATACAATATATGGAGGGTGTTAAAAGAAAACATCAGGCAGAGGTAATGAAGAAGTTATGGAACGGAAGAGTAAGAAAAAAATTTTTGAACATCGCCCACAGATGGCTGAATTCGAAAGAAGAAAAAGAAAGGCTAAAAAAAAAACATAATAAAAAAATAAAAAATAAAAAAATAAAAAAAATAAAAAAAAATAAAAAAAATAAGAAAAATATCGAAACTGTTTCACCTCAACGTGTAACCTCGTCTTAAGTGCTATCACATAAAGTGGTCTGATGGAGGCTTGAGAGAGAATTGTCATATGTTTTGGAGTTTGAAAAACCCGTTCCCAAAAATAATCATCCCGATATTAGGTGCCTTTACACATACACGCTTTCCGTACGGAAAGAGCCTCAAACAGGAAAGCGTGAGGGAAAGCGTGTAGGTCTAAATTGTGGAGCCAAAATGTGAGGTCGCGCTTTCCGCACGGAAAGCGTGTCGACTTGATGTGTAAACTTCATCTCTATACCCGTTTAATTTGATATTCAAGTTACATACCGATAATTTTATAAGGTAGTACCTAAAGCTTTTATACTATAAATTGAAAATATACTATCCCGCAATACACTGGAGCGCGAGGAAAGCGCGCGAGTCAAACCGCCGCGCTTTCCTGCGGGAAAGATTGAATCGCCAAAATGTGATGCCGCGCTTTCCGCACGGAAAGCGTGCCAATTTTATGAAGTGAAGGAAAGAGCATATGTAATAGAGGCAATTCCTCTCGCGCTTTCCCCGGCTCGCGGAGCGGTCGTTAGCACAACAGTTTTAGGGGGCGTGGCCGGTTCAGTTTATAGTATAGCGTGATAGGAGACCTCATTTTAGTTTAAAGGGCCCTTATGGATGACGAAAAGTAACTCTGATGGTTGATGTATATATTTTAGCAACTGATTTCGATTACCTTTTTGCGGAGAGTCGGACCAAAAAAGTGCTCAACCGTAATAAGTACATACTAACAATTATATAACGGTGAATCATCACTATATTGATTTATTTTTCTTTTTTGGGGGGGAGGAGGGAATAGGAATTCATCCGATTTTCGTTAAATTTGATATTTAAGTTACATACCAACAGTTTTAGGGAGGTGAGGTAGCTCAGTGGGTAAAGCACTTGACTACTAAGCCGGACCCAAGTTCGAGACCGACTGAAGGCAGAAAATTTATGTTATTTCGGTTGTAGCTTGAATAATGAATAACTGAATGGGGGGTTGAATAAGAATTTAACTGATTTTCGTAAAATTAGATATTCAAGTTACATACCTACATATCAATCATTTTATAAGGGTGAAACATCAATGAATTGATATCTTTTTTTCTGGGAGGGGGGTAGTGGTAAAGTTTGAGGCGGAATTGGAATTCAGCTGATTTTCGTATAATTTGATATTCTAGTTACATAACTACAGGCCAACAATTTTAGAATAGTGAAGCATCACTCTATTGATTTCTTTTTTGTTGGAGGGGGCGAGTAAGTTGGTATTCAACCGATTTTCTAAAATTTGATATTCAAGTTACATAGCAACGTACCAACAATTTTATAAGGATGAAACATCACTGAATGGGTTTCTTTTTATGGGTGGGGAGGAATGGTGGAAGGCGATCGGAATTCTACTGATTTTCGTATAATTTGATATTCTAGTTACATAACTACAGGCCAACAATTTTATAATGGTGAAGCATTACTGAATCGATTTTTTCTCTTGAGAGGGGGGGGGGGGGTTTGTGGCAAAGTTTGAGGCGGAATTGGAATTCAACTGATTTTCGTATAATTTGATATTCTAGTTACATAACAACAGGCCAACAATTTTATAATGTTGAAGCATTACTGAATCGTTTTTTTCTCCTGAGAGGGAGTTGGAATTCAACTGATTTTGTAAAATTTGATATTCAAGTTACATACCCACGTACCAAAAATTTTATAAGGATAAAACATCACTGAATGGGTTTCTTTTTATGGGTGGTGAAGAATGGTGGAAGGCGATCGGAATTCTACTGATTTTCGTATAATTTGATATTCTAGTTATATAACTACAGGCCAACAATTTTATAATGGTGAAGCATCACTGAATCGATTTTTTTTCTCTTGGGGGGGGGGGGGGGTGGTGTTTGTGGTAAAGTTTGAGGCGGAATTGGAATTCAACTGATTTTCGTATTAGTCCAAGAGCCGAGGCCAGATTTCATGACTTATTTGAAGAAAACTTTTAGACATACAGCCATAAAATGTCCACCCTCAGCAATCATTCTGCACTTGTCTGCCAATTCAAAGCGGGGGCGTTTCAAAATAGCGACCTCCAAAAGGGGGTAGCATATATCAAAATATGGTATTATTTGAAGATCATTTATTTAAAGCAAACAAGAAACTGCAAACCCCCTAGGTGACAAAAAACGTTGTCTGCCAAAATTTGGAGGGGGCTAAGCACTGGCAGACATAATTCAAAATCCGCGTTTTTGTCAGTCCAAAAGTGGACAATTTGAAGACGATTTATTTGAAACACACAAGAAACTGCATACTCCCTAGATGACAAAAAACGTTGTCTGCCAAAATTTGGAGGGGGCTAAGCACCATCAGACAAAATTCAAAATCCTCGTGAAGGCGTCACACCGGCTGACATTGTTCAAAACTTACATCCTTTTCGTCCAACGGTGAACTTTTTAAACATGATTTCCTTCTTTATTTGATTTATAAGTGGTTTTTCACTAAAATAATTTGAGTAAATTATATTATATTGCTTCCTACGTATGGTACAATATAATTATTTTAATATAAAATAATCTTGTTTTAAAATTTTAGTGTTAAAAATACCAATTAATATATATGTTCAGTAATAATATAGATACCGGCCACATAATTAAAAAAGAATAATATTTCAACTTATAAAGTTATGAAATATGTACTAACCTGGAACAAAATTCTTGTATAATTTTAGTATATTTTGTTTTCTATTATACGTTATTCAAGCAAATCAACTTTGTAACAAATTTGGTAATAGTCATTTTGTTCTCAAATCAATAGTTCTAGAGCGGTTTGGCCACCAAAGATTGACTAACTTCACGTAAGTCGCACTTCTTCGTGAAAACAAGAAGGTGGTACTTTTCTGTTGTCGGTTATAACTCTAATCCAAAATTTATTTTTTTTTAACTGATAGCTGACTAAATTTCCTTTCAGACAGAAAATCAATTGAATTACCCTCCACCCACGTCATCCCCTCTAAAAAAAAAGAAATCAAAACAGAGGTCTCACCCTTATAAAATTATTGGTATGTAGGTATTTAAACTGAGTATCACATTTTAGGAAAATCAATTGAATTACGGTTCCCTCCCCCCACGTCACCCCCTCCTTCTAAAAAAAAGAAATCAATTCAGTGATGTTTCAACCTTATACAATTATGGGTTTGTAGGTATGTAACCTGAGTACCAAATTTTAGGGAAATCAGTTGAATTACGATTCTCCCCTCCCCCCATGCCCCCCCAAAAAGGGAATTAAAACAGTGATGTTTCACCCTTATAAAATTATTGGTATGTAGGTATGTTACCTGAGTACCAAATTTTTCGAAAATCAGTTTAATTCCGACCCCCCTCCCGTCGCCCCCCTCCTATAAATAAAAGAAATCAATACAGTCAGGTTTTACACTAGTAAAGTGGTTGGCATGCACGTATGTAACTTGAGCATCAAATTTTACGAATATCAGTTGAATTTCGACCCCCCCTCCCCCCGTCGCTTCCCTCCAAAAAAAAAAAAAAAAAAAAAAAAAAAGGGAATAAATACAGTGATCCTTCACCCTTATAAAATTATTGGTATGTAGGTATGTAACCTGAGTATCACATTTTAGGAAAATCAGTTGAATTCCGATTATCCCTCCCCCCCCCGTCACCCTCTCGAAAAAAAAAAAAAATCAATACTGTGATGTTTTACCACTATAAAATTATCGGTTTGTAACTTGAATATCAAATTAAACGGGTATAGAGATAAAGTTTACACATTAAGTCGACACGCTTTCCGCACGGAAAGCGCGGCCTCACATTTTGGCTAGTCAATCTTTCCCGCAGGAAAGCGCGACGGTTTGGCTCGCGCGCTTTCTCACGCTCCAGGATTGAGGGAAAGCGCGTATGTGTAAAGGCCACTATTGTAATTTACACTTATATGTGATGTGATTTTTTAGAAATATGCTTATTGGAAATTCCCAGTGTTGTAATATTACTAGTTTTTTTTTTTTTTTTTTTTCGTTTTTTTTCTTTTGGAATTAGATGTGTTTTGGTACAAATGAAGTATTCACAAAAAAATTTTACCAGATCATAAAAATCTCAAGATAAAATCTACTTTAAGATGTTAAAGAATCGATGTTATCATCATCCATGGTTTCCCTTGAGAATTTTTTTTAATTTTCTCATAGCACGCTACTATTGGTTACTTCTTATATTAACTTATTAAACGTTTTTCTTGTAATAAGTTCTTAGTAAAAGAAAGATATTTAGTATCGTTATTAGTATATAATGTACATCATTAGTATAATAATAATATTAGTAACATAGTCAAAGTTATACTAATATCAAATTCACAAAAATTTAGAACCTAGATTAATTAATTTAAACATTTTTAAAACTACATATTGAATGTTTTGTTTTGTTGAAATTCTACAAAATTTGTGCATTGCAATAAATCTTATAATTTTTGAAATATTGAATATCATTTAATAAACAGCAAATTGAATTATCTTAAAATAGATTTTGATTTAAAGAAGGAGGTTTATTAATAACAAAGATTATTTTTAAATTCTGAAAAGAATGGCTTTCACTCAGATTTCAGCTTCATAAAAGCTCTCTCAGGATAATTTAAGGAAGAATTTTTCTTTGTGTAATTTTAATTGCCCTGATGAAAATTAAATGCCTTATATATCATTCCTTTATTTTCTTCGTAGAAAATACACCCGATCTAAAGTTAACAATGAACATGTTTAATGGTCCTTACTTAGATCCTTTCTGAGGACATTTATATCTTAATATAACCAACAAACAAAAGGTTAGAAATAAGTTAATTTTTATAGGATGAAGAAATCTTATTTTTTATTTTTTTGCATTAATTCTCGCTTTCTTTTTACTCAATATAAGTATGAGTAACTTCATGAAGCATTATATTAATTATTTACTAGATTCAAATAACTATTTAAGATTTTCGGTTATTAGTTATTCCTTTTTTGTAATGCATTATTACATCTTTTTTTATTATTTATTATTTTTTTTTTTTATCAAAATACTGATTTTAACCATTTAATTTTATTATTTTTATTTAAGCTTTATTCGTACTCGCATTATGCTGATTTTCATGTAAATAGGTATATATTAACAATGATATCTATGCTTATGGAGATCAAAGCACAATGATCGTTCATTATTCATTATAAATGTATTACATTAATTTTTGAATATATTTTTATTTTTAATCCCCTTTTATTTTTATTGATTAATGATACAATTACGAAACTATCCAGCATTTATTATTAGTACAATCTCGTAAAAATAAAAAAAAATCATTTATTTATTTAGGGACCTTGGCTTATTTTTTACACCGTAATTATTTATTATTTTTTCAATGATATTTGTTATTAATTATTAGTTTTAATTGTCTGAACTAGAAGCATCTTACTACTTTCCTTTTCTATCAATAAATCCTGAATTGTCAGAATATGTAGTTTCGATGATTAATATCTGTTTACACCCATTTATCATAAAAATTTAGTGGCCTGATTCAATTTTAAAAAAAAGTTTAAATAAATTTGGAAAATAGTTTAACCTACATTGAAAAAAAAACAAACTAAAAATAAACAGAAAAGGTGGAAATATAAACACAATAGTTTAAAATAAAATAGAAAAAGATTAAACATAATTGGAAAATTAAGTAAGAATGCGAAAATTTAAATGGAAATGGAAAGTCTAAATAATAATGGAAAAATATTAAATATAATTGGAAAAGATTAAATCCTGAAACAACGCATAAGTGTAAATTACACAAATTGTACGATGTTTATACGGCTAAAATTAATGCAATCGCCATGGCTTTACGATTCTCCTTGAGCTCGCTCATTGATTATGTTGTACTGGTGTCAAACTCACTTAGTACTTTACGCTCCTTGAAGAACATGTATTCAGATCGCGTAAAACTTCAAACAAGCTAGATTAAATAAATTTGGAAATGTAATAAACATAATTAGAAATTTGATATTAATGATAATGATAATTGGTCGCACCAAACGGCTCTCTTTGTAGATAGGCAGATGTATAAGGCATATTCATCCTCACATAAATGAAATATTAATTAAATCAAGTGGTTAGTAACACCATTCACGCCATCTAGCAAAATTTTAATGGCAACTAGCCTTTCTATGTTTACAGTAACCAGCTGAATTCCTTATCTCTCCCGCTAATCCTTGCTGGAACTCGGACACTCTTTCGTCAGAAGCCAATCCAGCAGGGCTTAATTTTCTTATGCCCAAGGCCTTTGCCTTCCACCATTGTCCAAGGCTTAAGCCTTCCTTAGATTTTGTGTCCAAGACTAAAAATAGTCTTCCAAATCTTACTTTAAAGTGTTTGTTTCATTTTCGTGTTATTTTCCATCAAAGACATTTTATTTCCCATTTTACTTGAAAATGGGTGTTGAACAAGCCAGAAGATTTCTCAACCGATTCACGCAGCACCCAGAAGCAAGTGGGTCTCACTTGCCCAAAGAGATTCTACCGATCCTGTTCTGCGATCTTCACATGAGTGAATCATTTTCATTTTTATTATAATTGGTTTATATTTCTTCTAATCATTTTCTCTTCAAAATTGCGAACCTTTATTTTAGGAATATTATATACGGTCCACTCTCCAGAGGCTTATTTGATTTCCGAGGAAGTTCCGCTTCTTTTAGAATTAAATAAGTACAATTTCCAGTCTTTGACTAAACAATAATAATTATAAAACTATTCTGGAGAAGGTTTAAGATAACTTAGAAAAGTTTTATATAAACCATGCCTAAACAGAGACCTTTTGCAATACTGTTCCACTATCACAGTATGAACTGTGTTATCAACAATTAGGTCGCCCTTGATTCGCTTCCTTATACATGAATTAACTCCTCCACTATCAAATTATCCTCTCCTGTTTCATCTCCGCTTGCATTGGCGAGATCAAATGGCGCGAACAGAGCCGAGGCTACCTTGCAATATTAGCCATAGGGTGGATATTGCGCTCTGAACTTGGTCCAGTTGAATCATATTAATTATGCGAGCTTTGTATAGAGGGCGGACCAATCAGGAGAGGAGGGCCACCTCACCCGGCGGAAATAATACTGCGCTATGTCAATGCCCCTGTCCCCAAACCAAATTGCACACCGCCCTCTCTCGCCGCATATTAAACCTTACGATCGATGCTCTGTTAGGGACAGCTCTGGCTATCGGATTGCACTCCATGACGGGGGGGGGGATCTCTTCAATGCCTCAGGTCCAAAAATCGCCATCGATGTCATCCATCTTGTCGCGATAAATGTCGACTCATATACCACAGGGAGGTGCATATAGTCCCCGTATTATTTTGTCAAATAATATGAATTTATTAGAAACATGCAAAATTTTCAGTTATTTATTGATATTTACAACTTTTTAAGAAGAAGAAGAAAATAAACTTTATTCTGAGACAACTTGTCCCCTAAGAATAACAAATAAATATAATACATAGGACAATCGTCTGGCTATGATAAATAATTAAAATAAATAATAATAACAATTGATTAATTACTAAATTATGAGTTAAAAATAAATGAGAAATCAAATAGAACGATACATCTTATGTATACTATTATAATGTATATAACATAAATATTCATGTTTTGCACATGCTCGGAAGATTGAAAATTCAGGAGTTAAGGAAACAGATGATGTTTAAAGGAAGTAAGAGTGGACCTTTTTGGAATTAAGATGGGCAATGAACTCCATAAAGAGGAAGCGCGGATAATAAAGGATTTTTCAAAGGATGCAGTTTGATGCGCAGGAGTATACGGGTGATTCTCAGATTACGGGGATTACGGGGGAATTTCCAGTATCAAATTTTTACAAATTTAGACTTCATTAAATTAAAAATTTATAACTACCGACGGCTTCTATTGCCTCTCAGCTTTTGAAAAATACAATTGGTCGAAATCAAAACAGATTTTTTTCAAGGGAAATTTAGAATTTTAAAATTAATAATGTGCGGTAATGACAAACTGGATCTTGGTAATGACAATCCGCAGCATTTTTTTTTTTTTTTTTTTTTTTTTTTTTAGGTAACAGTCAATTTCAACTTGGGACGAGTTATTTTGTCGTTGGGTGCCTAGGTTAAAGAAAAAATAACTAAAAAAACTAAAAATTAATAAAAATGTTCATTACAGTAAAGTTTATGTCATTACCGCGTTAATAATTCAGGCGTGAGAATGACATGGGTTTTTTAACTTGGTAATGACATTTGCATGCATTTTGTTCAGTACAAACCACTACGATTAAAACAAAAAAAATATTGCTTGTGCCAACTGTTAAGGAAAAAATACAGTCAAAATTAAAATAAAGCCTTGTGAAGTGAAATAATTTGAAAAGCAAGAGTGATAATACTAGTCGTGGAGATGACAACAATAAAGGTAAGTGACTTACCTCTCAGGTTGTAAACACGTGTGAGGGAACTATCAAACTAACTATCGCTTCGCCGCTATGGCTGGTCTCTAGCGAAAGGTGTACCACTACATTTTGAAAAAAATTCCCCACTGTTCCATTTCTTAAAGTTGATTTTCTTACAAATTTATTTCTTGCTTGGTAATGACATAATAGTGAATAGAAGCAAGAAAAAGTTTGGAGCAAAATAAACATACAATATTATTACCAAAAACACAAAAATGAAAACATGTAGGATCTTTAGGTTATCCTTAATGCGAGTAAATAAATTTCACTACCATTTGCCATAGTTAACGAAACCAAAGTGGCGGATGTTTAGTAAAAACCTATGAGTGGGACAGTCCGTGGTGATGACATTTTCGTTGTTTACAAGTAATTTTCAAATCAAATTACTCGTTCTTGTTTCATGTTTAATATTTTATTATCAGTTTCTCTACTCTAATTTCATTGGGCAAAAATTAAGGTAGGACTTATTTAATTGATTGATTGAATCTTATGGGACTAAAAATTGCCCGTAATCTGAGAATCATCCATACAGGTTTTTATGTTATTTACTGCAAGTAAATTTGATAATAATGACTACAGTGGCATGCCAATAAGATATTAAGAACTACAGTTAGTAAGATATAGTTCTACATTGGTAGGTCTCTCGCCCATCTTCTTTTCAGACGCCTCGGAGAATTATGGGAATTGAGTTTGAGACAAGATATTGCTTGTCATGGAAAAGTAGATATCTTATTTCCACTAAATCTGGAATATACTGAGCATACGTAATTATAAAAATACTTGATACTCTGTACAACTTTATATATTAAAATAGCAGCAATAAAAGAAAAAGGAAAGTGTATACATCTATACATCTACTGAGTAGTGGACTAAAAAATAATGACCCAAGATAAAAATATATATATATATATATATATATATATATATATATATATATATATATATATATATATATATATATATATATATAATTCATCTAAGGGATCAACTAACATTATATAATTCATTTGCATTGCATTAATGACAAAATAATTAGAAACAATTATATTCTGATTTGATTTTACATAAAACACATTTTTACTTGTTAAATGAGCTCCTCTACAGGTGAAGCCTCGTAGAGGTCGTCAGCTTTCAAAATATCCTTGTCATTTAAATTAACTAAATAAATAAAAATTATTTTATTTTTCTCATTTCTATAAATGCTGAGAAAGTCAGAAGGTAACTTATTATACAGAAAGATATTTTTCTAAAATAAATTAAATTTA
This sequence comes from Euschistus heros, assembly GCA_003667255.2. Lineage (NCBI taxonomy): Eukaryota > Metazoa > Arthropoda > Insecta > Hemiptera > Pentatomidae > Euschistus > Euschistus heros. The sequence goes on along the minus strand of RCWM02000331.1, from coordinate 532,074 downwards.
GTATTAGATATATGATTCACTGACAGGAGAACATGAATGAAGTTTTTAAAAAGTATGTACAATTTTTAACCTGTATTTAATTGTCACGTATTTACATAAAGTAAAATAACTAGTATGGTACAAAATATAAAATAACAGCTATAATGCTAAGCCTGTTAGTTTAGATATCGCTAAGTAGCAGCAGAGTGACAATAAGTAACGGTTATTTGGAACACTGCGGACATTTTCTCGAAGCTAAGCGGGATTATTAAAGCAATAAAAAATATTAAACGGATCTGCAATAACGAGGATTTCATAGCCAATGCTTCTAGAGCTTACCTTCGATAAATACTTAATCCTATTATCTTATTTCTCACTTTACTTTTATTTTAAGATAAAACCTAAAATAAAATATTTATATGTACGTTTTTATACTTACTTTCAACTGAATGGTATTTTTTTTTTTTTCAAAAAAACGTTATTTTTATCAACAAACATTTCAAACATAAACATTTAAGAAACTTGAACTCGTGTCCTGGGGCTAGAAGTTCAGTGCCTTACCCACTGAGCTACCTTTTAAAAAGTTAAATTGAAATCTGTTTATAGAAAATTAACAATTTAAAGATTTGTCATTATAAAATGATAAAATAATCTTGAACGTTTGATAACACAGGCCAACGAAGAAAACCCTTTTTTACTTATAACACCTTATTATTCTGTTTTTTAGGGTACTAAATGCAAATAGGACACTTATTAAGCCGTATCACCTACCATTTTTTTCACATTTGCACATCAATATATTAATTTTTTTGATTTATTACAGAATTTAAAAGCTTTTATATACTACAAATAAAATTGTAAAATAATTTGTGCTGGATGTAGAAAAGTTGGCAGCACTGTTGAAACAGATATAGATATAGATAAGCAAGATGATGATGTGCTACAGCAAATATAGAGTCTAAACTGTTTACTCAGATTGAGCTTAACAACTTAGTTAGGGATCTTGGGTTAACAAAAGAAAAAGCTGAATTGCTTGGTTCTAGGCTAAAAGAAAAGAACTTGTTGGCAGTTGGAACTAGCATATATGCGTATAGGAAGAGAGAGCAGCAGTTTTCGAAATTTTTTGAACAAGAAGGTGATTTAGTGTACTTCTCAGACATTCCAGGTCTGATCAAAGAGTTTGGTGTTGAATACAAAAAAGAAGACTGGAGGCTGTTTATTGATTCTTCCAAAACTAGTTTAAAAGCTGTTTTATTACACAAACAGTTACAATAGTAACACTTATGCATCTATACCTGTTGGCCATTCTGTTCATATGAAAGAGAGCTTTGAAAACCTAGAAATAGTGTTGAATAAAATTGGCTATTCGGCTCATGGTTGGATGATAAGTGGTGACTTGAAAGTAATATGCTTGCTTCTTGGTTAGCAAGGCGGTTTTAACCAAATTTCCATGTTTTTTTTGTGTGAATGGGACAGTAGAGCAAGGGTTAGGTTAGGTTGAAATTCTTATGGACACTCAACTTCGAGGGTCTTTAGTGTCCTTCAATCTATGTTTTTCTTCTATGTCTTCTTTTTAAATTTTATTGAAAAAATTGTATTTTTTAAGAAACTTAATTGTTATTTCGATATTCTGGTTATTATCACCGAGCATGGTAGGGAGGTTTCTTTGTAGTTCTTCTTCTTGAAAATAATTATCCCATTTAGGGCATTCTACTAGAATGTGATGAACTGTTAGTTGTATATTGCATGATGTGCACTTTGGTGGATTGTCCTTTGTTATTAGATGTCCGTGAGTGAGGCGTGTATGTCCGATCCTAAGTCTAGTTATAACAGCTTCTTCTTTTCTATTGTTGCGGTAAGAGCTTTTCCACATTTTTGTTTCTTTTTTAATTGATTTCAGTTCTTCTGTGGTTTCCCACAGCTGTGCCCAGTCCATTTTTACTTGGTATTTTAATCTATTGCAAATGTCAGATGTTGTGTAAATGTTGGTGATGTCTATTGATGATTTTGCTGCTTCCTTCGCTGCTCGATCCGCTTCTTCATTTCCTTTGATTCCCACGTGAGACGGAGTCCAAACCAGTAGTGCATTTTATTTCATATTGTTTATCATTGTTGTATAGACTTGGGCTTTCATTACTAAACGGTCTTTAGTGTACATGTTTTTTAATGCCATTAGAGCAGATAGAGAATCTGTACATATTACGAAGTTTTCTTCTTCACATTGCATAATATAATACAGCGCCTCACAAATCGCATAACATTCTGCAGTGAAGGTACTGGTTAGAGAGGGAAGTTTGTATTTGATAATGCTGGAGTCTGATACAAAGAAACATCCAACATTATTCTCTAATTTGGAACCATCTGTGTATATATAATTTCTATCACTATATTTTTCTTTAATTTTTTGGAATTCTGCTAGATAGGTAAGTCCTGTAGTGTTATTTTTAGCGAATTTTTGGAGTTTTAAGTTTATTGCAGGTAATTTTAGAGTCCATGGTGGGTAATGAATTTCATCGGTTGTAAGTTGCAGGGAGCTGATTTCTTCTATATATCTGCTAGCTCTAATACCCAACGGAGCAGGTAGTCTTTGGTTTTCTATAAATCGTCTTCTCTTTGGTTGGAAAATGGGTTTCCACGCGGGGTTATTGGGGTTGAGTTTTAGTCTCCCAATGTATCCGCAGGCAAGTTGACGTCTTCTCAAAGCGAGAGGAGCTATGCCAGCTTCAACACATAAACTATTTACTGGACTGGTTCTGAAGGCTCCAGTAACAAGACGAATACCTGCATGGTGTACTGAATCTAGAGCTGAAAGAAGATTTTGATTGGCTGATGAGTAAACACAGCTGCCATAGTCTAGTTTTGCTCTTATCAGACTGGTATATACCTTAAGCATACTTGACCTATCTGCTCCCCACGAGCGTCCAGCCAGAACTTTAAGAATATTCAGTCTGTTGAGTGCTTCTTCTTTTAGACATGTGATATGTTCTTTCCAGTTAAGTTTACAGTCCAGAACTAGTCCTAGAAATTTAACTTTTGTATCGAAACGTAAGGTCGTGTTTCTATAGACCAACTCTGGAAAAGGAGTAGGTGTCCTGCGATTTGAAAAAAGTAGGCATTTAGTTTTTTCTGTGGAGAAATTTAAACCAGATTGCCTACACCATACTTCCAAATTTGTTAGGCAATTTTGTAATAATATCTGCATTCTGTTTTCATTTTTGAATGTTAATAACAAAGCTAAATCATCTACAAATAAAAAAGTTTTAATTTGCTTCGGAATAATTTCTGTAATTTTGTTAATGGCTATCGCAAAAAGAGCACAGCTCAGTACACTTCCTTCTTTTATCGAAGACAGATGACTACCTATTCTAACTTGAAATGTTCGATTTCTCAGAAAGTTACCAATGAGGATGAGAAGGCGACCTCTGATTCCCCATTCTCGTAGCTGTTGTAGGACGAGAGATGTTTTTAAGTTGTCATAGGCTTTTTCAACGTCGAAGTATATGCCTATGCATTCTTTTTTTTCAGCAAAGCTATTCAGAATTTCATACTCCATTGTTATGAGATGATCTACTGTAGAGCGCCCTGTTCTGAAACCACTTTGTGCGTTCGATAGTAAGTTATTTTTTTCTAGTATCCAACTAAGCCTTTTCAAAACCATCTTTTCTAGCAACTTGCATACGCAGCTTGTTAGTGAGAAGGGCCGGTAACTCGGGGGAAACAACTTATTTTTTCCAGTTTTTAAAATTGGTATTATAATGTGCTCCCTGTGCTCCACACCTGGTTATAGAGTGCAAGAAGTGCATCCATTGATTGCCTTGGTAGATTTTTCAACATTTCATTATGTACCTCGTCTGCAGTAGAGCAAGGTATCAACATTGGAGCAGAAAGAACTGGCCTGTGAGGGAGTTAAAACCCGGGAAGAACATTCTCCACAAAAACCTTGTATATCCTAGAAACATTCTCTTACCACCTCTACATATAAAGTTAGGCCTTATGAAACAGTTATATAATGCTTTATTTTTATCTAAACATTTATATATGCTTTTTTTTTTAAATTATAAATTTCTCAAAAACTATGGGTGATACAAAAAAAAAAAGATCAGATTTGGATTCAGCACACAAAAATCTATAAAAATCAGCTATTAAAGTAAAAAAAAGTTTTAAAAAACATTTTTTTTGTTGGGCTGTGTAATTGTTAAGGACGGGTTACCCTGAACGTTACCAACCTATTATAGCCTGGGTAAGAACATAATTCTATTTAAACGTGACTTTTAGACTATGTTAGGTCTTTAAATGGTTGCATAGGTAATGTATAGGGGCGTGAATACAATAAATCTTTTCAGAATGGTTTTCAATTTTATCAGACTAATGAGCATGTAGTTGTTTTTTCAAGTAAAGAAGACTGGCTTGGAATCAAACATTGGATCCTATGCCGGTAGTAATATTGATTTCCGCATAATTTCCTTTAACAATCGTTGGACCAGCAACAGAAAGTTCTTACCTTTCGTGATTTTTTTTTTTTTTTTTTTTTTTTTTGTACTAGTTTATAGATCTTATAGTTTTTAATGCCCAAAATCGTAAATCACAATTGATATTCTTGTGTTGTGAGAGGGTTTGTTGATGATAATCATCAACCGATTAATTGACGATCTGCTACCCTCTGGAACCACTCTCCCTCCTGAAATTAGACATACGTCTTCCTTAAGCTCAATTAAAAATCTCCTTTTCCAATATATAATCACATCTTAGTCAGATGTCTGTCAATCTGAGTAATAATTAACATTTAATTTGGTAAAATTCAATAAATCAGATACCGATTATTAGTTAATAACTTTTCTTTTATATGAATTCAAATTTGTTCTTAATTTACTCCGTAATTTTTCATAAATAAATAACTTCACTCACTATCTTTTTAGATAACAATGCATATAAGTTTGCTTGTGTGAACAGAATGATACGAATAACAAAATCATATAATTAAATTTCTATTAAAATTATTTATTTCTTATACACGCCGAGAAACAATTATTTCCGGTACCGGAACACGTAGGGCTATCAGGTAATGAAATAGCAGATAGAACAGCCAACCAACGCCAACATCGCCGGCAATAGCAGACTTAATAAGAAAGATCAAAGCGATTGAAGAATGACAAAGGTTTTACAATTGGGAAAGTACACTGAAAGGAAAAGACCAATACATAGTGCAGCAAAAGGTAGCATTGACCCCATGGTTTGTGACTCAAAGGCTAGATCACGACAGCCCAAGCTTAGTAAAACTTAATCGACTCAAGATAAGCCATGGCAGAACTAATAAACACCTCAATTTAATGGCACTAGCTCAAAGTGGCATTTGTCCTAAATAATAATTGCGAAAGGTTTGTAAAAGAGAGGATAAGAGAGCTGGGTACACAAATTATTCACGACGGTTTTGAATTTTTAAGAAATATGATTAAAAAAAAGGCCCACAATTTAAAGAAATTTTTATCAGAAACGAAAGTTATCATATAATAGAGGAGACATACAAAATTCATCTGGGCATAAAATTAGATAGGACTACATTGGCAATATAGGACTTGTGTTGTCAAGTCTGAAAACTAAAACTAAAAAAAAAAAATTAATAAAAAAATAAATAAATAAATTTAAAAGAAAAGTGTGTCTGAGTTTGTGTGTGTATATAATATACACACACACATTCAGTATGCATGTATATTCATACATGTACATGAATATATATATCGTGATATCTTTTCTTTATATATCTTTTGTAATTTTCTCAAAGTTATTTTTATTTTATTTCTTCTTCTTATGTTAGTATATTTACTGAAAGTGCTTTATGCAATTTTATTTACTATTAAATGTATTTATATGGTCTCATGTTATTCCTATATAAATAACTTTGTATGAAATTATTTAAGTAAACTATTGTACTACCTACCTTATTATACATTTTATTATTCATAGAGAACAATATTTTCCAGAATAAAAAAAAAATATTTTTTTCATTTTATTTCGTTTATCATTTCATGTTTAACTGGTAGTTACTTTTTTTTTTTTTAGATAAAAAAGTGATGATGTGAAAATAGAAGAAAACTGTGGTTAAATAATAAATTCATGACAATATCGATAAGCGTAATATTTTCTCACCTATATTGTTTCTACTAGCAAAAATAGTACGAACAAAACCCTCAGATCTTCCCCTAACAGAAATAAAGTATATTCAATTAGCGGGAATCGAAGGGAACTAAAGGTAAATAGAGGTGTTTGATGAGATAAGAGAAGGTTATCCGGTGATAGCCGATTGGCACTCCATGTCAAAGTGGAAGGCTCCTATGACGGCCATGTATCTCTTATCTCTTATCTCTTAGCTCTCGAGAGCTCATTTTTTAGAGAGGGTCATCGATCCTTGTTTCAGAGCTCACTGCCTCCCCCCCCCATCCCTCCCTCCCCCACCTACAGCCACTACTCTTCAATTTCCACCTGTCTCTTATTTCCATCTTCTTCTTTCCTCATTTTTTATTTTCAAAGTTTATCTTATTGAAATTCCCGACCGTTTTTACGAGGCGAATATAGTAATGTAAGATTCATAAGATATTTGAAGTATTCCCGTTTTCAAAGTTAATTAAGTGGTGGCTATTAAATAATAATAATTATAATTATAAAATAAACAGTATTATGTCCATACCACTCGTTTATTGATACCTTATCTTTTCAAGGTTAAAAAAAAAAAAAATCATATCGTTATAAAAATATCGATAGTTTTTCTATATCATATACCAATACTCATCCCCAGCAGTCACTAATAGCTACATACACACTTATGCTCCTTTCCTACTCCGTGTATCTTTTGTAGTTGTTTTGTTTTTTATTCAATTAATTGAAATGATAAGATTTCTTGAAGAATAAATTACTTACGATGTAAAATAAAACTATTTAACAGCAACTAAAAAAAAAATTTACCCCCAAACAAACTTATCATAATATATATATATATATATATATATATATATATATATATATATATATATATATATATATATATATATATATTTTTATTATCATTATTAATAAGTAAGTATTGCTATTGATTTTTTTTAAAAATTCATTATCCAGAATTTTAAAATTCTAACATGTCTGATTTATTTGTTTGTAAGCCTAAGATAATAGTTTTTAACCGTAAGGTAAATTTTGAAAATTTTTAGTTATTTGTCCCCACAATTTGCAGGAAAAAAAATTCAATCAATGTTTTTGATATTGCTTTAAGGTGTTTTTTTAGTATTATTGTGCTACTTACTCTTTGGAGTTTGGCCATTGTTGAGCCGGGATACCAAGAAACACAATGTGTTGTGTCTCATATGGAAGATATTCACGATTTTCTTCGTTAGCTCCGCAGTATGAGAAGAATAAAGCCTCGAAGGAGACGATCGGTCTTTGCTATATTCTTACATATTTATGGCATTTCCGTTTGCGTGTCTCCTATTCCTATCCGTTTAGAGAATAAATTACACCTCTCTGCTGCTGCGGGTAGGAAGTAGAATCATTGCTGTATCGTAAATCTTTTTTTTTTCTTTTGTAGTACATGTAATGCATCCGTAGGTCATCTGCATATGTCCCATTTAAGAGGAGAAAGTATCATGCCATGTGGGTATTATTTGTTAGGAATTATTTTTTAACTTATTTATATTACATAATAGCGTCTTATCTCCTGTCTTTAATAATTTCTTTACTAAATATATATCTTGGTATATACCAATTCTTTACTTACAAGAATTACAGGTAGCATTATGATATGGGATGATCTTATACCATACATATTCTGAAGTCACTACCCTTGACATTTTGAATTGAAGTTCAGTAAAATCAATAGGGGATAAAAGCAATTTTTTTTTATTGTATATAATCCATTATAGATTTAATTCCATTGCATAATCTTTACATATTTTTTAAAATATAGTCTTGACGTGAATATGTCTTTCGGCTGGGGGTGGTTAGTTGTTACAGGTTTTTTTACACACAAACATGTAAATAAACATTTTGAGGCGCACTAGCTCTGCTGGTGTTGCTCGTATCGAAAATTTTACGGGAGTTCCCTTATCTGTCATTTAATGAAGAGTAATTTTTGTTATATTACATGTATATATATATATATATTTCGATTACAATGTTTTCTGAGAATATGAATATAATTGATTTAGAGACAAAATGTAAAAACAACGGAATTAGCTACAATAAACAAGTGACAACATCAGTCAGGACCAAGATGGTGACGGTTAAGGAAGAAGAATGGAGTCTAATCGAGAAGGCTGTAGGACTCATCAGTTTCCGCGAGGTGTTAGTTGCAGACATTTCCTCCTCTCTACACAAAGGCCCTACAAGCCCGGTTCATTGGAGGGAATTTGTCCTACTGAAGGGGAAGAAATATTCAGGAAGGTTTGTTTCCATGGCCGTCACGAATGGAGCCGCTCCACTATTGACCTACTTTTTATTCAGGTCCGACCTCGAGGTGGCTCTGCTTTCGGAATTCATCTCAGCCAGCAATATTTCTCACGAATCTTCCGGCAAAAATGACAATATTACCGCTGTACATATATGAGTGGTTCACCGAGATGTACAGACCGCGTCAGGATGTCATTTCTCTGGGCTAGCGATATAATAGAAAAAAAAATGAATATAATAATATAAATAAGTTCAATGCTGAAACCGTCTCTCATAACGCAGTTTACTACTTACTATCCGCCTTACGTTTGACTAATAAAGGCAAAATCAAAACCAAGGCACCCACTTAATTCATAATGAATTTAGCATTATGAAACTAAGTAGAACTGAAAATAGGGTTCAAAAGAGAGAATTTCTAGGACCACCTTTATGAAACGAACTATTAGAAGTCATCGTCTCTATAACTCGAACTCGACTATATAAGAATTTCATGTGTAATTTGTTTTCCTGTTTTCTGTCATTCTTTGTCTTTTCAATTCATAGTTATATCAGTCAATTATTATTAGTTATTCACTCGAGTGGTTTTACAGTGGCTATTGATTAACGATAAGTTAAAATTGATTTGCAAAGTGCAGAAAGGAGAAAGGAATAAGGCGTTTGTTGCTAGTGAATTTCGAATTCCGCGTAGTTCTCTTTCAACCGTCCTAAAAAATAAAGAAAAGATCGCCACTGGTGGAAGGCGGTAAGTCTACTTTTAGGCACCCTCAGAAAAAAGCTCAATTCAGTTAAAAGTGATATGATAAATACCGGGTACCAAGTATTTAATTTTTTGTATCAATGGTATTATATGTATGTACAAAAAACATATACATACCCATTATTGAAAAATATACGTAATGATTTCAACGACCTTTTTGTGTTCAATTTTCCTAATTATTTGAAGGTTAGTGGAATGATAACCTCGATAAGTCTTTGTTAAGTAACTCGAAATATTTTTCAGGGTAGCTTGAAGATCAAGAATTGACTATATAAACAAAAATACACTCACCACTAAAAAGTGAAAAATAAAAATAATTTTTAGAGAAAAAAAAAAACCGTCTTCTAGATTAAACCTACATACACAAACTTAACTAAAAAATATAAAATACTATTTTAATTGCTTCAAAACAAAAATCATTAAATGAAAATCAACGAAATTATCGATACTTATATACCTATTCACAATTTATGATCAGTTTTTTTTGGAGTCGGTGCCAACCAAAACATGCAGAATTTAAAAAGAAATTGTAATCGTAAAGATCCTCCCACTGTTTCATCACCGCCACACCGCTGTCTCCGGCCATTCGAAAGTTTATTGTAAAGACAGGATTAAACTGCCCTTCTTGGCTGGCGCCGACTCCAAAGATAACTGGTCATAAATTGTGAATAGGTTTATAAGTATTGATAATTTCTTTGAAAATAAAATATTATTTTATATTTTTTATTTAAGTTTGTGTATGTAGGTTTAATCTTGAAGTCGGTTTTGTTTTTTTCTCGAAAAATTATTTTTATTTTATCACATCTTCATAACAGAGCATCTCTCTTGGTCGACAAAGTTGATTCGGGGTTCCCCATAGCGTTATAAATTTTGTATGTACAGTATTATTGTATATTATCTTTATTTTACTTAATTATTTATCATTATTTCTTTTTCTTTTCTCTTTTGAATAAATTATTGTTTCTAGAAGCCAATCCAGAAGAACGATGGCTCACAGAAAGAGCTATATGCCTGGGGTGAGAAGGGGAGTAAAGCCCTAAGATCACTGGGCAAGATAAACAGAGCCTATTCCGACAAGCAAAATGGTTAAACGAAGCTAACAAAAAAAGTCTAAATAGTGTGAATGGGATCGCCTTCATCTTACTCGAAAACTTGTGTGTTGTTCATTAAAAGGTGGTTTTTGAGAAAGTAACCCTTATAATTATTGGCTCAAGCGAACACGTTTTGTAAAATACTACATTATAAGACAATCGCAAAAAGGAGATGAATATTTTTCAGACCAAACTATAATTCACAGACAAAAATTCCCTTTTAATAAAATTAATTATATTACTTTTTAAATAAGGCTGGTAGAAGGTGGAAGTCTGTAGTGCATATCAAAAGATTCTGAGATTAAACTACTTGACTAAAATTAGGTAGTTCCAGAGAAACATTTTACTAGTTTTAAATCTCTCAAGTATATAAAATGAAAACATTCCACGTATTACAATATTAGCTTCTCCTCGCTTCTGCTGAGAGATTTCATAAAATAAATAAGGAAACTCTAAAACCTGGCGAGGAAATGTCAGGAAAACGCTATTTTACCGATCTTTAAGCTGATTTATTTAGATATTATTAAGGGTATACGAAATGAAAACGTGAAGATATAATTTAATAATAACTCGAAAAGGGAAACTAATTCGAGTTCTCCCTTACTCACACATATCCTTAGTGGCCATATAACACCTATCCACTCTTCTGTTAAAAAAATTAGAAATAACCATTGATCAAATCCTTTGTTGGAAACCACATATTGCACAAACTCTCGACGGTCAATTGGCATCCTAAGATTATTCCACCGCTCCCGTCACCTCCTTCCCTTACCCTCGTGAACTCAGTATTCTCCCTCGTCTTCTTCCAATTTGACTTTGGTAGTGTAATATATAGTGTGGGATTTATAAGCATAAATAATAGTTTCATATTTTTTGTCTTTGTAACTTCAAGACGTTCCCATGCTTCTCGTTTTTAAGTTGGCTCTCTCCTTCCTTTCGGAACGAATACTTCCTTGACACATACTTCTAAGTTATCAATACTAATCATCCTCCCATTATTTATAATGTCCTACAGATCAAGTCCTCAATCATATTACTTTTATTTAGTGTAATAATACTTAGTTCAAGTAATACTTGTAAAACAACTACACACAGGTACTTCAATATACGTTTAAGTTAAGAATTTCCCGAGAATTCTTTTCAGACGCCTCGGAGGGTTGTGAGGAATAGCATGGAAAGCAAGTTGGTAGGCTAATGGGTTTGAATGGCTGTGGAGTTTCCTATGAAAAGATAGGTATCTGTCTTAGGCTTAATAAGCAACATATGGAATATTAAGATCTTTATAATTAAGTTTATTTGTGACATAATAAGGAGCATTAAGTGTTTTTGAAGGATTTTTGAATGTAAGTGTGTCTAGATTACCACTATTCCTAGAACTCGATTCCGGGCGTACAAATAGATCTAATTACTGTCATGTAAATGAGTCTTTTATTTCGAACCGGCATCTTAGAGTGTTTGTTAGGTAAATGTTGAAAAAAGTCGAAAACAGCGAGTACTATCTTGCAGTTTTTGTCCTGTAGGTGGATTCCAAGCAGGACATTTATCCATTTAGAATCCAAGATTGCGAATCTGTTTAACAGGGGTCAGTGGAATTCTACTATATTTTCGACTATTAAAACATTTATTTTAAGAAAAATCATTTGTAGTATTTTAATTTGGGCTAAACCTGTGTTGCTGGTTAAAAATATTAAGGTCATTCATGTAAGATCATTAGGGATTTTCTGAAGGATTTCGGATTCCAAAGAACAGAATAGGATATCAATGAAATGGTTTCGTGGAGCCACAGATTTCAACTCAGTCCAAATAGGTTAGTTATGTAAATGAACTTTTGTAATTAATCAGCATCTTAGAGTGTTTGTCTAGTAAATGTTGAAGAAGTCGAAAACAACGAACGATTTCTTGTCCACCAAGTATAGTATATATCCATATACTATGTTGGAATCCTCCAAGTAAGTCATTGTCTAGTTGAAATCCTTGATCGTGGGACAGTGGAATTCGATTGCACTATTCGATTATTAAAACAGTTATTTTTAGTATTTTATTTTAACGCTAAATTAGCAATATAAAGAACAGTAAGCTCTTTATGGATAAGTTTATTTGTGACAATGTAAGAGAACTGAGGGTTTTTCGAAGGAATTTAGATTGCAAGGATTGGGTACGCAATGAACTAGGTAGTTTAGTGGAGCCCCAGATATCAACTCCTTATTCCCAAAGAGGTTTGATTTCAGTCATGTAAATGAATCTTTGTAATTCATCATTAAACTTCTTTTCTGTTCGATTATTGAAAGTTTTTATTTTTTTTTTTTTAAGAAAAAGTCATTAGTATTTTAATAAATTTGGATCAGATGATATGTTTAGCTTGAGATGTAACTCTGTAGAGATAAAACGTGACTCTCCGAGAGCTTGTTAAAAAATGGAAAGTATTCCTAGCTTTATCACTTTCAAGACTACATGACGATTTCGAGACATTTTTATTATGAGTTTAACTTTACTTTTTTTTTATAACCATCATTAAAGAATAATTCCATATAAGTTTCCACTCCCTTATTATGTGGTACAGCGTGTTATTTGCTTATTCGTTGTTTCTTATATTGCCTAGCTATAAACTTTAAAAGGCAGGTAGTTAAGCTGAGAGGGGTAATAAAAAGCACAACTCCTGGCATTAAAATAAATCATCTGTAATATGCTTTATGTTTTAAAAACGAACGATCTTGGGGATCTTTAATTGCGACTTGTCACCATTTTTTGAATCGACTAGTTCACTCAACCACGTGACCTAACAAGTCACAGTTTTTAAGGAAAGCAATTTTTGCAATTTACTGATTGTAAATGATTTTTATTATACATAATTATCTACTTGTTTGTGAATAATGTTTTACTTTTTTATAGTGATATTAAAATTAACCATTTTGGACCTATTTTGTCTCTTTAAAGTTTTTTTATTTATTTCATTTGTTATTTCATTTCATTTATTTACTCACAACCCAAAAACCAAAAGTGGATTTTCCTTCAGATACTAAAGTTTTGAAACAGTGGCTGGATGAATTGAACGAAGCAAGAGACGAGAGAGGTGTTTCCTTGATGAATCAGATTCAGGAGAAAGTGATCACCTAAGCATAAGCGATAACGGGAGGCGGGCTTGTGTCCCCCTTGGTCTTAATAAGAATCAACTAGAATTAACAGGAAGAGAGCCTTGGCACAATAGTAGACGTAAACGCAACATAACTGCTAGAAATGATACGAAAAGTGCCAAAAACTGATGTGTAATGCCGCCATTCATCAGTTTCATTTGGGATATTGTGGATAAGTGTTTTTTTAATATTTGAGGATTATTGGAAGGGTTTCATATTAAGAGCAATAAATATGAGATGAATTCGATACTTTAGGGGAGTTTTCACATAGAATATCCAAATAAATTTAATTTTAGTTTTAGATAAGACTTTTGGTATTAAATTTATAATATATTTCAGATGATTAAATTTTTATTTTTATTATTGTAGAGTATTTCGCAATTTATCATCTCTTTTTGATTAAAATTTTCAGTATTTGGAAACGACGAAGCATCTTAATTTAAGATTTCAATATAAATTATAATTGGAATTATTTTAAAGGAAATAAAATCATCATTAATTAAATTTCGGCATTATACTGCTTTATGAATATATTTAACATTACTCTACATGTTTCGGGAAAAATTTGTTTTCCATCTTCAGGGTCGACCTCAAGTTACTGTGTTTCAACGTGACATAATTTAACATTTTTACATTCAAAATAATAAGAACTATTTTTAACAATGATATAATTTTGATTATATCGAGTGTAAAAATTTTGAAATATGACATCTGGAAACACTGTGAATAGAGGTCAAACCTGAAGATAGGAAACAAATTTTACCCGGAACATGTAGTGTTTAATGTTCATTAAGGAGTAAAATATTTTATTGTTATAAATAATACTTTTTTTTCTTAGTGGTTGGTTCTGTGCGTTAATTGATTTTTTAGTTATAACTTCCTGGATTTAGTTTCAGGGATTAATTACAGGTTTATTATTGTATAACCATTTTTTTTTTCTGATCAAGAAATATGCAATAAAAGTTATAAAAATTATCGATAAACCTAAATCGGAAGAAACACATTTTTCTACTTCCTTCAAGTTTGAAGGAAACATTACCACAAAAGCCATTCTAGCTGAAAGACAAAGGGCCCGGGGATTGACTCCCCTGTCACGGGACCATGAAACATTGAAGGATCTTGAATGATTCCAACTGACAGTTTCCTTTTATCTCTCCCTTTTTATAAAAATTTGGCCTGTATCAACTTCTTACTTTACATTTTCGTTGTATGAATACGGAATATATGAAAGGCTATGGAAAAAAAAAATACTCGGTAGCTCAAAAACGAAGATTTTTTAAGATATATCTAAAAAGGGAAATTAATTTCTCGGGAAATAATCTTTATTTTGGGATATCTTGTCCCCTAAGAGTAACATTAAAGTACAATCAAAAGGTATTATTGCCTAGCTGTGTACCTAACATGACAGCAACTTCTGTAGAATATTATACTTATATATAAGGTAAAAGTAGAATAAATATATAAGGTGGAAATTTAAATACTAATCTTCGGTTTTTTTTTTCACAAAAAGGCCATAGAGACCATGCGAATATTACGAAGCTGGATTTTTAATTCTGTTCCTTCTCATCATCCATATCTCCTTCATTCTTTCTGATTGCCTCTGTTTCCTCTCTTCTGTCCAGGCCATACCTTCCTTTGGCTCCTTCCTGTCCACAGGAACCGCTATTCCTTGTAGTTTCCTTCTATATTCTTCTCTACCAAGGCAGTCACGGTCCTCAATCCTCAGTTTGCTGGTCTCCTCTTTTAGCTGTTTTATGTATCCTTGTGCACTCTTGTAATCCCAAATTTTCTGAAAAAAAGCCTTATTATGTCTTTCCTCAAGCATTCTTACCATATGTCCATAGAACTTCAGTCTCTTAATTCTTATCTCCGTCTCTATGTTCGTTGTTTCTTTGCAGATATCCTCATTTGATCTTAACCTTTATCCTTCCTGGGTTTTTCTAGGGCCGTAAAATGTCCTTAGGATGTTTCTTTCTACTTTCAGCATTCTTTCCAGGTTAGGGAATATATATATAAATCTTCGGGGTTATATGTATATATATATAAATAAATGAAAAACATTCTTATACCAATATATGATTATATAATTTAGGAAGATTGATAATTAAGGAGATGGATAAATAAATTATTGTTAAAGGAGGCGAAAGAAGTAGCATTGCGGATTGAAATAAGTATGGAATTCCAAAATAAAGCTGCACGATTAATAAAGGATTTTTCAAAGGAAGCAGTTCGTTGAGAAGGGATATACAAATCTATGGGCTGAGATCTGGTTTTTTAGGTAAACTGATTAATCCTATCAGCAAAAACCAAGCTTTATGAAATTTTTCATAAATGTAGAGAGACTGATCTACTGAAGAAGTAAGCTAGTAAGTGAGAAATTTCTCTGATAAGAGAGTAAGGCTATTAGTCGAAATCTGGCGGGCCGATGACTGCTAATCCATTAGCGAGGGGCGGCTGAAAAACCCGGGGACGAGAGCCACCAACCGCCTGTTTTTGCTCCGTGAGGCTTCCTCATTAAAAGACACCGCGACTTCTTCTTGCCCCGCCAACCTATTGCCAACTTCCGATCGGCTTTTAATCTCGTCTTTTTGTGTTCCGTCTGCTCCGCCTTAGCGACCACATTAGCTATCCCAAATTGTCCCTTTGTCATGGCAGAACTGAACCTCATTCACCGAGAATGGAGAAAGAAGCTGGCACGAGGGTCATTGCAATAATCATATTGTCGGAACCCTATCTGTAGTTAAAGGGTATCCACATGTTACTAAGGTACAGTAAAGAGTCGATTATCCGCACTTATGTTGTCAGGGGAGGTTCGGATAATCGAAATTAAAAAACAAAACAAAATTATTATGTGTAAATAGCATCTTCCAACAGTTCACTTTTCGCTTTTGAATTATTTAGAATTATTTTTGATTCCCCTTATTGTTGACTTACCAACCTTGAAATCGATAGCCATTGTCTGACGGTACTCTTTTTTTTGCCATGTAATGATTATTAACATTACGCCTTTAAACAAAAAGAGCTCTCGTTTTCGTTTTGTTAGCATGGATGATCACATGTTGTTTTTAGAACAAAAAGTGATCACAAAGGCGATGTATACCTCACAAAGAACCATTTAAAACTTAAGATGAGATCTATCACCAACCAAATGATTAGGAAGATTTCGAGAGAAACAAATGAAATAGTCTAATTAAG
This sequence comes from Euschistus heros, assembly GCA_003667255.2. Lineage (NCBI taxonomy): Eukaryota > Metazoa > Arthropoda > Insecta > Hemiptera > Pentatomidae > Euschistus > Euschistus heros. The sequence continues at coordinate 515,488 of RCWM02000331.1, read as the reverse complement.
TAAACAGTTCTCAGTAAACAAAATTGTAGGTATGTATTGAAGTTCATTAATTGCAGTTTCTGTGAAACAAATTGAGCTTTTCGTATTCCATAATTCATGGAAAAATAATTTTGTTTTTCACTTAATTTAATTTTCAAAATAAAGTAATTTTAACAATACAAATAAGTGATTAGATGATCAATTTAGTTAAAATTACATTCCAAAAAAAATGTTCCGTTAATCAGCAACCAAATCTTCACCAAGACATTGGGATAGCCGACGCTCTACTTTACATCTAAAATTAGAGAATATTATACTCGTTATGTTATTTACCTCATCAGGAAGATTTGAGAAAGCTGCTGATTACTTTATACAGAGGTCTTCCATTGCAATGGCTAGGGTGTTGGAGATTTTAAGGAATGGCAGGAGTGACTCTTGGGAGACTAAAACCAGACTCTTTGACTCAAGTGTGGCATCAACTCTACTTTATGCCGCTGAAATATGGGGTCTTCGTTACCTGGAAGTAATAGAGAAAGGCCAAGTCAATTTTTTTAAGTCATTGCTTCAGTGGCCAAGATGTACGCCAAACTATATCACACGCCTAGAATGCGGGAAGTATCCACTCAGTGTTCAAGTGCTGAAAAAAGTTGTCAACTACTAGACAAAGTTGAGCTTAATGGAGGAAGGGCGCTTACCCAGGCAATGTTTTAATAGACTTCTTACCCTTGATGTATCTGAAGGAAAGTCTGACGAAGCATACAATTGGGTGACCCAAGTAAAATCGATTGCAGTGGAGTTGGGTTGTCAAAACTGGTTCTCAAGAGTACTACCCCAAGGACTGAGCACGTTTAAAGAAGACATCCTAGAAAAGATGAAGAACCATCAGTTTTCAAAGGATGTAAACAGAATTTTGAATTCCACCAACAACCCTAGGTATAGAAAAATATGCAATTTTAATATAGCAAGCCCGGAAGATTACATGCTGTTTCAGGCAAATTTTAAGAAAATCAGAGTTGTGGGTCGCCTAAGAGTCTCAAGCGGGGATTACCTAAAGGTGTTTATAAAGGACACAACACTAATTATGAAATCCAGCGAAGCCTGCATGGCCTGCGGTGGTTTGGTGTCGGATCCCTTGAGCCATTTTCTTACTCAGTGCATCAAATTTGAAGACCAGAGAAAAAAATTCTTAGGTACATACATTTCTGAATCATTTTCTATAGAGGAAATCTTAAATGTAGACTGTATTCAAAAATTAAATAGACTATATTATTTTGTAATATGTTGTGCCATTGACTGAAAAGCTAAATGTTATTTATTTTTTGGAATAGGGTTCTGACTATGGTCTTATTGTGGTTCGTTTTTCTAAATTACTGGGTCACTGATTCTCTGATTCTCTTAACCTTTAATTAAATTCAATAATGTCTTAATATGAATAGGTGGGAAGTTATAAATCTGTAATTCTATATACCTTGTAATTGCATTGATCTAGTTATTAAGTTGATAATTATTTTATTTATTTATTATTATTATTTATTTTATTATTTTTTTTTAGGTAAAAGTGTCTAAACTATTTCTTTATATTTGTAGTACTTATATAATTTAATATTATCTATACAAAGTCCTAGTGCTGCTAGACAAAAAAAAAAAAAAATTATTGTTTTATTTCGTATGTTATTTGTACAAGAAATATCTTTTGCAAATAAATAAAAAATATTGAAAAAATTGATTGATGCTATAAAAAAAAAATTAGAACATGTTCATATATTTCACCAAAAGCCTGGTCTCTCATTTATTTAATAGTAAATATTAATGGAATATTAAAAAATACTGCTTTTTTACAGTTGTTAACACCCTTTGTTAACCATTTATACTTTCACCAATTTCACTCCTGTATTCGCACAATAATCCGACGATTTCTTCTATTTATACATAGATAAAATTCGGTTCACCTTTTTTTTTTTTTTTTTTTTTTTTTAATCTAAATGTAAACTCTCATGTTTTAAAAAATATTTACACTAAGTTAAGGATATCTAAACCAATTTTCCCTAAGGCCTTAAGATATCCTAGCTTTTTTTTTTGTCCAGTTACTGTTTAGTGACATGTGTCACACAAAAACAAAAAAATGGACATTGTAAGGAGTCCTTTATCGGATTTTACAATAGATCCCGTGATCACTGCCAATTTATTCTGTAGCAGATTACAGGGATGTGCAAAAGTGGATTGCGATTGTGGCAGAGTCTGTTAATAATAAGAAGGTTCTTGAAGAAATTTTGAAATTAGGTTTGGTATAGTATTAAGGACATACTCGTAGGTTTTGAGTTGGCCAATCCGTTCGGTTTTTGAGGGTGAAATATAACTCTGCGTATAATAGACATACAATTTATTTTAATCTACAATATATTCACCATTATTTAGTTCAGCTTGTTCCTCTTTCGACCCATTGCACAATGCCACATTCATAGAGCGTCTGGGATTTATTGTCAAAAAACTGATCCAAGTAGTTTTTGAAGTCCTGTTCGTTTTGGAATTGTTTTCCATTCATGAAGTTCTACAGAGTCCGGAATAAGTGCTAGTCACTTGGAGCTAGGTCTGGTGAATAAGGAGGCCGGGGCAAAAGTCCCATTTATTGCGAGTGACCAACGAGGACCTTGCGTTTTCTTGGTAGAAGACAACGCCCTTTCGATTTGCCAGTTCTGGCCACTTCTTTTTTTTTTAATTTATTGATCCGACTTTGTTAATTGCGAACAGTATAGAGTTGAATCAATTGTTTGTCCTGATGGCAATAGCTAGTTTCAATTTCTTGTGGGCGATCAGACAGTGAAGCGTCATTGATTTCAAAATTTCCTGAACCAATTTTGATAGGGCTTCTGCAGAAAAGTTACCATTGTTGTAAAATAATACCGCAAAACATGCCAATAATAAATGATATTTGTTTTCATGTTCACAGTGCAATAGCAATCACAATACTAAGCTAATGTAAACAAGAGTTTGCAGAAATGTTTGTTCATTTAAGAAAAAAAAGGTAAACAATCCACCTTAGGGATTCATCAGATAAGAAATAGACCGTATTGATATTAAAATAAACAGTAAAACCGAAATGACTTATATACCAATCCAATATATTAAGGTCATCAAGCTTTTATTGGAAACTTAGTAAGGGACATTAGTTTTCTTCTCAGGACTTTTTCCAGAATATATAGAATGGTCACTTAAATTATTATTTAACAATTATACACAGTCTTTAAAAACTACGTGTTCCAGAGGAAGCTCTCATTATTCACATCTCACAAGCCTTTAACTCCTATCATTATTTATGCCTTACCCTTTTCGGGGTGAATCACAAGGAAATAGCAAGGAAAACGCTTTTCATTTGATCAAGAAGGAGGAAGGAGGTATTGTGAATAGAAAAGATAGCGGGATTTAAAAGAGGCGAGGACATAAAGGTCGCTACAATGACGAGTGTTCATTTAAAAGTTCCAGGAGAGGAGATCACACCGAGGAGGCAAATAGCGGAAGGAACCCCCTGCGATGGAATAATGACTTGTGAAGGAGGAAGCGGCCGAATGTAAATAGAGAAAGTCCGGGTCTAAGGAGTAGCGAGTAACGAGCGTCTTAACGAGATCCTTCCAAAGGACGCTCTCCCATAATGGTTCGCTCTAGGAGCTCTGCCAGTGGGGCCTGGGGGGAGGGACCAGGGGGAGGAGAGGGCCAGGGGGAGGAGAGCCCTCTGGGGCTCGAGGCTGCGGTGTAAGCATCGGAGCTGCAGCGCTATCTTAAATAATAATGATAGGGTAAACCAGACAGATATTGACACTTTTATTTTTTTTTAAAAACTAATAAAAATAACCAAACAAAAAATTTAAAAACAATAAAATTCCTTTGAAATCAACTCAACTCTGTAAAATACTTTGAAATCCGCCTGTATTTTATAAAATATATTTAAGAGTGTCGATAACTGATTTTATATTAATTATTGCCACTATCTTGTAAAATACATTCTAGTAATAATGTTTTGTGGGAACTTTCTTATTCAGCTTAAATTATAGGAAACATAATTGTAAATTTCAAATTTATTTATCTATTTTTTCTATAATTATAGTACGAATATTGCTTAGGTGTGTCAATAGCTGTCTTCCTTACCCTAGGTCTACTTGTTAATATTAAGTGTTTTTTTTATGTTGTTACACATGGATTGGTTGTTTATACTCTATCTTTACTATTTTTTTTGTTATGTTTAAACATTTATTGAGTAATTATTACAATCTGCCACAAATGTGAGCAATAAGTAATACGGCTTAATGATTACATTCACATATTATGTACAATAAATAGGTTTCATTCATTCCTTTTCCTCCGTTCTCAATCAGTTACCATTCCCAACCAAGGTTCATTCTCTTTCCTCACTTTGCGATCAGGCGTTGCTCATGGATCTTGCATTTCTCCTCTCCTGTTAATTAATATATAAATGATTTTCCTAACTCCATTTATAATTGCTCTTACCACCTTTACGCCGATGATTTATCAAATTTATCATTCCTTTCCTCCAGCCGAGTTATCAACTACATTTTCCAAAATTTAGCAAGACCTGGATGAAATCTGTGCCTGGGCATTCCTGAATAAATTGAATTTAAATGCAGCTAAAACTCAAGCAATTGCAATAGGATCCCATTCCATCCTTCGATTGAACACCAATTTCTCTACTTTATTCCTAAATGGTCACCCTATAGCTTTCCTCTCCTCTGTTAAAAACCTAGGTTTAACAAGCGATCAAACCCTTTCCTGGAAACGCCACATTGCTCCAATCTCCCGACGATCGATTGGCATCCTAAAATTATTCCACCGTTCCCGACACCTATTTCCTCCATCCACACGTAAACTCTTAGTATACTCCCTCATATTCCCCCAATTTGACTATGGATGTGTGATTTATGGTGGACTCTCGATGGTTCTTGAAGATAGATTAAAGTGTATCATGAACTGCTTCATAAGATTTCTTTTTAGAACTTCGAGACGTTCTCATGTATCTCATCTTTACACCGAGTTAAATTGGCTTTCCCCTTCCTTCCGTAGAGATTACTTCCTTGCTTCATTCCTCTTCCAAGTTATTAACACACATCACCCTCCGTTTATTCACAATATCCTACATTTCAAGTCCCCAATCCAATCATTGCATACAAGGTCCCGTCTCTCCGATCTCTACACCCCTTCCTACAGAACTACTGCTTTCCAACGTTCCTTTCTTGCCCGCTCCGCTATTCTTTGGAATTCTCTTCCTGCTTCTATTCGTGTGCCTTTTTGATCTATTGTGTTATCCATCACAAGCCCCTCCAAAATACCTCTTCTTATTTCCCAGAATTACCTCAAACAAGGTGTTAATATTGAAATTAACGAAGAAAATAACTTATTTTTAAAATGAAATACAAGCTAAGCAAAGAAAAAGTATATTTTTTTGTGATTTGGGTTCCAATGTTGCATACGAAAAAAAATTAAAAATAACTTTGTTCTGGGGCGTTCTGTTACGGATCTATATGAATTTGTTTCACAATTGTTTTATATAATAGATCTTTCTGGATAAACATTTGCAGTTCAGCAGTTCTTTTCATACCAGTGATACATACAGAACTTTCATTCGAGCCTTCATATCTTTATCCACTCTGTTTCCCTCTGGTGATCCATACTACTTAAGTACTTCGATTCTTGACAGTTGTTAAAGACTTAATTTTCTATTTGTATCTATTCTTTCAAAGGCCCCAATCTTGATGTCGTTATGTACACCTTTTAGGTAGCGGATTGGTTCAACGGGGATGAGCGGTATATTGTTTAAGCATACTGTAGGGCAGGGAGTCGTTTTAATTTAAAAAAAAAAATATTCTTTACATTAAAAAGAATCAATGAATCGGATCTACTTCAACGATAACGCGCCAACAGGTTATGACGTACACATTTCACCTCGATGACTCTTGGATAGGCCCTCAGCTGATTAGACCCCATAAATCATTAACAGAGACAGAAACATGGACTAATTTACATAGCCAGGCATGCCATGTGGGTAGTTGCATGATCAGATCTAGGAACCATGTTTGATCATTAGCTATTAAGGATTAACATAATAATTAAACACCTTCTGTATTGTTCAAATGGTGAATTCATTTTTCTTATTCGGCTACTTTTTCAATTCAAACTATTGACCTCCATCTCTTATTAGATTTCATAGATAGCTTTGTTTTCTTTGTAGCTGTTTGTATTTCAAGTCTGAATTGGTTAATTTTTTTTGTTAAATCTCTTTATTGTTCATTCAAGTCGAAAGAGACGTTAGAAACAGAACTTTTGAGATCTACTAAGAGAATTGACCCACTTCGATTACTGCTGTACTATTTAACTACTTCATTCGTTTCATTTTCAAAGTCACAAGAAACGCTAACGTTTCACAATTTTATGCGAAGTTAAAGTGCCTCTTTTCTTGCTACTGTCACCAATATTCCCTGGCATCCTTTTTATACTAAAACATCCAATCCCAAAGTCCAACTTACATTTCTGAACTCCTTCAGCTCAAATCTTCTCTCTTTACCCACTCTCGTGGAGTATACTCTCGCTCATTGCTCCTCTGCTTTTGACAGATCTTTCCTAAGCCGATCCTCATCTCTACAGAACACCATCCCTTTCAACATTCGGCTTTTAAATGCCATTTATATTTTCAAATACCACTTATTTAGGCATCATTTTAGTTATATAAAAATGTGTACCGATTTTTTTTTTTTTTTTTTTTTTTTTTTTTTTTTTTTTTTTTTTTTTTGCACCAAATGCACAAATCTTTGTCTTACTGTTATTAATATCTTTCTTTCCTTTTTTTTATTTTATTTTTTTAACACTATTATTATTATTATCTGTTATTTAATTCTAAGAAATATTTCATATTCATTTTAAGGCTCTGAGGGCTTTTGTCTGTATATTATTTTTTATTCGTAACTCAAGATCACAGAATAATTAAACAACTTTATTTATTTATGTGATGATATATTTTTCCTGATATTCCCACGGCAATACTTCCTCGTTACTTTCCTATTACAATAACTAAAAATTAAAAAGAACCTTTCCTATATTCTTGACATAATTACTCAGTTTTCTTCCTTGATTAAAATAAGTGGTTTTATTTCGCCCTATTTTTTATGTTTATAATTATTATTTTAGTTCTGTTTCTAACCTCTCTTTCGACTTGAATGAGCTCTAAAGAGATTAAACAACAAAAATTGAGCCAATTCAGATTTCAAATACAAACAACTTCCAAAGTAATAGAGCCATCCATGATATATAATAAGACATGAATGTCTCTTCATATCGGTATTTACATATGGTACTTATTAACACATGAATGTTATAAGCAACATTTTATTATCACCCAAATTTTAAATATTTTCAATTTAATTTAAAATTAAACATTTCATTTCATAAATTTCTTAATTATAACTTTTTTTGAAATTTTAACTAAAACGCCAGATCATGTAATTATATTTTTGTCATTTAATTCATTACTTGCAATAAAAAAATAATTTTTTGAGATAAAGAATTTAAGCTAATGAATCAATAACAAAACAATATACATAATATAAGATTAAATGTACTCCTGCAATGCTTCTTTCCCTCCGAAGTTTCCGTTTTACGGTCCGTGCTTCAAATGGAAAATAAATGGGTTGGAAAACATCAGGGAAAAAACATGTTTTTATTTTTGCTTCTATAGAACGATTCTGGGGAATGCTTCCTTTTCCCTTATTTCATCAGGAACCCTTCTTAGCCTGTAGGTTCCTATAAGGAGAAGAAATTGAAGGATTTAATTAGGTTTGATTTTTTCATTGGCAAATTTTAAATTAGTAAAATGTATAGGTGTATTGTTCATATTCACAGATAAACGGTTTTAAAAAGTAGTATTCTTTTAAGTCTAATAAGCACGGGGTATATGGTCTCATTTTATAGCTTATAGGATTTGGACTTTTCAAAGAAAATTAACTCTTGACTACAGTATTTTTTTCCTTAGATTCAAAAAAATTTAGAAACTGCGGATTATTACATCCATTTGTAGATAATATTTATGAGATGAATATAAATCTGGTAGAAAAAATAAATTTATATAATTAAACATTATTTATTTCCACTTTTAGGTATTTTTAACTATTCGATTTCTTTAGGATTTCGAATAATGTTTATTAGTAGTTCGTGATTTAAAAAAATAAAATAATAATCCCAGCGAAAAGACATCCATGTCAAAATAAAAACAATAAATAATATATATATATATATATATATATATATATATATATATATATATATATATATATATATATATATATATATGACTAGAAATAGACTGAATTTATTAACTTCATCATGGTGTAAAATTGTATTACTTTCCTCGAGCATAAGTAATTTTTTTTTTTTTTCTTTTTTTTTAATAAACGGAAACATCGGCTCAATAAATTGATTTCTTCTTATTTTGTAATTGTAATGGCCGCACACCCCAACTATCCCAAAGATCTTGACCTTGGTTGAGGTTCTCCAGACAAGGCTATCCGTCCCTCCAGCTTTGACTCCAGCTAAAATATCCAGTGCTGTGATAAGAAGTAATTACAAGTTGGCGGAGTGATGCTAAGGCCTAATTGGCAGGGGACCCAACTTAACAAGGCTAAACTGAGTTAACTCTTAGGGCAGTAGTCAGTCAGTTTCTGTGGCTTTGGGTTGGCACTCCTGTCACCCTGTCCACGACTTGCCAACTTTTCTAATTTCGAATCTCATTTTCACTTTATACTGTTGCTTTTTTTGTATTTATTTATAACAAAATGAAAGAGACTATATTTAGAGTAAATTTATTATCACGTAGTTTCACGTTCATGTTTCTGATTGTCTAAGCTCGGTTTAAAGAAATGTTTGTAACTTCAATTTGTTTATTCTTCTATATATAATACCAGGCCTTTAACGTCGGCTAAGAAAAAACAAAAAAAAATTAAAAAATAAGTACCTATCCCCCTGACAAAAAAAAAAAAAAAAAAAAAAAAAAAAAAAAAAAAAAAAAAAAAAAAAAAAAAAAAAAATGACAGATCATGGATATGTCTATTTATATAAAAAGAATATGTTCGTCTGCTGGACTTTTGAACCCATCATTCTTTATATCACATCGAATTCAATGTTGATTACATTTCCATATCGTTCTTAACTTTTTAATTAATAGTATCTAATTTCTTAAATTAAAATTAAAATCAATTATTATCCGAAATAAACTAAATTTAGAGAAAATAGGGCTTTTAAACGTGACTTTATTTCATTCGAACCAATATAGCCCCCACACAGTAGGTCCTAACGACAAATGTTATATGACAAAAAATATTCTCAATAGAATTTCTGATAAGAAAACTATTGGCATATTTTCTATTCGAACAAGACCAACGAAGCCAGAGTGTAAAAATGTTACATTTTGGTTGAGGGGGAAAAAACTATAGAGCCCTAGTTAAAAGACAAATCCATGTCAAACAAGAAAAAGAATCTCGAGCTTAATAATTATTTTAAAATTAATTTTGATTTAATCTTAATAGTACCTAAACTATTATAAATAAGCCACTTAGCACATTCATGCCTCTTCACTCGGTTTGTCGGGGTTCCTCAAGGAAGTATCCTACGTCCCATCCTATATAATCTAAATTTAGCTGACATCCATTCTCATCCTAGCTCGTGTGTTCAACCCGATCACTCAAATATTTTAACACTAGGGCTGTGAAATATATGCATTTGCATATTCCTTCAAGCCAACTAAAACATCTAATATGATTTAAATGCACATGTTTTAAAGTATTTGGAATAAATTTAAGCTTATTTTTAATTTGACAATTTGTGGACATATGGCTTAAAATACATGTCTTTTCAAAAGTGACCTGTAGTTGCATATTTATCTACATTATCTATATTAGCATATCAGCTTTGTGATTGAAATCTTTCACGTTTATAAGCTGAGGAAAGAAAAAATAAAAAAAAAAAAAAAATATATATATATATATATATATATATATATATATATATATATATATATATATATATATATATATATGGATAAATTTCTTGACTGTTACTATTAAATGTTTAGTAAGGTTCTTGAGGTTCCGTCATAAAATAAAAAATCAACTGTTTTGGCGACGTTTCAAAACTATATTGTTCTCATAATCATGCCCTACAGTGAAAAAACAGGTTACAATAAAATTATATCAGTTATAAATGAGTGTATATATAAACCGAACAGCAGCTTTGGGAACTACAAATATCAATTCTTTTCGCCTTATGAATAGTTCATACTTCTTTCATGCCCGCTAATTCTTTGTTTTTTATGGGCCTTTGATTGAATTTGCTTTTTTCGGAGTTGTTTGATCGGATCAATATCTTGTTTTCGCTCCGCTTTAATATTTGGAATATAACATAACTTTTTTTATTTCCCTTTTTCTGCTTTCATTTTATTACCCAGTCTCCTACAAGAGGCACCATTCCCAAATAATTATTAGAGTACTCTTAAAATCCCCAAAATTACATTTCCAAAGATCTTGTTGGAAAGTATCTAAAAATATCTAAATGAGCTCTTTACTATCATTTAGAGACGTTTTATATTGTGTTTGGTTTGTTAAAGTTGTATTACCTACAGCATGGTCTTTAGTAGCACAATACAGACAATTCTAGTTTCGATAGCCTATTTATGCTGTAGGTTAGTTCGATCTGACACAACCTTTCATAAACTAAACCACTTTTATTAATATTCACCTTGTCTTCTTGTTTTGTTTTTTAATATGTTTCTTCCTATCGTTTCCCTTTAACACTATTATTTAATTAAAGTTGGGTTTGGACTTATGTATAAGTATGTATTGCTTATTACATCTATAAACATATTTAAATTGCACATAATTCACAGGCTTAGTTATCTCCAACGTTTAAAAATGTTGTAATCGGGGAATAAAATTAATATTTTTTTTTTATGTGCAACAGACGGAATAGACCTTAACATCCTTCGAATGCCCTTAGGAAGTACGCTGATACGTTAGCACAATAAAAGTATACTGCATAAGTGCTTCTTTTTACCACACTCTGAACTGCCTTCTCAACTATTCGTATATTTACTGCCAATAAACCTGCACTAATCAGATGATATTTCACTAAAAGCTTACTCAAATTTAATGTTTTTTAATGGTAAAAACATATTTCTCCCTTAATTTAATAAACGTGTTATTTAATAAAACATGAAAAATCAACTTGTAGGTATAAATGAATATAAATATAGAATGAAGTTCATAAAATGCTCCTGCCTGATGGAACAAAGCTATTAGGAACTTTCTATTCTTTAAAAATTAATTTTAATCCGTGAGTTAATATTGATTCCTTGACACTTGTTATGCGGAAGAGCGTGAAATGCCAGCAAACAGCCATTTACTTATTCAAACTAACCAGGAAAACCCATTAAATTCCTAAAATATTCTATGGATCTCACTCAGTTTATTCAACGATGAATGTTTTACAAAGAGGATTAAGTGAATTAATTTATCAATTTTTAAACAGATTAATTATTTTATTTATTAGAGTTACTTGATGTCACTATTTATTTAGGACGAGTAGACAATTAAATCTCGTTTTTGTATTTTTTAGTTTATAGGCTGAATTACTGGTTTATATCTAATATATATATATTTGTCTTTTAGCTCTTAAATTGAATATGTATACAGTGTGGGAAAAAATAAAAGAAAAAAAAATCGTGAAAAATGATCTAAAACAAAGAAAAATACAGCAAACCTTACCTTTCTATTTCAATCAGTTGCAGATATACGATAATTTAAAGACTATTATGAGGAAACCACGATTTTTGCCATAAAAGCTGTAATATCTCCACTCTGTTTCATTTTTCAAGTATTAACCACATTTTCAAATTTAGCAATTAATTTCCTATAAGATCAGAGTTGATATAACCCTGGATATTGCAAACTTGGGACCACAGCTTGATCTTCGCCTGATTTAGGGAAGTCACAATGTTTTGTAATACATTATCGCTCACCGTATTTCGAAAAAAAAACAACTGCAATTCTCACTAATTGCAAATTTAACCAGCTTTCTTATGGTATGATCAAATTACTGATTATATATCGATTTCATGGAGAAATTTACTTTTAAAATTCTACCATGTTCCGATCATCACAAACCTTTTGGCTACCGATTGTAGTGAATTGGCCATTGATTAAGCCTTTCCAACATCATTTAGTGCTTTCTAGGCGGTTCTAACATAATTTGTGGAAATAAATCTAAAATCTTAAATATGTCTGTGTCCTCATACCATATGTATATGAAAGAAGATAAAATTATCAATAGTTTTATCATCTCAACCAATATTTACAACATTCTTCTTGGTTAAACTGAAGATTAGCTCCTCTTCTTTAATTTTACTTATTTCTTTATTTATTCAAATCTCAAACGTACAGTAGTTTTTATCATCTCCCTAGATGTATCATTTAAATAGTATTGAAATACAAAACCTAACATTTCCCATAAGTATTTTTTTTCTTCAGAATTTGCATAAAATTAAAAATGTCTCTGATAAAAATGATTGTCTCTCAAAGTTCTTTATTTAGTGTTAATTGAAGCTACATCAGCCGTGATCCGGTTCCGCAGATTTTCAGTTAGAACTCAGCTCTGAGTTCCGAAGCAGGGATGTATTATACTATATTATGTATTATTCAAGCAGATGCAGCTACATATCTTTTATCTTTATGGACAAAATGAAAAGCTCAACCAGAAAAAGTGAAAGATCTTTATTTAACGAAATAAACTCTGCAACATTTGCATTTAATGACTCTTGGATTGCCTCACGATCTTGAGCAAGAATATTGTTAGATTGCTGAATATTCACTGCTGTACTGACCATATATCATTAAACGGCTTCACATTTCTAGTACACCTTTTTCATATTTATTCCTAGCAAATGCTTTTCTCTTTTACATCCCACAACTTTCGAGATTTTATTCAGCCAGGTAAGGTCGATCACTTCATTCCAGTGAAGTTTGTCTTTTAAAATCCTTCCATGATCTGGAGTGCTCTCAATATCGAGTTTGAAGTTTTAATTGGTACGGAAAAGTGATTTTACGAGGCAGTTTATGTATTTATCGTGATAGCGATTGTTTGAAGTATAAATTGCTTAAAACTTCTAAATGTTGAGCGGAACTTTAAACCAATAAAAATATCAAGAAAACTTCCAAAAGTTTTTTTTTTTCTGTTAAGTGGTATGGAAGCGCCGCCGGCCGTTAATTCATTTCAATGAGCTGTAATCAATTAACGTTTTTCCATTGCTATTTTATCTTATAAAAAGTTATAGCTTTAATATGGTTCGGTTTTGTAGCATATTATTATTTTTTTTAAATTTAAGGACTCAAAAATATTAGACCTATTCTGAATCGTTTTTGTCTTCCCATAAATCCTCATATGAAATTCTTTTGAAAGCCATTTGTCTCAGTAAATATTCAAGCCATCTCTTCTTTAGTCACCATCTTATTCGCCAATGACAATGATCAAAAAGCATTTTAGTTTATCGATCTTCTGGCATTCTCTTTAAATGGTCTTACCTATCATGCAGTAATATTGCATATAGACATTTTCTACTTGTTACACTACTGTCTGATTAGACACGTCAGAGTCCATTTCATGAATACCAATTTTTTTTTTTTTTTTTTTTTTTTTTACATTAATTTATTCTAGAACTATGGTGCTGCATAAAGACTTACTAGAATAGAAATCGAAATAGAAATAGAAATCGCTATTTCCTTCATGTATGTTGGCTAGTGTCTAAAGTGCTACTTTTGTTCAAGGAAAGGTGTGCGAGTCATGCAAATCGCTAGGCTTGAGTAAAATATTTAACACTCATGTTAAATATTAAATATCTTCTGCTTTAACTTAACATTAACTAAACTATTTTTTAATAAATAAATTCATGAAAAACTCTAGGTTTTCATTAATATTTATTTATTTGTTTTAAATATTTATTACTTTTTTTTTTCTATTCCACCAATATTTTATTTACTTACAAAAACAAAAATACTAAAATAAGGGTTAATATCTTGTTTAGGCATGTTTGGTATATTTATTACTTACTTACTTTCTTAAACACATATGAACATACGCCTCACAAATATACAGGACTACAAAAAATACGCACCTTAAAATAATACAAATATTCCAATCAAAATTATTCACAATCAGACTAATCACGAAATGACGTTGGAACATTTCAAACCACACAGTTAACTCTGATTAAGAAATACCCACAGTAAAGGAACATATACATAACATTTATAGACGATTTTACGACAGACTTCATGGACCTAATAGCATATTCATTAATGACATTGCCACGACTGACATACCAGGAAATACTCTCAGAAGGCTTAAAAGATGCTGGATAAGAGAATTGCTCAAATAGTTTTTTTTTTTTTTTTTTTTTTTTTTTTTTTATCTATGCCAGGTGGAAGTACTGTTGAGTGCTATTCTCCCTCACGCTTATTCACTAATTGTTAGTGAATTCACTAAGTTTTCACTTATTTACTAAGATATATCCAATAACTAGTGTGAATAAAAATTTAAAAGGGAAAAAAATTATTGTTATGTAACAATTATTGGCATTAATTATAAAAAGACGCGTTTGAGTATGATTTTAATGATAGTTTTAAATTTTAAAAATGAAAAACTTTTGACCTACTAGTAGATAAAATATCAAATTTAACAGCTGATTATAACTGAATAATGTTCTCATTATTAAATACTTGCATATTTTTACTTTTTATTTTTTTTTATACATATTCTTTTTTTTTTTTTTTTTTTTTTTTAGAGACTACTTTGCTACTCTATAAGGTATATCTGTAGTATATTAGAAGATTATAAAACGTAGGCTTATTTAAAGTGTCCCTACTTGACTATAGTACCACTGTCTACTAATTGTAAGTCTAGTGCCAGTTGCTAGTTCTCTTCCCGGCAGGATTGGTCATGTTGGGAAGGGTAGAATAATACTCCCAGTTTGGAAAGGCCTGAATCGACATTAGTCCTATGTTAAAGGCTCATAATAATAATAATAATACGCACTATTGCCAATATAATGTTAGAAGTATTGTTGTGGTTTGGAATATGAAAAAAGAAATATCAAAAGATTCATAGTGTTAATATTGTGTGGATTATATGGTAAAGTTTTTATATAGCTTTGTTAATTATTTCTAAGGTTTATTTGTGTCATTCTGTAAAATATATGTACAGCTAGATAAATTATATTAATTTATAATCAAATAAGTAATCTTCCATAGATAAATATACCAAAGCACGACTTAATAAATAATAGAAAATTAATTAAAGCTACAATTTTATGTGAAAGAAACTTGTTTTAAATCTCAGACCGTGTTTGCTCTCAAAGCGTTAAGATCCTTCTCTTCTTTCATTCTTTGAGCACGGCAGCCTGCTCTTGAAGAACCTTTCAAGTTCCTTAGCTGTGAAATAGGATATATACCTAGCCCAGAGAAAATTTTAGTCTTGAGATTCTCAGAGGTAGACTGTCTCCTTTAGAAATAGTGTTTAGAGGTTTTTCTTCCGTTGAATACAGTACACATCCAATTATACACATAAATAGATCCTAAATTAATTTATTAATCGTCCTACTTTTACATTGGTATTGACTACATTTTTTTGGAAAATGTTGATGATGTAAACATTATCTCTATGTTTTAAAATAAGGGAATGAAGTAGGACAACACGAAATCTCACTGAAAAATCAAACAAAACAGTTTAAACTATTATTTCCTACCTAAATTTACTCTCGAGCTGACCATGGATATAAATATTTTATAAGAATTATCCATATTTTATACAATTTTCACATACAAATACATTCTGTACCTTAATTTAAACATTCGTTATTTATTTTAAACCTAATTGTGTTCTACAGTACTTGAATATTTGTTTGTTGGGACTTAATCTCCTTATTTAGTCCCTCTAAGGCAACTAAGGACGAGTCGTTCTATATCTTATCAACCTATCTAGCTAGTGTGAAAAGCTCTTGATTCGTTCCGTGGGTCCGCCACGAAATAAATGTGGGATTTAAACCCATGGCCAGCGATAGGTTAAGTACGCTCGGCAAACTAATCCTTTTAGAATAGAATAGAATAAAATATACAAATAATTTCAATCTAGCACAAAGTTCTTATAAAATAACGATTAAGTACAGAAATAAGTACAATTACATCTGATCAGATATTTATTTAATTGACAAAATAAAGGTAATATATACATAAATACTTATTTCAAGATGGACAGGATATTAAAGAACACTTCACAAATTAAGTAAGAAATATTTCTGTGGTCTTATGGTTAATTTTGTACAAAATGCTAAAATAAAAATTTGTATTAAGTGGAACTAAGCGTCACTTTATGAGTGAGGGATTTAAAATGAAGTATTTCAATGTTTCAAGGAATTACGCTTGTTTAATATGAGGAGGATTGAGTGTAAGAAAAACCAGCGTTGGAATGCAGAAATTCAATGGATAGAGGAAGTATAGGTCAGAAAGACGGGATCTTGTGTACATTATTTTGACTTCAGATTTGAAATGAAGCATATTGCAAATATAGGAAGGATAAGGAGTATTTATAGATTGGTAAAAGAATGTTCCAAGGTAATGTTAATTATGGGAAGTTGGATAAAGCGAACCTAATTTGGAATAGATGCGCGAAACATGAAAGCGCCTCGGTATATCGAAGACGAACCTGGCATAGCTGATTTTTTATCATGTTTCTGTTTTGTTGCCTTTGCTAATTTATTTTTAAAATGGTTTTGCTTTCCGCAACTAGGTATATTATAAATACAAAAAGTATGACGTTTATAAAATTAAAAGATGAAGATTGTTGGGGTATGCAGTCATAGATACACAGCAATGAAAAATAAATTTTAATTGTTATGCATCTATGACTGCATGCCCCAACAATCTACATCTTTAAATGCTTCTGTCAACTAATACCCCATCAATGTTTATAAAATTATGGTTTTAGTTATAATTTTTGCATGTGTTACGAAAACAATCATTAACATTATAAAGCAAATATTACTTAGATTTATAACGTGGTTTGTTGCAAGTTTAGATTATAACTAGCAGCTCTTGTTGCGTCTTCGAACGCTCCCATAAGTAAAGAACTTTGATTTTTTAACTAATATTTGAAATTTTATATGTTCATCGATAAAAATATCGTATCGAATTATGCAATTGAACATTATTTCTTCAATGAAATTTTCACGCATAGCAGTAATTTTTAAGCTGGTTAAAATTGCACTGATTAGGTTTCGGAAAATAAGATGTAAAAGCATATTAAGAAATCCAATTTTTAATTTTAACAGATGAGCTGGTAATCCAGATAAACAGACAATTGAATTAAGAAACTCATGAGGACAATGGAGTGCATTATTAGTACTTGCAACTGAATAATATTATTAGAAATAATATAAAAAATCAATGGATCGACATTTTGATTAGTTAATGCTTTTTACTCAGCAGAAATGACTTTTTCGATTTCGATTTTAATTTCTAATACATATATAAGTACATAGGAAATAAAAGTAAATATATGACAATGAGCAAACCTCGTTTTCCCTCCTCAACATCGTACAATTAAATTTTTAATATTACTAAACCGTCCTAGAATTATAAATACATGATGTAAATAAAATTTGGTACTGATGAGTTCAGTATTAAATTAAATATCTGTAAATTTCACTATGAATTTCTACTCAATATAACAGCGTATCTTTGTAACCTTTTATGTAAAATTGCGCTCGCCACCTATCACGCAATTCTCGAACTTCCCTGTTATCCACATATTTTCGCTTTTTTAAATAGTAAATTAACTGAAATGAGTAGATTATATTATTGACATACCTTCCTGGGACTATAGAGACAGTGAGTTTAAAATTTGGCTCAGATTAGTGAAGCAGTTTTCGCGGTTAGAGATCACAAACAAAAAATGGCTTGTCCTTTTATATAATAGTATAGATTAATATTCTTAAGGGGCGATGGCCCCATAATAAAATTTATTATTATTATTTTTCTTTTTAAACAAAATCAAAATCCTATCAGGGGCACATTGCTATAATATTAAAGTTAGATGTTGTAAATGATACTCAAATTCAGGTATTCAGGTATAAAACAAGTATTCAGGTAGTATCCTCGCTAGAACGGGGCTAAGGGAAGGTATCGGATGGTAGAGGACCTGCTGAGCCCCACTGTTTGCCCCGGCCCGCTAATGTATGTTAACTCGACTCCTCTGTTTGCCAACCAGCTTAGGCTATCTCTCCTCCTATCTTCCTCCTCCTCTTGTAGGGATTTATCTCCCTCCTCTCTCTATCTCTCCTTCCTCTGCTACCGGCAGCTCTCCAGGGTCCTGGGGAACAGCCTCCACGGTTCCTGGCTAGCTAGGGGTGGATTCAAATTAGAAATTCCCATTAATATCCTTCAAATAATATATTTTTACAAATTGGCAACATTATCACTTGAAGTAAGCATAGTAGTATAGAAGGATAAATATAATTAAGATTGATAAATTAATTGCCACTTCTGGTTTGAAAACTTTTTTTTTTTTTGTATCCTTTTATTGAAATATATACAACAAGTAAATGAGTTGATAATGATTACAATAACATGTAAAAACTTGAAAAGAACTACTCATTAGTAACAGTTCAATAAAAATACTATTCTAGAAGATCTTGAAATTATCTTCTTTTCAGACACCTCGGAGGAATATCGGGAATAGAGTGAGAAGCAAGTTGAAAAACTAGTGAATTACTGTACTTATAAAGTTTACTACGAAAGCGTAGATATCTGGTTTGAGCTCAATCAGCAACCTATGGTACATTAAGATCTTTATGGATAAGTTTGTTTGTAACAAAGTAAGGAGCATTGAGGCTTTTTCGAAGGATTTTGGATTGTAAAGATTAGATACGGGATTCAAAACTACGTTACATAGATTTTATACATTAATTTTTCAAAAATGTGAGATATAAAATCAAATAAACTGGCACTTACCTAAGGAGGCAAAACGAAAAAGACTTCTGAAAGATATCAGGCCAGAATGGACTAAAGGTGCAGAGGCAGAAGGGACAGGTAGTTAGGTTGGTTAAACCTTTCGGTTTTCCCTGTGATCAAATTTAACAAATTTAAAATGGGGCTTTTGGAAATACTTTCCTGGTCATCTAAACTATGATCTGGGTTTTGAACAATTTTATTGTTTCTAAGGATTCATGAATGTTGAATTTCCTACTGAATAAATTAGTTTCACTCCGTCTTTGTTGATATTATGGTCATTTACATTTAAATAGATAGCGGAGTTGAAATTTTGGGTCATATTAGTGTATGCAACAACGGGGATTGGAGAATCAGGTCTAACCTGGAACTGAAAGAATTGTGTGATGAACCAAATATCTTTTCTATAGTCAAAGTAGGCAGATTAAGGTGGCTCTGGCATGTACAAAGGATGAGGGAAAATAGACATCCAAAAAAAAATGATGAACGGCAGGCCGGGAGGAAACAGATTGAGAGGAAGGCCAAGGCTGAGATGGCTGCACCGTCCAAGATGAACTGAGAAGACGAAGTAAATGGTTAGAGGAGGCAGGTGGAAGAAAGATAGAAATCGCTGTAGGAACTTTGTGAGGCCAAGGCCCGACTATGACAGTAGCATCAATAATAAATAATAAATTATTGTATGCTCTTATATGTTCTTTTAAGATTTGATTTATTGATTGTCCAGTTTTCTCGATGTACTTAACTTTATATTCATTACATTTTAGTTCATATACACCCCTATTTTAGAGAGGGTCTATTTTATCATCTTATTTCCCTTTAACGTCAAAATAGAAATTCTTCGAAAAATCCTCAATGCTCCTTACTTTGTAACCAATAAACTTATCTAAAGATCTTAATGTTCCATATGTTTCTGATTTAGCCCAAACCAGATACCTATCCTTCCATAGTAAGCTCCATAACCACTCCAATCCACTAGTCTCCCAACTTGCTTCCTCCTCCATCCCTGATAATCCTCCGAGGCGTCTGAAAAGAAGATGGCCTAGAGACCTTATAGTGTAGATTTTATTGAAGTCCTACTAGTGAGTAGTTTTTCAGAAGTTATTTACATGCCATTGTATTCACTGCCAACAAATTTACTTGTTGTATATTATTTTGTACAGTTGTAAATATAAATAAATAAAAAAAAACATGTCAAAATAGAGCTTTTTCAAAAAAGCATGTGTAGTTGTTGTTTATTTGGGCTTAACGTCCTTATGTACTCCAACTAGGGCAGGAAGGAAGGGTTATCCTACATGTTACCAACCTATTCTAGCCAGGGTGGGAAGGTCAATATTAATTTCGTGGGCCCGCTACGAAATAAATTTTAACTCGCCCAGGTGGGATTCGAGCCCACGATATTCAGTACCGAGCGCGCTGAGAGCCTCGCCTCAACTCGCTCGGCCATTGAGTCCTCCCAAAAAAGAGGTGTAAATGAACAAAAATTTAATGACTGTTAAGATACATGCGCGTGAAAAACTAGAAACCATAGCTCACATGGCATTAATTCGTAAAACTGAGTTTATGTAAAATGGAACTTGTGACTCATTTTTTCACAGGTGAAAGTTCAATTTTTGAGTTCTTACCGAATATTCATCTTTGTAATAGCCGCATAACTTTTCCATATAGACACAAATAAACAGGCAATGACTAGCTTTCTGGTGATACCCATAGCCAAAAATTCAAAACATTGCACTTAATATGATATTTACAATTGTAACACATATATTATCTATTACGTTAAATAATTTATGTTTATAAATATTTCTTGAAAAAAAAAAAGAGAAAGTGAAATTGTTCTATGAATCGTTTTCAGTTTAATAGCAAGGTTTCAATATCTCATTTTAGCCCAAAACAAAATGGCCGCGGGGATGATAACTATATACAAATGGCGGTGGCCGGTGGTGGGGGGGGATTGGTTTAAATTAGAAGGATAAAACTGACTGATGGCCCTTCAAGGGCTTCCTCCCTAAGATTAACCTAATCCAGGCATTTACTGGACCCGCTGCTCCAATACATCCACTCTCTCCAGTAAACAACTATTCCCCATTTCCATGGAATGGTCATTCGTTCCCAAACTGATAGGACTGTTTTCTGGCTTAAACGGGTTAGACAAATTATTTTTCCTTTTGGCCTCAGAGGCGATAGATTGTACTGGATCAAGCTTTATTGTGAGTTTATTCCTTGAATATATTTTCTACTTTCTTTAGATTAGCAAGGTGAAATTATCTCAAGTTTTTATATTTTAAATTTGATTTTATCACAAAAAATATTTATTAATATTGCGTCTTAAAATTAATCTTAACTCGCTCTTATATCTATCCCAGAAACCTCCGATACGTCTAAAAAGATGGCCTCAGAACCTTCTAATGTATTTTTTTTTTAAATCTTTTTATTTGATTAATTACATGCTGTCTCACTCAAGGGCAATGAGTAATATTGATGACAGTGACTCATTCATTCAATATTTACACTGATATAAAATAATGTAAAAGAAATAAAGTAAGAAAATTTAAAATAAACAATTTTAAAATAAACAACTTAAAGATACAAGAAATAAGATAAAATGTACAAGAAATTGAAAATAATAAATAAAATAAGAATTAAGGAAGAAAAGAAAGAGTCATAACTACATCCATACTCTATATACAATATTTACACACATTCATATAAACATTCCGAGGAACACCCCGATCCAAGCCTGCCCCCAATTTGAAAGTCAAGCCGCCGGGCTCAGAGAGTTCCCTGCGCTGTTTTATCAGCTGCATCACTGATACAATCCAGTGGAGGCTGAGTCTAATGTATTGCGTTTATTGAAATGCTACTAACGGTTAGTTGCTTTACAAGCAATTGAGATGTTATTTGGAACATTATCGTCTCATTCAATTGCTATATTTTTATTTTTATTTGTTGTAAATATTAATAAATGGCCAAAAAAAATATTTTTCGTTGAACACCTATGGCTTTTAAAATGGAATAAACTATTTGGAACTCCATATACAAGATTGTAACGAAATTCAACTCTTCTTTTAGAAGTACCCAATAAATTACAAAAAATCATCTTAAATACTCTAATCAGACCTATCAGGACTTACGGAGCTGAGTTAAGAGGGGCTCCCCTAAATTATTCTAGTCATCTCATATCCAATCCTTACATTATTTAATAGAGAATTAATGCAATAAATAATTGTTTTTTTTTTGACATCATTGAAAATAAAAAAAAGCTAAAAAAATATATTAAGCGTTGGGATTTGAAACTTCATAGATAGATATGTAGTTTCACCATGAAAATAACTAAAAATGCAAAGTTTTAGTTACAAACTTTATTCGAGTTCGATTCGCCTGTCTAGATTGATAAGCACAATGTGTGTATAGCAACCCCTCTCCCTTTTGTGATGATCATTTTTTTTAAAATTTCGTTTAGGCTCCGAAAATATATTTATATATTATTTTTGTTTTTTTTTATTCTTTATAAAATAAACTTTTAATAAAAAAAAAGTTAGCTATGAAACAAGTGAAGAAAGTTCTATACTAGATAAATAACTAGACACTAGTAGCCCCCTCCGAACAACTCTAACGAGCATTGTTTGCTCAAAGTTATTTTTTCAGTTCCCAGCCGGCCCCAGTTACTCAACTCTTTGAGAAGTTAAACCGGGATATGTTTCCCAGCCTTCGGAGTTGTCTTGCTTAAATGAGCGGAATCATAGCGCCATGTTGATTGTAGATTCTTTTATTTAATGCGATGTGATATTAGTTTTGTTTCTCTAATCACCTGGTAATCCAATTCATGGGCGACAGTAATAAATCTTTTATTTTGTTTCTTTTCAGCTATTAGAGATTTTTTTTTTTTTTTTTTTTTTTTTTGGACAATACTATTATAGATAGAACGGTTTGAGGAAAGTCTATATTTACATAAACGACAGGAAAAGGATATTGTTGTTTCAAATAACATTCTACGAACCTTTTAGCCAGACATAATATAATGTAATCCTAGCTAATTTTGGATCTACATTTATATCCTTTTCCAAACCTTAGAACTAAAAACAATGTTACATTATTATAAATAATTAATTTTTTTTTTATTTATAAACTTTTTTTTCTATTTTTTGAAATTGCTTTATTTGTATACTGTCCTTTTTGGTCACTTTTATTTAACTTATTCTACTGTAGATTATTTTTAACCTCTCTTTTCATATAATTTCTTTTTTTTTTCGGGTACCAAGGAGAATCCTGACTTTTCTTCCCATCTAAGCTTTGAAGACCAACTCTAGTTCTTTTTTTTTTGGAATTTCTTCAGGGTTCATCCTTATTACGTGACCGGTCCATCGTAATCTGGCTAGTTTAATGACCTGCACAATATCTACAACTTTGTAAAGGTTCTTCAGCTCGTTATTTGTCCTTCCTCGTCAAGTTTAATTAGTGCATACTGGTCCGAATATTCTTCGGAGAATTTTTCTCTCAAACCTCAGGAGCGACAATTGAGTTACTTTAGTCATTGTCCACATTAATGAGCCATATTAAGTACTGGGTGGATCTGCGGCTTATAAATTCTAAGCTTTGCAACCCTGGACAGAGCTCTGCTTCGGAAGTATTTTTGCAGAAATAGCATCGGTTTGTTGAGAATATGCGTCTGTTTATTTCTGCTTCGATCCTATTTTGGAAATTGACTTGGGCCCCTAGGTATTTAAATTCTCGAACTTTCTGGTTTACCTCTTTTAGATTAGTTCAAGTTGTTTATTAACCTTGTCATATTTGATTTAATTTTAATGCACTGCTATTTATCCTTTTTTTTTTCTAATTATATGTTTTACTATTTCTTATTTTAACCCTGATAATGACCATCAAAGTTATACTCGAAACGTTGGCAAAATAAAAGATATGTTTTGTTAATATCAAACATCACCTAATATTTTTTGACTTCTCAACATCCAGCTTATATTCATTCAGCCATTTATCATAGCTCTTCTAATAAGAGAAAAGAGTAACTTTTTCTGAAATATGCTGTGCCACAGCTAACATTACCTCTTTGATGAAATATTCTTCAAGTTATATTTTTACGGTTATTAATTAGACGGCAAAATAAAGTTCTAGTTCTGTATTACCCTATAATTATTGTTAGCTTTATGGTTATCTCAACCAAGAGTTCTGATTTAATCAAAGACAACTTCCGGAATTCCTTGAGAAAAACTTGTAACTGCCAACTAGCAGTCGAGCCAAGTAATATTCCATTAATTATATACAACTATTTAATAAGCAAACTAATCAATACTTGGTGAGTTATTGGAACCCTAGAATTATTGGATCTCTCGGTAATGCGGTTTATGGTCAAAACTAATGTTTTTTGGCTTATGTTAATAACTGGCTTTACACCGCGGTATAACTGAAGTATCATATCTAATTTATTTGGACAAATGTAAATTTTTACAACTACGGATTTTTTAAGTAAAAATTATTTGTTGGTTATTTCAAAATGTATTTTACCGGTAGCTGAAAATGTTTAAGAAATACTTCAGAAAAAAAAAAAAATTATCTCTGACTGGGGAAAAGATTAGATAATGTATGGGTATATCTATTATCTACTCCTTTAATATATATTTCTTCCGATAAGGAAACTGTCAGAAATTCTGATCCGAACAACACCAATAGAGCTATAGCGTGTCAAAAAAGCCAAAATACTTAAAAATGTAGGCAAAGCATCACTTTTATAATTCATACCAATATAGCTCCTTAACGGTTGGTCCTATCAACAAATGTTATTGAACAACAATTTTTTTCTTTAAATGCCTGATAAGGAAATTATCATCAAATTTCGACCCGAGCAACACCGACAAAGCAAGTGCATGTCAAAATGTTACATTTTTTAGGCTGAAAAAACGTTCCAAAAAAATCGTATTTATCCAGTCAAAAGACAAATCTTTGTCAAAATAAATAAAAATATATGATTGATAATAGAATTATATCAGATTAAAAAAAAACAATTGATATTGAAATAGAAATCTGATTTTTAAATAAAATTAAAAAAATAAATAAAAATAAAATTTAAAAAATAGATTGCTCTTTATCTACTGAACAATTTGATAGAAGTTATACAATTATAAAATAATTAATCTTATTTATAAAGGATTGAATTTTAACTCAACAGAGCTACAACGTGTTATTTTATATTTTAAGTTGTAAAAAGATGTTAAATTTTTGATTGTGAAAACAATGTTACATATTTTGAGGGTGAAAAAAAGTTACACAAGAAACCTACAAACCCTCTTAATAACTAAATCATCACATTTCAACAAGAGTAATTACATTGTTTAATAACAATAAATAAATTAACTAAATTCAAATTAAAAAAAATAAAGTACACACAATATAATTTCATTAGATAATACACCCGTCACTGATGAAACAACATCGAATCATGTAGTATTTTCAATATATGGATTCTAACATTTCTTTGAAACAGCTAAATTAACAATTAAACAGTTCACTACCTTCATAATCTTAAAAAATGATCTGGTAATATTTTAAATTAATTAAGAACATTAGCTTGTAAAAAAAAAATACATACAAGGGCTAAGTTAAGGAACGGAGTGTTTTAGATTGTGAACTCACTTTCTAAAGATACCTATAAATGCGGAATCAATGTGTATTTGGATTCTGAAATTCCATTTATTTTGATTATATTTGGATTTAATATTTATGTAAAAGAGAATAAATATGAATATTTTATTTTAAAAAAGTGTTTATAGTTTCTGCACGTGACTTAATTTTAGGAGGTGAATGCTGAAACGATATGTTATATCGTGCTTATGACATGCTATCCAAGAACCCATTTCTAAAGAAAATTGAGTCCATTCCGTTTGACGTGAAATGTAAATCTTGCCTGAGGGAGGTTAAAATGGACCATATTATTTCCTATAAACACTCTCCTCAGTGTAAATTAAGTCTGGAATTGAAGCTTTGGGATTACATATCCCGGCTAGGGGAGTACATTTTATTTCGTTCATTCAACTTTATTTATTTATAAATATTTGCGTAAGACAATAAAGTTATTTTGGATCCAGCTCAGATTTTATAATGTGTTTACTTTCCTCAAAATAACAATAATTTAAAATAAAGTTCAGTACTGAACTTAAAATCACTTCAGAACATACATATCTTCTATTTATACAAACTACTCAATTTTGTTAACAAAGTTTTCCTTTGTCTTCCGCTAGATTGAAACCTAACTTACGAAATCTTTGCTTGGTTTCAGAGACTGGAATAGAATTGGCACAGGGTACTAGGTAGCAAATAATAGAACTAATTGACGGTCTATGCTTCAGCAATCTAAAAGTCAAATAGTGGATAGTAACGCCAGTTAGTTATAGTTTACTCCGTAAAAAACGATATTATTAGTTAATTTCGACATTAGGGGTTTGGATAGCCGAACGGTCTAAGGCGTGTCCAACAAGTAATCAAAGTAAAGCACAGTTGAGCAGTGGTGGCACTTGGATATGTGAACGCCCGAAAAAAAGTAACCAGGTTCTAGAGAACGCCACATTGTTCTGGATATTTTAAGCAGTTACCTCCACCCCTCGGGTAACGCCCGTCAGCCTACTAGAGACAACTCGCAACAACCGGGCATATGATGACCTTGCTATATGTATGTTATCGGGTATTGTGAAGCAGTTTTCTAGAATGAAAAAAAAAAAAAAACAACAAAAGAAACATCCTGGAGGTTCAGTCCACGGACGGTCTGGTTTGGTAAAAGATGTATAGATTCTAGTCGGCCTGCTGACCATGAGCAAACATAATTTGTGGATCTTGAACGATTTGTTACTGTCTTTTAAGGCGAGTGTTTGAATTTTAGTCATTCGGGACGGGCGCTGGTGGATTGGTCCCAATGGGAAAGGCAATCGAGTAATAGGTTATCTGCTGCTGTATCATGGAAATCAATGCTCAAAGTAATATGAGAAAGGTTATACTTTCCAGGGTTCCTATGCTTGCGCAAGCAATGGATATCTTTAGGAAGACCACTTCTTGTGGCCAATGATGTCTGTAGTGCTAAACAAAAAAAAAATCAACTAACCGATTTTATAATAAAAATTAAAATCGACCTGTCCCTTTTTTTTTTTTTTTGAGGTACAGTTAATCATCTTTTAAATCTTACCAAAACTATTCAATATTTAGTTATGTTTGACAAATAGAGAGACTCGAAGTCAGAGGAGTTTCACCCGTTTGGTCTCAATTAATTATAAATAGCTAGGAGATAAGACAGTTAGCTTAGCTAGGTAATTAAAGCAGAACGGTTTCTTGCTTTCAAGTAAGCCATTATATTAATTCCTCCGCGTAAACACGTCTTTTTGCCCTCGGGAATTAGATAACCACTTTCCCTTAGTGATAAGGAAAGCGATAACGCGTAATCGGAGGCTAATGATATATAGCTACGAAAAAGAAATTCAGATGAACAATTTTGATTAATTAATTTGAAGATGATTAAATGATTGTTTTAATTAAATTATAGCTAATAATGATAAGCGAAATGATAGATTGTATTCCTCCAGTATAAGATAAAAATAGACCATGGATTTAAAATTTATAAAATCTATTCTCACTTTCCATTAAATAAAATAAAATTTAAAAAAAGAAGAAAAAAAAAGGAACTTTATTCTTGTTCCCATATTTTTTTTTTCTCAAACCATAATTAAACATCAAATGAAACATAATATAATGTATGAAGGAATTGTTTTGTTTTTCGCCATTTTAAAATATGTTCTATTTGCCATTCCTGGTGGGTGTATGGCGACTGAAGAGACTTTTTTGCGGCTGCACTCATAACAGAAAATGTGAAAGAAAGAAAAATAACGTTATCTAAACATTGATTAAAAATTAGATTGATAAATACATAAAAAAAATAAATGTATGCATGTGTATATTCAAACATACATATGCAAACACATACATATTATCAACATACATAACACTAAAAGATTGCATGAGAGACATGACTTATTAATATAAAAAAACATATTTCTTCCTAACTTAATTGAATTGCTACACTCACATCATACTGATCTATCTAATAAAATAAAGCAATATTCTAATTACATTAAGATAATAACAATTCATAATATTTATAATGATAAATATGTTTTCATCGTTTTTTAACTAATTCATTAATATCGAATTTACTGAATTAATTTAAATTAAACAGAATAGCTAAATAATTCCCTGGTTAGCAGGTTTCTGGCTGGATTGTATTTATTTATCCAACGCCCATCTGTGGCAGTTTAGCCATCTAACGACGAGCCTCCCAATATCGATTTATGATGTCTTTTTCTGGGTAGGTGAGAGCAGTGCAAACTCTCAGTTGATTTCCGTCCATGCATCCGAGGTTGCATAACGGACAATAGTCACTGTCAGCAAGACCAATGCGGTGCAAGAGGGCTTGCAAGTTGCCGTGTTCTGTGATTAGTCGAAATTGCGCATCGTCTTCAGCTTTCTCGATGTTTCTTGGTATCGGCCCTACCTTGGCAAGTTCCTCCCATTTTTTTCCAGTGCTTGATGTCATCAGGGTCATTTTATTTACGCTACTGAACGTGGTGTCTCTCAGATTTCTGGCTCTTTTTAAATTGAGTGAAACGATAGGCTGGCCTGTCTCTGCTCCCTCCTTAGCCTTGGCGTCAGTATACTCGTTACCATGGAGCCCCACGTTGCAAGATTCGTACCTTAAAATACATCAGAATTCCTCCGAGAACAGGTTTACGTTTTGTAAATAGAAACTTTTTAAATATAACTTTATAAAGTTAAGGTTTGTTATAATGTATTATTATTTTCCTGCCAGAAATAATTAACTTCACATATTTCTCCTTTTCCAAAGATTTGAGTTATTTGTTGAGCTGTAGTAGCATGTGTCGAGAAACAGCTCGGCAGTTTAACGCAACTTGTTAACAAAAATATTTCCTTTCGCTACCAATAATATCTCTCCTCACTTCTTAGCGACGTAATCTGTTTGAAGGAACTTGTTCGCGAGTTATCAACTTGCCTGAAAAAGTTATTTGCTAAGCTGGAAGTTGCAAGTTGCGTCATCATTACTTTGCATTATGTTGTGGGTGGGGGAGGGGGGAGGAGGGGGAGGGGGGTTGAGCACGCTCGATTAACCTAATTTTTTTTTTTTTTTTTTTTTTCATGAAGGCCCGATAACTTTCGTCGAAGTTTAGTTCATAAAGTAATTTCTTACTAGAATTTTCCTTCCGTGCGGTTACTTAGAGAAAATTGTTAGTCTATTATTACTTATCGTTGTAGATATATTTTACTTGTAAACATTTGATAATTTACTTTCTATATTTATACTATATATATTAACATACCGTTTTTCGATTCATCAAGTTAAAAATATTGTTGGATATTGGAAGTTTATTAGTGACGAAGTAAGAAGGATTAGGAATTTGTCGAAGGATTTCAGATTATAAGTATTTGATACGACAGGTTTAGTGGAACCCCAAAGCTGAACTACGCATTACCAAACAAATCTGAGTCTTTTGTAATTTATTGGAAGCTTTGAACGTTGGACTAGTGAATGTTGAAGTAGTCTATAACGACGGACAGTTTCTTTTCGTGTTATTCTTATATGAGAATTCCAAGTTGACCTTCCACTGGTCAACCGGTCAATGGTCCTATCATTGTGATAAGTAGGCATATCTTCTACCATTAAGTTGATGAAAAGTTTCTATGAAGTTTGAGGAATAGTATGTCTTATTGTACCTGTACCTGAGAATACCAATAAGTTTCGAAATACCTGCATTAAGCCTTATCCCTTACATTTTTCCCAAAGTTCCGTTCAGTTGTATACTAGAATTATTATAATTTACTGGTAGAGACCATTTATTAGATACGATAGGATCTCAGCTCGACCCAACATATACGTCCTGCCCAGCTGAGTCTACCAAGTGTCATTGTTTGAACAATATCGCATTTAGCACACATTTTATAAATTGCTCTTGATGTTCCGACTTTTTTTAATTATGCACTCTTTCTTATTTTTTGGCTAGCCAGATTTAGAAAATTTCCATGATATTGCTATAAAAAATTTTGTTTACATGTTTTTTTCTAAATTGAGTGTGTATGAATATGACTTAAGAAGAATAAGATCCATTGTGGACCCCGTGTAATCTCAACGATGATCTTGGAAATAAATTGTGAATTGAAAATGTCAGGCTTCTGTAAAGCTATTATTTTAGACGTTAGTTATATTTTACACACGTTATAATTTACCATGAATAAAATTAAAAGATTAAATAAAAAAAAAAAAAAAAAAAAAAAAATTCATTTGTGCTACTTCGAATGTTTAGTTATTCAGCCAAATTTAACTCAAATTAAATGATTTATTTATTTTTATTTTTTTTAGTTTAGTTACATATTTTATTTTACTATTATTTTTTTGTATAGTTTTTGATTTTCCAAATCTACTTCATTAATAACTGTGATTGGAGAAACCTCTTTGATAAGGTTGATTCTCTTTATTAAATTTAAATGGTATGTAATTTTGTAATTGGATTGATAATTAACTATTACAATCTAATAATGAAAATTACTTAGTCATACTATCAACGGCCGAGCCGTGCGGTTTCAATAACTAATTACATGGGAATGGAAGGTAAATTACGTGCATAAATTCAAATTTACTTGGACCGGAATTATCGTAGTTGGGGCCTGAGAGGAGGGAGCACTGTGATAATGTTGATACTAACGTCCTAATTGAGCTTAGCTGGACTATTAGATTGAGTTTCTAATAAGTAAACGAAAAGTCGGGATTTGAAGCTGCGGCCTACAAAAAAGCAAGGACGGTGCATTCTCACTTTTTTTTGAGGAGCGTGATTATTTAAAATGGATAAAAGGTTGGTAGTCAGGAATTCTACCTTAGAATCTAAGGATGGTGTGGAGTAAAAGGGGTTCCAATCTATGGATTCTAGGTCGGCTTGAACCATTTGGAAAGTTAAAGAGTCAATATTACGGTACGTAATAATTCGAGGAGTGAAGGAAGGAACAGGAAAGTCATAAGAAATCGATATTAAATCATGTGCAGACAGAGAGGGTATGGGATGTTGGGAGTGGGATACCAAATTTGTGGGGGAGTCAATTACATGTAAATCAAGCCAAGTATCCGATTGGGAAAGGTGATGGGTAGCAGAGTATGGAACAATGAAGAGACCAAGGGATTGAAAGAGGTTACTCAGGAAGCGTTTATCGGGGTTGTCAGTTAAAAAATTGGAATTGAAATCTCCGGCGATAATAATGTGATTATAACAAGGAATTATTGAAAAGAGGAAGGATTCAAAACTGGGATCAAAGGGTACATGTGGGGGTCGGTATATTACTGCGTAAAGGATAGTTCGGGTGTTGATGGTAATTTCACTAAAAAGGTATTCTATGTGAGGAGAATCTGAATTGATTGAGGAATGGAGGATACGAGATCGGAGTGTTTCATGGATGTAAAGGGCGACACCACCGCCAACTCTGTTGACTCGATCATGACGAAGGAGGTTGTAGTGAGGTATTGAAACAGAAGAGGAAGGAATAAAAGGTTTTAGCCATGTTTCGGAAACTGCTATTACATGGTAAAAGTTCTGCTGGAAGTGGAATAGGAATTCATCATAGTGGGCCGGGATAGATTGAGCATTAACATGGCAAGCAGTGAGTATATTACTCATGGTACAGGTTAAGAGAGGATAGAATTGATGGAGGATTAGCGGTGGGGGTGATTATAAGATTAGCTTCACAAAAAGCTATGAAAATTAAATACGAGACTTGATAGTAATATAGAGAATACTATAATGGCTATAAACCGTAAATTAATATAAAGACAATGGTGACGGAAATGAGGAATATGTGAAATATAACAAATATAATAGAAATTTTCATGTGAAGAAATGATATCTGGAACTGAAACAGTAAGAGTTATATAATGAATATGAATATTCTTGTAACGAAGATAATAGTAAAAAATGATGAAACTAAACCAGAGTGAGAGAGTGAGAGAGAAAGAGAGAGAGAGAGAGAGAGAGAGAGAGAGAGAGGGAGAGTGTGTGTGTGTGTGTGTGTGTGTGTGTGTGTGTGTGTGTGTGTGTGTGTGTGTGTGTGTGTGTGTGTGAGTGTGTGTGTGAGGGAGTGTGAGAGAGAGAGAGAGAGAGAGAGAGAGTGAGAGAGAGAGAGAGAGAGAGAGTGAGAGAGAGAGAGAGAATGTGTGTGTGTGTGAGAGAGAGAGAGAGAGAGAGAGAGAGAGAGAGAGAGAGTGAGAGAGAGAGAGAGAGAGAGAGAGAGAGAGAGAGAGAGAGAGAGAGAGAGAGAGAGAGAGAGAGAGAGAGAGAGAGAGAGAGAGAGAGAGAGAGAGAGAGAGAGAGAGAGAGAGAGAGAGAGAGAGAGAGAGAGAGAGAGAGAGAGAGAGTTACATTAGTTTTTTTAATTTAAGTGCAAATTTACAATTTTTGAAATTGTCATATGAAAAAAGGTCTAAGCACAAAGGAAATCTGAGCCATATTAGGAGTCAGTTATTCATTAGATACTGCCTTACTTTCTTTCGTTTGGTTTGATTTGGGAAAAAAGAGACGTTTGTGTTTGGTAAAACTTCGAAAAAAAAAAAAAAAAAAAAAATTCATTTTGAATTCGCTCTCGATGGTCGGGAAAAGCCAGTTGGTGCACTGCAAGGTACCTCACTTCTGTCAATAAGAGCCAAGCCATTTTGCAAAACGACATTGCGCATCATTCTCGTTTAACTAAGGAATGACGGAATGATCGGAACCACGAGTAGTAAACGTTTCGGCTCTTCCTGTGTTTATCCAGGTATGGGACCATCAGATTATGTTGTTTTTTTTATTTAAGTATCATTTCTAAAAAGGTGTGAACTTAACGAATTAGGAAGCCGTAAAAACTGGATGCGAAGAATTCTCAGCCACAAAAATAAAATAGTGTTACTACAATCAAATCTGGCAGAAATATGGATAAAAGTAGTTTACAATATATTTTAATCTGAAGAGTATTTATACATGTTTAAAATATGTGGTCTGAAATAAAGCTATACAATAAGGACAAGGATTTCTGTAGCAATATTGAAAGAGCAAGCTGTGAAGTATGCAGCACTCAATAAACTTCCTCACTCTCTCTCTCTCTCTCTCTCTCTCTCTCTCTCTCTCTCTCTCTCTCTCTCTCTCTCTCTCTCTCTCTCTCTCTCTCTCTCTCTCTCTCTCTCTCTCTCTCTCTCTCTCTCTCAGTTCCTTTCTTCGTCCATGTACGTATCTATTAACAGTCTAATGAGAAATCAACTTTATACACTGTTTCACATTGAAAATATAATTTAACCCTCAAGCGGTACGGTAAGATTCGGATCAGGACCCAGCGGTCTGTTTTCTCACTCCCTTACTCTCTTCTTGCCGTGCAAGAGATCAAGCCGACAAAAAATTTAATTGGAGCTTTTGCAGTTACAGGTTAAATTACCTTGGCTTCATACTTTCAATTTTTTCTCTGCTGTTTCATTTCGGGTCGCTTCCGACCCAACAGTAAACGGCAACTTAAAATAAAATAAATAAATAGACTCTAATATGAATTAGTATTAATATTATTATTAATAATTATACAGTATTATCATTATTATTATTATTATTGAATGATTGTACATACCAATGTAAATATATACCTATTCAAAAACGTACCATGTATCCTTCCTTTGATCCTTGATCTAAACTGAGATAATCCGGGGGCCTGGGGTGTCCCAGGTATGCATGTACATACCATGATAAACACAAATCACAGATGCCAATTTTCTTTTTTCTTTTTTTTTTCATTTAGAATTGATGAATCGATTGCCACTTCTATTGGAATTTTTCTATCAGAAAACTAGTTTGGAATGCTAAACATTCATCTTCAGTTCGAAAATATACAAAATTTTCAAAACATCAGCACTCTGTTGCATGAATTATATATACCGAAGTTTTCTAAAATGTAAGACAACAAATCAGATATATTGGTACTAACCTGATGAGATTTTGCAGTTATCTAAAATATATCAATTCTGGAAGGGGAAGTGCCAGGTTGGTTAATTTTTAAGGGTTTTACCTTTCGTTTTTCCGTATGATTAATAGGATTTTTTTTAATGACAGATTTTATCAATAAATTCCAGTATAAAATAAAAACGCTTCTCGTAAAATTATTTCTACCAAAATTCATAATCAAAAAGAGATCAGGTCGGATTCGACCCGACCTTACCGCCTATTTCATCTCAAAGCGCTGTCCCGCTAGAGGGTTAATTTAGTTTTATCCATGCTATTGTCTTATTGTTTTACTTCTCATGACTGGACAAATGTTAATATTAATTTTATTTATTTTTTCAGGTATGAAGAATCTCCCATAATACTGTTACTCATGAGTTGGTAAGCAAAGATTTACAAATTTACTCCCATTAATCCCTGATAAGGAGCTGTACTCATTAGAGAAATTTTTTTATAAATAAAAGGATGGATAGGATAGCCCTTTGGAATCCCTTTTGGCCTAATAGCCTTGGAGGAGAGTTAAAAGGGAAGTTAAGCTGACCTGCAAAGTTGGCCCACATGGGGTGGGAGTGGGGGTAACTTCTCCACCACATGGGGTGGGAGTGGGGGTAACTCCTCCACCACATGTGGGTATTTACTTAATTAACTCTCCGTGTTTTCGAAGAATCCAAGGATCTGAATTACCTGTCCTTCCTTATTACGTGGAACTAATTTGCATATGCTTGAGAAAAAAAAATACATCTAATGACTTTTTCAATTAAACAAGTTCTGTAGTTGTTTGATAATTATTAGTTTGCTACATATTCATTATAAGGTCTTTGTTTAGATTTTATTTTAGTAGAATGTTTTTATCGTATATCACAAATTAAATTAATTTAATTATGTCCTCATTTTCTGGAAATTTCCTCCATACTATTTTAACATTTACTCACCTTTTATTTTTTACCCACTTCCATTTTTAGTACACTAAACTAAGCTTCTTTATAAAAAAAGTAATACAGGTCAAGAGGTCAAAACGACGTTCTCGGAATTTTGCGATAGAATAAATTTTAATATTCCATACTTGGAACCCACATACTAGACTTAAAGGACAAGAACTTAACACAGCGAACCGCGCATTCAGCCAAACATTTTCCAAAAAAAAAAATTCTCTTGGATAGGAAGTTATTCTGTTCGTTAATCTGTTCCTACCCCATACTATGCAAGACTTCAAAACTTTCAATATACAACAAGCTTTTTATTTACAAGACTATCCTAAAGCTCTGAACCTACGGACTAGAAATTTGGGAATCAACAAAACACTAGAATCACTTGAGGTACGCATGATGATATAGAAGGATCAATACAATTAGGATTGATGAATTAAATGCCACTTCTATTGAGATTATTTTATTTGAAACTAGTTTCGAATGCTAAACATTCATCTTCAGTTCTTCGAGGTAACTAAAACACTTTAGTTGTTTTAGTTTTAGCTGTGTTTTAGTTACCTCGAAGAACTAAAGATGAATGTTTAGCATTCGAAACTAGTTTTCAAATAAAATAATCTCAATAGAAGTGGAATTTAATTCATCAATCCTAATAAAACACTAGAACATCAAACGTATCCAATCCTTCCAATCCAAATTCCTGAGAAACATAACCAATGCCCTCTACAACGTCTCCAACAAAACCTTACATAACGATCTTAATATACCTTTTGTCCTACAACCCATACCTGTCAAATTTACAAAATTTCATCAAAAACTTTCACATCATTCTAATTCACTAGCACAATCCCTATCAAGCTACACTCAGCCCTATAATCCTCCTTGCAAGTTAAAAAGGCAGTGGCCTCGTGATCTATTATAATAATTCGACATGGAGTCCTGGCAATGGCCAGCTTCTCATGCTCTGAGTGACTGTACTATAGCGCTCTCACTCAGCCTCCATTGGTTTTATCTACACCAGTGACACAACTGAGAGAGAAGCGCTGGGATCTCTCAGGACCTGGCTTGTCCCTCCCTATGTGAGACAAAATTTTTTTTTTTTTTTCTGTACGTCGAGGTTACAATGAATATTCCTTGAATGTTTAAGTTGAAAGAATGTCGATTGGCTCTTCAAGATGTTTAAAGTCAGCTCTTTACGTTAGGATAGGCTGAACTAAGATTTAAAACACTCGCACATTAGCCGTTTGAGTGTATAAAATCTAATACCTTATGTAAGCATATACATTTATAATTAGCATATATTTTGCATTTCATTTTATTAAGTTCAATAATTACCTCTGTTATATACAAAACAGATCTCACAGGGAAAGATCTGTTTACATATGCTTCTGGAAGGGAAGGGGGAACAAAGTTAGACGACCTGGAAATAAACGAAAAGTCAAAGCTCTCAGCTCCTGGAGCCCGGCCAAAGCAAGTAAAGGGCTTTGTCTCCCCGATCATTGTGCCATTCGGAGGCATTTCGAAAAAAAATAATTTTTTGTTTGTCAAAGTATTGTGGAACAGTTTGTTTAACACAGTGACAATATAAATAAAAAAATATATATTCATAATTACCAGTAATGGGAGTCTTTAAACTTTAAATATGTATTTCTTCACTCAAGCAATTATATCCAATAATTAAGTTATTCCAGTTTTACAAATAAAAACCTTATTTATTCTTATTAATATCCAAATAAAACAAAAAAACCGGATTTTCTGTTTAAATTTATATAAAACGAGTGCCTGGAAAGCAGCTGAGTTGTAGCATATGTAAATAGGAATCAATTTGTAGCATGTCTATAAAAATGGCTGTAGCAATGTCCCCTCGTTTTTTTTATTGTTATTTTTTTTTTTCAAATCGGCCCACAAATATGCATCTAGCAATAAGTAACGGATAAGGTATAACTAGTTTCGGCCCAAAAGTGACTTATATCATGTGGTTGCTTAAGCATCAATATAAGATTCTCATTAAAACATAGTAGTGCCATGGAAAAAAGTTATAATACTTAGCATTTATTTCTTTATTTTAATACTTAGATTATAGATTTTTCTCTATGTCTCGGACTGTACGTCTGTTTTGAAAGAGTTTTCATAATTGATAAATAATGTCCCATTTCTTTGATTTAAAAACTCGTTTCGAATTTGATACATTAATCTTCAGTTCGAAATAACATATCTTGTATATAATAATTATTTATATAAACATAGAATTATTTACCTTTTTAAGGGTGATTAAAAAATACAAAATTGATTACCCCTACATACACACACACACACACACACACACATACACATATACACACACACACACACACACACACACACACATATACACACACACACACACACACACACACACATATATATATATATATATATATAAAGGGAATATATTAAATCCATTAAATATATTAATAGATAAACTCGATAACTCTAAAAATATATTTTTTGTGAGTTCGATATCTTTAGACTGTTACCATTCCTTTCATTATAAACTACATGCTCAAATCCACTTCTTTCTTGACTCGCTTCCCTTTCCATTCCTGATAATACTCCGGGGCAAAGTACCCAATTACTGAAGTAGGGTAATGACAATGTAATTACAAATATCCTCCGATTCATTTAAAGAGAATATTAAATTACTAGTAAATAAAACGTATTTAGGCACTAACATTATTAATTGATCATTACCTAATTGCCACTTCTTAAACTTGAATTGGTTCATACAATGGAATGAATCAACTAGATTATATAGTTTAGGGATCAATAGAAAGGGCTATTGTGTCGCTAGGGTCTGTAATTATTATAGTAATTGATAAAGTATTAATTAAACCCCCAAGTTATACCCATCATATCAACATATATATAGTTTCGCGATACGAGCGATACAATTTCCATTTATTTCCGTTGAAACTCTTATCTTAAAGCGAGGAGGCAACTTTCAAAACGTTTTTTGTCACAGTAATCCCACTTTTCAGCAATAACAAAAAACGTATATTAAGAGTTGTAATTACCCTTCAGAAACAAAACATTCCTAATTAAACTTATAGCATCTAAAAAAACATATTACAATAAGGATCAGAAATATTCTTTACTCCTAAAATTGGCATTTTTGACTTTAAATATGGACAAAACACGTTTTGAAGGAACACAGTGGACAAAACACGGTTTGATGAAATAACAAAGGGACAAAACACTGTTTGAAGTGGCTATGTTTTATTATACAGAAGTCACTGGTTGCTCAGAAGTACACAAAATAAAAATTATAATTACATAATAGATTATGTATGTTAATGACACTCATAATTTTCGGGGAATATTTTCATTTTCCTAATGGTCACTAGTTTTTAATTATGCAGTTCACATCTTTCATTTTCTAAAAATTCACAGGTTTCATCTTTTTCCACAACATTTTCAACTCTTGGAGAGACAAAAAGTACAACATTGTACCAGTGTAAGGGATTTTTTTCAATGTCATTATTGTCAATACTACATCGTATATTGCTTAAAACCCTGATTTTGTTTACTAATTTTGTATGGGACAAACCATTTTTTTTTTTATGGCTAATAGTCATCACGTATTTTAGGGTTCTGATAAACTAAAAAACATTTTTTGTGACAAAACTCGTTTTGAAAGTTACCTCCTCAAGTAGTTAATGCACATTGTATTTGTTTTGTGCGTACATCCAAATTGATAGGAAAAGTCCGTTTCCTTTACCATTCATCGAATCTGCCGTACAATGAAGTCACTACATTAGAATTCTCCGTACCTCCTCTTCCTCTTCGTGTATAACTTCATTTATCAGAGGCCGTGGTGTGGCTAAATTACAAAGAGGAAAGATGAAATTTCTTCTGGTTATTAAATACTACAGGCTACGTGCCCCGCCCGGAGATGAGGCAATAAAGGAGGAGAGTTAGAGTCGAACTGAAAGATAACTCACGGCCTCCGATCGTCGTGCCGCTCTCAGCATCTTCCGCATCTCAGGATCTTCATTCTAAATTGGTCAAATCTAGGAAAGCTTCAACAATCCATCTCTCTTGCTTGGGGGTTCGTTAAGATTGAATTTTCGCCTTTCTTATGAAATTTTATTAAAGTTACCTTAACGTTCTCCCTGTAAAATTTCAAGTACAGAAACCACTAAAGGCCAGCGCACACTAAAGGCGGATTTCCGACATGATACGTTAGGTTGTATAGGTAGGGGTCCGCTCCGTGCCGACACACTATGTCGGCATAGAGCGGAGCGCTTTTTCCTAAATAACCAACTTCTTTGAAAATCCGCTCCGCTGTGCAACAGTACAGTCTTGGCAAATCTCCTTTGCCACTTAGAATTAGTTTTCGTCCTTAAGGATACTATTTTTATTTTATTTTTTCAAGATTTAATGATTTCATTGGTTTCCATCCTTAAGGATACTATATTAAGATGACGGAAGGACATTACATTTTTCTATGATTAAGTTAACTTGATCATAATGACGTCATAATAACATTAAGGAGAAGAGATTTTAATTTTAATTTTAGTCTATTTTGTACTTGAGGTATTATTTTTACTCAAGTGTTTGTTGAATTTATAGTATTTCTATTCACATGGATAGCGATGTTGGAATTCTGCATCATATTATTTCATGCTCTTATACGTTTTAATCTTTGATTTACTGATTCATTACGCTCATTTCCTGATTCCTTAATGTTTGATTGCTAGTCTTACATTTTTAAAAAATGAATAAATAAATAAATATATATATATATATATATATATATATATATATATATGTATATAATCTATGTAGCATACGGTATTGAACTTTTGTGAGAGGAAAGATAGGAAGACGTTTAAGAATAATATGCTGATCCGGACCCGACATATCAACTTCTATTCTCTTCTAATTTATTTTCTTTTTCTCTAATCCCTTTTTATTTTTTGGATTGGGATTGCTTGTTTACATTGGCTACTAGTTTTATTCTTGAAGTAATAAATCCTTTTTTTATTATTTTAAGGCAATGTCCTATAATTTTTAGACTATTGATCGCATTTGCCACTCTCCATACAACTGATGCCTCCTCAAGCATTTTCTTTCGGTAATTATAAAGTTATGATAAGGATTTTTTGAACTATTAATTGATGTTTGTAACTATAAATTATATTCAACATGTAAATTTGAGAAAAAATATTGCAATAACATGTTAAGAACTAATCTCTCGTAGCACTTGAATAGTTCAACGTTAGAAGGTCTCTTGGCTATCTCTTTTTTAGACATCTCGAAGGGTTATTGGGAATTAAGTGGGAAAATAGTAGATTCCAGTGGGTATGGAGTTTACTATGAAAGGATAGATATCTGGTTTGGGCTAAATCAGCAACATACAGAACATTAAGATCTTTATGGAAAAGTTTGTTTGTAGCATAATAAGGATCATTGAGGATTTTCCGTAGGATTTTAGATTGTAAGGTATAGTAGAAGAATTGGAAAGTTTAGTGGAGCCCCAAAGCTAAATTCCGTATTTCCAAACGAGTCTATTTACTGTCATGTAAATTAGTCTTTTGTAATTTTTTGGAAGATTTGAACGCTCGTCTAGTAAACGTTGGAGTAGTCGGAAAGACGTGCTGTTTCTTGTCTTTTAATTATGGTATGTCTCCCTCCAGAGAATACCCTCTTATTAATAATATCTGCCATCATATTCTGAGTGCTCATACCGAAAAAGACACTCTTAGATGTCAGATGGGTGCCGGAAGACTGTTGCGCACTGACAAAAAGGAGATGGTAGTGGCTGAGACTGGAAGGATTAGGTTGAATATTCATAGCTAGCGGCTGGGGTAATGGAAGATAACTTATCTTGACGTGTCCCGTCCTCCCTCGGGTGTCAATCCCTCAGTCGCATTAGCATAAAGATAATAACAGATACAGTTCACGTCTCCCTCCCTCCCTCTCTCTCTACCTCACTCCATATCTCCCTCCCTCTATCTCCTTCATGAGGGCCGGGCTATCTCCTTTATTTATCTCTCTATCATCAGCCTACTTTTCTTACGGGATTCCTTTTTTTTTTTTTTTTTTTTTTTTTTTTTTTTTGCCTTCTTAGTCATGCAAGATCTTTAATCAGTGATATTCATAAAATTAATCCTTCTAAGAAATCAGCAATATTATGATTAATATCAAATAACACAAAATACATACTTTAAAAAATATTGCAATCTACCTTTCGTTAGAAATAAAAAAAAAAATTATCTGGGTTTCAATCATGCACGTATACAAGATAAGAGAACAAAAATTAAAATTATAAAGGGAACAAAAATCATTTCCGTCAACAAAATAGTCGATTACAAACGCGTTAAATCCTTCTAATCCAAAATACTCCTTAATATAGTAAATGCTGTGTATTATGTTACCAACAAAACCCTAATAATTCTCTCAATATACCTTACATCCTTGACTCCATACCACTTATATATATATATATATATATATATATATATATATATATATATATATATATATATATATATATATATATATATATATTATATTAGGCACGATCTGGGCCTAAGATAGATCACGTGAAGCTCTTGTGGTTCCTCTCTTCTTACGACGCGCCCAAACGATCTTCATTTTCTCCCCATGTTCTCTCCTCCTATCCTTCGACCAAGTTCTCCCAGTCCTCTTGACTCCGTTTTCCGACCGTACTTCCCACGCATTCACCTTTCGTCCGTAAGCATTTCTGTCTAGAGCTTCCTCTGGGTATGTTTTTGCACTTTTTAGGTCTTTCCTCACTTGTGTGCTCCATGCCATTGTTTTAAGGTTTATTGTTGCCTTCAGGATCTGATGGGTCAGTCTGTGTTCGGGTAGTCTGCGTATGTGTCCATAGAATTTCAGTCTGCGTTTCCTTATGTCTGCCTCGATATTTGAAAGTTTCTCTATAGTTTTATTATGTTGGAGTCTGTAGCCATCCTCAGTCTTCAATGGACCAATAATTTTCCTAATTATTTTTCGTTCTGCCTTCTTGATGTTTTCTGTTAAGTATCAGGGTTTCAGTTGCGTACAAGATCTTATTCTGATCTTAGCTTGAATAGATAAGCACTTTTTATTGTAGATTTGATAAGTTCTTGCATAGGCTTCCTTTAGTTTCAGTTCCCTGCTTTCTTGTGATCTTTTCTCAAGTCCTGAAGGCTCAAGAATTTCACCTAGATATTTGAAGTGTGGAACTCTTTTAATGATACCGTATTTTGTGATCAGAATCTTGGTTTCCAATTGTGTGCCAAAGAACACTGTCTTCTCAAAAGATATCTGAAGACCCACTTTTTTTCGAACATTCCACCAGAGTTTCAACTAAAGTGATTGCTTCATATTCCGTTTCATATATATATATATATATATATATATATATATATATATATATATATATATATATATATATATATATATATATATTTTTTTTTTTTTATTTTTTTTTTTTTTTTCTAATGCAACCTTACTTAACATCCCAATCCTCTGTCTCAATCATTATCCAGTTCCACACATCCTGATAATATTTCTCTCAGTGCCCTTAGCAACTATGCTAAAGCGCTTTCACTAAGCCTTCACTGGGTTTTGACACCAGTGACGCAGCTGAGAGAGCAGCGCTGGGATCTCTCTGACCCTGGCATGCCCTCCCATGTTAAGGAACAAGCTGGGTTTAGGATTTTTCCGGGATGCTCGTAAATATCGTATATATAGTATGGCTGTATTTTTTTATGCATGCATCTATTGCCTTAATATATTTTATTTTATAATTTTTACATTTTGTTGTATTTATTGTATAGTTAAAG
The DNA here is from genome assembly GCA_003667255.2 of Euschistus heros. Classification (NCBI taxonomy): domain Eukaryota; kingdom Metazoa; phylum Arthropoda; class Insecta; order Hemiptera; family Pentatomidae; genus Euschistus; species Euschistus heros. Next base: position 472,595 of record RCWM02000331.1, on the reverse strand, counting down.
ACTATTTATTTGTTTATTTTGTTTACGTTATTTCTTCCTTTAGTTTTTATAAGTTGTATTGTACATTTCGTATGGATGGATTATCCATATTACCCATTTCCTTTAAGTAAAAACAGCTTGTAATATTTATTGATTAATAAATTTCCTTTATTCTCTTAAAATTGAAAATGACACAAAGACTAAATACATATACTTACTTATTAAAACCTCTATGGACGTATGCCTCACAAATTTACGGAATATCTAAAAAAAACACACATCCAAAAAACAAAACGTTTCCAGAAAAAAACTTTAAGACTCATTACACAAACACCCTGGTATGTCAATAACAAAACTTTACAAACAGACTTACACATACCCTTGGTACAAGATCACATCCAGACTTTATATAAAAGACTTCACGACAAACTTCACGGACATATCAATAATTTATTACATAGTATGGCCTTCTGAAGCTTGCCAGATAATACCCAAAGGAGACTAAAAAGGAGTTGGTTGAGGGATCTACTCCATTAAAACTGATTAAATATCATGTTCCATATTAGGAGTTAGGGGTACTTACTCCTAATATGAACGTGATATCAGGATACTGTTTTACCTTATGCCTGTTATGCCAATTATCTTGTATACCACAATCATCACATCTGCTTGTTGTCACATAGTAAGTGACAGGTGTGGATTAAAAAAATTAAAGAGGAAAAAAAATATAAATAAAAAAGTTCAAACTTAAAAATGAATAAAAATAACATATGAACTAAAAAGACAAACAAACTTTTATTTAGTATTTACACTGGTGTGCTGTATCACTGAAACACCTGCATCCGGCTCCACCCCCCTCACATCAGCATTGAACTAGGCTTCACGCGATCCAAACAATTCTTCTAATTCTCGTCTCTGATTCTGATGCCTGTGGAGGCTAAATATTTGAATTTTAGAGTCGGTGGGCGATCTTCTACTCAATGTTTTTTTGTGGCAAATGAGATTTGTGATTATGTATTTATTTCAAAGTTAATATTGATTTTTCACAAACGGACGACACGGGACCCACTTCTGAAACAGAAACGAGTGAGCTTTGACAAAATACTAAGACTTTAATATTTTCTACATTGATATACACATTACAAAGACTAAATACTTATAGTTACTAAAGTACTATGAGCATATGCCTCACAAATTTATCTAATAGCTAAAAAACACATTTAAAAATCACAGACTTAAAAGTCATAAACATTAACATATCACAATCTCCCTGTTACGACAGAAACAAAACAGTGCACACCAACTTAAACATACTCATAGTACAAGATCACTTCCAGTCTTTATACAAAAGATTTAATCCACAGATATATCAATAATCTAATTTAAACCATGACTTCAAGAAACTTACCCGGGAATACCGGAAGGAGGCTAAAAAGGAGTTGGTTACGGGACCTACCTGGATAAAATTAATTAAAGATCTTGTTAGGAGTAAGCAGTGCTGCCGATCCCGACGTAACATTTTCTCCCGGGTAGAAGCAGCATTTTTCCCTTTTCCTCCTAGTCTTAAAAAATTCTCCCTGTTTCACTCAAGTGACAAATGAGTGATGTTGTTTTTCAAATTTAATAATAGACATTTAGTTATCTTAATTAAAAAAATAATAATTAATAATATATATATATAACTGATAATATAAAAAAATAATAAACTGAATTGTCAGTTTTTGAAAACATTTTATATATCCCTATAAAATCGCATTGTCCCGAAAACGTTTGCATTCACTTCTTTTGGTGATTCAAAAAGTGCAGGTTCTTAAACAAGGTTTCTTACTCTAAGTAAGCCATTTATAGTACCGCTTACTAGACCAGGCAGAGTCCATGCAAAGTTTTTATATTGCTAAAGTCTGAGAAGAATCGCTTAACACATGCTATTTGAAAACGGAAAACTTACCTGCCAAGAGAAAATTGTTCAAGCTGAAGTATCAAGTAAATATCCCTATTTTTTTCCTAGAAACTTCTTGGATTTCTCTTAAGTAATTCGGTATTGTAATAAAGTGAAAATAAATACATTTTTGAATATTTATATAGCCAAAATCTACACTGCTGGGTCGATTTGACATTTTTGTGTTGAAAATTGTGGGGTAAAAATTGCAAAAATATTTTATCATAAATTTTTATTTGCAAATTGATGATTATGAGTTAAATTGCTACGAAGAAACCAAACAATAAAGTATATCAGTAATTATGAAACCTACCAGCTTGGATAAGGTATCCAATGGATTTTCCACGGCAAGATATAAAAACGAAAATTACAAAATATTGTTATAATAATAATTATAAATAAAACTGTCCGTGAATTAAAAGAAAAACGATTACCAAGTGGCAATTCACAGTTCCTCTTTGGTTATCACATCTTTCTGATAACATGTAATCCCCCCCAAAAAATTCTATAATTGCTCGAATTCCCCCCAAAACAATTCCCCATGTAGGAGCAAAGACTTCCACCCAATCGGCCGCCCAGGGAATAAGTACCGCTGGGTGCTGTCCTCCCTTATGGATGACTTGTCAATTATGTATTTTGCATATTATCATCGCTTCTGCCATACCAGCTTAAGGATTAGATAAGGAAGTCTCTTTTCCCGGAAAAATAACTAAAGTCATAAATGACACTTCCGCTATCTATTATTTTATATCTTAAATATGTTGATGTATAAAGAGACACACATGAAACGACTAGAAACTTTTCAATTCAAGATAATAAAACTAATAACATGAGCAGCTCATATTACATATATTATAGTATATATATATATATATATATATATATATATATATATATATATATATATATATACTATAATTTGTGTAATATGAAATCCACCCTTGAAGCAAGGAAATCTTGAAATAAAGTAGCATTTGAGCTGAGAGAGGCGTCATTCAAGCCCGAGAGGAAGTGGTCTTAACCCGCTGGTGGCCGTACTTAGGGACCTGTGCTTAACTCTCTCAACTTAAATCTTATTGCTCTGTCAAATCCGGCTAAGTTCCAGTCTCAGAATAGCGCTTTTGCGGAAGCAATTTGAACTAATTTCATTTAAAATAATAAAAGCTTTAGCCAGAGAGTTAAGATTAAAAAAAAAAAAAAGTGTAAATTTATTTCATGGTATCATTTAAAAAAAGACCATACAATTAGTGAATCATTAAATAAAAAAATACATAGTCTGTGTACATTTTGCTTTCTTAACACTATCTCTCTGTGCAAGGTGCAATATACCAGATTTACTACCTAACTTGGGGAATTCATATAAGTATGACCTTTATCTTCTTACGTTCACTCGTTTTAACAGTACCTTTTTTTAGAGCAGATATCACCTAGATTAATTTTTTTTTTTGCATGGATATTTTTTTTCACAAGTTAAAAATACTTTACTTTTTTGGTAAAACATTTTATTCAGTTTCAAAAATGTAACATTCTGAAACAATCCAGTTCTGTTGGTATTGCTCTGATTGATACATAGAATCGTTATGGAGAATATTTTTTGTTATATAACTTTTGTCGCTAGGAACAGTATAGGAGCTATATTGGTTTGAATGAAAAATGCAAATTTAAAACCCCTACCTATTTTCTCTCAACTTTGTTTATTTTGATTTATTGCTAATTGTTGATTTAATTCGAGTTATTTGATCCTTTTAGTACCTTTTTTTTTTCATTTATTGATATTTACAACTGTACAAAATAATATACATCAAGTAAATGTGTTAATAGTCAATAGGCATGGTGATTGATCCAGGGGAAGCTTTTTTCAAAATTGAATTTATTTAAAGAATACAAAACTTGACTAAAAAATAATTAAAACATAAAATAGAAAATAGCTGACAGACTGGGAGTGACGCCATCTTGCTCCTAGCAGGGGTTCTTATAGGCTCCAGGGCGCTGACATCGTGGGATTAGGGTTGTGCGTAGTTTACCAGGACACAACGAATGACATGTTAATACCTTGTGATGAACTTCTCACTAGTAGCACTTTAATAAAATGCCTCTAGGCCATCTTCTTTTCAGAGGCCTCGGAGGATTATCGGAAATAAAGTGGGAAGCAAGTTGGGAAGCTAGTGGATTAGAGTGATTATAGAGCTTCCTATGGAAGTATACGAATCTGGTTTGGGGTAAATCAATAACATATGAAACATTTAGATCTTTATAGGTAGGCAAGTTTATTGGTGACCAAGTAAGGAGCATTGAGGTTTTTCGAAAAATTTTGGATTTTAAGGATTGGATACTAGATAAATTGGATGGTTAAGTGGAGCTTTTACTACTAATATATATATATATTTTAATTGTTTTATTGAATAAATATTACAAACTGCTTCTCTAAATGACATTGAATAATACGAATGATGAAGAATCCATTTATACAATACCTAAAATTAAATTAAGTTAAAAAGAAAATCCACCTACTATACAAGATAGATAATATAATAAATATTAATATAAAATAAATCAGAATATAAAAGTATAAACAATAGTAAAAATTAAGAGGAAAAAATATATTATAAATATCTAATATAGAAATAGCTTTGATGCGCAAAAATTAAGTAGTTTCCTAACAAACTATTGACATGTTATTGACATTACCGCCATATTTATTAGATTTATTTTTGTGCACAGCTGCAAATTTCAATACATGTATAACTATAAAATTGACTCCTAAATTTAATTTTTAATATTCGGCATCGTTCTTACACTCCTCATTATGCTAAAAATACAATTATTCGTAAAGAAAACCTCAACTGAACTATTTGTAAAGAGGTTATATTTGCTTGGCCCAAAATAGATATCAAACCTCCCATTACACCTTCCATCCCCACACAAAGCCGCCAGTTCCCAGCCTTGCTTCCAAATTGATTCCCGATGATGCTTTGATGTATATAAAATAACATTGTGTGAGGGTCCCTTTTAACATTGAGCCACTATTGGATTGTCCGGAAAATAATGCGGGCTTTTTGTTTTCTTTGAATTACCCCTCTGTTTAATAAAATGTTTATATTTAATACATTTTTTTGTGTTTGACTGTCAACGTTTATTATTCCTCAAGTTTACCTGCGATTTTCAAACTCTGTCGGAACAGGGATCGAAGTGTAAGATCGTGTGTGCGTGCTTCGTTCAGCAATGGTTTAAAAATTTTCAAGAGTAAGACTTCTGCCTTGAATACAAGAGGTTCTTGGCTGCATTTTTTCCTAGAAACACTCAACTCTCAAATAGTAAAGAATTAGAACAGACTTTATTTACTCAAAAGACGTTGCTGAAATAACGTCTAGTCTATTAGTTATAAATAGAATGATCCTCTGAAAACTTAATAACTACTTATACCTAACTATAGGTTAAGACAGGGGATAGACTGGAGTGCATTGTCGACTGGGAAGTCTAGAGAAAGAATGTTTAGTACAAGCGGCAAGGCAAGGTGAAAAAAGTCTCATGTCACAGTGAATATACACGGGGTGTAATAATGGAAGCACCCTGTAACAGGAAGCATAGGCATGCCACTGCTATTTCCACCAAATGGAGAGGCCCAAGGCCTCAGGATTTTCCTTTGTACTCTTAAAAGGTTGTAACAGTGTTAAAAGCATAATATTTTATTACCGAAAAAGTATTTTATTATTTTGTTAATAATTAACTCTTTAATGACGATATTGTTCGAGCTTTGGTGGACGAATATACCAGAACAGTTCGAAAGCTTAAGCAGGGAAAATAATAGTAAGAAAATCAACCCATGCTAACCACTTGATAGAGGTTAAGACAGAACGCCCCCTCCCAAAAAAAAAAATTGTGTGTATGAAATGATTAGAAGTTTCTTATGAGTCTCTGTTCAATCGTCCTTCTATCCCGATCTATGTAACTTCTATTTACCATTATTTTAGGGTCAATATTTAATCGGATCAAAAGCAAATAGAAATAAAAAATGGGTAATGATAAGAATTCAAAATTTTGTTCAGAGGAGCAAACTCGTTGGTATACATTTATATAATGTACAGAGGATTAAAGCGTATTATAAATTTTAGAAAAAAATGTTTCCTAGTCTATATTATATATTTTTTAATATTATATTTTTTTTTCTTTAAACATAATACTGTACTATTTTGCTGACAGCCCAATATAAAAGGTAGTTTCTACTAGAAATTAGTTGGTATCTCAATTCCCCAATCAACACATTATGTTTATTTATACATACAGTTAATTTATGGGATTAGACAATATATATGTATAAAAGCAGGAATATTAGGAGGAATAGATAAGTATTTAGTAAGCGTTTTTGTGTCATTATTATATTATTTTTCCATTTGTTTTTATTTGTTTACACGGGCGTTTTAAACTTAGGCACATACAAACACACACACACACTTATATAGATATACGCACACATATATTTTTAACGTATTTTGGTAAGGATAAGGCTTGTGTAAGCTTTAACTTGGAAGGATGAGAAGGACCTAAAGGATGTAAACTAGCCCAGACAGCCCTAAAGAATATAACAGAAGACAACATATTGCGCTCACGTAGTGCTGTCATGGCTAAGTTGTCAGCACCCGCGGTCCGGCCTCATGCAGCAAAGCATTGTGAAAGTGGTACACCATAGTGGTTCCCCTTGGAAGCACTTGGTATTAAGCAGGAAGGGTTGCCAAAACATTAATAAGCTTTACCAGAAATAGTTCCACAGATAGTATGTTTACACAATATACAATGTTCTTGAAACTAAAGATGTATTGCAATACTACCAATAGTAAAATATATCTGGGTATTCACAACTGTTAATATATGCATACAAAAATCACAGATATATGTATATGTATATTTACTTTATACAAGAGATTGCTTTTTTATTTAAATCATTTAATGTTTAAACTATTCATGAATAAACTTCTTGAATTACTACAATTTTTAAATTCTAATTTCAATAATACGAGGGTGAATCAAATATAAACGGTAATTTTCAAAATTATATTTATTGAATAATATTATACAGAAACTATACCTTCAAAATTTTTCAATGTAGTCTCCTGCATTATCTACACACTTCTGCCACCGATTTGGAAGCTTGAATATTCCCTGTTCATAAAAAGACTGAGGGCGAGTTTTAACCATTCGCGCACGTGCTTTTCGACGTCTTCATTGTTTTCAAATCGTTTTCCTCCAAGTGATTCTTCACATGTGATGAGACGTGGGTCCACCATTACACCCCCAAATCGAAAATGGCAAGTAAGGAGTGGCGAAGGAAGGATGAAGGCTGCCCAGTGAAAGCCAAAACTCGTCTCTCAACCGGAAAAGTTCTTGCAACAATTTTTTTTGACTCAAGGGGAGTTCTACTCATTGATTTTCTTCACGATCAACGAACAGTGAATGCGGCTTACTACTGCCAGGTGCTACAGTCAGCAAAAACCAGTTACCGGAACAAAAGACGAGGTGTGCCCATTAGAGATGTCATCCTTCTCCATGACAACGCAAGGCCTCACACCGCATTGTTGACAAGGGATAAATTGGAAGAAATGGGCTGGGAAACTCTCGAACACCCTCCTTACAGTCCAGACCTGTCCCCTTGTGACTATTTTTTGTTTGCGCCCCTGAAAGAATCACTTGGAGGAAAACGATTTGAAAAGAATGAAGACGTCGAAAAGCACGTGCGCGAATGGTTAAAAACTCGCCCTCAGTCTTTTTATGAACAGGGAATATTCAAGCTTCCAAATCGGTGGCAGAAGTGTGTAGATAATGCAGGAGACTACATTGAAAAATGTTGAAGGTATAGTTTCTGCATAATATTATTCAATAAATATAATTTTGAAAATTACCGTTTATATTTGATTCACCCTCGTAAACTAATTTCATTTACCCATGTATCTAAATCTATCTATCCATGTAATCACAAGTGAAACTGTTTTTATGTACGTCAGATGAAAAGAAACAGAAGAAGAGAAAGCCAAAGTAGTGTCATTCAATAAAGGTACCTCCTCTTTGTTTGAAAATAACTTTTCTTCCATGTCATCAAGCGCTTGCGTCGTTATCAATTAACTCTGCTCTGTCAAATCCGGATCAACATTAATCTAATGGAATGCCAGTTAGGACTTAATTGCCTGGAAAATTATAAATAAGTACTTTTTTAAAAATAATTAATTAATTAAATTTATTCTTCCCGCGAAGGTTTCATGGAGAAAAATAATTGAGATATGTTAATTATAACGAAAAATTAATCTAAAATAATTAATTAAATGTGAGTGACATTAAAAGCGAGTTAAATTAAAATCGATATATATTCATACAAAGGTTTGACACAAAATTACCATAAGAAATCGAGATCATAACTATTGGGTTGTTTCACATGAAATGTCCGTTTTCAAGGTAAAGGGATTTTAGTAAGAATACAATATGACAACAATATAATTTTATTCGAAGTATTTACCTTCTTTTTCTACACATTTTTCCCAACGTGACAACAACTTTTTTATCCCGGACTTGAAAAACTCTGAGGTTTGAAGTGAAACAAAATCTGAAAACGCACTTTTGATTTCAGCATCATTTGCAAAAAATTTTCCTCTGCAGAAGTTGTCTAAATTCCTGAAAAGGTGATAATCTGTTGGAGACAAGTCGGGAGAATATGGTGGGTGCGGAAGAACTTCGTACCCCAGCTCTTTCAATTTATGCATGGTAAGTTTTGAAACGTGGGGTCTAGCGCTGTCGTGTAGGAGTATAGGGCCCTTCCGATTTACCAATCCAGGTTGTTTTTTCAATAATTTTTCGTGCATTTGGCCAATTTCATTGCAGTAGGTTTTAGAGGTAATGGTCTCACCTCTCTAATTACAGTTGGAGGTCTTCCTCGGGGCTGGTTTTCCAAGTTGGTATCCCCAGTCGAAAACTTAGCAAACCAACGGCGAATGGTTCGTTCATTTACACCCCCTTCCCCAAACGCCTTACAGATGTTTCTAGCAGCCTCAGCTGCCGAAAGACCTAGTTTAAACTCATAAAAAAATATTAAACGAAAATCGCGTGTTTCCATGTTCATATTTGAAGGTATACTAAACAGTGTGTAATTGATTGGGAAGCTAATGTTTATAAAAGAAAAGTAGAGGATTAATAACTGCTTGATTATGATATGTGAACTTGGGAAGTAAACAACAGAGACTCGCAAAATCCTCTATGTATTTCAAATATTATAAAATCGGACATTTCATGTGAAACAACCCAATAGATTTAAAAGCTTAAATAGTAACAAAACAAACTTAACTTATTAGACAATTAATTAAAGAACTGAATAGACAATATATATATATATATATATATATATATATATATATATATATATATATATATATATATATATATATATATATATATATATCTTGAAATCATATTCATTTTTCTTTTGCTAGGAAAGTTATGGTCCCTAGCGGATGGTGGGTGGAAGGACCTGTATCATCCCCCCCCCCCACTATGGGAAATATCCCTTACGGATCGGCCGGTGTTTTATGTCCCCTTATCCAGGAGATTGGAACAGTTATAAAATATATTTTCCTGGAGCTGGAGTTATCGGCTCGGTTCAAGTATCCACATCGCCCATCTAATGTCTTTTCAATCCAGAATGATAGTTTACGATTTAAACGGTAAGTTCTAACAGAGTAGAAAATACCGTATTGTAAAATGAACTGTAAGTACACCATACTTTCAAAATTAATTTGTAATTAAAGCCAATCCAGTAAGTACCATAAGTTTATAGTGGTGAAAGTAATATGATCGCTTTTTCCCCTTTTTTTAATCCAGATAAGGAAGGACAAAAACCACTCCATTACGAAAACAAATTATATAGTTCTAAATTTTTGGTTTTCGTTCAATTGAAAACTTCTTATAGCAGGTTAGCCAAGGGAGGTTAATCTGTTTGAATATCTCGTTTTAATAATAAAAAACCTTAAAGAGAAATTGAAGTACTTTAAATTTTCAATTAGACAATATGCATGATTTTTTATTTATTTAAATATATATGAAATCTCACTAAGAAATTCAAGGTATAAATATGAAGATACGCGTCTTTCATACACTCAATGTGGTAAATTTCAATTGGAAGTATTATAAAATGTCTCGGGCCAACTAACATCTCAATATCACGATACCGTGAATAGGGTAATAGAGATTTGTAGAATTATACAATGATAGAGTAGGAGGTTGGGCAGGTAATGATGTAATTAAAAATGTTAGAGACTGAATCCCTAAGAGTTCGAGTCCAGTTGTTGTTGTCATATCTATTTCCTATAGTTTCAGCCGTGGGAAAAAACAAAAACAAAATAAAACAAACAACAATTTGATTCATTCTTAGAATTAGACTCTTAAAAAAAAAAAACATTCAATCATGGATATTTTTTCTGTTTCTTTTTTTTTAAGAGTCTAATTCTAAGAATGAATCAAATTGTTGTTTGTTTTATTTTCTTGTTTTTTTTTCCCACGGCTGAAACTATAGGAAATAGATATGATAACAACAACTGGACTCGAACTCTTAGGAGTTCAGTCTCTAACATTTTTAATTACATCATTACCTGCCCAACCTCCTACTACAAACATGACTTTTTTAGAGATAAATTTTATATAACCACAAATATTTTCCAATCAATTTCTGATCAAGAAACCGTTGGCAAATTTTCGATCCAAACAACACCTACAGAGCTTGAGCTCGTCAAAATGTTACATTTTTGACTGTGAAAAATACTTTACAAATTTTGAGGGTGATAAAAAAAGTCGCAAAACTATAGACCTCCAGTCAAAAGACGTATGCATGTAAAATTATTACATTTTTTAAAGAACACGTCTGAACCATAAATTTGTATTTTTTTTTTTTTTTTTTTTCATTTATATGACTATCTCCTAAGTTTGTATTAATAAAATTTTTACAACTTTATAATATACAATAAATAACATTGCTGAAAGGTCAAAGCGTTTAAGTGTTTAAAATCATTAAATAAAAACGATTTTTCACTGAATGAAAACCATTTTGTGATAAGAAAATACTGCAAAAGTTCACTGCTATTGCTTTTATGAATTCCGAATGAAAAACATATCCATTGTCCTCCAACTCAAAAGATAAACGATTCGACCTACTATCCCTTAGCCTGACGCTTTAAGGGTCGAAAAAGTTCGACGGAATCTTCCTAATTAGGATATTCTTGAGGAGACTAATGAATTGTTTCATAAGATTTATCTTTGGGGTCGGCAGACGGTCTCACGTATCTAACCGGTACAAAGAGCTAGGGTGGCTTTTCCCCGATTTTCGACGGCAATACTTCCTCGGCACTTTCTTATTCCAGTCATTAAAAACCAATAAACCTTCCTATGTCCTAGACCTACTTACTATGCGTTCCTCCATTCACCACCTGAATACAAGATCCCAACCTTCCAACCTATATACCCCCTCACATAGAACTGCCTCCTTTGGAAAATCCTTTGTTATCCGTGCTACCTCTTTTTGGAATTCCTTACCTATCCATATTCGCAAAGCCTCATCCTTAACTTCCTTTAAACATCTTTTATTTATCCATCTCCTTGATTTTCAGTCTTCCACAAAATTGTAAATAAGTGTTCTAATATGTTTACAGTTGATTGTTTTTATTAATTTTATTTTTTATTTTCTATCTATTTATGTATTTTTAATTTTTTCTTTTTTTTTTTATCAACTTTAATTTTAATTTTAATTTATTTTTTATTTTTTATTTCTCATTTCTACTCTTTCTCCTAATTTAGTTATACTACTGATGTGCTGATTTAACTAATCTCAGCCAGACAATTGTACCTTTTATTGTGCACTTTAGTTGTTCTTAGGGGACGGTCTGTCCCAGAATAAAGTTTATTTTTCATTTCATTTCATTTCATTTCATTATGAAATTTAGTTATGAAATAGAAACACGAACATCCGACACAACTAGAACGCGTTCTTAAAAAAGGAAAAAATGGAGCTGCGATAAGCGAGGAGAGCGGCGATACTAGCGGAGCTGAGAAAACCTTTCTATGTTTGTCACTGTAGTGTTTATATTGGAGCTGCCAGTAGAGCGGTGACTAAAGATAGGAGGTGTCGATAATCACCTGATTGTTATCACTGATTGTTATCATCGCTCTTCTTCTAAAATAAGTCTACTGTGGCAATTATACCACTTTTCTGCATTTTATCCGACATTTTTAGTAATATGTAGTCAAAAGTTTCGATTTTCATTCGCATATACTCACTAAATGTGATGTTGCTGGGATGTTGCCTTAAATCTTTATGAAGATGGTGGACTTCCCCAAACGTAAACCTTCCCTTATTAATAGGGTGAGCTGCAAATTCGCGCTCTTTCCGCATGACTGCAACAACCTAATATCTTACAGCACTTGACGACAAAAGCATTTCTTCCTCTTTACAATCACTCATTATATACTCACTCGATATAAACTATATTTACTATTTAATTTCTTAATGCCACTGTAGAATAGAAGTGGTTTAAGCTATTTATTTAAGCTCCGCTAGTATCACCGCTCTCCTCGCTTATCGCAGCTCCAACATAAACGGACCCTTAAGATGAGCGGTAAATATCTAACCGGTAATTAACTTCACAAAGAACAAGAATAATCAATTATTTGAATGGATTCAGAACTTTATTTCGACAGGATTACGATTTTTCCCTCTTTCCAGCTCCCCTCACCGCTATCCGGATCTATAGGCCAGGCGGGGCTAAAATATTCAGAGAAAATTTTTTTAAAGGTTTCGAAGGGCTATTGAGTGCCGGATGAAGGGGTGTATCAGTTTATGCAAATTTCTAGGGCCTCATCTACCTCTACCTCATCTAGCCGAGAGAAGCAATTTCTCGGGAGGGCTCTATTGGTTGATTTATGGGATGTAGCTAGTTTCCCTTCTCTGTCAGCTTCATATTGGATCACTTCACAACTTCCCTTAAAATTAACAATTTATCTTTAGTAAATTTTTAGGGCTAGCTATATTTTACTAGGTCTAGCAAACCACTTCTATTTCACTGTTTACTTTCGACTAAGTCTAGTTAACATCTAGCAGTTTATTTTTTTCCTGTTACTCTATCCCTCCTAAAGCCTTTACAGGATATCAACCATAAGACTGCAGTAACTTCGTGAGTCGATTTCGGGTATCATGTGCAACATTTTTCATCCGTTTTATAGAAATTTTAAATTTTATCTTTTTTAAAGAAATCACTACATTTTGACAAATAACTGCCTCTTTTCCAACTACTGAAGCTAGGCCAATTTCAATATGCTCATTAGAAATAAGATTTTTTTCTCTCTTTAATATTTAAAATACACATCTATCATTTATCCCGTGACAGCAAGCAGATGTGACCATGGTATGCCAGACAACTCAGCACCCAGCTGTACTTCCTATTAACATGATCATTGATTAATTTTAACCGAGTTGATCCCACAATGAACCCATTTTAGCCTTATTCGGATACTCTCTGGCATGTTTTTCAAGGCTATAGTTTGTATTAAGTTATAAAATCTTTTGTATGAAGTCTGGGTGTAATCTTGTACAGGTATAAATAAGAAAGTGTTAGTATTTAGCCTTTAATTTTCAATATTGATCGTTTGTGTACAAGTGGGCATAAAAGTCTCAGTTGTTTGTTAAGGCTGTGGCGTTACTTTTTAACATGTGGGTCCCATTTCATCCTTATGTCGATTTTTTTATTTTTTATTTTAGTAAAGTTTTTATTGAGTAATTATTACAATCTGCCACAAATATGGGCAATAAGTAATATTGATGGCTTAATGGTTACATGCACACATTATGTACAGTAAAAAAAAAAGAACTATGCTATACATAAATAATATAAAATATACAATATACATCTGGGTGAAAAATATAAATTTTAAAAAAATAAAATAAAATATATAACAGTCAGTGTTGTCGGAAATTATTCCTAAATATTAAACAGTATTAGTCTGTTCACTTAGTCAAATTAAATTTGCTTTAAATTGAACTTATTATCATTTGAAAATAGCCACATGCAGTATTTAACTGTTAGTTGTCCAAGCATTATAAAAAAACAAGTTTCCTATTTCGTTCTAAAACTGACATTTTCCTAAAAATATTACTTATGTAAGAAACGTTAGTCTACCTATATTTTTTTTCAATAAAAAAAAATAATTAAAAAAAACGTTGACAGCTATTTCTTCTCTCTTCATTTTTGTCAGAATTTCCCTATATTTGTATTCCTTTTTTCCTTGCCTTTCTTATACCACCATTATTGATAACTGTGTTTTTTCCTCAAATATTCCCTGATCCTAATCCATTATATAAACTGTAACCTTACCTTCTGTCGTGATTTATTTTTTATTTACTATTCATTTTTATTTAATGTTGTAATAATATATATTTTTCATTTTATATTCATTTATTTATTTTTATCTTATTATATCATTCGAGTTTTATTCATTAAATTATTTTTTATTTATTTGTCAAGGAAAACTGGTGGGCATGTTTCATGTCGAAAAGTAGAAGTAATATACTGTGATTTGACGTAATTTATACCGATTTTTTAGTTAAATAAATGTTAATTACATTTATATTGTTATTATAATTAATGTTATTCTAGAATTAAAATTTAAATAATTTTTAATTGACATTGACTGATGTATACATTATATACAAGTATATTTTAGATAAATGATTAGAACGACATGTCAATAACCACTCACCAGTAGTACTTCAAAAAAAGTTCTACATTAAAAGGTCTCTTGGCCACCTTCTTATCAGGGGCTTCGGAGGATTATCGGGAATGGAGTGTAAGGCAAGTTGGAAACTAGTGGATTCATATGCGTATGGAGTTTACTATGAAAGAACAGGTATCTGGTTTGGGTCAAATTAGCAACCTACTGAACATTGAGATCTTTGTGGATATTTTCTTTTGTGACATAAATAAGGAGCATTGAGGATTTTACGAAGGATTTTGGATTGAAAAAATTGGATATGAGAAGAATTGGAAGGTTCAGTTAAGCCCTAGCGCTCAACTCCGTATTTCCAAATGAGCTCAATTATATATATATATATATATATATATATATATATATTAATCTTTCATCCTAGACCTTACTGATATCGGAAGTATTTATACCAATGATGATTCCGAAAATAATTTAACAGTAGGAAGGCTTACATCAGAACCATATCTCAGACTTTTCAAGGAAGAATGGAAGAGTGATTATAACTCTTACTTCGGATAACCTAATCATTGGCCCAAGAATTCCTGTAATGCATCTCCACCTCAAGCTAGCCTGTAGGGTACGATATTTACTTTACTATTTGAGAGATCTTATTACTAAAACTAGAACTAAACGAAATTTTCAATACTTTTACTATTGCAATAAAATTTTCTATAAATATTTTATACTTTTAAATTAAAATTTTGATATAACGACATTTCAAATAATAAGAAATGAAATGACTGGGGCGTTCAAACAGACATTAGTATAAATTTTATATCCTGATAATAAAATAGAATAAACGCGAGGAGAGCTGATATTATCTATAGGTTCGAGCCAAGGATACATAAAAATGGGTATTAAATTCCTCTTCAATATTATAACCTAAGCTGAAAGGCTTACTAAAACTGAGTTATTTAATTAATAATTAATGCGATTTTGCTAACGGCTTTCGAGGGTTAAGACTCTATTTCCATCAAGCAAATGATCATTAAATTGTGGAACATAAACCCCCTAAATATTATATTAAGATAGGAAATAATAATTTTGAATTTATTTAATGCAATGGTTATTTGTTTCAAATTTAAACAAATAATAAGTTTTTTAGGGGTGCCCATATTCACAACTGTACCTATATTTACACATTTTCTTCTACGACCATCACTAACAGAATACGATATATCTACATAAATGTTTATAAATATGCATAGTTTAACACGACCATTAATGCATTGTTATCACGGTGTTAAAAAACAAAAACAAACATAAATTAAAAATTAATATTGTCCTGAGGGTAGCATATATATAAAATTAAGTAAAGTGATTAAAGGTGGCTCCTGAACTGCTAAATAAATCTTTGCTCTATGCACAAATAGTCTTGATCAATTTGAAAAAAAACTATATGCGATTCGTTTTACTTGGTGCTACCTAGCTGAATAACGGTTGAAAAATATCAGATTAGATTATAGGTTTGAGTTGATGGCCCATGCTCCATGCATTCAATATGTACAAGCCCCAAAAGCGCTATCTATGCACAACTAATAAAATATTTAGGAGGGGAAGACAGATCGTCTTTTGCTGCCCCCCCCACTACCTCTCTAAAAAAAATGCCTCTTGCAAAAAGGTGTTATATATTTATGTTTAGGCTTTTTTATTTTATATATGGGTCGTTTTAAAATAAAATGGCAATTTCCTGTCCCAGCACTTTGAATGGCTGAAAAAAAAACAAAAACATACAACCAATATTTAACTATTGTTGATTTTATCTTGTCAAGTTCATTTGTTTAAATTAATGTAGGCCTTAAAACTTCTATTTCAAATGTTTGATAAAGAAAAAAACAAAACTAATTGGTAAACATTTTGACGTACGTTACTGTCCACAGGTCACGTATTCAACTTCTAACATTCACAAAGAGTATAGAAATTTGTTTTCATTTTATTCTCTTTCTTATTTCTTATTAAATTATGTGTATATTAAATGAAAATAGAACTTCCTTTTGAAAATATAAAATTTAGGCGGCTTGAGAGAAGATTTTTTTTGTGTCCGAGAAATCCGAATTTATTCATTTCATGTACATGAAGAGTGGGTTCTGGAGCTAGAAGAGTCAGGATAACGTCCCAACACCCTCTAGACTATGGACTGTAGCCTTTCCCAACCAAGGACCCAGGTCATTGTATTAACCAAAGTAAGACGACATTGATTCTCAAAACATAGCGAGTGCCTTAATTCATTTTGACATACGTTACCTTTGTTTTCTCACATTCAGCACTTCCAATCTAACTTTTTACAGTTCGTAGTTTTCTTCATTACAAATGTTTCAATCCCATTATATTTGAAAAAAAATTTAGTTAAATCTTTTTTTAATTACAATTCCTAAAATTTGACTTACGTTACTGTTGACATAAGTTACCGCTATGGTAACGTGTGTTAAATTTTTTGTAACGTACGATAAATCCGGGGTTCCATTTGTTAAATTTATGGTAAAAAAAAGAAAGAATTATGAAAAAAAGTTTTTTTTTTCTCTCTTAATATATACTTACACAATGGAAAAGACTGTGATAGCTAGAAATGAAAATTAGGTCCTAGCATTTTGTAATGTTGTTGATGTCACTCAGACTATTTTTTTTTTTTGGCTGTTACAGCTCACACCTACTAAAACATATAATAAATACCTTTAATATTGTTTTTTATAGACTTTTTCTTAAAGTTTAATTTTTCTACATTTTCTCTTAGTCACCATTAAATGTGAACGTATTTTTGACGTACGTTATCAACAATTAAAAATAAATAAATTAATCAGTTAATAATAATTTTTTGGTAATGAAGGATTATTGAAAGGGTCTTGACATTCTTAACATATATTATTAACTCTAGGGGGGGGGGAGGCAGTAATAAAATCCATAAACTTTTTAACGAAGTGAAAAAAAAAAAAAAATTGATACATGCGTTAGTTGTTTTAGAAAAAAAAACAAAAAAAAAACTTAAATTCTTCACACAAAATTTATTACCATTGCTCTTCCTGGAAAATCATTTCAAATTAGCAACCTTTAGAATCCTTTACCAAAACCTAAATAAAAATCATAATGCTGCCAAGTTACAAACCCGGTTTCGTGTGTCGAATAAATAAAGGTTTTATTTCTTTCAAAATTCATTAAAAATCAAGGAAGCGAAAATTTGACGAACTAACTCAGGTATATATTTTCAAGTAGTTTGGCAACATCATATGAATAAGTAAATTTTTGTTTTGAGGATTTTTGGGTTTTCTGGAAAGCTAAATTGTCATTTTATTTGAAAATGACCCATATATATATATATATATATATATATATATATATATATATATATATATATATATATATATATATATATATATATATACTTATGTTCACTGAGAATAAAAAGATAAAAAAAAAGTAAAAGGGATGAAATAATACACGAACAGCAGCTAGATATCAACTGATTTATTCCTCATTTAAATCCTCTATATATACATTTCTATTGTTTACAGTATTAAACTTAAGGATTAGCTTGTATATAGGTCCCTTCTATCCTTAACTCCCCCCTGCCAGTTTACGAACAGTCCTCGTAAACTATTTAAAACTAGAATTAAAAAAACAATAAAAAAAAATAATTAAAACTTTACAGTCTACACTGAAATCCAGTATCACTTAAATAATAATAAAATAAAAAAAACTTAAAATTGACACTTAATAACTAAAATTAACACTTCACTATAACACAAAAACTTTTTTACAAACATTCACCATTTAAGTGGGATATCCCCTTCACCATTTCTGAGCCATTTTCCTAGGAAGTGGGAGAGAGGATCCACTGTCCACGCGTCGTCTATGTCTTCGTATCTTTGGGAATTTTTAATTGCTCTAAATGTACCGTCCGTCGTCTCCTGGAGTCATGTACGTCCTGTATAGTAACTACGTTATGCTCACGAATCGTAACCACTTTGTAAGGCCCCTCATACCGCTTTATTTCCTTACTCCGATTTGAAACAATTTTTCGGTATACTATCGTCCCAATTCTTATTTTGCCCATCCCATCTATCACCTTGAGGTTCTCCCGCTCCACCCTCCTACTCTTATCCGCCGCGATTTTTGCCCCTACCTTCTGGCGAATCTTCCGTACAGCGATCCTATTTGCCTCTATGCTGTCCCCTATGTCGGGGTCTACTTCTGTGATACGCTCATCTCGCCGTCTCTCTCGCGGACCAAAGAGTATCTCAAACGGTGTGAACCCTGTCGATGAATGCACCGAATGATTATACGCCACTATTGCTTTCGGCATCGCTTCATTGGGTTCTAGCCCTTTGTCCAGATGGAAAATACGAAGATGGTCGCCCAGCGTACTGTGAAGCCTCTCCACGTCTCCTCTGCTCTTGGGGTGTCCAGGAGTGTTTTTGTGCCATTCCACATCCATCCGTTTTAACTCTTCTCGAAGATTTCCATTATCAAATTCTCTTCCTCCGTCCGAAGAGATTCGGTTGGGTACCCCATAAAACAGGAACCATGTGCGTACCGCCTCCAGGATTGCTTCCGCCGATCGTTCGGGAATCCAATACGCCATTGCCAATTTACTAAAGATGTCTAGTATCGTCACCCATTTCGAACCCCTCCAGGTAAATGTGTCCATCTGTAGTTCCTTTAGCGGTCCCGACGGCGTTCTAGTCTCCTCCCGTACTCCAGTAGGTGGACGTCTGTCATACTTTGTGGTTTGGCAAACTTCGCACTCTGCCAACACCGCTTCGATCGTCTTCCTCATGTTTTCCCAGAAGTACTTTCGCCGTAGTGCTTGGAACGTTTCGTTGATGCCCCGGTGATTCGTCTTCCCCTGGTGGTGTGCCAGTGTGACCTCTTTTCTGCCTCTCGGGGTCCCTGATCGTTTCCCCGATCCTAGTGCATCTAGTAAAGGTCCGATCAACCCCAATCTTTTCTTCCTTCCATACTCGCCGAATCTTGTCCCACACCGTATTGTTCCCCACGTATAAATGGTAAGTCTTTCCCGGTTTCGATGAGTCCTTGAGTGCCTTTATAATTTGCTCCTCTCTAATCCCCGGTTGAGACCAAACAGTCGTAATAGAACATCCGGCATAAGAAGTATACTCGATCTTTAACAATCCCGTAGTCCTCGTTTTCCAAATTATTTGTCGTCGTTTGTCATTAATAATACTATCGTCCTCCTCCATGTCTGTTGGTCTGTCCTCTGATGCACTCGTCTCCCCATCGTCTTGTCCGTCGGCCTCGTCTGGGTTTGCCTGATGTCCTTCCCCCTCCGGTGTCCACTCCCTAATGAAACCCCGAATGCCGCCTGAGTATTCCCCTTCCTCTCTTTCGATGGCGTTCACCTGGATTGCTCGGGATAGCCAATCCGCTACAACATTTTCCCTTCCAGGTTTGTAGGCGATTTCCATGTTGTATTGCCTCAGGTACTCCTTCCATCGGGTGACCCGCGCTGAGGACTCCTTTATTTTTCCTACCCAGAGTAAAGGTCTGTGGTCAGTCCTTACTGTAAATCTCCGTCCGAACACATAAGGTCTAAAATGTTCCACGGCCCATATCACACCCAGTAATTCCCTTTCCACCGCACTGTACCTAGCTTCTGCCCCGGTTAGGCGCCTACTGGCATATGCCACCGGCCGTTCGCCCTTTTCCCCGTCCTGCGATAGGACCGCCCCTAGTGCGTACTCACTCGCATCCGTTGTAATAATAAACGATTTGCTAAAATCTGGGAACGCTAAGATCGGTTCTGTTTGTAGACGCTCCCTGCACTTGCGAACATTCTCTTCAATTTCAGGCGTAATGACAATTTTTTTCCCTTTCTTTAGCAGATTATTTAGCGGCACCAGACACTCTGCCATCTCCGGTACAAACCTCCGGTAATAGTTCAATGTGCCCATCAATCTACGTACACCCTTTGCGTCTGTGGGTATTGCCATACGCTGAATAGCCTCTACTTTGGCCCGGTCTGGCTGTATACCCTCCCGCGATATCCTGTGCCCCAGGAAAGTAATTTCTTCTAGCCCCAACTTGGATTTTTCTCGTGAAAGTTTCAGTCCAAATTCCCTTAGTCGTCTAAACACGGTCCGTAAGTCCTCAATATGCTGTGCTTCGTCCTTGCTGAAAACTAAGAGGTCGTCCATGTACACTTGGCAAACATTCTCGTCCAACCCTCTAAGGAATTCGTCCATTAACCTTTGGAACGTTACCGGCGCGTTTTTTAGTCCAAAAGGCATCCTCGTGAATTCAAAGTGCCCCCTTTCGAAGGTGAACGCTGTCTTCTTCCTATCCTTCGGGTGCATCTTAATTTGATGATAACCTGCTTTAAGGTCCAGAGTTGAGAATATGGTTGCCCCGCCCAGTCTGTCTAGTATATCGTCCAGTCTCGGTATCGGGTATTTCTCGTCTACCGTGTTGTCATTTAATTTCCTAAAGTCCACCACGACCCTATATTTCTCCTGCCCCATTTCTCCGTCACTTTTCTTCTTGACTACCCACAAAGGACTGTTAAACGGCGAAGTACTGTCCACAATGATCCCCTGTTTTTTCAAGTTGTCCAGTTCCTCCCGGATATGTTGCCTCAGAGCCTGAGGGTACCTTCTCTCTTTCACGTACACCACTCGTTCCTGTTTCAACGGGATTTCATGCACAGTCTCTCCCAGTTGCACTCAAAGTTTCTCCCTCCCTGAAGAAAACATCTTTGTATTCCCTGCTGATTGCTTGTCGCCAATCCCCTGACTGCGCTACCACCCCTATCATCCCGTGCTTGACTATCATCCCCTGTTTTCCCCGAAACTTCCGACCCCCTATCCGAACCGTCCATTCCCCGTTCTTTACCCTCACTCGCGCCCCTAACATCCCTAAAAGGTCACATCCCACGATCGCCCCATACTCTCGTGGCATACTCTCCACTACGTGAACTTTCAGGTTACCCCTCTTCTCCCCCCATTTACTCAATTCTAATTCTATTTCCCCATCTGTCCTGCATGGTCCGTTTAGTGTGATTAGTTTACAGTTACATACCTTTGTCCGGGGTCTCCTCTCTCCCTTACAGAATGCTTCCACTGCTTCCCGGCTCATGATGGTGTTCGAGCTACCTGTATCTACTAAACACTTAACCCCACTCGCGACTCTTATAATAGGCAACCTACCACTTACTCCCTCTATGTTATTTAACACTACATGGTTGCCCCTCGAAGCGCACCCTCCTCATTCTTCCTGTGACGCTCTCCTCTCCACCCGCGTTCCTCTGCTTCTGTTCCTCGGTTTCTCCGTCCTCCTTCCTTCCTCCGTGTTCCCTGGTTCGCTCCTCTCCGACTCCGACTCCGATGATTCCGAAGAGCTTGTTGACTCCGCTGGGGTTCCCCTCTGATGCCATACTCTCTGCGCATTTACCTCCATGGGTTCGCCGTGAGATCTATCCTTGCGCCTACTCATATATGGACATTGTCTGGCGATATGACCTTCTGTGCCGCACTCGAAGCATTTTGTCCGCGGACAACGAGCTACCAGGTGTCCGGTCTTCCCACACCCGTGGCAGCGTCTTTCTTCCCTTCTTCCGCTCCTCCTCTCAGTCTCCCGACGTCCCTCTCGTTTCCACGGTTTCTCCCTTCTGACGGAACTTGACTCGTTCCTCTCCGTGCCGTAGCTCCTCCTATCGCTCCTTCTTCCGTCTCTTCTTCTGTTACTCACTCGGGTCCAGCTGGTCTCCTCTTCGTCTTTCCTCCGAAACTCTTCATCTCTGGCTCCGGCGTCAACCATCTCCTGGGCACACTCTAGGAACGACTTCTCTCTGGGCAGACCTTCCTTCCTTCCCGTTTCTCGTGCCAACTGCACTTTCAGAATGGTAGACAGAAATGTCATCTTCGCTTCCACTTGTCCCCGCTCTTCCGTCTCCCTCATCTTCTCAGTTATACGGTTGTAGTGGATGATAAGAGTCCCTGCATAGCGCCCGTTCGACTGGTAGGACCGTTTTGTTTCTCGAAACATCTGAAATATGTCCTCCTCTGGGGTCCACCGACCCCCTCCATATGCCTTCTTCAACCTCTCCTTAACCACCGGCCAAGGTGTGTCCTCATCTGCCTGGATATGATTCAAAACACTCCTCTTCACTCTGCATACTAGGGCGGCCCTGAGGGTGTTGGCATCCCCGTGATCCAACAAATTATCAGCAGCCTTAGCATCTATTCTTGCCAGCAACCTGTCCCCTCCTTTGAGGAAGTGGTTTAATTCTCCGATTTCCCCATCATATCCTTCAAGGTCGGAAATCGCCCTCCTTAAATCTTGTGCGGTGGCCGTCTTTATTTTCAGTAATTCCAGAATATTAGCATGTGCTGCCGACAGTGGCTGCGCGGGTATCTGTGGTATGTCAGTCATCTTTTTTCCTCTGAATACTTAAAATAGTTTATAGACTACCACGTTCTCGTAAGAGAATTTATCTCCACAACACTTAGAAAAGAGAGATAAATAAAAAAAAAAAAAATAAAAAATTTTCTCTTACGTGTTCCCGGGTTTCGGCACCACTTATGTTCACTGAGAATAAAAAGATAAAAAAAAAGTAAAAGGGATGAAATAATACACGAACAGCAGCTAGATATCAACTGATTTATTCCTCATTTAAATCCTCTATATATACATTTCTATTGTTTACAGTATTAAACTTAGGATTAGCTTGTATATAGGTCCCTTCTATCCTTAACTTATATATATATATATATATATATATATATATATATATATATATATATATATATATATATATATATATATATATATATATATATATATAAACAATAATCATGATTCATAAAATTTAGGTTAGGTAATAAATTCATTTTATATTATATCACTGAGACCTGTTCCCATCCACACTTCTAGTTTCTCACTATTTTCTCATTTCTGTGACATCTGTAAAAAGCGTGTCAATTTCAAAAATATTATTTTATAAAAAACATATTTTTTTTTCACCTGGATTTAAGTACAAATATTCATCTCCTGCAGTAGACACATAACTAAGTACACTAGATACAAAGATAAGGAGAAAAAATTAGCTTTCTGAATATACCATTAAGCAAAAATCCGCAAACATACTTCATTCACAAAATTCACTCAACAGACTATCTACAATTGCCACAGTTGTAATCCTCCAATATGTGAGAAACAAGATGAAACTTAAATATCATAAATGGAGTGGGTAGTTTCTTTAACATTTATAGTTTCATTAGATCCAAAAAAAAAAAAAAAAAAAAATTAAGTTGTAAAATTTAATAAATATAAAACATAAAGTAAATATATATTTTTATATAAATAAAAGTAAAATATATATGTATATTTTTTTTAATCATTACTGCACTTTCTCTAAATACCATTAATTTGTCCTTGAATTAGTAGATTGTTGTTTATTGTATCTAACGTTTTTGATCCAGTCTGATAAATTCAACAATTATTTACTGGGTAGGTCTGCAAAGTACTAAATCGAATCCATTAGTCATTATTGAACAATTTTTTATCAAAACCTCGATTCCATTCGATTTTATCAAAATCCTTGTAACAAAATCGCAAATTCGAAGCCGAATTAATTATTTATTAGTGTTTTTAAAAACTGTTATGCATAGTAATATAATTGTATACGAGTCATATAACATATTAAAAATTATTTGGAAAGGATGTTGTTATCTAAATGCTGACCGTTATGCTCCTGGCACTCTTCTAATCGGGAACGAAGATTGGCGATCACATGCTGACACATAGCTTTCGATATTGCTGCCATTTTTGACCTCATGTTTTGCTTCAATTACGTCAGTTTCGTCGGATTATTCTCATAGACCTTACTTTTAAGGTATGCCCATGCAAAATAGTCAAGTGGACTAAGGTCGGGGCTTCTGGGAGGTCAGTTGTGACCCCTACGTGAAATGACTTTATTAGTGAATAATTCGTTAACAGCTTCCATTGCTTGATTTGATGTATGGCAAGTGGCCCCATCATGTTGAAACCAAGTTCTTGATTTGAAACCTTGAAATTACTGTGACTCTGGACCGAATAAGTTTCGCAGCACACCGCAATAACGGTCACTACTCACATTGAGTAGTTAGCCTCGTCGATCTTCATGAAAATAAGGATCGATTAAGCCTCTAGCTGACATAGCGGCCCAAACAACGACTTTTTGGCTGTGCAGGGGTCGGTCATGCTTTCGTCTCGGATTTTTCTCTGCCTAGTACCGACTAATCTGTTTATTGACATGACCATTCAGATGAAAGTTTGCTTCATCACTAAAGAGTATGTTATCAAAATTGTTGAAGTAGTTTTTGTTTTATCGAAGTAACTAGTACCCGATACTCTTTTTGGACACTCAAAACTCAAGAACGTAGTTTCAACAAGATGGGTCCACCAAATCAAGCAATGGAAGCTGTTAACGAATTATTCACTAATAAAGTCATTTCACGTAGGGGTCACAACTCGCCTCCCAGAAGCCCCGACCTTAGTCCACTTGACTATTTTGCATGAGGATACCTTAAAAGTAAGGTCTATGAGAATAATCCGACGAACCTGACGCAATTGAAGCAAAACATGAGGTCAAAAATGGCAGCAATATCGAAAGCTATGTGTCAGCATGTGATCGCCAATCTTCGTTCCCGATTAGAAGAGTGCCAGCAGCATAACGGTCACCATTTAGATAACATCATCTTTTACAAATAATTTTCCATTTTATATTGTTATAATTAACAATAAACTTTTTTTATTATTTCAAGTAGTTTTTGTTTTATCGAAGTAACAAATACCCTATACTGTTTTTGAACACCCTGTATAATACCACAGCAAATTGACAAGGTTGATGAACTATCGACGTCCATTTGGTATTCAACGTCTATTTGTTACCTTTATTTTTTTTTTCTTTGCTTTAATTTTTCTTGTGGCTAGTTTTTTTTTTTTTTTTAATATAATTTATTTTTTAAATAATTATCTTAATCTTTTGTCTGTGTTTATTCGAATTACAAAAAAAATAAATAAATAAGAATATAAAATAATTTATCTTAATTGAAAATAACAGAACACCTCCCAATTACAGGTAATACGGGAATGCACATGGAACTTTTAAAAAGTATTACATATACACGACCCTTACATAGAATTACTATAGAAGGAAAACAATTTAAAAAGAAAGTATACATATATATATATATATATATATATATATATATAAGTTATGGTGAGGAGGGAAGTAATATACAACTTAATCTTGTACCTAATCCTATTTAGGGATATAAACACTGATGAATGTATATATAGAGGATTATTACAGCAATAAAGTCAGTCTTTACCCAGCACTTGTGAGTATTATTTCGCTCCTTATTTTCCTTTTTTTTTTTGTGTTTTTCGTCTGAAGGAACTTAACTGGTGCCGAAACCCGGGATCGTTGGAAAATATTTCTGGGTAAGCATTTTTTTTTTTGTATCCCGCTAAAAACTTTTTTCGTATCTTTCATTTCATTGGTAATTACGGAAGATAGTGAATGGCCGCTAATAATATTCTGAAACCCCCTGCATTTGAAGTTCAGTCTGAAGTTGAGTTAGCACCTCTACCACCAGAAACGCTGGCAGCAGCTCACGCTAACATGGCGGCAGCACAGGCGAACGCCCTGGAATTGCTTAAAATCAAGACGGCGACTTCGCAGGATTTGAGGAAGGCAATTTCGGATATTGAAAAATACGACGGGGAAATAGGAGAATTAAATCACTTCCTTAAGGGAGGTGATAGAGTAATGGCTCGGATCGAGGCAAAAGCAGCGGAAAACCTGTTGGATCCTCTGGACGCGTGTGCTTTGAAAGCGGCCTTAGTGTGTCGAGTCAAACGTAGCACACTGAATGTGATCCAGGCGGATGAAGACACTCCCTGGCTAGTAATCAAAGACAGACTTAAAAAGACGTTCGGAGGTGGGCGATGGACACCGGAAGAGGATATCTTCCGTATGTTCAGAGAAATGAGGAGGCCGCAGCAGTCAATTGGACAGTACGCGGGTAAATTGTTGGGGCACTTCAACAGGATAACTGACAAGATGAGGGAAACCACGGAAGCGGCGGAAGTGGAGGCGAGGATGGCGTTCCTATCAACGATCCTCAAGGTCCAATTAGCGAAGGAGACTGGCAAGAGAGAAGGACTCCCCAGAGATAAGAACTTCCTTGACTGCGCCAGGGAAATGGTGGACTCCAGCGCTAGGGAGGAAGAGGTGAGGAAGGAAGAGAGACCTGAAGGAGGATGGAGTAGGGTGACCTATCGTCGCCTGGAGGGCAACAGGAACAGGCAATCTCAAGAGGACCCGTGGAGAGGACGAGACAGGGAGTTCAGAGGACGAGAGCGGCTAGCAACTAGGGAGAAAAGACAGGGACCCGAAAGGAGAAATTGGAAAAAAAAAGAGGAAAGGAAGTGTCACGGGTGCGGAAAGGTAGGGCATCTGGTAGCACAATGCCCCCGCACTAGGTGCTTTGAGTGCGGTACGGAAGGGCACATCGCCAGGCAGTGCCCGTATATGAGCAGGAGGAACCAGGGCGAGCCGATGGAGGTTAACGCCCAAAGAGTGTGGAGGCGGAGCAGACACCTGTCAGAGACGGAAGGAGCGTGTGAAACGTCCGAGACAGAAGAAGAGGAAAGCGAACTGGGAGATGGACGACTGGTGACAGGCAAGAAGGGTCGGAGGAGCGGAGAGCGACGAGCGGTGATCGAGAGGAGGGACCAGGATGAAGAATGAGGAGGGTGCAACGGGAGGGGCGACCACATAGTTATCAATAGTGTCGGGAGTGGATGTGGTGGGTTGCCCATAATAAGAGTGGGGAGCGGGGGTGAGATGTCTGGTAGATACAGGCAGTTCAAACACAATAATGTGTTGGGAAACAATAAGAGCATGGTGTAAAGGAGAGAGAGCACCGCGAGTACAAACTTGTGGGTGTAAATTGGTCACTCTAAGCGGTCCGTGTGGAGTAGAGGGGGAAGCGGATATATCATTGGAAAGATGGGGGGTTGGAAGAGGGCGTTTAAGAGTACACGTAGTGGAGAACATGCCGCGTGAATACGGTGGGATAATAGGGTGTGACCTGTTAACAAAGATCGGGGCGGAAATAAAAAGTAATGGAAACAGATGGTCGATCGTGATGGGAGGTAGGGAGTATCGGTGTGACAGGGTAAAGAAGTCGGATCTGGCGATGGTGGGAGTCGTAACCCGGAAGGTAGATTGGCGACTCACGTTGAAGGGAGAATTTTCGGATGTATTTTACAAAGAAGGGGATGCGTTGAGTGCAACTGGGGAAACGGTACATGAAATCCCGTTAAAACAGGAACGCGTTACCTACGTACGGAGATACCCCCAGGCGTTACGTCGGCACATTCGGGAGGAAATCGACAATCTGAAAAGTCAGGGGATCATTGTCAACAGTACGTCGCCTTACAATAGTCCGTTGTGGGCAGTCAAAAAGAAAAGTGAGGAAGGAGTGGAGAAATATCGGGTGGTCGTGGATTTTCGAAAACTTAATGAAAATACGGTAGATGAAAAGTATCCCATTCCAAGGTTTGAGGACATACTGGACAGAATAGGGGGATCAACCGTATTTAGCACGCTGGATTTAAAGGCGGGGTACCACCAAATAAGGATGCACCCCAAAGATCAGTACAAGACAGCGTTTACTTTCGAGAGGGGCCATTACGAATTTACGAGGATGCCGTTTGGTTTGAAAAATGCACCCATAACTTTTCAGAGACTCATGGACGAATTTTTACGAGGACTGGACGAAGGGACATGTCAAGTGTATATGGATGACTTACTGATTTTTAGCAAGGACGAGACAAGACATGTAGAGGACTTAAGACGGGTTTTTGAAAGACTGAGACAGTTTGGGTTGAAATTATCCGAGGAAAAGTCGATATTGGGACAGAATCAGATCAATTTTCTGGGGCATACAATTTCGGGAGAGGGAGTGAGGCCAGATGTGAAAAAGGTAGAGGCAATAAGGAAGATGGTCATCCCAACGGACATAAAAGGAATTCGTAGGCTTTTAGGGACGCTGAATTACTACCGAAGGTTTGTCCCGGAGATGGCAAAACACCTCGTACCCCTAAACAATCTACTTAAAAAGGGCCGAAAAATCGTTATTACTCCCGAGATCGAGAATAACATCCGGAAGTGCATGCAGAGACTTCAGGAAGAACCGATTTTGAAATTTCCCGATTTCACGAAGACTTTCACCGTTACCACTGATGCTAGCGAGTATGCATTGGGGGCAGTTTTATCGCAGGAAGGAGATAAAGGGGAGCAGCCCGTAGCGTACGCGAGTAGGCGTCTAACGGAGACGGAGGCACGTTACAGCGCATTGGAAAGGGAGTTGTTGGGAGTAGTGTGGGCGGTCGAACACTTTAGACCGTACGTGTTTGGTCGGAAGTTTAAAGTATTCACGGACCATCGTCCACTAATGTGGGTAGGGAGATTAAAAGAGTCGTCGGCAAGAATCACCAGGTGGAAAGAACTGCTAAGTCAGTATAACATGGAGGTGGTATATAAGCCGGGGAGGGAGAACATCGTAGCGGATTGGCTATCGCGGGCGATACAGGTTAACGCGATAGGAAATGAAGAAGGGGAATATTCGGGGGGAATTCAGAGGTTCGTAAGTGAGTGGACGCCGGAAGGGGAGGGGGAGCGAGAATCGGAAGAGATGGAACAAGAGCCGGGAGAGAGGGAAGATGGACCGGAGGTATCAAGGGAGGAGAGTTCAGGGGGCGAACGGGCCGTGGAAATGGAGGAGAGGGAGGACATTATAAATGACAAACGGAGACAGATCATTTGGAAAACCAGGACGACAGGACTGACTAAGGTAGAGTACTCGACATATGGGAGACATCGCATCACCACCATATGGTCACAACCCGGGATAAGGGAAGAAGTGGTTGAAAAAGTATTAAAGGGGGAGACACGACCAGGGAAAACTTTTTACTTATTCGTGGGAAATGCGGTTCTATGGGAAAAGATAAAGCACTTGTGGAGAACGGAGAGAATTGGATTGGACCGAACTTTTATCCGGTGTAAACTCATGGTGGAAACAGTAACGGAAACAGATAGGCAAAAGAAAATAATGATAGCTTACCATCAGGGTAAAACTAACCACCGCGGGGTGCAAGAAACATTACAGGCACTTAAACGGAAATACTTCTGGGTGAAAATGCGCAAGTCAATTGAGGAGGTGGTTGGGGCGTGCGAAATTTGCAACGCAGCTAAGTACGACCGGCACCCCCCAACTGGGAGGCAAGAGGAAACGGTAACACCCATAGGGCCGTTGAGTGATTTGGAAGTGGACACTTTCACCTGGAAGGGCTATAAATGGGTCACCGTGATAGACGTCTTCAGTAAGTTGGCGATGGCGTACCCAGTGCAGGAAAGGTCGGCTGAGGCAGTGATCGCGACATTGAGGGCATGGTTCCAAGTGTATGGGGTGCCGGATAGAATAGTTTCGGATGGTGGGCGCGAGTTCGATAACGCCAGTCTACGGAGGGAGATGCAGGAGGTGGGCGTGACCTGGCATATTAATACTCCGGGACATCTTAAAGGTCGGGGAGGGATCGAAAGGTTACATAGCACCCTGGGAGATCATCTCCGAGTTTATCATATCGATAAGGGTTTGGATGCGGGGATGGCAATGCCAAAGGCGATATCTGCGTACAACCATTCGATCCACATGTCGACGGGATTCTCTCCAGTTGAAGTCGTTTTCGGGCTTCGGGAAAGGCGAAGGGACGGTAGGGTCACGGCGGTGGATGATGAATTAGCAGAACGGTTAGAGGTGAATAAAGTGGCTCTTATCGATAGGTGGGGAAGGGTACGGCGTAAGATAATGGCGGAGAAAAGTAGAAGGGTAGCGCGGGAAAATCTCAGGGTTCGGGATGGGATGGAGAATATCAAGATCGGGACAGTTGTATATCGGAAGGTGGGGTCAAATAGAAGTAAGGAAGTAGCACGGTATGAGGGACACTTCAAAGTAGTAACAATCCGAGAACACAACGTCGTCACGATTCAACATATTCACGACCCCCGGAGGCGTAGAACTGTTCACATAGAACAATTAAAAATCCCACTGAAGGAGCTATAATTTTCTCGGTTTCGCGGTCTTCGCTACTTTCGTTTCAGTCATTACTCGTTTCGCTAGTTTTATCGGTTTCGTATTTCTCATTTTGCGTATATTAAATACCATAGGGGTTTTATTTTATTTTTTTTTATATAATTAAATTTCTGGGAATAATGTGGTAGACAGGTACTCTCTCTTCTGTATTGTAGAGTGACGTCTCGGGAAAGTAGACGTAACTCTGTGTATATAATGGAAAATTGTAATTGTTTTATTATTTTATTTTATTTATTGTGGTTGTTTTTTCTTTTGTATTATGCTTGATGTACTTAGTAATGTAAGTTCATATTGGATTTCAGTGAGAGGATTACCAAAAGTGTTATTTTTGAAAGTTATGTGAAGTTGAAGGAATTTATTTTATTATCAGTATACTTATGAATTTGTTATTGTTTGTATATTGCTTTTCTTTGTTTACACCCTATGAGTTTACGAGGAGTGTTCGTAAACTGGTGGGGGGGAGTTATGGTGAGGAGGGAAGTAATATACAACTTAATCTTGTACCTAATCCTATTTAGGGATATAAACACTGATGAATGTATATATAGAGGATTATTACAGCAATAAAGTCAGTCTTTACCCAGCACTTGTGAGTATTATTTCGCTCCTTATTTTCCTTTTTCCTTGTGTTCTTCGTCTGAAGGAACTTAACTTACATATATATATATATATATATATATATATATATATATATATATATATATATATATATATATATATATATATATATATATATATATATAATAATTAAGATTACTAGTTTATTTAGTTAGTTTAGTTTATTAAAAAAAAAACAAAAAAAACTTGTAAATATATAATAAGTGGTAAAAATTGTGAAACCTACAGCCCTAGAAATGTTAGTATTGTAAATACCATTATCGATGTTTTATTCTCATCCTCACGCTTTTAAAAAGAGTGAATATGACAATATTTACTCTGCAAGACCAACATAACATAAATATCAATCGACTTGGAAAGAAATCGAACCGTTCCCGCTCTGAATTGTAATATCTGGAACCCTCTCCCCGCGGTGCTCCTGGATCTGGGCCCTATATGGTAATCATAAGTATAATGTTTATATGATTTTTAAATCATTTTATTTACATATGATCGAACCTCTACGTTAAAAATAAAGTTGTTTCTAACTGTTGTTATAGAGAATTTTAAAGAGTTTTATGATGAGAATCCAGAATTATCATCGTTCATGTAGACATATGTGTGTGTGTTTTTAATAGGGTTCTGGAGGTTCAGTCAATAAAGTATAAACTATATCATGGATACTTTTCGAAACTATATTGTTCTCATAATACAGTGAAGAAAACAGGTTACGATACAATTAAATAAGTTTACAGGTAATTTAAGGATGGAACTGTAAAACAATTAATTTGTGAATGGACAAATAGTTCTGATTATAAGGTATTCCATATATTAATATATTCTGACTGCATTAAATTAGAATAATATTTTTGAGATTTAAGAAGTATAATTTTTTGTTTTTTTAATTTTCCTATGGTTATCGTTTTATTAATAACTCGTTTAAAATAAGGCCGGTTACCTGGGAATACCATAGGTCTCGAATAACCTGGGTAATCACTACTACTCCTAAAACCCATTTTAGAGTTTCATCCTTAACGTTTGTACACTACAGGTATAGTTTGTTAGTTTAGTATCTACACATGTATGTGGTTTTAAGTGAGGAACATCGTCAGTAACATTATAAGTAGAATCATACTCCTTCATATTATATACAGTTAGATACTCTAACTTATGTATTTTTTAAACTTTTATTCATGTTAACTATATTCCTTAAACTACCTTTAAACATAAACAACTGTCTTATAATCTGTTTTGTTTACTGCAGGGCATGATTATTAGAACAATATAGTCTCGAAACATTACCATAATTTAGTTATTTCTTTATTAACTGAACCTCGAGAACCCTATTAAACACAAACACACACACACACACACTACTAAATATGTATATATGGATATCTGTGTGTTTAAGACTTATGACCTAGTATGATGATTAATATCAAATGTGATTTATTTGCAATTTATTTGTTCATATCATTGCCAAAATTGTCCCAATCCACTTCTAGGATAATTTATAGTTACCTTGGAACCGTTGCTAGTTGCACGAAATGGCGGTTAAAGTAGTATATTATTGGCAGTGCTATGTAATGGTCCTTTTGATGGGCCAATTAACTTGTATATTCAGTTTAATAGCCGTAGCGTCTATAACTTACTGCCCATATGGGCGGGACTTTGATTATTGATAATATCTTTATTAAGAGACAGCCATCTATTAAAAGAAATAACAAAAACTATTATATATTATTAAATAAATATCCAACTTACTAGAGCTACACTCAAGGACATCAAGTAATCTGGATGGCAATGAATCCATATAAACAATAAGAATAGAATATAAAATCAAAATAATTAAAAGTGAAATAAATAAACATAAATAGAAAAAATATAATTAATTATACACAGTGGGATAGTTCAGTGGGTAAAGCATTGAGCTCTTAACTCCGGGTTCGAGCCCGGCTGAATATAGAAAATATATGTTATGTTTCTTTATCCTTGGATCAACTTTGGTGTCTGGAGACCCTCCTAGGGCACACTCTATAATGTGGATATCTTTAATTGGAGAAAACCGTGGGTTGAGCGTCATTGATGACCGCATCACCTTGTCAAGAAGTACTGAACCTAAGGCCCTTCATGGGTTCTAGCGGTACAGGCTATATTATATATATATATCTATCAATGTATCTTTTTTGCTACATCTTTGAATATGTAAAGAAATAAAATAATCTGCAATAGAAGCCGCATTAGGGAGCTTTCATAATAATTGTAAATATTGTTCCCTTGTATGAAAATTTCACACATTCACACAAACAGAAAAATCTATAATTTTTCTTAGTTTATTTCTGTTTTAATGATTGTTTCTTACTTTTCTACATTTATTTATTAAATTTTATATTTATATTTAATATTTATAACAACCTATTATTTGGTTCTATATTCTTAATTCTGTGATCGACACATCCCTGTTAAAAAATCTCAGAAACGATAACAATAAACATTACATCAGGAGTACCTCAGGGCCAAGGATTTACAAACCCAGCACCACTTCTCTAGTTAATATGCATGCAACAATAAATAAGTATGGCTACGAGTATGTCATACTAATTTACGGTGACATGGCTATAGTCTCTTGGGACGCGGCCTATATAAGTCAATCAAACATTAAAACCGAACCTGATAAATATACGAAACGTATGTAAGCAATGGAAATGGAATGTTAACATTGCCAAATCACATGTCACATTTACATTACAACACGGTACC
The DNA here is from genome assembly GCA_003667255.2 of Euschistus heros. Taxonomy (NCBI): domain Eukaryota; kingdom Metazoa; phylum Arthropoda; class Insecta; order Hemiptera; family Pentatomidae; genus Euschistus; species Euschistus heros. The sequence goes on along the minus strand of RCWM02000331.1, from coordinate 438,380 downwards.
TGTCTCCCCGTTTGTATTGACAACTGCCAAATAACACGAACAAAATCTGTGATATATTCTGGTTAGGCCTGGGTCATATTAAGGACAGAATATTGGCATATGGCTTCCATCTAATTTTAGGAATCAGTACACTAGTGCACTTATCTTTTTATATTATCATACCTTTGTGAAATTTCAAAGTTCAGAACAAAACCAAATTTTTGCACTTGTTTATTAAATGACAATGATCAAAATTCAGAAAATACGATTTCAATTTAAATTTGACTTACCACTCTATATCCCAAACAATGTACAGACAATTAAATATCCTTAGCATAAATCATATATACCAAAATGTAATCTAAATGTAAAAAATACCATTTATTATCTACAACATATATAAGCTAACTGCGAATCAGACAATGAAGAATAAAATAAATCATTTTATAAATTTGTTGTTGTTCCTTGTGGCTTAAAGCCTTTATGAACTCCAACCAGGTTAGGAAGGACAGGTTAATCTACAGGCTACCAACTTTTTCTAACCATGAAGGGAAGATTAAGATTCATTCCGTGGGTCGCCTCAAAATAAACTTTAATCCGCCCAGGTGGGATTCGAGCAAACGGCCCTAACTCGCTCTGCCATCGGGTCACCTTTACAAATTTGTAATGAAAGGAGAAATATTCATATTGGTTTTATTTATTAGTTAAGGAATCGTAAATGTTATGAAAAATTTTACGCTTAACACTGAGGGAAGATGAAGTGATATTTGTCTCAGTGTTGTTTTATTAGTGAAAAAAACCTACAAAACAAGTCTGAATATATCAATTCGAGTTGATACAAATGTAAATTAACAAATTTGAAAAACTACACTTTTTGTTCTTAGTTCAATTATTTAACCTTCAAAAGTAGCTAGCAGTTTAATATATAAATCACTTGAGGTACGCATGATGATATAGAAGGATCAATACAATTAGGATTGATGAATTAAATGCCACTTCTATTGAAATTATTTTATTTGAAAACTAGTTTCGAATGCTAAACATTCATCTTCAGTTTTAAAACATACAAAAATGTAACATAGTACTGATGTGTTGAAAAAAAGTTTTGTATGTTTTAGAACTGAAGATGAATGTTTAGCATTCGAAACTAATTTTCAAATAAAATAATCTCAATAGAAGTGGCAATTAATTCATCAATCCTAATTGTAATGTATAAATATTTTTGGTTAAAAAAAAAAAAATGAACAAAATAAAAATCAGTTCTTATTTTTGGATACAAATTTATTGGTATTTTAAAACTGTTTAATTAAATCTTTTAAACGGGTTCGAATCTCACCTGGGTGAGTTAGAAGTTCTGTTCGGGCGACCCTCGATCGGAATGTTTTGGCATTTCCACCTTATTTAAAAAAGGTTTGTAACCTGTAGGATAACAAGCCCTTCCTTTCCTTGTTTGAGTACATAAGTGCCACATAAGAACAGAGTATAAAAGGAACATTTTAAAACAAGTGGACAATCTGGTAACACATCAAAATAGGTGTTACCTGAGGATGGAAAGGTGATTTCACCAAAACATGTTGAATAATCTCTTGACTATTCGCTACAGTACTTTTCTGTTCTTTGTAAAATTTTAATATTTAACTGTTCACTAATCAAATCACACTCATCAATATCTTTTCATAGTTTTATTAAACAAGAATCACAATAGAGCACAAATAAACATAAACAATAGCAATTTTTCTAGAACTAGAATAATAAAATAGAAAGGTAATTATCAGTTTATAGAGCACTCAGTGTTGCCAGGTTCAGTAAACAAAATTTAACACTTTTTTACAAATAATAATGACAAAACAGAAAATAATAATAAAAAGAAAAATAAACTAATAATATAATAATAAACCCAATTGAAAGCGGCGCGACATTCTCCCCCCACAAAAAATCGCCGTGATTTTTTTTTTTTTTTAATGACCTTGCTGCCCATCTAATGGAAGAGGACACAAACGAATAACAGGCCTATTAATAAAACCTGATTGTGTACGTACTTTGGCAACTCGAGATTTATGATCTTTGCCTTCAAATAACTGAACAATTCCACCCATTGGCCAGGACAATGGAGGTGCATTATCTTCAATAATAAGGACAACGTCATCTATTTTAGGTTCACGGGATGGTGTGTTCCATTTTTGCCTTGTCTGCAGGTCAAACAAATACTCCTTTTTCCAACGAGACCAAAAGGATTCCACTGATTGCTTGACAAATTTCCACTTCGGAGCTAGACGGGAGTTAAATGAATTTTCACAAGGGGGTAGGGCTTGCATTGGGCGTTGGACTAAGAAGTGAGCTGGAGTTAAGGTTTCGATGTCGTCTGGAGATCCAGACAAATGAACGAGAGGGCGTGAATTGAGTATTGATTCTATTCGGACTAAGATTGTATAAAATGTAGTGAACGAAGGGGATTGGTTCCTTAAATTTATCTTCAATAGACGCTTGAATGACTTAACAGCACTCTCCCACAATCCGCCCATGTGTGGAGCACGAGGGGGTATAAACTTCCATTCAATTCCCCGAGCAGAAGTAGAGTCGACGAGGCGAGTTTGAGCTTCATGGTTCATTACAGTTTTTAACTGGCGAATACATCCTGCAGTCCCCACGAAATTAGTTCCATTATCCGTCCAGATAACGGATGGCAATCCTCTGCGCGCGATGAATCGTTCCAAAGCCTGCAAACATCCATCTGTGGACAAATCAAAAACTGGTTCTAAATGAACCGCCTTTGTGGTAAAACAAACAAATACAGCGACATATAAGGATATTGCCCGAGAACCGCGGATACCAGGGATATTTACAGAGAATGGACCAGTGAAATCTATGCCAACTTGTGAAAAGGGATAAAGGTGATCTAACCTATCCTTTGGCAACTGACCCATTATAGGTTGAAAGGGTTTAGGCGAGACAGAAAAAACACTTTGTACACTTTGTCAATGCTTGCCGCACAGTGTTGCGCCCATCAACAATCCAAAATCGTTGTCTCAAATATGCCAATGTTGCCCGAGGGCCTATGTGCAAGCAGTCTTCATGGGCTTGATTGATTACTAATAGGGTTAGAGGTGACTTTTTTGGGAGCAACGCGGGATGCTTTGAATTAAACGGTAGACTAGAATTTTGTAAACGTCCACCAACACGGATAATAGAATGACTATCCTGGAAAAGACCAAGGACCTTACAGAGTCGAAGTTTTGGTTTAACCGATTGTATATCTTTAATCAAGTCTAAAAAATAGGTTTGTTGATTGACCCTAATAATTGCAGTTTCAGAAAAAAGCAATTCACTGGAAGTCAATGGACCAGCCTCTCTAATTGGTTTGGGGCGCTGACAGTTGCCAATAAAACGTAAACACCATGCCGTTATGCGTTTCAACCGAATAAAAGAACTGTATCGGGACTCAAGAAGAGAGGGTGCAGCTTGACAGATTAAGGAGCCGAGTTGGTTTGTTCGCTGTTCTTCAGCAACAAGTGGGTCTGTTAAGGAAGGTTTCACTGACTTCAACCTCCAGTTTTCGAATGGGCGAGCTAGCCATTCAGGACCAGACCACCACAGCAGATTGTTTACTATTTCTGAAGGGAGTAGTCCTCGTGATGCTAGGTCTGCTGGATTATCACTTGACTGGACATGAAACCACTTACAGGCTGGCATGGATTTTAAAATTTTTGACACTCGATTTCCAACAAATACCTTCCACACCGGAGGGGGGTCTGCACAGATCCAAGAGAGTGCAACAGTACTATCTGAAATGGCTAAAATGTGATCATCATCAACAGTTAGGAAACTATTACGTACTTTGAAAAATAATTTGCTTAACAGTTCTGCAGCCAAAAGTTCTAGGCGAGGCAAAGACTCAATTTTTAAAGGGGCAATACGAGCCCTAGACATCACTAAGCGTATAGCGTTTGACTGAGAATGGTTGTTAAAAATAGTAACATGGTAAACAACCGCAGCATAAGCCTTTTCTGATGCATCAGCAAAACCAATCAACCACTGGTCAGACTTAAACGATGGGATATGACGAGGTATTTGTAGATTAGACAAAAAGGGTAGAGAGGAAGCGATTTTTGACCATACTTCTATCAATTCAGACGGAATCATATCATCCCAATCCAATTTTAATTGACAAACTGCTCTTTGAATGCGACGAGCACGAACTGTGACTGGCATAAGCCATCCTAGAGGATCATAAAGCTTGCCGATTTGGCTGGCCAATTGACGCTTTGTTTCGACAAGATCCACAGGCTTTACAGAAAAATAGAAGTGATCAGAATTGGGATTCCAGGCGAGGCCCAAAAGTCTTAAGGGCATATCTGGAGGTTCACCCCACTCTACTGGAGAGAAGGCAGGGAGCCAATGCTCTTGAGGAATACCCTCCAACAACTGAGTACAGTCTGAAGCCCATTTCCTTAATCTAAAATTTGCTGAGCCTAAAAGATCGATTAACTGATCACGTGCGACAATGGCATCTTTGAGGGTGTCAGCACCACCTGACACGTCATCAACGTAGCACCTTTTTAAAAGAATGTCAGCTGCAATGGGATGGGTTGCAGCATTTGTCTCAGCTAAATGAGAAATTACACGGTTGGCCAAAAAAGGGGCTGATGCAGTTCCATATGTTACTGTGGTTAGGGCGTAGTCTCTAACTGGTTCATCTTCATTGGCACGCCAAACGATTCTTAAAAATGTTTGATCAGGTTCTGGATGAGAGAGATTTGGCGAAACATCTTTTCGATATCAGAAGTGAAAACATATTTATCTTTACGGAAACGGGTTACAACCGCTGAGATATCAGACTGAAGTTTGGGTCCAACAAGCAGGATGTCATTTAGGGATAAACCATTAGAGGTGTTCTGAGAGACATTGAAGACCACCCGGATCTTTTCAGGGGGGTCATCAGGCCTGTGTACAGCATGGTGAGGCATATAATAGTTAAGTTCACCTGTAAGGGGAGGGAAAATTAGTCGCATATGACCGAGGCTGCAATACTCATCCATAAACTGTACATAGGCTTTCTTCAATGCAGAATTGTTCTTAAACTTTCGTACCAACTGATTCAGTCGTCTAATAGCAATAAACCTAGAATCCCCCAATTCAGATGGGTGTTTTGCAAAGGGCAGAGCCACAGAATACTGGCCTCCAGAAAGTCGGGACACTGACTGAATGAAGGAAAGTTCAGCTTTGGTCTCTAGATCAGTAAGGGCATGTGATTCATCCAAGTCCTCAATATCTATCATTTCTTGCAATAATGAATTTGTCTGTTCCAATAATGACTTCGTCGAAATGGCATGAGAAACAGAGCTAGCAACTGTGGGTCGACCGGACACTTTCGGACAGAGATGAACTCGGTAGGGAACAATTTCAAATGTTTCTTTCTCTCCAACTGAATGACGGTAATTGCTAAATAAAGGATCTCCAGGGGAATCGTTGTTTACTGACCTAACAGTAGCAATACATGCCAATCGACGATGGCGAGAAAGTCTTTGTGGCTTAGGAATTTCTCGTAATGAATTTAACCGAGCCTGAAAAACACTCATATCACCTTCTAGTTCTTGGGTATCAATTTGATCAGAGTCAGAGTCTTTGACAAGGACTTGATCAGGATCAGAACGGATTAAGTGGCTAGGGATATGTACACTTACAAATTGAGAGGTGTTATGATTGGTAACAAGGTTATCTGAATTAGTACCAGAATCAGGATTGGTAACAAGGTTATCTGAATTAGTATTAGAATCAGGCAGAAAGTACAGTACTTTGGGTTCACTGCAGAATCGCACTGACAAATTACTTGATTGGAGACGGATATTTCCTAACGCCAGCAAACCAAAACAAGAATTTTGCAAGCAAGGAGAAGAGCCTACGGCATAAACAAAACCAGGAATCAACGTTCGTGCCACAATATCTGCACCAAAAATTATATCAACAGGCTTACTAAGGTTAAAATCTGGGTCAGCTAGTTGATAATTGGAGAGATGAGGCCAGTTATTTACAGAAAATGATTGTGATGGGAGGTTTCTAGCAACTTGATTCAGAACTCTCAGAGAAACAGGTATTGTTACGAACGATGGTAAATGAATTAGTGCAGTGGCCACTCCTAATATTTCAACTGATTGGCTTCCCCATACTCCAATTACTTCACTTTTGACTGGTAGAATTTGTAACTGTGCTAAGCGGGCTGTTTCATCGGTTATGAAGGAAGCCTCAGAACCACTATCAAATAATGCTCGCACTTGTATTGGATGAGCTCCATGAGAGGATAAAACAGTTCTAACTGTAGGTATTAGTGCAACTGAGGGGGAAAAGTGCAATGACGATTTTAATTTTGATTTATTACTGAGTGGAGTATGAGAATGCCTGTAGTTGAATCGAAGGGGTGGTTTAGACTTCCCACGCTTACTACTACAATGTGTGTCCTTGGATGAGAATTGGCAATGGGTGCTCAGTGACGTGTTAGAAAATGAATTGTTCTTATTACAAAAATTATTTACAGAACCTTTGTTTTTAACCGAAAGAGAATTATTCAACAAATTAGTACCAATGAAAATTGGGGAATTACCATTTTTTACAGAACCATTAAAGTGTTCATACTGACTTGACTTGTTCTTTTTTAGTCAGGGCAACTGAGAGTGTAAAGAGGAAGTAGAATGGAAAGGCGTTTGGTATTGTTGATCCCCTCTACGTTCTTGGTGAAGAGATCTTCTCTGAGCCTCACGTTGACCAGCTTCCAGAGAATTGGCAGGTTCTGGGACATACCCCTCTTCCACGGTGGCTTCGTGTAGAAAGGTGTGATGGGCTTGGTTACACTTCCTGCATCGGCGCTGAGAAGGACAGTCTGTATTGGTGTGGCGGTGGGATAAACAGTTCCGGCATAATTGAACTGCGTTGACAAAGGTTAATTTGTCCATAGCTGAAAGACGGAGGAATTCTGGACAAAAGTATAATAAATGCGATTGTTTGCATCTGTAGCAGCTGAATGATGCACTCTGTGATGGTACAGGTGAGCGATTTTTCGATCGCGAGTTATCATTGTTTTGCTGTTCTACAGTAGCGCTATGTGTGTGAAACGATTTTCTTCGGTTTTCAGGCGATCTTTGTTTCACCTGGGCAGGACTGACAGGACGGCTTGTGGATTTAGTGGCTCTGAAACTGGGTAGAAGACGCTGGGCATTCACTTCAGATCGTAGAAATGTAAATAAGTTGTCAAGCGTTGGAACTGCTTCATTATTTGTAATAAACTGCCTTACAAACTTCTCTTGTAAATAAGTACCTAGTTTTAGATACAATTGATGAAAGAGCAACAAATCTGTTAAGTTATCAACCGGTAATTTGATGACAGAATCCGCCCAACCCTGAGCTGAGTAGAAAAAGTCCTCGAGTGAGCTATGCCGACCTTCATTAAAATTTGGAAGGTTATTAACGTTGAGTAGGTTAGCTTGTGCAAATCGGAATCGAGACGAATATTCATTTACCAAAACTTGGTAAGCGGCATCATAGTCTTCATGAGAACTAACCAGACTTAAAGGAACTCCTTTTAATTTGTTCTTTAAAGAAGTGAATTTTGTGTCCTTGGGCAAATGGGGTAAATTGTGAACAGCTGCATTAAATTGTTTTACTAAAAACTAAAAACTGAAAACTGAATTATGTCTCCTGTGAAATCGGGAACAGATTGTATTAATTGCTGATGTAATTGCAATGCATCTAAAACATCTCTCGAAAAGGAGGTTTCAGGATATGAGATAAAACTTTTGGAACCGTCTAACTGTTGTAAGGATAAACCTTTTTTATTTTCCACTATTGCTGCATGAGCGGATTTTAAGGCTAAAATAAATTTGCTCTTCTTTGTTTTTAGTTCATCTAAAACTACAAAATCTAGGGTAGACGACCCTGTGAGAGGTTCAAATTTGTCAGAGATGTCGTTAATTGCTTCATCAATACTGCTTAAAATTGCATCAGGGTGATAAGGTGAATTTGGAATTTCTGAAAGCGTTTTTCGAATAAATTGAGAGGCCCTTTTTAGTTTAATATATGGGAGATGGTCGGCTGCATTTAATAATTTTTCTACTTCAGGTAGTTTATCAATTATAGTTGGTAATGGATACTTGGAAATGTCCAATATCTTTTTATTTTCATCATTGGCCATTATTTATTTATTGTTGAGACACAAAAATAAAAGAATTGTTGTACTTACGGGTTCCAATAACAATCTAACCTCCCGGGTTTCGGCACCAATGAATAATCTCTTGACTATTCGCTACAGTACTTTTCTGTTCTTTGTAAAATTTTAATATTTAACTGTTCACTAATCAAATCACACTCATCAATATCTTTTCATAGTTTTATTAAACAAGAATCACAATAGAGCACAAATAAACATAAACAATAGCAATTTTTCTAGAACTAGAATAATAAAATAGAAAGGTAATTATCAGTTTATAGAGCACTCAGTGTTGCCAGGTTCAGTAAACAAAATTTAACACTTTTTTACAAATAATAATGACAAAACAGAACATAATAATAAAAGGAATGACAAAACAGAAAATAATAATAAAAAGAAAAATAAACTAATAATATAATAATAAACCCAATTGAAAGCGGCGCGACACATGTAGTACAAAGAAGTAAATTTACATATGGAGTAAATCCTGTACATGTAGGGTTATAATTGAACATCATTTGACATAACTGAAAGTACATAAAGATGATGAAGCCCCCTTCTACTGTTTTATAGATCTGCCAGGATCTGACGATTTTTTCGAGGCCTAGGAAGGACATCCTTGGCCACTCTCTCCATCCACAATTAGAATTAGCTTTTTCGTCCTTAAGGATTGCTGTTTTAACGGTTTTTTTTAAGTTATCCGAAGGATAACTTTTGCCATTCTTGTCCTCCAGGATACTGTTTTAAAATATTTAACGGTTTTAAGATGGCGGACCTAAAAAGGACACTTTTTTAAAAATATTCGACTATTTGACTGTTTTAAGACGGCGGAAGGATATTAATTCGTTGTTAACCCATTCTACGGGAGGCTGAAGATAGTTTTTCAACGCTAACGACCCCTTCCCGTTTACTCTTTTTGCTAAAAAGGTACGATATAGAAGAGTGGCGGTGGGGGTTCGGGGCGGGATTAAGAGATGGCTTCTGTTTTTAAGGATACTGATTTGATAGTGTAACAGTGACCTCTCCGTTTGTTTTTATTTTTGTTTTTTGGTTGGTCCATTCGTATGAGTCCTAGCCTAGCACTCGACTAGTACTCTCTTTATTTTTGGTTGTGGCCTGGACCCCCACACTCTCTCACACACTTTTCAGGTCCCCCCCCTCCCTGCACAGGAGACTCTAGGACGTGGAGTGTCAAGCCAGGGAGATGGCGGATTCCAACATGGAGTTGGATCTTGCCAGTGGTCCTATGCCTGCGGACCAATCAGGAGCCACCTACGAGAAGCGCTCTCTATCGGAAGGTTTTGAGCCTGTACCAAAGAAACACTCCTTCAGGCCAAGGCCTGCAACCAGTCGCCCTCCAGTTGCCACTGGGAACAGATTTGAGCAGTTACCGTTAGAGGTCGCTAATGCACCTCGAGTAAGGTTACCAGCGCCCATAATAATTTCCCCCCCCCCATTTCACTGACTGACTTGAGGGTTAAAATCAGAGCTATTGGCATCTCTGACTTCTCCGCCAATAACTCAAAGAAAGAGACGAGACTGTACTTAAACACCGAAATAGACCACGCGAAGGCAACCCTACTGCTGAGGACAGATCAGGCAGTACAATTCCATTCCTTTGCCCCCAGGGGCACACAAAGATCCAAAAAATTCGTTATGCACGGTTATGACCTCGACCACCCCGTAGCCGACATAACCGAAGAATTAAAAGAACGACTGCCCGATTCATAATGGCTCGGAGACTCACCAGAAGAGAGGGGAACGACGAGCCCTACCCCGTTGAAGGCATCCAAGTAATTACTGCCCCTACTACGAAGATGGAGGATCTTCAAAAACTAAGGGTAGTAAACAATATTCGTTTCAGGGCCTCCGTCTTCAAAGAAGATGGCGGACCTGTACAATGCCGCCAATGCCAACAATTCGGCCACACAATGAAATATTGTGGCCGAACATGTAGATGTCCTTGGTGTGGAGGCCCGCACCTAATCGAAGAATGCCCTCAACGGCAAGTGGCCTCACCTATATGCCCCACTGCCAGGGCGCTCACCCAGCTTCCTCCAGGGACTGCCCACATCGACAAAGTCTCCTCGCCCAGCGAAGACAGAAAACAGCAGCAACTGCCCCGGCACCAGCACCTGAAATCAATGAGAGGAATTTCCCTGCAGCCCGCCCAACCCGTACGGACTACAGCTTCTCTCAAGCCTCAGGTGGAGCAGCTCCTCGTCGAAAACCCAGTACTACCACTACTACTCAACTGACGGTGGCATCACAACCAGTCCAGATCAACTTGCCACCAGAACCTGACCTGCATGACAACACCACCAACGTGCTCCTCAACCGGCTTCTCAATCGCATGGACGCTATGATGGAGATGATGACCTCAATGATGCGTCTCATGACCAGGGTGATTGAGAAGCTCGATGATCGCTGAGCACGTCATCAACCTGAACGCCAGAGGCCTGCCTTCATCGCAGGCTGAACTAGAGGTCCTCCTTCTTCAGTATCGACCAGCGGTGGTGGCACTAACTGACACTAAAATCCCCCCGACTTATCGACTCCACTTCAGTGACTACATATCCTACAGAGAAAACGTACAGGGATCACAGGCAGTCGCCATCCTCGTGAGAAGAGACATACCATCCAGACTCATACCGAACCCCGTGGACTCTTGCGAGGGCTGCCACATGATCACAGTTGACGTGCGACTGAGAAATCGGTACACGTTCAGCTGTGTCTACAGAAGACCTCGGGCCAACTATACGCCTGTTCGCGGTTTGCTGCTTCACGCACAGGCCCGCAGCAGGTATGTTGTCCTGGGGGACCTCAATGCTCGCCACACGAGCTGGTTATGCTCTAATAACAATCCATTGGGTTCGGTCATCACGAAGATGCGGCTCTCTGTCTTCCACCCAGGTGTACATACTTTCCGACACAGCGCCAACCCCGCCTATACCTCGACACTGGACTTACTCCTCACCAGAGACATGCACACTATCACTGAGTGCCGAGCCTTGCCTTTCTGTAACTCTGACCACCGCCCAGTGCTATACACGTTCGAAGATACTCCGGCCACACCTACTGCCACTAAGTTCCTTCTGCACGAAGCGGACTGGAAGGGCTACAGAACCAGGATACAGGAATGATCAGAAGCTATCTTAGTGGAAGATCTTTCGTCGTACGAGTCGGTGGGAGCCTGTCTCAACCAGTCCTCACCACCTGCGGTGTACCACAGGGATCAGTACTGGGACCAATCCTGTTTAACATCTTCACGGCTCCAGTGGTCTCCATCAAACACTCCGAGGCGGTAGTTGCTGCATACGCAGACGACGTAGCCGTCTACGCCTCCAGCCTTAACCCTGGCCGAGCACTCGACATGGCTCAGAGGGCAACCTCCACCATTGTCGAAGCTCTACACACCTGTGGAATCAAGGTTAACCCCAAGAAAACTGACGCTATTGTGATGTCCTTTGCTAAATTCAGGAGATCCCAGAGATTGCCTAAGCACTTCACAATAGACAATGTTGAGCAACCCATATCCAGCTCCATTCTATATCTTGGGGTCAACATTGACCGACACCTGACCTTCTCCACCCACGTGAAGAGCAGGATCAAACAGGCCAGGGCAAAGACCTACCGCCTCTATCATCTCTTGACTTCTCCCCAACTATCCCTCCGCCTCAAGCTCCAGATATACAAATCCATAATTAGACCCACCCTACTCCATGGAGCTCCACTGCTGCACCACATGTACAAGAGTACACTACATGCTCTCCAAACGTTCCAGAACACCGTCCTTCGGCGAATCGTCCGTGGTACCAACCTTCAGAGGGCCAAAAACAGTCACATCCTAGAACAGCTAAGGATGCCTTCCATCCCGACCTACATTGGCCGACGACATATCAAATTTTTTGATGGTCTGAAGCACTGTTCCAACCCTCTCTTCAGGGACGTAGCCCCGCCTCCCAGGCCTGGGAGGTGGCAAGGTTTGACCCCCTTAGCGGACGTACTCGCCGAGGGAAGGGGTTCAGGCTCAACAGACTGACCCGTTAGAACCACCACCGCCAGCAGAGTGACTCCTCCTCGCTCAACATAGAAGAAGGAAGACCATTATATATTGTATATATATTGTATTATATATACAATATATATTGTATATTATATTGTATGTATTGTAAATAAATGGAGGATTGAAAAAAAAAAAAAAAAAAAAAAAAAAAAAAAAAAAAAAAAAAAAAAAAAAAAAAAAAAAAAAAATTAATAGGAATATTGAGCGAATCATCTGAAATTTCTGTTGAAAATTCAAAGCAGTTCTGGCATACCTGAATAACAAAAGATGACGAGTATTTATGCTGTTATTTTCATGCTTTTATTAAATGTATTTTATTTAGAGTCAAAACAAAAGTTTATAGATATAAATGAAGATTTTTATTTTAAACAATGTCGATTATTGCGTTACTAATGCTATTCTCTTCAGGATTTTGGATGAGCTTAAAAAACGAACAGCTTTGGGTACCAGTTCACAGTCAGAAACGAATTCGTTTGTCAAACAGTTTACTTTTACCTTTGAATCAGGGCACGCTAAAGAATGCATTGCAGCCCAACAATCCCGCTTCGTGTGCTTGATATTCCGATCACTGTTTTGTTTATTTTACGTCTCCATTTCAGGGTATGAGACTTGTTCGCAATTCATTAATAGAAATATAAAATGATCTCTGTTAAACTAATTTCACGTTGTAAACAGTGTACCATATGCCAATTACGTAAGTTCATGAAAGGAGGCACGAAGCTGAATTGTTTAATTATGAATATTGCGTCAGCCTAAAATTTAATCAAAAACTAATTAATGATGTATGGTTTGGGAAATGTTCCATGACTGAGCTTAAACAAATTTAATTTATTTGAATACCTTGCCCAATCACTATCTGAATGAATCATTCGACCGCCAAAAGCTTTAGCCTAATTCAAGCTAAATATCTGAGTATGAAAATGAATATTGTGTACTTATTCAAAATATTTTACGCTTTAGGGATATATAGATTACTTAACTGAAGAGTTGAATATTGGTTTTTATTGAATAGTTGCATTATTATAGAATAATAATTCTTTGCACTAAGTAGCATAATGAAGTTTCTGACTTAACCTCAACCAAATACCTGTACTTTTATAATTACAACATAAGCATTTAAACCCATTAGTTTCTCAACTTCTTTTCCATTCAATACCAATATGTTCTTCTGAGGCCACTGGAAAGAACATGGGCTCAAGAATTTTTAATATTTTGCAATATTTATTTATAGATCCTAACAACTGTATAAAGCATAGACATTGAGTAAATGAGAATTACTTGTAAGGAAACTACCTACTAGTAGCACTTTAATAAAAGTTCTGCTTTGCCATTAATAAAAGAAGATCCCTTGGCCATCTTCTTTTCAGACGCCTCGTAGTGTTATCGTGAATAAAATTGAACACAAGTTGGGAGACTAGTGGATTGGAGTGGTTATGAAGCATATCTTAAGCATATATTAAGAGACTATGGATCAAAATATAGGACACCTAGTTCATGGGTTTTTTTATGAGATGATAAGGAGCATTGAAAGGTTTAAGAAGGGCTTAATGGATACAAGAAGAATTGGAAGGTATAGTTAGATGATTTGGAATTATGATGATATGATTTAGAATATTTTTTTTTTCTTTGACTGTTGTGACACATGTCATTATGGTTATGAGCTGATATACTAACCATATAATTGGCACGTTAGGTATAAAAGAGGTCAGCAACCTCTCTGTGCAGTACTCATTCTAAAATTGTAGGTATTTTTTGGCGTGTTTCCCGAGATGTTGTTTTGCATGTGTATTGATAAGTGCGTAGAGTTTTTTATTGAATATTTTTTTTTAAATCTGGATGTGGTCTTGAGCTGAGAATATGTGTGAGTCTGTGAGTAATGTTTGGCTCCTTGGTGTTTGAATAATGACTCTTAATGTTTTGGACAAATAGATATTGGCATTTATTTAATGTCTGCCATTTTAGGTATTCCGTTAATTTGTAAGTCATAGGTCTATTGGTTTTAGTGAGTAGGTGTAATTTAGTCTTTGTGTAATTTTCAATTTTGATGTTTTATGTTGAAGGGAATGTGAAGGTGTCAGGATTCTGTTAATGCTTATCCCTGAGTGGCTAGCATATAGCGCACTCTCTCAGCCTCCACTCGGATTTTTTTTTATACCAGTAATGCAACTGGAAGAGGAGAGTTGAGATCTGTTTGGACCTGGTTTGTCTCTACGTAAGTCTGGTCGGGGGATCCCTCAAATGTGTGCATATTGTAAATAAAGTATGATTGTATTTTAAACTCTTATTGATCCTATTTTTGTTTTTTATAATCACTATTGTTTTTATTTCATTAATTTTTTTTATTTTTTTTTTTTATGAAATTTATTTTGTTATATGTTTTTAATTTATTTTTAGTCTATCTTTAGAATTTTTTTTGTGTGATATATATTATGAGGTCCTTTATGTTTTTTTTTTTTTTTTTTTTTTTTTTTTTTTTTCTCTCATTCTTAATATTTCTTTTTCATTAATTTCTTATTTTATATATTGTGTGAATGAAAAAAAAAAAAAGGATCTAACCGTGAAACATTAAATAAAAGCTCTGTAAAGCAGGATCTTAAAGAATTACTAATGTTAGTCTTCCAGCTATTTCGGAATATATTCTTATTAAGTATGTCTATAGCAAGCTGTTTGGCACAGGATAATGTACAATATTAGACACTATATAATGAAACTAGAAACTGAACTTAAGTTCTTTGGATCAGCGATTGAAATTATCTTGTATAATATGAGAAGGAAGATAATTAAGTATCGGTAAATAAACTTTAAATTAATTATGTTTTCAACTTTTATAATGAGCAGACTTATTATTATGTTTTCATCATAAGCACAGTTCAAACACTTCATTTATAAGGTTATGATTTCGAATCCAAATTCATAATTTTAAGTGATAACTATTTTCATTTATTATCATTATTTAATATTCTTATTCTACATGGTAAGTGTGGTGTTTTTTTACATCTTTTTTTGTAATAATATTTTATTTATTTTTTAGTTTATGCGATTTTTCATTGATAAAAAAAAAAAAAAAAAAAAAAAATTCGGAAATGTAACTTTCTCAGAATTAGGGACACGTTTTTATTTTGAGGAATTAGCCTCTTATTAAGACGCCTTTTCATTTATATCAAAGAAGGGAGGGATTAAAGTTTTTTCTCAGAATTAAGAGATGAAAAGGAAAGAAAATAAACCCCGATGGATATTGAAACCTTTAACAGATTAGCTCAGTTACCAGAGGCCAATTAGTTAAGTTTTTAATGAAAAGGACTTGTGGCTTCGAAGAATTTGAAATGATTTCCAACATAGATTTTCATATAAATTATTAATATCAGTCCACATTTGTTTATTTTTTTATTTTTGTGATATCATTTGTTTGATAAAATCTTTAAATTTATATAGGTTTTTGGCTAATTAAATACTAATTAGAACTCACTCAGTTATCAAGTCTTCTATACATGTTTTTTATTATCTCGGTTTAAAAAAAAAAAATTTGGTATAACCAAAAAAAGTGGCAAAAAAAAACTAACGTTAGTAACACACTATTTATTCAATATTCCGATATCCCTTTACATTTATTATTTTTCAGCCATTTTAGATTTTATGCAGGTGGATAATCATCGAAAGTGAACAAATTATCACTGTTTCTGTTCAATAGACGTTCCACGTAAACTAATTTTATTAGAATATTACTCTAATTTGTTTTGGAATTATTACTATTATTCTTGTTTATATTACTCCGTTTTCTATCTTCCTTCTGCAATATATCTCCTTGAGCCTTAGCTGTTTTCTTTCCTTGGAACTGTTCCAAAGAGGTCAATGTGCCAGGCTGTAGCAGGTGTCATCCATTCAGAATTGCTAGAGTATATGATAAATTCATCTATTGGAAATATGTTTTTATTTCATATACTTGTAAAAACAGTTTGGCTTTTAAAAAAAACATTTTATATCTCCTTGTATATAATATTGTAATATAAAAATTTCATTTTAGCAATTTAATTTTATTTTAGGAAAAGTTGATTTGTACGAGAACAAACACATCTACTAACCTAGATCCGAGAAGAGGCAGTAGGCTGAATTCTGTCTTTTTCCCGGGATGGGACCCCCCCTCCCCCTCCCACCCCAACCCTGAGGACAAAACGCTAATTAATTTGTCAGAGGCAGGCTGAGGCCGACAAGATCAGTGGGAATTAATCCCCCCATTCCCCCATCACTCAGGGGGACAGGAGCTCCCTATTCCTAGTTGCCAAAACGGGACTCGGTCCCAGTCTCTTGGCTCTCGGTAAACCCTCTGGATTATTATTGTTCCTCTTGTTGCTGGGAAACTGATTTTGATAGTCGTTGTCAATCTGTTTTTGATTGTTAGTTCAAATACCCTCCTCAAAGAAAACAACTAGTATCGACCAATTTAGAATTTTAATAACAAATGTTATGTAATGGTGCCTCTAGCCTGAGTTGTTGTACACGGCACCTAAAATAGTAATCGAATAAATAATCAAAACTGTCTAAATTAAAAACTTTTACTAACAATAAGAATAAATTTCAAATAGGTTTTCTTTTAAATAATGAAATGAATATCCGTGCCTAAACAATAAAAAAAAAAAATTGTTATATGGAAAGAGTCATCTTACCTTCCCACAATGTATAGCGTTCTTTTCATTATCATTATTAAAAGAGACGAAAAATCTTACTTGACTCGCTTTTTTTCTCGCTTTTTTTGGAGCCCCAAAGCTCAACTCCGTGCGTCCAAATAGGTCTAATCACAGTCATGTATATGAATTAATTGGGAACTTTGAACGTTTGTTAAATAAATTTTGAAGTAATCCGTAACGATGGGCAGTTTCTTGTCGTTTAAATCATGTATATGTACTCCAAGTTAGACGTATGTCCAAGTGGAGTCCTAGGTAGCGGATTTGTTCAACAGGGATTAGTGGAATATAATTTTTTTTAAATATTTTTTTCTTATAATGAAATTTCTAAGTATTATCACGTACCCACCCCCCTAAGGGGATCTCCGTCTCAACTTTCCGGCACAAAGACTATCGATCAGGAGCTGGTAAGATGCAGGAGGACAAATGACTTCGTTACCCGCCCCCTCCCACCGCCCCCTGAACAACTCCCCCCAGCTGATTAGGGCTCATCCCCCTCCTGATAAGCAGCCCCCCTCCTGATACCGTAGCCTGTCATTTGTAACCCCTTCTTTATCTAGTCAGTTTGCTTTCAAAACCGTTGTCAAGCCTTACCTGGGCATTAATAACTTGTTGAAAGGCTTCCCTCCCACCCGTCGCTCTCTCCCGGTATTCTCTGTGTCCGATAATGGTTAGCTATTTTTCTCTTACCCTCCTCCCCACTATTATTTTATTTTCTAGTTACTAAAAACTATCTGCTAATATATAAACGCCGAAATATCTGGTTAATATACTTTTTTTTTTTTTTTTTCATTTACATTTCATTTCAAATTAATGGCCAGAGAAATGACAATTTTTAGTTCAAATTTTTTTTTTTTTTGCCTGTTTCGTGCGTTATTTAGGAGCCGGAAGAACTTTAGGTTACTTTTCAGTCCTTTCTAACTTAAGGTAACATATCGTTAAATACGGAGTAGACCAGTTTTAAGTTGAAGGAGCAATAATCTGGCGCATTTAAGATACTACAGGTACGTTCTATTGTGATCTTCTGCTATTTGAAATTAACTGTTAGGTCGTTACAAAAACTGTGCAAAGTTTAGCTTTATTTCATATTACATACTTTAGACATTATTGTATACTACTCTCCAAAGTATAACCCATCCGTACGTTATGCAGATACTCATATATTTATGAAATACAAAATTTGAGATTTTATTGAATTAAAAGCAACAGCTCCATAATTTTTTTATTAAATAAGTTATAATAAATATTATATCCATATTTATCAATAATTATCTTGTCCTAATCACTTTAATATCATTTTCCTAGTAATGTGTACTATTGTGCATTATTTTTCTTTATACGGTTATTGATATAGTAATCATATATATATATATATACATATATATATATATATATAAACATATGGTGATAATTTAAAGCATCTAAAAAAAAAATAATCATTTCCAAAAACTAATAATTTCTGCGCGTTCCAGCGAGTTTTTGTGGAATCTGAATTGTGGCGATTGAATTGATTCACGGTAACTTTTGGTCTGCCGAATCTTGGCTCGCAGCCCATCCGGAAGAAGACAATCGGAGAAGACTCGGAGAATTTTCAATTGCACAGATCGTTTTGCCCGTATATCGGAATAGCGGTGAGTACCGAACCAACTATTTGTACCGAACCAACTATAGCTAATGTCATAAGTCATACTTTTGCTTATTACATCGAGAAAAAATCAAAAATTCCCCCACAAAAATCAAGCCATCGTATTTAACACGATTAACGGGGTAAAGCAAATCGAATATATACAGAAGATTGGAGATATTATAGGCCCTCAGAATATAATATTTGCATCAAGACTATCGAACAACAGATACTGTATATATCTCAAATCAAAGGAATTAGTAGATCAACTGATGGGTAAAAAGGCATCTATAACAGTCAACGATAGCATTGTTCCCATTAGAAGGTTAGTTTCGGAAGCTAAACGCATAATTATCTCAAATGTATGCCCTAGTACACCCCATTCAGTACTTAGTGAGGCTCTTAACAATTTGAATATTATATGTGTGTCTCAGTTTCAATTCTTGAATGCGGGCTTTCGGGCTGCAGGCTATGAACACATACTTAGCTCTCGTAGACAAGTTTACGTAACCCCTGAAACAGCTCATCTTTTACCTCAACCGTTAACTATAAACGACGAAGGTTTAAATTACATAGTATTTTTAGCAGAAGACACAGGAGCTTGCTATCGATGTCAAAACACCGGACACCACACATCTGCTTGCCCAATGGTTAAATCTAAAGAAATAAAAGAAACAAATACTCCAACACCGGTTGTCATAAAAAACAAAGACACCAATTCAGAAAAAGAACAACACTCAGGGCACAATCAAGATTTCCTTCCAGATGTAACAGAACCAACAGAAGAATCGAAGATAAGTTCCTCAGATAAGATGTTAACTTCTTCTGAGTTAAAGGAAATGTCAGTCCTCCCAGTTCAACATGAAGCAGGAAAACAAGGTACAACAGACAAGAAAACACAAGAACAAACACAAATCACCGAAACACCTCTCACTCCACAAAAACACACACTATACGAACAACTCTTACCCTTAAAAGAAATCATAGACAAAGATAAAGAAAGTTACATTCTAAACTTTTACCAATTGCACAGCTTTCTAGATGACTCCAAAACTACTAAAGACCCCGTAAGCAGTGCGCTAAGCATAACAAAGGACCTAACTAGATTGATAGCTATGTTAAAAGATCTATATGTCCATCTCAAATCCAAACCCCTTCGAAACCGTTTTACACGTAATGCGCATAGCCTAGAACAGTTCCTGAAAAATTCATCTACATAGATCTCATTTCAACTTCACTACAAACTCAATTACAAAACTAGATTACATAAACTCAATTACAAAGTCAAAATTTTAGTAAACACGATCTCATTTTTCATATATTTCACAAACAAAATATGATAATTCTTAATTGGAACTGTGATGGTGTTTATCAACACTACAATGACTTAAAACTACTATTATCAAACTATTGTCCCTCAATTATAGCACTACAAGAAACCCATCTAAAAGCCCATCAATCTGTCTTAAACTCATCTTATAACTGCATAAACAAGACATATTCTTCAAATACATATGCTAGCAGGGGGGTATTGTTGGCATTTAAAAAGGGAATAAGTTACACAGCATTAAACCTATCCTCAAAAATAGAAGCAGCCGCAGCAATTGTTCACCTCCCCGTTCAGTTCACCGTATGTACTATTTACCTCCATCCTTTAGAAATAATTACATACGAAGATTTAAAAGAACTTCTGCTCGAATTACCGCACCCTTTCATTGTATTCGGAGACACGAACGCCCATAGCCCGACGTGGGGTTTAAATAATCGCACCGATTCTAGGGGGAAAATAATTGAATCTTTAATAGATGAATTATCTCTTATTTTGTGCAGTCCCCACAAACCATCTTTTTATAGTCGTGCCCACAAAACGTGGACCACAATTGATATTTGTTTAGCTACAGCTGCATTTCCTGTAATCCCTCTATCTTATTTTCATTGCGATTTAGCAGGTAGTGATCACCTTCCGCTTTTGTTGTCTTTCCAAATCGAACCGTTTATTTCTGGAGAAATTAGAAAGTGGAAATTAGGTGCAGCTGATTGGAACAAATATAGACAATTATGTGAAGAAAAGTTCCGAGATTTTGCCCTGTTGTCTTCCCATGAAGAAAATATCGAACATTTTACCTCAGCTATAATAGAAATAGCAACCCTATCGGTCCCAAGAACAAAGGCAAAACAGTCTTCCAGAAAAGTTCCTTGGTGGTCTCCAACATGCCGGGCCGCAATAACCAAACGACACAGAGCTCTAAAATTGTTGAAAACCCAACCCTCTTTGACCAATCACATAAATTATAATAAAGCGAAGGCGAAGGCAAAATGGATCATCAACCAGGCTAAGAGAACTTCTTGGTCTCAATTTTTAACATCCATTAATACTTGGACTCCATCCAAAGTAGTTTGGAACAAAATAAGGGCTATTAAAGGCAGGTCAGTTACCAAAATTCCGAGAACGATAACATATAAAGCTACCATCTACACCGATCCAATTCAAATAGTTAATGCCTTTGGAGAATATTGGTTAGGTCTCTCAAAGAACTCTCTTGCAAATGATCAATTCTGTACTGCTTCGGAAGTTGTTTCAGATAACACAGAGCCATATAACTCGCGTCTCACGTTGGAAGAATTGCAGTTTAGTATAAATAGTACGCGATCCAAAGCTCCAGGTCTCGATCAACTTCATATTGAATTCATTAAACATGCACCTCCGTCTGTCCCATACTTACTCCTAACTCTTTTGAACAACATCTGGACTAATAGGGTTTTTCCTAAATGTTGGCTTTCTGCAACAGTATTACCGTTACTTAAATCTGATAAAGATCCGAAATTAATAGAAAATTATAGACCAATATCTCTGACCTCTGTTGTTTGTAAATTAATTGAAAAGATCATAAATAACCGCCTTATTTGGGAATTAGAAAAACGAAAACTCTTAAATAATGAGCAGTGTGGTTTCCGGAAATCAAGATCTACAATTCATCAAGTTTTTAAGTTTCATTCTTACCTAAAATCAGCGTTTGATAACAATCAACATGTATTAGCGCTTTGTTTAGATATAGAGAGTGCCTTTGACTCTTGCTGGAAATCAAAAATTATCAATACATTAATAAATTGGAATTTCAAAGGTAATTTATTATGTTTTATTGAAAATTTTCTGACAGATAGGAATTTTCGTGTTCGTTTAGGCACCAACATGTCTAATACTTTTTTTCCCTGAATGTGGAGTACCACAAGGCTCGGTACTTAGTCCAACACTCTTCAACATAGCAATCAACGACATTAACAACGATTTGCCTGAGCCTGTCAAAATTTCACTTTTTGCAGACGATATCTTGATATATCTCAAAACGTCTGATATAGCTTTTGGTCAAGACGTTATGTCACACGCTTTGCAGAAATTAGAGACATGGGCAAACCTTTCTGGCTTTCGTTTTTCTGTACGAAAATCTTCAGCGACCCACTTTTGCAAAATTAAAAGATGTACTCAAGCCTTTTCTATATCACTGGATAACCAAGTAGTAAACAAAATTAATCATTTTCGATACTTGGGCATAGTCTTTGACTCAAGACTCACATGGAAATTCCATATCGATAACATGATATCAAAAATCACGAGAAAAAAGAAAATATTATTAAAACTCTTTCAGGCCTGAATTTTGGCTGCGATAGAAACTCACTCTTAAGAATTTATCGGTGCCTAATTAGACCCATTTTTGATTTCGGATGCGAAGTATATGGTGATGCAGCTAAAAATATCCTCAAAAAACTAGACTCCATTCACCACAAACTGATACGTAGAACAACAGGAGCGTTCAGAACCAGTCCTATATCAAGCGTGCTGTGTGATGCTGAAGAATGGCCTCTCGAGCTCCGTAGGCACTACTTACTATTAAAATTCTTAGGGCGCCTTAAGTCGAGCAAAGATTTTTTCGAATTAAGTAGATATAAAATACCTCCCCGATTTTCTACTTATCCACTTCTATCAGACCTATTCCAGATTCCAAATATCTACTTAGCTCATCCCTATTCTATGCCCCCATGGAAAACAATTAATGCCTCCTTCGACTTCTCACTTTTATCTTACAATAAAATTACTTATCCGCAAGATTCCATAAAAAACCTTTTTCATGAGTCTAAATCAAAATATAAAAATTTCCTTTTTGTTTATACTGATGCCTCCAAGGAAAACAAAGACACAGGTTGCGCGGTAACATTTTCCGGAACGACAGTTAGATATTGCCTTCCTGAACTATACTCGGTTTTCTCGAGTGAATTATTTGCCATCCAATTAGCGCTTGATATAGTTAAATTTTTAGATAGCAACAAAATAGTAATTTGTACAGACTCTTTTTCGGCTTTAAAAAACTTACAAAACTCACACCATTCTAACAATCCAATTTCACACACAATAATAAAACAGCTGCTCACAATTAATAAACTAATACACTTTCTTTGGGTACCCAGTCATGTTGGAATACCTGGAAATGAATTGGCTGATGCAGCTGCTAAAGAGGCGAGAAATATGTTTCCGGTACCCAACTTACCAATTGTCCTCAGCGACTATCAAATATATATTCAACAGAAGTGCAAGGCTGCGTGGATTTATTATTGGAACAGGATTCCGGATAGTAACAAACTTAAAATGATTTGCCCTAATGGTCAACCATGGCCACTGCTAAACGGCTCTAGGAGGGAACAAGTGGTGATGACTAGGCTGCGCATCGGACACACAAGACTCACACACCAACACCTACTTCAAGGTACTTCACAGCCCATGTGCTCAAGGTGCCAAGTTCCTCTATCAGTAGAGCACGTATTTAGTAATTGCAGTCTACACCCTACAGCTGGAACACCCATCTTCAACAAAGACCTGGGTACAATGTTCAAAAACTATCAACCAGATGTTCTGAAGTTCCTCAAGAATTGCAGAATCTTTAATACCATTTAGATAAACAAGAAATCAGAATTTGGTGCCTCTGGCCATGTTGCAGTACACGGCACCTTAAAATAAAATAAATAAAAATATATATATATATATATATATATATATATATATATATATATATATATATATGCGAAGAAAATAAGGTAACACTAAGTTTCTACTAAAGTACTTGTAAATAAGTATATAGTCCAGTCAATAAACACATTGTAGAGTGCATGGAATATGCGATAATTTTTGACTTCATAGCTTCGTTAGGAATAGTTGGAAGATAAACATACTAAAAGTCCCCGCCGCTGGGGGGTGAGCTAACGGTGGGGGGGAGGGGAGAAGTTCCATTTTTTTGGTTTTTTTTTTTCCATAATATCTCGAAAACTGTTGACTCTAAAAAAATATGTTTCGAATAAACATAAAAGCTAATTAAATTCACTATAAAATTTATCATACATAAATTTGTCGTAATTCTAACCGTTTACGAGATATACGTTATTGAAAATAGGTGATTTTCGGGAAAAAAACAAATGTCACCTCACTTTTTATCAAACTTTTGCTTCTATTACGTTCCACAATCGTTTCTCAGAAAAAACGTCAGAATCAAAATTGTAGAGCATTAAATTTACTTTAATTTCATACATACGTGTCTGGTATTTGCTTCAAATGTTTAACAAAAAGTGAGGTAAACATTTTTTTTTATTTCTAAAGTTGTCGATTTTTAATAACGTATATCTCGAAAACCGTTGAAATTTCCACGAATACGTAAATAATTATTTTTATAGGAAATTTAATGGGCTTTAATTTTGATCTTATAAATATTTTTCTAGAGTCCACCGTTTTCGAGATATAATCGAATAACAAAATTGGGAACTTCTCCCCTCCCCCTACCTTTAGCTCACCCTCTAGGGGTGGGGACTTTTAATATGTTTACCTTCTAACTATTCCTAACAATGCAGCGAAGTCGAAAATTATCGCATATTTCATGCACTCTACACCCCTCATTTCGGCACTCTTTATCTGGGGTCGTACTTTTCTGAAAAAAATACGTTTATTGATACTCATTTCAAAACTAATTGTTCGATCCAAAATTTCTATTTTTTATGTGAAAGCTGCTTAAATATACTATAAGAGCCTGTATATGAAATTTTGATTATGTCACGTTATACACTCAAACCAGCCCACTAAATTTGTGAATATCGTCATAATTTGCCAAAACATACATATTTAGCGTTCAGGTTTGGGTGTATTACGAGACATAATCAAAATTTCATATATAGGGCCTGGTAGTAAATTTTGCCAGATTTTAGTTGAAAAAAATAAACTTCAGATCTGACAAATAGTTTCGGCGTTATGGTGAAAACTACGCCAAAAAAAAAACTTGGACTTAAAATAGTAGGCGGTTTTTAACGTGCTGGTAAGGGTATTTAATGGGACTTGGACAAAATTTCATATATAGGTTCTTACAGTAAATTTAAGGAGCTTTCAGATATAAAATAGAAATTTTGGATCGAACAATTAGTTTTGGAATGAGTATCAATAAACGTATTTTTTTCAGAAAAGTACGACCCCAGATAAAGAGTGCCGAAATGAGGGGTGTAGAGTGCATGAAATATGCGGTAATTTTCGACTTCGCAGCATTGTTAGGAATAGTTAGAAGGTAAACATATTAAAAGTCCCCACCCCTAGAGGGTGAGCTAAAGGTAGGGGGAGGGGAGAAGTTCCCAATTTTGTTATTCGATTATATCTCGAAAACGGTGGACTCTAGAAAAATATTTATAAGATCAAAATTAAAGCCCATTAAATTTCCTATAAAAATAATTATTTACGTATTCGTGGAAATTTCAACGGTTTTCGAGATATACGTTATTAAAAATCGACAACTTTAGAAATAAAAAAAATGTTTACCTCACTTTTTGTTGAACATTTGAAGCAAATACCAGACACGTATGTATGAAATTAAAGTAAATTTAATGCTCTACAATTTTGATTCTGACGTTTTTTCTGAGAAACGATTGTGGAACGTAATAGAAGCAAAAGTTTGATAAAAAGTGAGGTGACATTTGTTTTTTCCCGAAAATCACCTATTTTCAATAACGTATATCTCGTAAACGGTTAGAATTACGACAAATTTATGTATGATAAATTTTATAGTGAATTTAGTTAGCTTTTATGTTTATTCGAAACATATTTTTCTAGAGTCAACAGTTTTCGAGATATTATGGAAAAACCAAAAAAAAAAAATGGAAATTCTCCCCTCCCCCCCACCGTTAGCTCACCCCCCAGCGGCGGGGACTTTTAGTATGTTTACCTTCCAACTATTCCTAACGAAGCTATGAAGTCAAAAATTATCGCATATTCCATGCACTCTACACCCCTCATTTCAGCACTCATTGACTGGACTAATAGCTTTAGAACTGTTATTTGAAGTAAAGTCATTAGTCACTGTTTCCAACTGCTTTCACCTGTCTTTCCACCATTAATTAGAGATTTGATGAGTATCAAATTTCTTTGGTTTTGAGGCAAACTTTTCTTCAATAGTTGTCCTCGTTATTATCATATATCTGAACTAAAGATTAGTCGATTATCTAAACAAACCGTAAACTAATGGTGTCTTTGCTATACCCAGTATGAGGCAAATTTTCTGCTTGCAGTTCCGATGATTATTCGTTTGCCGAACGAGAACGATGTGCAAGGATAATTAGCTAAGTACTTCAAGCTGCATACACTCTTTATATCCCTTTACAGTTAAAGTACTATCGTGTTTCGAAATGCACATAATGACTACCTGATCATCAGGGAGAAACTCAAAATGCAAAACGCCTTCGAAGTTCTCCCAACCTTTGCAACTATAGAACTTCGGTCGCAATAGAAGCATTCTCGTCAAGTTCAAACAAAACAATGTTCGAATCCAGCCTGATTGGACGAGTAGAAGAAGGAATAGGATTCTTTTTTCTACCAAAACATTAGGTGTTTTAATTTTAATATAATCAGCCCTTCCTTCCCTGATCGGAGTAAATAGTACCAACAATAGCAACAGAAAATCTCAAAATCATTAAAAAGATTCTCCAAGCTGATTCTCTTTTACTAACCAATCTTAATTTGTTTCTGCACAGTTGAATTTCAATCATTCTATCTGTATTTTGATAAAAGGTTGACGTCAATTTAAGTTTAATGGGCTGACGCTTACGTCTAGGAAAATGTGCTTGTACAACATAGTGTGACAAAGCGCAAAGATTTAAAACCCCTGAGTAGGGCTTGATGATGACAAGCGTATGTTGGACACGGAGCAGATGACTTACTGGCCGCTAATGGGATGGCTGATGACCCGCACAAGAACAACGCTGATACAGAGGTCGCGGAATGGTTAATCCAGCTGGTGATTTAGCGGATTAGTATCGCCAATATTGAAGCAATCCATCAGAACACTCCAATAGCTCCTGCTCCACCGCATTCAGCGCCCATATTTTACTAGCCGTTCACTCCGGTTAGTCCATTATGTTCCTAGCCGTATAAATTGTACCGTATTTATAGCTCCAGATAATTTGCATATCACTTATTACGATAAAAGGTTATTTATGATTATGATTCTTTGGATTTTATAATGTATGTTTTATGAAAAGTATGATATCCCTTTCTTTTTTTTTTAAATAACATTTTTATTGAATAATTATTACAATATGTCACAAATGTGGGAAATAAATAATATAGATGGCTTGATTATTATATTCCGACAATATGCACAGAGAATAAAAATAGAAGAAACAAAAGAGAGAACAGAAAAGAACTATGCTATACACAAATAATATAAAATGTACATTTGGCATACAAATGAAATATGTAAATAAATAAAAATAAAAAAAAAAAATATATATATATATATATATATATATATATATATATATATATATTATTACAATAAAATAATATAAGAAATAAGAACAGACTATTTGAACATTTACTAGAAAAATGTTCAAAGCCCCCAATCAATTACAAAAGACTTATATACATGACTGTGATTAGACCTATTTGGACGAACGGAGTGGAGCTTTGGGGCTCCACTAAACTATCCAATTCATCTCGTATTCAATCCTTACAATCCAAAATCCATCGACAAATTCTCAATGCCCCTCACTTTTTCACCAATAAACTTATCCATAAAGATCTTAATGTTCCATATGTTGCTGATTTAGCCCACACCAGATACCTATTCTTTCATAGTAGGCTCCATAATCACTCAATTTTTTTAGTTTCTCACCTTGCTTCCTACTCCATTCCTCATGATCCTCCGAGGCGTCTGAAACGAAGATGGCCTAAAGTCCTTCTAGTGTAGAATTTTTAATAAAGAGCAACTGAGTTCTTTTCAAGTTTTGACATGTTATTGTGATCGTTGTCAATACAGTTAGTTACTCGATGTAAATTTTTTGTACAGTAGTAAATTTCAATAAATGTATATATTAAAAAAAAAAATAAGAAAAATAAATAAATGACACTAATAGTCAAATTTAATACAAAATTAAATAAAAAGTTAAAAATACAATCGTACTTTATTGACATTATACATTCGTCCCAGGAATCCCCTAGTCATACTTGTATCTCCACTCATGGAGGGACAACCAGGGACAGAGAGGTCCCAGCTCTTCTTTCTTAGCCGAGTAAGATCGCTATAGTACATTCACTCAGGGCATGCAAAAGCTTACCCTTGCCAGAACTCTAAAATAAATAAAACAATCCAATACTAGTTGAAATGAATCTTGGAGATAAGATTACATTTTCTGACAAGGATGTACCATTTTGGCTGAGGTCTATAGTTTTTGTCTAACTTTTTTTGCTCCTACAGAAAGTAACATTTTGACAGATTCTGTTGGTGTTACTCAAATCAAATGTTTGTCGACGTTTCCTTATCAGAAATTTAAAGGAAATTATTTTTGTTATATAACAGTTATTACTAGGGCCTACCGTTTAGGTGTAAAGGCTAAATTGGTTTGAAAGGAAAAGGTCACGTTTAAAACCCAATTTCCTCTTAACTTAGTTTATTTCGAATAATAATTATTTGCTGATTTAATTGATTAATAATTAAAGATTGAACCTTTTAATCCTGAAATGTAAATTAGGAAAAGCAGTTGATTTTAGATAGACTTCCTGTTAGTGAGTTATTCTCAATTCATTGGTTTATCTTTTTTTGGTAGTAACATTACGATCTTTAGTTATGGTCATTATTTACCTATTTGTATTATTTTTCGTTAACTTTATACTTATTTTGTGATATAAACAATTATAGCTATTAATGATGATGCTGATACAATAATATTTACAAATATAAAGTTCCGAACCAATTTCAAAATAAAGAAAAAAAAAATCAACATGTCATCCATATATGTTTCTCATATAACTGTCTACGACAAAAATAACTAAAATCTTACTTACTGAACGTTTTGTGTTCTTTGATTTAGTATATAAAACGTACGCTAATGTTGAAAGTTCCCGCGAAATATTAAAAAGATAAACTCAATTTCTGGATGGGAAAAACAATAGATCAGGGAAATGTCTATCTATAATCCACTGATTATTCTAATTTAAATTTTAGAATCAAATAGATCAAATTACTTGAATTAATAATAAAATAAAATTATAATTCGAAAGAAAAGTTGAGAGGAAATAGAAGTATACAACCTGACTTTTTTTATTCAAACGAATATGACTCCTGAAAGGTAGGTCCTAGTAAAAAAAGTTTTATATCTATTGTATAAAAAAAAAAATTAATAAACAACTATACCAAAATCGAGAACTGTATCATGTTTTTTCTTATCGGCGACAATTTTCGCCTTCCTATACGCTAACTATCAAGTATGTGTGTGAGAAATAATTAAAATAATAAAATGTCTGAGGCGTTTAACAATCCACTAAGGCAGCACTTTTACAAAAAATCTAAATCATAAGGTCCCGAACACAACGCCTATTATGAGGCTAAATTAAAAAAAAAAATTGTTAATCATTCAAGTTGATTTCTTATGATTTGAAAAGATGTTTTTTTTTTAACATTGCTTGATATTAGGAATCGACCCTTCCTGAATATTTTATTAACGTGTTCCAAGAATTAAGGGAATTCCGAATATTCCGAAACCAATTGAATGCCTAAGTGGATTCAACTTGAATAAATTATTTCGCTTGCTCAGCAATGATTTTACATATAGGGCGTTCCAATTTTACAGCAGTTTAATTTATAATTCTTTCCTAAAAAAATTCGAGATAAAACTAGATAAAAGGTTTAATGATTTAAAAATTATTTTACCAAACTTCTGCATTAAAAAATCTATTTGAATACATTTAAATACACCTATTCGCTCTCTCTCTCTCTCTCTCTCTCTCTCTCTCTCTCTCTCTCTCTCTCTCTCTCTCTCTCTCTCTCTCTCTCTCTCTCTCTCTCTCTCTCTCTCTCTCTCTCTCTCTCTCTCTCTCTCTCTCTCTCTCTCTCTCTCTCTCTCTCTCTCTCTCTCTCTCTCTCTCTCTCTCTCTCTCTCTCTCTCTCTCTCTCTCTCTCTCTCTCTCTCTCTCTCTCTCTCTCTCTCTCTCTCTCTCTCTCTCTCTCTCTCTCTCTCTCTCTCTCTCTCTCTCTCTCTCTCTCTCTCTCTCTCTCTCTCTCTATCTATCTATCTATCTATTATTGTAATTATTACAATATTTCTCAAATGTAATATAGCAATATGTAATATGGATAGCTCAATGATTACATTTACATATCAAGTACAATTAAAAATAAAATCAGCAGAAGAATGAAAAAAGATAACAGATAAGAACTATGCTATGTATAAATGATATAAACTACAATGTGTAAATGAAATTTATATAAAAAGAAAAACTGATAGCATTAAAATAAAATTAAAATAAAATCAACAATTTTTTAAAAACACCAGGGATCCAGTTTCTCCTTTTGGAGAGACAAGCCAGTTTCATAGAGTAGTCGCGTGTTGATTCTGTGAGGTGCATGAAAAGTTAAAGTTGGAGAAGAAATTGTTCTGGCCGTATCTTGACCGTAGCAAGTCTAGTATTGGGGGGGGGGGGCAGGATCAAAGCTCCTAAGGTATAGCCTAGTTCTCAAAGTTTAAGAATCACGTGTTTTAAAATTCAACCTTTTTAAAAACACCATCCAGTTTTCCTTCATTAGTCGCGTGATTCAGGTGCACCGTATCTCCGATTCCGCCCTAAACTCTTCTTGTCCACAGAATATCAAAACACCTGGGAGCTGCACGTGACTACTACAGTATTATTTTGGTTCTAAAATTCAGCGTGGCTTCACTGGTGAATTAATATTCATTGGATAATTAATATAATTTGTTTAAACCCTTAAAACCAGAAATAAAATTCAAATTGATTTGTTTTTATCGAAGAAAGGTAAATAAACCCCACAGATGCAACGCGACGACTTTATTCCGTATTGGGCACGTGACTTACGGATGTTAAAAAAAAAAAAAAAAAAAACCTGAAATACTTCTTACTGTTGAGTATTATAGCTTTAGGAATTCAATAAATAATTATTTAATCATGGTTTTGTTTAAGCAAATATTGTTACTGTATAGCACAGTTAATGCTTTGGATGAGTGACCGTCCTCCTAGTCTAAATACTTAGGGCAATAGGGCGTGGGTCCGATTTTCGCAATGTCCTCACCTTGAGAATCACAGGGAGGTCAACGACCCCTGTTTCTGGCATATCTCCTGTTCCTTCAGATTGGGGGTTGGTCTCAGGCTAATAATTCAATTCTGTAAAAATCTTACTATTACGAAACCTTAACCTACAAAGTTTGTGAGGCCAACCGAAAAAAAAAAAAAAAAAAAAAAAAAAAAAAAAAAAAAAAAAAAAAAAAAAAAAAAAAAAAAAAAAAAAAAAAAAAAAAAAAAAAACTAACCAAACCTTAACTAAAATTTTAGAAAAAATAAAACTATCGTTAATAATTCCAGGATTAGAACGCCGAGAGGTTGCTAAAATAATTAGGTCAGCTACTGTAATTTATAACCTGCGGATCAAAATCAAGATAGAGCAGAGTCAAGGTTTTTATACTCTTTGGGTCGAGACTCTGCTCGCGGCACATCTTTCTTATCGCAGCAACAACCCCACCTTTGTAATCTCTTTTTTTTTTTTTTTTTTTTTGTAGTTCCTCTACTCTCCCTCACGTTTGCTTTTTACATATGTGAATAATAGGAAGGTTCCTATCTATTAAATATTAAATTTTGTTGTAGTCGGTTTGTATCATTCCTTGATATCCAAATGATATTGGAACTCTTCTATGTTTTTTTAAAAATAAAATAATAAACGTTCCTGGTAGTGTGTATTCGCCGTTTAGATATTATTATTATTTACTTTATTATAGAGTGTAAATAAAAAAAAACAAAAAAAAAACAACGATGAACCATGACTTCGGAACTGTCATTTTCATTTAATTTTTTCATCATTATAGCGAAACCCATGGAAGCTGCTTCTTTTTGAGTCGTAAATAATTCTAGGAAGCAAGAAATTGCATTTTACTTCTTGAAGTTTATTAGGTAGCGTGAAAAGAAGAAACTAAAATAAAAAAAAATTAATTAAAATAAACATTTTTTGTATTTATATTATTTATTTATTGGTAGTTTCATAGTTGATATACAATTATTAAATGTGAGAAAAAATGATCACAAAAACTTACAAAGCAACTATCCTATGGTGGTATTTACCTTGGTAGCATTAGCCATGTTTTCAAACGCTTCGAAGGGTTCCCGGGGATTAAGTAGGAAACAAGTTAGGAGATTAGTGGGTTTGAGTGGGCTTGGCGCACAGTGGGACGAAACAGTGTTTTTTTTTAGAAATCGCAATTTGAGCCTCTAAAAAATTTGCATCGACTTCAAATTTCATATGGTTATGTTTTCAAGGGTGTAGAATTTGAAACTGAAGTCTGTTTTTGCCTATCATTTCAAGATTTTGCTCTGTTAACCAATAGTGTGCCCAAAAAATCCAATTTTTGTTTGTTCGTGTTTTGATTCGAAGGATATGATTTTTGATGTGCTCTATCGAAATTAAAAAAACCTGCAAATCAATCAGTTTACCGTTATGTGAGTTATACGTGTTGTATGCCTTTTTCGTCGATTGGACTTTTTAAATATTTAAGAAATCAGGGTTTGTCGACATTTAAATGAAAAAAAAAAACAACTACTAACCTGTTATAATTAATTAACCCCGACATTCCGCCATAATTAAGTAAGTGATGATTTAAAAAAAAAAAAAAGTTGACTATGGCTTCAAGCTATCAAAACATGTATCTGGATACAGACTGATGGGTCAGTTGCTGCCTATGTGTTTTTATGGCTAGTGTTGTCATTTGCTAACAACAAACGACTATACAATGACTAAGACTATTTGTGGAACACGTTGAGATCATGGGGCGCAACGAATAAACTGTCTATATAATTTTACCTACTCCTAATAATATATACTTTTTTCTTTTTCTATTTTTTCTCTTTTTTATTCATTTTTATATTTTTATTCAATTATTTTTTTTTTCTCCAATCTTTATTCTATTCATCAATAATATTTTAATAATAATTACAAATAATGTTTTGTTTTTCATAACTGGGAAAGGTACAAATAAAAATAAAGATTGATGGTTTAATTAGGTCGAATTACAACATTAGAAATATATAAACTATGCTTAGCCACGGTTAAGTTCGGCCATATTCGAAGAAATAATGTAACGTATTTATCTCATTAAATACCTAAGGTAAAAGTCTATAAAGTCCATTTTTTGGAAAAATTTGTACGTTTTCTTCAATACGCAATAATGTACTCGAAATTCCCTGAAAGTTACCTTTACATGTCATTGTTTTATAAATTCTTTCTAATGATAAAACCATCACTACTAATTTTTTTTTAGTTTAAATCGGCTAGTACGAAATAGAAAGTAATTTTTTATTTGAGATTATGGGGTATAATGATCAGTAGAATTTAAAAAGTTAAAAGAACAATCATAATCATTCAAAACGATTTCGTGTATTTTTATGTCAATTTTCATTACCTTTTTATTTTAAAAACAGCATTTTCACTACGTATTTCTGGAAAATTTCCACATTTTATTATTCCTAAGATGTTAGAAGATGGTGCAAAGTGGTTGGAGATTGCAGTAAAATAGTTTCAATTTTTAGCGCATGTCTGGAAATTTGGGCTATTCGTCCCACTCTGTGGCGCTTAGCAAGAAAGGATAGGTATCTGGTTTGGGACAACTCAGCAACATATGTCACATCAAGGATTTATGGATTTTCTTTGTGAAATAATAAGGAGCATTGAGGATTTTTCGAAGGATTTTATATTGTAGGAATAGGATACGAGCCTATAAGCTCACCTTTGTATATCCTAATATTCCAAAAAAAACGTTTATGTAAATTAATCTCTTGAAATTAATCGGAAAAATACAGTATTATTTTTAATAGTTTCTAATAATTATATTCGATTAAAAATCCTTATGTAATCAATTAGGATTTATGTCATTTAAGAAAATTGAAATTGATATAGATAACACAAAACACTATGAGTAGAATTCATTGGTTCTTTGGACATTAATAATAATATATATGGAAAAATACATATCCCATTATTTAATTAAATGTTTTATTATTGGTGTGAAGTTTTAGTTTGAATGAAAAGCATTTTTGATAATTAATGTTGCTATCAAAAATTTAAAAAAATAAAACTTATTATTATAAAATAATAACATTTTATCGGAGAAATAAACATCGTAATATATTTTAAAAATATATCCAAAATCTTGGAGAAAAATACCCAATTTAAGATTAATATCATTAATGAAAATTTAATGTGAGACTGATAAACAAAACATCAAATGGAATTCTTTGGTTATCTTAATATTATAAGTAATTATTTAAAAAAATAATAAAATAAAATGTTATGAGAATGAGAATGAGAAAAGGAAAAGGAAAAGGAGAATCACTTTCTATGGTCACATAGCGAGAATGAATCTAACACGACTGACGAACAGGATCTTCACTTACTTTAAGAATAAGAAGATTATGGGAGCCTGGTATACCGAGGTAGAAAAAGACCTGTTGGAGATCATCGACAGAAGACAGAAAGGAGCAACAGCAGCAACGAATGAAGGAGAACTGGGCTAATGTCAAAGCCAAGAAGAGACAGCTAAAATGACGTGGTCCTTAGTAGGCCGATACGATAAAAAAAAAAAAAATAATAAATAAATAAATATAATGTTTTATCATGGAGTGATGAAATAGCTTGAAAGAAAAATATTTTTAAAAATACCAAGATGTAGATGAAGATATGATATCAATGTTCTTATTCAAATTAAAAAATAAAATAACTACTGTAACTCTTGCATTATTCCTTTCCTTTTACCAGGTAGCGCTATAAATTATAAATTTAAATTTAACCGAGCATATAATGCTTATAAGGCATTGTATGTACTTTTTTTTGTTAAATATATATTAAAAAAATCACAGATATTTCCAGATAAATAAATATTTTAATATATTCAAAATAAATAAAATAAAAATTCTTTCTTACACTAATAAGAAAGCGAGAGCATCCTTGGGATCCTTCATTCCGTTCCAGATGGCGGCAATATTCATCAAGATTCTGTATATAAATTGAAAAAAGGGTTGGTCTGGAAGGAGGTGGGAGAGGGGGGGGGGAGATGGAGAAAAATGGAAACTTAATCCGAGAAATAATTTGGAAAAGATAACCCCCTCTAATCCAACCTCCGCCGCGGAGAAAAGTTGAAAGGAAATTTTTCTTCCCTTTCTTTTAGGCGGAAATTGTTAAAAGTCGTAAAGTTAAATCGGAACCTTGCATTGAATCGCAAATAAGTTATTTTAAGGAAAAAGCCTTATCGTCGAAGAAATTGAAAACTCTCCTAGAACCAATTAGAACTCTGTACACTGTTATTATAAAGTTTGTCATCAAAATTTTAGCAATGTTTTATAATGACCAATGACTTTGGAATGATTTGATTCTAATTCTCGATACTTCTAATAGAATCAGCCTGTATTTTCCTGGCATCTCCAAACCATTCAATGATTGTTTCTAAAGATTCCTACCATTTTTTTTATTTGGTTTTTTCGTTTGTTTTTTTTTTCGTTTTTTTTTTTGGAAAATGTTGAATATTTTAATGATAAGTATAACTACTTCGGAGTGAGTCACAATTCTGCCCATTCAATTCTCTTTTGCACAGAGTGTACAGCTGACATATCGACTTATCCTTGCACTATCTTTACCACTTACGCTGATGACACAATTATGTTATCAGCAAATAATGATCACTTCAATGCATTCCAAAAAGTTGGAGGATTAAGAAAAACCAACAAAAATCTCATCAAATAACTTTTACCCTTCGTGATAAATCTATGACTTCCGTTCTACCGCAGCCTTTAAAATATTCCACTAACCTTGTTAAGCAGGTCCGCTATCTAGGAATCACTCAGACCAAACTTCTTAAACTTGGAACCAACATACAATACTAAAACAATTTGAAACCGCTTGACGTTATAAACTACTCCAACATTTACAAGACAAACGTTCAAAGCTCCCAACAAATTACAATAATTAGACCCATTTGGACGTCGGGGTTTAGCTTTGGGCCCAAAAAGTGTCCAATTCTTCTCGTATTCAATTCTTGTAATCCAAAATCCATCGTAAGATCCTCAATGCTCCTAATAATGTCACAAATAAACATATCCATTAAGATCTTAATGTTCCATATGTTGATGGTATACCCCATACTAGATAGGTACTTATCGTTTAATAGTAAACTCTATAATCTCTCAAATCCACTAGTATTTCAACTTTCTTCCTATTCTATTCCCGACGACCCATTGAGGCGTCTAAAAATATGGTGGTATCGACCTTACTTTTATTAGAATGCTACCAATATGTGGTTACTTTACAAGTTAATGTTATATTACTCTCCTCATTTTCCTGCGCATTTACTGGATGTATATGTTTTATACAATTGTAAATGTCAATAGAAAAAAAAAAAAAAAATTATTTGGTACAAATAGTCCATTTCTCATGTTACTAAAAATTTTAATATTTTAAAGTTCAATGAATATTTTGTTCCTAATAATTACAATCACTACCATTGGGCATAAACAATAGATAAATAAAAACTAACGTATAAAGTAATATTTGTGTAGTTTTCACAAGTAGTGATTTTCCTGTCATATTCCTGATTACTGAAAACAGTATCCATGTTTAAATTATAAGTTCCTCTCTGACAGCGGACATGTTCTTCCCTGCATTATCTTGTCACATACGTTGTCGCTTTTCGTAATAACCAAAGGTCATTTTGTAAATTAAATTAGCGTTAATGTGTTATTTAACGCTTGATTATGAATTAAAAAAATAAAATTAAAGAAAAAATTATTTATTATGTGTAACGATATTTTACAAAACTCTATAAAGATATTTCTGGATATAATATGTAAGTAATGGAATTACCATAGAACTTGAAAGAAATTTAACATTTTTTTTTCTATTTTATTTAAATGTACTAGCATCTCCCTTCGCTCCTGTGCCCGCTCTCATAAGTAAAGAACTTATATAATCTATCTAATAATTTAAGTTTTATTTATTTTTCGATAAAATCTTGTATTCTAGAGAGCATTACAAAAAAAAAAAAAAAAAAAAAAAATGAATTCATCAGACATCCGATTATATTACAATCGAGTTTTGTCTTTTGACATTCTGAGATTTGATTGTAAGGATTTTCACCTCAGGAAAGTCCTATATATAATACTGAAAAGTCCTATGGACCATCAGAGAAAAATTAGAAAATCTACAACAATTATTGAAGTGGTTGAAGATCACGTAAAAACATTATAAAGTATTCAATTTTTACTTTTGATGTATGAGTTGGTAATCCATATGGGGACAGAGCATATTTATTATATTATTAGCCATAACGGTCGATTCAAATTTTCAAACTTTACATGTCACACCACATAGGTATTTCTTTTTTCAATAAAAATGATTGAATATAAGTAAATATTATAATTAATTTCAAGCTCTATATAATACCGCACTATTGTAGCGTCTCTCGCAAAATGACGCTACCTATCAGTCTATTTTCAACTATGGAGACGAACATTTCTATTGCTTTTTAATGACCATTCAATTAAAAATCAGTAAATTGTATTATTGCTAAGCCTTTCTAGAACTATGAAGATGATTTAGTTAAATTAGATACAGATTGGTTAAGTTATTTTCTTCGTTAGTGATCGCAAATAAAAATGGTATGTTATTTTATATTGTACTAGGTTACCTCGAGGTTACCTGTTATTTTTTAGTTACCTAGAAGAACTGAAGATGCATGTTTAGCATTCGAAACTAGTTTTTAAATAAAATAATCTCAATAGAAGTGGCACTGAATTCATCAATCCTAATTATTATTTTATTTTTTAACTAACTTTTAAGACAATGGAACTTTTTTGGAGTGCTACTAGTAGTTTCATTAAAAATAGTTTAATAAAAAAGTTTACCTTTAAATTTACCTTTTCCTCATATTTATTTGAACTATGTGTTAATAAATACTTATAAGGTATTTTAGGATGATTTTCTGAAAACGGGGTGAAAATTAAAAACATAAATAAATTTAAGAACAGATAATAGCATTATTGTAAAAAATACCAATTTATTCTCAACATGCCCGGCTCGAATAGAAAATGGAGACAATTTTAATTAAATTGGGCGATGTAAAAAAATTCCTCACGGAAAGAAAACGTTGAAAAAACATGAGAACTCTTTAAAAACAAATGTAAATTTATGTAAACGCAAAGCGAGGAGGAAGGGACTTGGTTATTGTGGAATCCGAGCGAGGCTCATTAGAGAGAACATTAGAATTCATTTATAAAAAATAGAGAGAGGTCTCTCTGATCAGGCCCAGCTGTTGGGTTAGTATTTCTCCATATATCACTCATTGTTTCCATGTAGGTTTTTCCTGAATACATTATGATGCATATATGCTATATACAACAAAAAGATGGATTCTTAAACATATTACAGTAAAACTAATTAAATTCATCGAATTTTGTTATTTGTATCAAATAATTCATAAGATCGACTTCGGGATTTGAAGACCTCGGTGACTGGAGATATTTTAACATTGACTACAAGTTGGTTCTTGGAATAGTGCATCAATTTTTTTAATGTAGTGTTCCGTAACTTTTAAGTCAGTGGTCGCTTCTTCCATTCCCGGTAAAAATGAGGAAATTAATTAACTGTAATTTTCTAGTTACTATTATATATATATATATATATATATATATATATATATATATATATATATATATATATATATATATATATAAGAGTTAACAACGAATGAACATCCTTCCGCCATCTTAAAACAGTTAAATAGTCGAATATTTTTAAAAAAGAGTCCTTTAAAGGACCGCCATCTTAAAACCGTTAAATATTTTAGAACAGTATCCTGGAGGACAACAATGGCGTAGTTATCCTTCGGATAACTTAAAAAAAACCGTTAAGACAGCAATCCTTAAGGACGAAAAAGCTAATTCTAATTGTGGATGGAGAGAGTGGCCAAGGATGTCCTTCGGCCTCAAAAAATCGTCAGATCCTGGCAGATCTGTAAAACAGTGTCCTCATAGCAGGAGCCATCTCTTAATCCCGCCCCGAACCCCCACCGCCACTCTTCTATATCGTACCTTTTTAGCAAAAAGAGTAAACAGGAAGGGGTCGTTAGCGTTGAAAAACTAAGGAACTTTGAGGATTTCACGAAGGATTTTGGATAGTAGAGATTGGGTACAACAAAATTGGAGGGTTCAGTGGATCCCCAAATTTCAAATCTATATGTCTAAATGGTTCTAAATACTGTTATCTAAATAAGTCTTTTATAATTTATTGGGAGCTTTAAACGCTTGTCTAGTAAATAGAGTTTTTGGAAACGACGAGCAGTTTCTTGTCTTTTAAGTTTGCTTCGTGTTTTTATTATTTGATTTACATTATTATTATTAAATAAGAAATTTACATAAATCTAATTTTTCTAATCTCAATATGATTTCCATAACATTTCAATTTGACATTAGCTAATAAAATTATATTAATTTTTATGTTCCTTTACCTTTTGTTCCCCTTTTATTCCATTTTCTATACTAACTTAAATTTTCGTATTTTTTTTTTTGTATTTTTTATTATCATATCTTTGATCTGGCATAAATTTGTGTAGCTCTAATGATTTCCATAATTTTATGGCTGAAACATCAGCTAAAAAAAAAAAATAAATAAAATTTTTTATGTTGAACATTGAGTGACCCCTCAATTATTTTTACATATTCACCAAAAGCAAATAAATTTGCATTTCATATTAAAATTTAACAACCTTGTGAGTTATTTTCAAATTAGTCAATTTTCTGCTACAGCCGAACATGAACCACATTCCCGGAGCTAAGAGTTCGATGCCTTACTTACTGAGCTAGCCCAATTAGAATAATTACCTCTCAAATTAAAATAAAAACATGTTCTATTTTTAATTTATTTTGTTTTATTTATTTAAATTAAAAAACTAATACAATATATACATCAAGTAAATAAGAGGAAATATGATTACAATAAATTTTGAAGAAACTAACTAATTTAAAAAATCTACATCAGGAATTCCTCAGGCCATCTTTTTTTCTCTTCTTAATGAAAGGATAGTTATCTAGTTTGGGCTAATCTTTTAACTGATGTGGAACTTAAGTCATTATGGATAAGTTTATTTGTGACAAAAAAAAGAGCATTAACCCTTTAACAGGCAATGTATCCTGGAGGATACTCATATTTAATGCCTTTTGCTCAATAAAAGACGCAATGTCCGACGCATTATTCTACTGATTGTCCTCTAATATCCTTTATTTAACCTTAAGTTTCATGATACATTAGTGGGGATTATTGTGGCTACAGCCATTCAAAGGAAAAAAAAGAAGAAATGTATTCCAAAATTCCTGGCCTGCCCGTTAAAGGGTTAAGGGTTTTTTGTTTGTAAAGATTGGACCAAACCAGATACGCATCATTCCGTAGTAAGCTCCATAACCACTCCAATCCACTAGTCTCCAAACCTGCTTCCCACTCCATTCTCGCTAATCTTTCGAGAAGTTTGAAAAGAAGATGGCTTCGAGACCTTTTGCTACTAGTGAATTTATTCACTATCAACACATTTACTTACTTTATTTTGTACAGTTGTAAATATTAATAAATGAAAGAAAAAAAAAAGATTGAAGAATAAATAAATAAAATAAAATATTACTAGTCTAATTTCCTCTCTCAGGGATATCATGCATCCAATTACCTCCGCACTTATGATAAGTAGTAGTAATTATGTTTCAGTTACAGAGCCCTGTTAATTGAGCACCTCTCAACTCCTACTCTCTACTTGTACTCATACGCATACATGGTTTATAATCGAGTGATTATATAATGATGACTTTGTAGCTTACCAGACGGATTGTATAATTTCAATATGTGTTGAAGGAAATCGATTTAATTTATTCAATTTGATGGCATAACTCCTATATTTATGATAAATGTACAGCTAAATGTTTCGGGACTTCTATTCTCATCTTCAGGACACTAAAATATGTTAAAAACTACAGCATCAATACATCAGCATTTAAGTAGGTTAAGTGCCTTTAACTATCGACAATTTCTAAAACCACAAAAGAAGAGTAAACTAATTTAATTGTAATGTCAGATTGTAAAGTGTTATGTGACATTGGTGTAATTTATAACATACTAGCATCCCCTGTCGCGGCTTCTAAGTACATACTAGCATCTACGGCTCGTGCTTATAAGTAAATAGAGAATGTATTCTCTATTGAATACAATCCAATAATTGAAGTTTCATTTGTTTTTTGTTTTTTTATAAAAATCTTGTATTTAAGTGTGCAATTGAGCATTATGTCTTCAATGATATTTTCACGCATAGCAGTCATTATTAACTTGGTTAAATTTAGATTGATTAGCTGTTTGAAGATAAATAATTAGACATCCAATTTTCAATTTTAATATATGAGTTGGTAATCCAGATGGACAGAGACTATTATAAACTGTTGCATATAATGGACTGCATTATCAGTGCTTACAACTAAAGGTTCAAAATTCATATTTTTACAAAGAATATTAAACAGGATCGGCATTTTGATTTGTAATAATTTTCATTCGAAAGAAATAATGTTATTGATTTGATCTGGTTGGATTTTAATTTCTATCCATAAAAGTATAGAGGCAAAACCTGCTTCTAACACTCAACATTGTACATTTAAATTTTTATTGTTGCTAAACCTAGAACTATGAAAACGATGTAGTTAAAATTTGGTATATTTCACTCCATATAGCTGTTTTAATAACAATTTAATTAAATAAAAGTATGTAACACTGCACCTTTTAATCTTTCATGTAGATGGCTATTGCCGCCATTTTTGAACTTCACTGTTATCCATTTATTATTCATTTTTCAATAAAGAATTAGTTGAAAATCATTAGATTTCACTATTGCTAAACCATCCTATAAAGATGATGTAGTCAAAATTTGGTAGAGATTGGTTCAGTAGATTTTGGCGGTTAGTCATCACAAACGAAAAATTGCTTGTCCTTTTATATAATAGTATAACCTTATACCGCCATATGTTAGAATCGTATAGAGCTAACAGATAATTGTGACTTGCAGATAATATACAAATAATATTGCGACTATAAATTAAGATATAAGCTATCCTATCTTTCTTGTTGGAAATTTGATTAAAATCGGTTCAGTAATTTAGGTGTCAGCGTGGCCCAAAAACGCGACACGTAATTTATATATATCAAGATATTAGTACCATGAAGGCGGGAATAGAAGTCCCGAAATATGTATCTGTGGATTTATAAGAAATAGAGAAGTTATGCTATTCAAATTGAATAGTACATTTAATTTATTTATAATAGCTTTAGAATAAATAATTTAATACCGGTAATTAACAAAGAATTTTAAATTAATTTTTGAATAGAATATTTATTAAACTATCGCCTGTAGAAGGGAGGATTCACGGTGGCTGGAGCTTTAATTATATTATTCAAAGGAATATTCACTAAACTCCAAGGATGATAAATTTATGAGTCGCCTTTGATCTTCGGAAAAATGAATATTAGGGGGGCGCTCAACTCGAGGGAGGTATTTCTGTAGCCGTCTATAGTTTAGATCCTACCTCTATCCGTTCAGCTCAAATTTAACCAAAAATATTTAAATTTCATTAATTTTTAAAACATGTTTTTTTTTTCCTAGACGCTTTTCTTTTATTTAATAAGTAGAACAATTTTTATCAATAAAGGACAATAAATTATATGGTCGAAAATAAATCCATTCATACAACGTATATTATAAAATTAAATGCAAAACTATAAATGTGGAAAAGGATGACTGAATGGTCTAACGTAAATATATTAATATATAGTAAATATATCGAACGTCAAGTGTGGTAAGCAAATTGACGACTGTCCGAAATGAGTGAAATCCTCCAAGGACTTTAGCTCTCATATTTCAGGTTTACCTTTTAATTACCTTTACATCCGGTCAGGTAACTGGAGGCAAC
The DNA here is from genome assembly GCA_003667255.2 of Euschistus heros. Taxonomy (NCBI): domain Eukaryota; kingdom Metazoa; phylum Arthropoda; class Insecta; order Hemiptera; family Pentatomidae; genus Euschistus; species Euschistus heros. Next base: position 395,294 of record RCWM02000331.1, on the reverse strand, counting down.
TCACACTGACCTGTCGTAGGAGTGACCCTTCGCCTAAGATAAAAGACAGGTATCGTAAGAATTCATTCTATGAACTGTCTGTTACGGGGAAAGGCAAGTCGGCCTACTGACCCTGAGCAACCAAAATCATTGGATTGATTTGTCACTGTAATTGAACCCGTGGTTGGCCTTACTTTAATGGAAAGTGCACTAACCAATTAGCATCATAGGGACAAGCAATCGAGCTGCGCTTATTAATTATTCTCCTTTACAGTCATAATAGAAATGGTTGTGTACAATATAGTAATTTCAAGAGTATAAAAATAGTGTAAGTAAACGAGCATTTTTAGTTTAAAAGATATATTTCAACTGTTTACCTCCTCAGGAAGGATCAAGAGAGAATCGCCAGAAAAACATATGAGACACGAATGGAAGGAAGAAGGCCCAAAGGAAGACCCCGGAAGAACGGTGTTAGGGACCTGGAAGAACGGTGTTAGGGACACGTTCCGGAAGCGAGGCATTGAATGGAGCAGAAGGAGAAAGCTGGTTCAAGAACGAGACATTTGGTCTAGACTCTATAAAAGGAAGCCACACACCGCACAGCGGTTTTAGATGGGGCTATGAATATGATGGTGATGATTTCAACTGTTTAAAAATGTGTATTCAAATTACTAAATAGACTAAAAAAAATACATCAAGAAATAATGAATAATGAAAAGTGATGATCTAATCTTATGTAACTTAATTGGGTATCGTTTGTGGTTTTCTATGATGTAGCCTCCCGGAGGTTTGGTCCATGGACGGTCTGTTCTGGGGAAAAGAAAGACAAAGAGGTCCAAATCGACCTTGAGCTACCTTCATCTGCAGATCTAGACCGAATTTTTTCTATCCTTGATCCCGAGGTTTTGAAAATACATCGGTGAAAATATGACTACTGAATAGGCTCCGAAGGGACATGGCCTGTGCCTGTGAAAGTAACAACTCTCTGTAAGAAAATATTTAATATGGCCAGAAATATTGGTCTGTTTCCCAACTTCAAGAAAAATTATATCACATAATGAGATTAATTTGAACAAAGATGAAGTATAATTTTTTTTTTCTTATTGGAAAAAAGAACTCAGGATGAACTCATCATCATCCGTTTCTTGCTTGACATCACACTCTGACTTGATACAGTAAACAATTAAATACGCTGTAATTATGAACGCTTCGACAAATTATAACCAAATATGGCGATATCTGACATACCTTACATTAGAGGGCGAAGGTTCAAAAAAGGTTGAATGAGTGACCTACCTGCCTAACAATATCTATTTACTTAAGGTAAGGAAAATGCGCCGCTGGTTGCTGTCCCCATCATGGCTGTTCTTGTTTGTTTAATTAGTCTTAACAGCGCTATGTTCTCCTACTTAAACAGAAAGACCAGCTTTTCTACAAAAACACAAACTTAATATAGAAATGGTAGAAAGGTGTCACGTGAAATCAATTTCAGCCTGACCAAGTAGAAATCGAACCCACCAGTCTTCAGCACCAGTCGCGCTCAGAGCCTCGCCTCAAAGCGATTGGCCAGACAGTTGTTCTGCCTTATAATTTATTATAGCTCATTCGTCGTTTTCTGTATTCGTTCATTTGTTACACAAGTGTCAATAAATAAAAAATTCAAAAGACCCTGTCAATTTTGCTGCGGCTCCAACAGATAGTAAACAGAAATTGTATAATAAATAAAAAAATTATAATAGCATTTGTATTATATACAGATATAAAGATTAAAAATAAATTCTCTGAGACAGCTATCACATCTTAAAACTATAAAATTTTTATTTCATTTGTATTTATGGGAATTAGTATTTAAAAGTTTAATTAATTGTGGATATCCAGTGATCTATTTCAATTTTATGTTTTTAAAATATGGATTAAGAACACAGGCATTTGTGAATTTATTTTCTGAAGATTATACTAAAATGAGGAGGCCGTAAAGATTTTATATAAGGCTCTATTTAATATTAAAGCTAGTACAGTCCAGTTTATATTTCCAACGCACATAAAATTCCTTCCTTATTGGACATTCTGAGACCCTCACTCCAACATCCTCGGCCTCCAGTTTATATTTCCAAAGCACATAAAATTCCTTCCTTATTGGACATTCTGAGACCCTCACTCCAACATCCTCGGCCATCATGCCTTTAATTTTTTTTATATTATTATTTATTATATTTTTTATCGTATAGTGAAGGTTTTCTTTTACTTTATTTCTTTATATTTTTTTTATCTATTTTCATTTTTAACATAGTGTAAATAATACACTCTCTGTCATCCATAGTATTGATTGCTCGTGAGAAATCCGGCGCTAATATTTATTCAATAAAACAATTTGATTCAAATATTAGGTCATTCTTCTTCTCAATATATTCCTTGGCACTGATTGCCGGTATAAAAATAAATGGGAAAATAAATTGTTTGGAAATTAAAAATAAAAATGAAGAAAAGAGTTTTTATTTCAACTTCTATATAGGTATCCACAAAATACATAGGTATGTTTTAATAATTAAAAACACTCTCTCTCTCTCTCTCTGTATATATATATATATATATATATATATATATAGTAGTTATATATATATATATATATATATATATATATAATTTATTTTACAATACATAACTTAATTACTAATAAAGCAACTGTGAGAGGTTGGTATAAAACATTTAAATTAGCCGATTTTTGGACTTATTTCACTCATCAGTATCAGTGATTCTGAACTTCTTTCAGTGTTACAAATATATTATTAACCCCTGAATAACTCATTGCAATTTAGGGTTATCTTGTGTGAATGTTATTTAGCACTGAAGATGGGTAAATCGTGTATTAATTAATTAGTACTGTACTAGTACAGCAGAGGACGTCCTGCTCAAAGGCAGTGTGAGGTTGTTCTTGGCATTGCTTTGACCAGGCTGTCTTCTCTAGTATCAGTTGCCTCATGTTCCAGTCCGATTCCCGTATCTGGATCATCTCCTCCTAGGATTTTCGGAATGTCCAGGTTATTATGTCATTACAGAGAAAGGCTTTCTTAATTACAGAGAAATTTATTTATTTTTAAATATAATAATAACGCTAATTATGAAATGGAAATGAATAATGGAAAAGGTTAAGAAAGTTCGCATTCGGTAGAAATACTAAATACATTGACAGTAGATTTGTTTTATTAAAATTGTAGCCTGCATTAAACGTCGGCTAAATACGTTATTTAACTATATTCGGAGCTAAATAAGATTCACACAAGTTGATCTCTGAATTTCAAAGAGTTATTTAAGTGTTAGTGAGAATGCTGCAACACTGAAAGTTCAGAATTACTAAAACTGATGAGGAAAATATGTCTAAAATTGAGTCATTTAAATGTTTTAAACCAACCTCTCACAGTTGCTTTATTCGTAATTAAGTTTTATATTTTACAATAAATTAGATGTATAAATATATGTAAATCAAGAGAAAGCTAGAGAGGGAGAGAGAGAGAGAGAGAGAGAGAGAGAGAGAGAGAGAGAGAGAGAGAGAGGGAGAGAGAGAGATAGAGAGAGAGAGAGAGAGAGAGAGAGAGAGAGAGAGAGAGAGAGAGATAGAGAGAGAGAGAGAGAGAGAGAGAGAGCGAGTGAGAGTGAGAGAGTAGGAGAGAGGGGAGGGTAGGGATGGTACGAGCTAATTATTCAAACATGTCACACATGTATTTCTAAAGTAACACTACACAAAAACCAACATTAAACAAATTTTTTTATTCTTTGTCTTGTATAAAATATTGAAAGTGTACCTGAATTATCTTTTTACCCCAACCCGCAAGTGAGGTGTATCAGGTTTGATTTGGAGTTAATTCAATACATTTTTAACGTTTCATAAAAGAGTATTAAATTTAAAGATTTAGCAGCATAAAGCAAGCTGACATAAATACTATTTTTCACAATAATTTTTAATGTTCATACAAATGAGTTTCCTTTTTCTTTTTACAGCATCAATTATCACTAAGAAATATATTAAGAATTAAAATAATATAATTTTTAAATGGTATTGTTACTGACTACTTCAACATTTACTAGACAAACGATCAAACCTCCCAATTCATTACAAAAGACTGATTTACATGACAGTTATTAGACCTATTTAGACGTACGGAGTTGAGCTTTGGGGCTCTACTAAACCATCTAATTCATCTCGTGTTCTATCCTTACAATCCAAATCCCTTCGAAAAATCCTAAATGCCCTTTACTTTGCCACCAATAAACTTATCCATAAAGATCTTAATGTTCCATATGTTGCTGAGTTAGCCCCAACCAGAATACCTATCCTTTCATAGTAAGCTCCATAATCACTCAAATCCATTACTTTCTCAATTTGCTTCCCACTCCATTCCTGATAATCCTCCAAGGCGTCTGGAAAGGAAGATGGCCTAGAGATCTTCTAGTGTAGAATTTTTATTGAAGTGTTACTGATGAGTAGTTCTTTTCAAGTTATTACGTGTCATTGTAATCAGTATCAGCTCATTTACTTGATCTACATAGTTGTATAGTTGTAAATTTCAATAAATTAAAAAAAATAGTATTATCTTATTTAATATTTATTAAAAGCCGCCTCTCTCAAGGCAATATGTATATGCGTAATATGTATGACAATATGAATCCATTCACATAACGTGCATAGTAAAAAAAAGAATAGAAAAAAAAAAGGAAAAGAAAAAACCTGTTACTATAAAACATACAAGATATAATAAATAATATTGGAAAATGATAGTATTATGAAATTAACAAAAATGGAGAAAAAAACCCAACAAATTAAACATCTACGCAATAATTATGCGAGCATACCAGGGAAACCCCAAATCTAGCTTGTCCCTCCACTTATAGGTGGACAAGCCAGGTCTAAAGCAATCCTAACACTGCTCACCCAGTCAAAATAATATAATAGTTTCCTCAAAGCCTCGAGGGTGAAGTTGTATGCTGCAAGCACTGTAAAGGCGAGGCACATCCTGGTCCCAACCAGCTCTAATAGTGAACCGCGCACCTGAACTTTCATTAGATTAAATTAAAACCTGTCGGATTACGGGGTTCTAGACCAAATAAATTCCAGGATTAAATATTGAACTATAGAACTTTTTTGTTTATGGGTTTTGTAAAATCTCTATAATCACACTTTTATGTCTAATATGATTTTTTTTCAATCTTAATAATACAAATCGGAGATCCCTGAAATATTCAACCATGTAAAAAACAAAACAAAAAAACTACAATATATTTGTATTTAAAGACTTTATTTATATCCTGAAAGTAACTTTTATTGTACGTTAAAATTTTTTTTAACTTATATTGCAATTAATAATGGTAACGTACTTAATACCAATGTCCACTCTTTACATTACTCTCCAGTATATAATATTTAATATTTAGTATAATTAACTAACATTTCGCCTAATTATATGAGGTTTTTATTTATAAATCATTTGTTAATGGATGACTTAATGGATCCATTCACGCAATATGTACAATGAGAATAAATTAAGCAAAAAAAAATAATAATAAAATAATAAATAACCTCATTCATTCTATTATATAAAAGGAAAAGCCATTTTTCGTCTGTGATCACTAACCAGAAAAAATACTGAACCTTACTATCTTTACCAAATTTTAACCACATCATATTTATATTTCTAGGCAGGTTTTTCATTAATAAAATATACTGCTTTTTAAATAATTTGTTATTAAAAACGATAATACGTGGATAACAGTGAAGTTTGAAAATTGACCATTCGATTCCGCAGTAGAGTTTACAGCAGTAAAACTACTGAACCCATCTGTACCAAATTTTATCTACATCATTTTTATAGTTTTATAGTTGGGTGTCAGATACGAGGTTTTTCATACTGCTATATACTTTCATGGCTAAAAATTAAATTCTAACCAGATAAAATCAATAAAATTATTTCTGCAGAATACAGATTCAAATCAAAATATAAATCCATTGCTTTTTTATATTGTGTGCATCTGGATTACCAACTAATAGATTAGCATTAAAAAAATTAATATATAATTAGGCTTTTTCATTATCTACAAACACCTAGTTAATGCATTTTAAAAGTTACTGCGATGCGTGAAAATATTATTGAAGAAATAATACTCACTTATACACTCCAACACAAGAATTTTATCGATAAACAAAGAAAACTTTAATTATAAGTTAAAATTATCCGAGTCCTTTACTTTTGAGAGCGGGTCAAGTCGCGACGGGGCACAGTGGGACGAGCCAACGTAATTTGTTGGACATTGGTTGAAAACAAAAATTTATATTTATGGCTTGAATCATTTATAAAATGTTTGCTATGGTCATTGTCGATAAACAACAGTACGTTAAACATAATTTTATTACGCACTAACAGTACAAAAGATCGATAAACTAGGTTTGTTTGAAAGGTTCTCGCCAATTTCCCGTTTTGTTAAATTGCATTAGAAATTGTGTACATGTCCGATGTAAATTTTTGTTGTTCACAGCTTTAAGCATGATATCACAATTGGCTATAAAACATTTTTCTGTGAAAAAAATTATTACAAAAAATAAAAATAATAATTTTATTTAAATTTTTAAATTTCAATAAAAAAGTTGATTTTAGAAAAATGTTTAAACTGGTTTAAGTCGAAACCCATTTTAATTCAAAATATCAATACTGAAAAGTAACTTAAGATCGAAATGGTTTGCTACCACTTGCAACCTCGGAGAATATTTGGAATTAAAGATTTTTTTTATGTATTTATAGGATTTGCAAAACTCCTTCCCCTCACATTATGATCCTTGTTTAACCCCTTTTGTTTAGTCTGTTTATATCTTTTTATTGTTTCCATTTCAGCAGTGACCCTATTGGGTTATTTTACCTACATATTTGTCATCTAGGATACTAATGGGGATCATTTTGGCCAAAAAAAGAGCGGCTTCGTCAGAATGTGTCCGAAAACTTTAGATAACTTTGAGTGCCATTAACTCTGGATTAAGTGCCATTACCTCTGGACCCTTTCCAGCTTTGCCTTGTTGTACTTAATCTGAATTCCTGGATGCTATATTTCCATGTAATAATAGGCAAAATTTCGCCTTTATACGGAACCTTCAGGGCCTCCGTTCTCAACCCCCATGTCGCACAGTGGGACGAGCCTATGTAATTTGTTGAACATTGGTTGAAAACAAAAATTTATATTTGTAGCTTAAATCACTTATTAAATGTTTGCTGTGGTCATTGTCGATAAAGAACAGTACGTTAAACATAATTTTATTACGTACAAACAGGACATCAACATCGATATACTCTGTTTGAAAGGTTCTCGCAAATTTCCCGTTTTGTTAAATTACATTAGAAATTGTTTACACATCCGATGTAAATTTTTTGCTGTTCACAGTTTTTAGCATGATAAAACAATTGGCAATAAAACGTTTTCCTGTAAAAATAATAATTTCAAAAAATTAATGTATTTAAATTTGAAAATTTCAACAAAAAATTGATTTTTGAAAACTGTTTATACTTGTTTAAGTCGAAACCCATTTTAATTTAAAATATTTATTATAAAAAGTAACTCAAGATCGAAATGCGACTTGCGACCTTGGGGAATATTTAGATTTACTTTGATAATTCAAATTGAGTTAGAAACAACAAAATAGTCACTGGAAACAAACATTTTTTTTTTTTTTTTGGCCAGTGTAATTCAACTTACTCTGTACAAAAAAGTGGTCCAAATTGCTAAAACAGATGGACTTTACAAATGTTATCCACAGGTATTCACCAATAAAAATGCTTAAAATTGATATCGGAATAGGCCTAAATGCTGACACTGACACGACGAATTTGAACGAATGGATCCAACGATAAAATTTCGATGTATCCTACACAGTGTAGGAGCCTGTGGGCTATAATTGATTACTTCTATTAAATAACTAAATAGTTCCGTTTTCGGTTGGAGACAATATTTAAAATAATTATTACTTATCAGCTTTCTGACAAACCGCAAATTGTTTAATATTTGAGAAAATCCGATCGACGAAAAAGGCATAAAACACGTATAACTCACATTACGGTAAACTGATTGCTTTGCAGATTTTTAAATTCGATAGAGCACATCAAAAATCATAGAAAATAATATCCCTTGAATCAAAACACGAAAATTAGATTTTTTTTTAGACACACTATTGGTTAACAGAGCAAAGTCCTGAAATGATGGGGAAAAACTGACTTCAGATTCGAATTCTACACCTTTGAAAACATACCCATGTGAAATTTGAAGTCCATGCAATAATTTTTAGAGGCTCAAAATGCGATGTCCAGAAAAAAACATTGTTTCGTCCCACTGTGCGGGGGATGCTCGCAAATAAATAATTTAGTAAATGAAGTAAAAAATAAATAAAGCATTTTAAACTAAAAACGTCTAGTTACTGATATTATTCGTTCACAATTATGATTTTTAAAACTTCATTTTAAGTTTAATCTATTAAAATAAATTATAATATGATAATAAGTAGTTTATGTAATGTCATCCGTTTATGTTCACCTGCTCTCAAAAAATCATTAAAAAATAAAATACAGCCTGAAACTTCCTTTTTGTTTGGCATTGTTGGACTCGGCTTATGAAAGAATTCCTCTGAAGCAGAAATCCTAGGGACAAAAGAATGCCCTATATAATCTGAAGGAGAAAGAATGAAGGAAAACATTCTCCTCAGAGGAGTTGCATATCTTTGGTATATATTTCTCTCGAAGTCCTCAACAACTTAGAAAGGTTTGCTTAAATAAAAATGTTCATAATATTAAATATTTAAATTAGTAAAAAAAAAAAAATAATAATTGTATTAGTTTGAAGTTAAATGAAGTTCTTAACTTGATATGGACATACAAATACTAACTAATATTTGCTTATAATTATCCTTGGATATTTTCGCAATATAACTTGTTATTAAATCCTGTCTTTCTTGTTTAAAAATAAATATTTAATATTTGTATAAAAAGTGAATCTTGTGATTTCAACATTAAATTACTTCATGAAAAAGTTATTTTTGTCTGATTTTTAATTTCCTCCTTGTGTAAAAGGAGCAAATATTTACTTTTCATTTTTTGCTGGACTTGAAAAACAATTTATTTTGAAAGAACATAAATTAATGAGAATGCATACAAGGTTTTCGTGTATCAATATAAGGTGAATATAGACGGTTTTTTTTTCTAATTATAAATATTTATTTAAAGAAAGTATTACAATCTGCCTCGATGTGGACAATAAGTAATATGGATGGCTTAATGGATCCATTCGCACAATATGTATAATATGAAAACAACTACAAAGAAGAAATAAAAAAAAAAGAAGGTTAATAATAAATAAAAATAGGTAAAGAATCTCATAATATGTAATACAATAAACAATGTGAGAAAAAAATTAATAAACAAAGTACCTCAAACTATACAATACATAAAGTTAAGAAAAAGAATAGTAATAATCAATAAAATATGTAATACAGATATTATTATAATAGTAAAGAATTTTATATAATTTAGTATATAAAATTATAATAGTAAAAATTAAAAATTAAAAAATTAAAATTGAATAAAGTCTTAAAAATACATTCATACTTTATTTAAAATATATACACATCCGAGGGATCTCCCAACCAGACTTGTCCCTCTACTTATGGAGAGACAAACCAAGTCCTGAGAGATCCCAGTACTTCTCTCGCAGCTGCGTCACTGGTGTAAATAATACCAGTGGAGGCTAAGTGTGAGCGCTATAGTACAGTCACTCAGTACATGAGTGGAGAAGCTGGTCAGTGCCAGGACTCCATTTCAAATTTTAAAATAGACCACGAGACCACTGCAGGTTTTATATTATTTTTATTTTTTATTTTGTTCTTTTGACATGGATATGTATATTGGATAGAGGTCTATTCTTAAATAGTGTAACGATTTTTTAACTCTTAAAATGTTTAACATGTTTTAAATCTAAAATATGTCTTATTTTGACAAGTTCTTGCTCATTTAGTGTTGCTCGGATCAAATATTTGACAAAAAGAAATGTAATTATCTTGATATGTAAAAAATTTACATTTTAAATCTGATCTATATTCATTTATTTTTTCATCATTGATCCCCGCCATATTTTGGCCTAAACATATAATTCATAATCAAAAATTTAATGAAAAATATTTATATTATATAACGCTTGTCACTATGACCCACTGTTCAGGAGCTATATTGGTTTGAATGAAAAAAGTCACTTTATACTAACATTTTTGACATGCTCTAGGTTTGTTACTGTTGCTCGGATCAAAAATATGACGACAGTTTCCATTTCGTATACTATTTGGAACACTAGATATACGATCAGTAGATTGAATATATACCTATCAATATGATATATTATTTGTTCCAGTCGGGGAAAAATTGAGATTTTTGAATCAACATGTAGCAAAATTTAAATGGTAAATATATATATATATATATTGTTTCTTATATGGCGAGGTAATGTTGAAAACTGACTAAACAAATAATTTTGAATATTATTTTGGAAGTAGCTTACCACTATCGATAGAAATATTCCATAAGATCATTGGAGCCTTGAAGAGTCGCCATTACTTGGTCCTGGGTCATTGAATTAATGGGAGTGTCCCTTTTAGTGACGTCGCTGTAGGAGCCAGCTTAGGAATGCCCATATAGCACCAAACGCTAAGCCTTTTTCCAAATCTTAGCTGCTTCTAGAAAATCTTCACTTTCTTAGTTTTTTCTCTTTTAAAAACATTACCTTGCTGTAGTAAGGATATTGTTTTAACATTTTTCGATATAATAAAATATCCTTATAATAAAATATCTATAATGTAATCCCTCAGTATACATATATGTATGTATAATTTTTTTTTTTTTTTTTTTTTTTTGCTGAAATGATGTAATAGGTCGAGGTTTCCCTGCATAAGTGTACAAAATATAAATAAGGTGTAACAGTATCTGGATCGGTTTTAAATTTCTAATGATTTACAAATAATAAAATCGTTCATAAATAGAAATGATCCCTTCAACGATGGACATCTGGTATCTCCTAAGGTAAATACTAATATTTGACTTTTTGTCTTAAATTTTTGAAAACTTTAGTATATGTAATCTATGTAACATAGTGCTGATGTGTTAAAATTCTGTATAATTTAGAACTGAAGATGAATGTTCAGCATTCGACACTAGTTTTCTAATAAAATGATTTCAATAGAAGTGGCAATTAATTCATCAATCCTAATTGTATTGAGCCTTCTATACCTCTAGTGAGTATCCTATATTTTTTAATATTTATTTATTTTATATATGTATACTTAATTTATAATAGAATATGCATGAATGCATGTATCCTGTTACTTATTGCTCTTGAGTAAGGCAGATTGTCATATCTAGTCAATGGTAGCTTTTTAAAAAAATCATATAACGTTTGAGACCTTTGATAAATTATTTATAAGAAATTGAGAACTTGTTCAGTTGTATATCTAAACGCCTACTTCACGAGCTCATGCTAACATGAAAATTATGTTAATATGGTATTGAGTAAGCGTATTCCTTTAGATATGAAAATTATGTTAATATGGTATTGAGTAAGCGTATTCCTTTAGATAATTTTTTGGTTGACCCTATATATAGTTTTTTTATAGATCCGATTCAACAAAACCGCTTTATAATGGTCAGTTGGCCAGAGAGCGAAGGCCAGCCTAATACCCAGAGACAGAGACAGGGAAGGACAAAGAGAGAAGACGTATTGACCAGAAGGGGTTGAGCCAGATAAAGCCGATGGAGGTATATATCAAGGGATTCCAGGTGTCAGTGCGCTGCGGTCTCTCAGCTCTTCTAGCTACCCCACCACCGTACTACCACACTACCACACTATTCCCTCTCAGCCTTTATCAAGGATCCAGGGTGCATAGCCTAGATCTCATAGCTAGACATCCTAGCTTAGTTACTGGCAGAGCAATGAATGGTAGTGTTTGAAAAACAAGGAACAAAAGAATAATAATGTATTAGTAAAGATGAAACAAATGATTTCCTTTTAATCAACAATATAATATTCATTCTGAGGAACGAAAAATTGACTGCGATACAGCATAATGAACATTATAGATTTAATAATTAAACTATCATAATTTACAACAAAATAAGAAAAATAAACTTTTTAAAAATTCACGTTTTTGTTCAAGGAAAAAAAAATATTGGGAAAAGTAAGTTTATATTTAATTTTTTGGGGGGAAATATAATTTTTTATATATTTCGATCAGTAGGTAAGGAAATAAACTGATTAGCTCCTCGATTACAGCTGAAGACAGAAACTTTATATTTTAGTAAGCAATGAATCGGTATCGAGGTCGGGAAACCTTTTTGAGGCACACCCAGCCTCTATAAAGTGCGGAACAACAAAGTGGTTTAGCGTGATCTTTACTAAAGTACTGAACTTTGCTCTTCATTAATAGTAGTGGTGCAGGTTTTATTTTATTATTATTTTTTTTTATTTATTTATTATATATAATACATGCATTTAACATCGGAGACCCCAAACATAGCATGTCCTACCCCTAAAAGGTAACTGGTAAACTGAATCCAAAGACATTCCAGAGGTGTTCTCTAAATTGCGTCGTATTAAAAACCTCAAATCTAAGTGTTCCATTAGCGGTCGAATGAAATCAATAGGCACTAAACATATACTGCTACAAATATATACATACATATCCCAAATATGCTTTGTAGATAGTCATGGGCAGCAATCCGGCAGAATATTGTAAGGTAAGAAAAAATGTCTTAACAGAATATTGGTCTAATATTGTGATGATCTGGTACAAGTGGATCTAGATATTAGTCTAGATCTGAATGATCAAGAAAAACTAATCGAAACCCGAATTAATAAACGATGAAAAGAAATTGGAAAAGACTTATTTTGATTGTTTTTATTAACATTAATGATTATTTCAATTGAAGGCAGCATTTGAGAAAGGAGATTCAAATTAAAAATAAAGTGTTGCTTTTAAACTCACTGACTCCTTGGCTCTACAGTCCTTCAGAACCTGGCTCTTCTTTACAATAAGTTTGTAATTTTATGCTTATCTACTTTGTCTAGAACTTGTATCCTTAACCTTCTCACTCGTAAAGATTTCATTGTACATGATGAGTTAATCTTTCTGATTCGTGGTAGCTTTCTTTGTTATCTTCCTTCTGAAATGCCATATCAAAGCATTTTAGGTAGTTTAAAATCAGGCATCCTTTCCACTTGTCTTGGCTATGTTAATGAATTTAGCCAGATCTTGTCCCGAGATAACATGTTAATTTTTTTCATTTTTCCTTCCTCTCTATGGCCCAGACATTGGGACCAATTTTTATATCCTTCTGAGTACTTTGTGTTCAAATAAAATTGAAATTATATGTTATATATAAAAGTGAATACTACATTTATTTATTCGTTCTCCGAAATATTTCTATTCTAAAAAAGTATCTTTAAAGACTAATATTTAAAAACACAGTAGCTACATCATTAAATAAATAAATAGACGCTTCGTTCATTACTGTTTCTTTTGAACAAGTTTCCCAACAGCACTAACATGGGTGCCAAAATTGACATTAAGACTTCAAGTGTTCTGTTCGGGTTGACATTCCTGGCAGCCATCAAGATAAGGAATACTACTCCACAATCTATTTTAGTTACCATAGAGGAGAGATATCCTAATCTTTAAGGGTATACGTCCGTAGTTAGCCGGAGTGTCTTAGTTAGTAGATGTTAATTTCACCTTCAATGAACATGGTGGTAGCCAAGTATCAAAGGATCGATAAAAGTCCCAAGATATATAGTTATAATAATTTAATCTGTGGAGGGAAGGGTAATTTTTATATTTTAACATATGTTCATATGACGTGACACCTTACATGAAATACTATAACATCTCAGGAAAATTCGAATTAAAGTTTTTTTTTACACCAAATCGTTCAAAATTACGTTTTCTTTATGTGTTTAACGTGTAATAATGATGTGTTATTTATAAACTGTAATAAGTTTAGTTGGCCAGGGAAAGGTGGAAGTTAAATTTCGGAATTGAGAAATTGACGAATCACACGCTGTTCATCAGTGCATCGTAAAAATTTCTTCGGCTGCATCGGAGTAAGAAAAAAACAATCTACCAAAAGAAAAAAACAATAATTAAAAATGCTAACTTAAAAATAAAATCTATTAGCGCTATTTTCCATATGTTGAGATTTTCAAGGTGTTACAGTATTTCACAGAAGGTGCAATACATATACCTTTTGTAATGAAATTTAAATCACCCATCAACTATAATTAATTTATCCTAAACATGGTTCTTCAACGGCGCAGTGTTCTACTATTCCGCATTACAGTAGCGCTATGCAAGCTGTGGATTGCCGTCGAACTGAAAAACAAGGCGTTCCTTCTCTCGTTACCTTTGATATTGCTTAACACTATACCAGGTTAAATAACCCCTTTCGGACCTTTTGGTAGATCATGGAAACAATATTCATTACATGGCGTTTTGATTTAACCACTTTTATTGAACAATATATAAAACATGTGGTTTTAATATCCACACCTCTCTTAGTATTGCTTTTACCAAGAAATAGAGGTAAAAATAGGTATATATGAATGGCCGGTAGCTTCAGTAATAAAAACGTTTAGATTAGAACACCTTTGTCATTTAAATAAAAAAATTACGTTTATAACTAAAAATTAAATAAACTCTTTTTTAAGCAGAGTAAATTAAATCCGAGCCAAGTGGTAGCTTTGTGTGATAAAATTATCTCTAAAACCAATAAAGAATCAAAATTGTCGGACGCTTTATGTAACATATTTTTACTTTTAGAATCAGTACCCTCATTCCGATTATTAAATAGTTTTTGAACTATAAGAAAAACTGAAAACTACTAAAAACTAATAAAAGTTTTAGTATTTTTGCGTTTCAAGTTCAAAACCAGACAACGTATCCTCCTACAAAGGTTTCAACTAATAAAACATGTATTTAACAAATTTTGGATTCAATTTGTAATAATTCCCAAAGCTTATCATGAAATCAAAATTGACTGCTTTAAATTTTGTATAAAGTACAACATGTATAAAAACTTAGCTATCATGATGTCAACAAAAACTTCGATAAATGCTATTTATTTTTTTTATTTTCAATTTGAAACCGATCACCAAAAGACAGTAAGCTTATAACTCGGTTCGAGTATTCTAGGATCAAAGAAAACTTTTGAGGAAAAAGTCTTTCTCAGTCATTTTCTAAAACCGCCTATTTTTCAATTGAGTGGATTTTTTGAAAAAGTATTTTTTTAATTAACTGGCTTTCTGTGTTAACACATGAGGTGTTATAGAAATCATTAAAATCCTTAAAACACATATCATTGATACAAATTCAAATTATTGAATCTAGAAAAACACGCGTTTTGTATTTTATCTATTACACTGATTTGGTCCTAATGAAATATTATAATCTACCCTTTGACAGGTTATTTCTCCTGTTTACAAAGTGAATTCTAATTTGAGAGTTCGCTATAACGTTTATAGTCCTAAAGCAATCGGAGATAAAAAAACAAAGAATGTGGTTTTTTTTTACCCTGTTTATACTTTTATCGGTATAATATGTTATAAATGTATCTATATCACCTACCTTTAGTGAATAACCAAGCTAAATTATTTAATTGAATTATATCAGATTTATTAATTATTCAGTTCTTATAAACACGATTTTAAATATGAAAAAATAAAAAATAATTTTTTAAGTTATTGTATTAACTTTAAGCGAGGAGTATATAAGTTGAAAGCGGTTATTTAAAAATATATTCTCATATTCCTTCGGAACGAAAAGTAAAAATAACTTAGCAAAGTCGTGGCATCAGGGGACATGTCCGCAAGTTCCTGGGCTTGTCACTTGTGCCGTAACTGGTCCACATGGATTTCTTCACAACTTACTCTCCCACTTCTTTGATGATGTTTAGAATATTTTCTCGACTTAAATATTTATATTTAAGGGTCCCATATTTAGATAGTGAGCTGGTGGCTATATTTTATATTGTATCCAAGTGATTTGAAATATGGAACTTGTTATTTTATGTCACCAACTATTGACAATTAAAAAAAAAAAACTTTCTTTTTTATGTTTGCTTATTTTTATAAAAGAATATCAAAAACGTACAAATTATTTTTTGTTACGTTATTAATATAAATAATAAATATCTAATATTCTACAAATGTACAAGAGCTTTCAGAATAATGTTATAATCGGCTGCTTATTATTAAACTGTTTTGAGCTGGTAATGCCTATTCCCTTAGTTAATTAATTTAGGATGATAGGCCTAAGTCACGTACATAGCACTTGGCTATCCAGAGAGTACTTGTGTATTTAATAAAGCTATGATTTCAATAATTTGGGGAATCAGTTCTACTATATTACTCTTCTCCTTCAAGAGAACCTTTT
Source organism: Euschistus heros (assembly GCA_003667255.2). Classification (NCBI taxonomy): domain Eukaryota; kingdom Metazoa; phylum Arthropoda; class Insecta; order Hemiptera; family Pentatomidae; genus Euschistus; species Euschistus heros. The sequence continues at coordinate 378,826 of RCWM02000331.1, read as the reverse complement.
CACCTCATTAGTTTTAGGAAGGTGACGCTTTTTTTTCTTTAAGGAGAAAAAAATTAACTTCACTTTTAATTGTAACAGAGTATGCTATGGACTCACATGAAGGCTACTTTCATTTGGCGATTACAAACTTTAAAAAAAAAAAAAAAAAAAAAAAAAAAAAAAAAAAAAAAAAAAAAAAAAAAAAAAAAAAAAAAAAAAAAATTGACTTACCATACCCTCATTTCCGAATGCCTATAGTGCCCCATTACTAGGTTTTCATTTGTTCGAAATTCCTTATTCAAAATTTTACTTTATACAAAACTCATATAAAATTCACTATATGCTGAAAATGTGGTCGGCTCATACTGAGCATTTGTACCTAAAATCAATAGAGGTGTAAAGATGATAAGAAATAAAAATCTTCGTTAGAATTATTTTTTTTTCACTATATTTCCGAAACATACATATTCATAATTGATTTAGTTCCATGTAAAGCTAGATTAATATCATTGCTTACATCTGAAGCTGCTCTGAGTGATACTGTGGTAAATATAAAGTGTAAGTAGCTGCAAACTATCGGCTGGATGGGATGTGATCCTCAGGATATCGACTCCTCGAGGGGAATATTAGATAGGATGGGAGAGTGGGAGGATGGCAGGGAGGATAGGGAGGAGTAGAGAGTGGGGAGGGGTCCCATTAGCTCCTCGTTCGGAATTTTTCAACTTCATAAATATTTCCAAGCGTTTTACTTTTTTTTTAAATTCTTAATAAATTGCCTTAGCTATTTTATAACATACATTAAGTAATATGAACCTGTCTCAATTAGCTCAGTATTTTTATAGAGTTTTATAGCCTTATTCTTAAATAGATGGAAGTTTATCGACAAACCTCCGAGCTGACAATATCGACGAGCTTTATCTTTAAGCCATCAATCACCCTTTAAATTTTCTAACAAATAAAAAAAAAATTAAACTCTTTAGTCCGGCACGCGCCTTTTTATTAACTATATATTATGTATTCATTTTATTTTTATTTTCCATTTAAACTAATCGTGCCGTGGCTATAATCCATGAAGGACTTTTGCTTTCTTAACAATCCTATTGAACCAGCTCTCCTTTCCCTCATTCCAGAAGCCTCAGGTTACCATAACCAACGCAATCGAGTTCTAACTTTAACTGTTCTTTTTTTTACTTTATTAAGTTTTCAATACTCATTTTAAAACATGCTTTAATGTAATAACATAATTTTGCTTGCCAACAGAAAAACGTTAGATCAAAACATTCAAAATTTAAGTTAAAAAACAAAAAAGAAAATATTCTAGAAGCGTTAAATGAAGGCAACCACATTTTTGCTGATACATTTCAAATTTTATGTTTATCTAATTTCTTTTTGAGAACACCATTACTTTTGTCTCAGCGATATTTATAAATAAACCGAAGGGTTCGCTATGTAGATATTAATAATTATACTGTTATGATTGCATAAATAAATAAAATTAAACTTTTATATTACGTAGTCTAAAGAGAGTATTAAAAACATTGGTATGAACTTTCTGGTGTTGTAAATATCCGGCTCTACTGACGACTCAATACCCTAACCAAAATTAACCAATCCCTCCCCCCTTTATATTTGACAACGACCTGATGAATTTCCAGAGATACTGCTCGCAAATGATTTACATGGCCAAATTAACTCCATCTATCCAAGCTAGGAAGCCTCTGAAATTCCGTAATTGGTGGTTTTATGGGCTAGCTTAACAAACTAGTTAGTCTCATCTGTAGGTTTAGCTGAAACACTAAAACAGCTAACGAGCCGTTGAATAATGCGATGATTACGTAATAAAATGTAAAAAATAAATAAATGAAAACTAGTACTTAAACTTAATATACTATTATGAAAATATTATCGTTGACTGTATGATGTAATGATTGAGGAAGATGGTCAGGAATAGTCAGGTTAATAAAATAAACATCAAACCTAGAAAAAAAAAAACTTATATAAGGAGTGTCGACGCTTCGAACTGCCTTGCAGGTCTTCTTCAGGCAAATTTTTGCTTGGTTGAAGTTGATTGTTGGTCATGTCTTCATCAATATTAACTCAAGTACTTAATGCTTTTAAATATACTTTGGTAGTAGTTTTAACTATCAGTAAGTCCTAGTGAACTCTATTTCTAAGAAGAATAATTATATTTTAAATTAAATTGACTAGCATACATTATGCTACGACCATATATATATATATATTTATATATATATATATATATATATATATATATATATATATATATATATATATATATATACATTAATTTTTTAACATTGGTATATATGTTTGCACTCCAGAGGACTGAAATATCTTTCCGTCCGTCGGTTATTCTTTTCTTCACCTCCTCTGTTGCTCTTCCATTGCTTTCAAGAATAGTGCCTAAGTAGTAGAAATGGTAGACCCTACTCAACTTTGTTGAAACCCACTTCATTGTTTACTGTCGACACATATTTTGTTGTTTTTTTATGTAGTTAATCATTAGACCCCATATTACATTTTTAATAGTGAAATTAATTAAACCTATTTTAATTTTTTTTTTGAAATTTTATATTAAAAAGAAAACTCAGGCAAATAGAGCTGTTTTCTTAACGAAACCTCGTGATTCCTCGAACATCTTGTTAACGAAATGGATATTTATGTAAACGATACGTGATCGTTCCCTGGCCTGGGAACTATTGGCTGCTCCCATTTTAGCATCAGGGGGATTATTCCTGATTGGTCGGTGCGGGGGTTGATAGTTGGAAGTCGAGATTTTAATTCGAAGTGTATTGGGGTCAGCTGACGGATCTATATCTCAGCTGGCTTTATAGCTCCCGCTCAAAATGGTTTTTCAATCGGACCAGGGATCCGATCTAATCGCGAATTTCATCTGCATTCCTGCTTCAAATTCGATTTTGCAGAAGATCAAATTATAGCAGAGGAGATAGGGAACTAAACGATAGTTTTCAATAACATATCCATGGAATTTTAATTGCTTGATGTGTATGTTTCTTTTAGTTTTTGTTTTTTATATTCGATAGTAAATGGAAAATTCAATAAATGTTTATCATTTACCATGCCTGAACATTCCCTTTCTGATAATCAAATTCAAGCATTATTCTTCTCATTAATTAATGTATTTAACCAAGAGATTAAAACTTCTGTATCCAATGCTACATAAACGGTTGACATTAAAACTCCGACAACGACTGAATACATACACTTACTTACTTAAACCCATATGGACATACGCCACACAAATATACGGGACTGCGCAAAAAATACACACCTTAAAAAATACAAATATTCCATTCAAAATTACTCAGACTAATCACTAAAGGAACATATACATGACCTTTATAGACAATTTCACGACAGACTTCATGGACATAACAACATACTCATTAATGACATGGCCACTACTAACATACCTGGAAATACTCTCAGAAGGCTTAAAGGAAGCTGGATGAGAGATTTGCTCAAATAAATCTCTTTAATCTATGCCAGGAGGAGGTACTATCGAGTACTAGTCTCCCATACGCATACAAGGCCTGTAGTATTACAACTTCATCACATTGACTGATTGTTACCCCAATAACAGGTGTGAATCGAGATATAAAAGAGAAAAAAATACAAAAAAAAATAAATTAGGCTACAACTCTAAAACAATTGAAGTCTGCAAATACCCATCATTATACAAACATATAATACATTTTGGAAATAATTTTTATTTAACTATTCAGTGTTTCCACATTGTCATATTTATATATATATATATTTTTTACATTTACTGTGATTAAAACAATGTCATATTTAAAAAACTCAATTTTTTCCTGAATAGGAAAACCTATAGACCATGGAAATGTCTATCTATCAATTACTGTATTCATAATTTACATTTAAGAATTAAAAGGATGAAATTAATTAAATTAACAATTAACGAAGTTGAATGAAAATAGGGGTTTAAAGCATAATAACGGTTTTCATTCAAACCGATATAGCTCCTAAACGGTGCGTCCTAGAGAAAATCAAATGTAAGAAATATTATTCATTCTATTTCTGATGAGGAAACTGTTGACGAATGTTACATTCGAGTAATACCAACAGAGCTGGTCAAAATGTTACATTTTTGTTGAGGGTTAAGAAAACTACTTGACTATTTTCATTAAAAAAAATTTAGATCCTAAACGATAGGTGATATCAAGAATTACTATATAACTAATAATCTTTACCTTCGAATTTCATATCAGAAAACAGTATAGACCCTCTTGCCAAAAGAAATTGGTGTTAAAATGTGTTACACTTTAATTTTTTTAAATTTGTCTTATAGGTCCAAAAGTTCTACTCACTGTTTACGATGATAGGCTTACATATTTCACCAATTTTTTTTTATTTTATTTATTTATTTTTTTTACCAATTTTCAATTTTTTTTTTTTATTAATTCCAATCAATACTATCAGACAACTGTATTCATTGTTATACTTTATCATTTTTTTTATTTATCTATTATCACAGCATTATTATTAACTATTTTCTAATGTGTTTGTTTTATAACTTGCTACATCATATATTATTAAATTTCAATTTTTTATTAACTTCCGTTACACAATTTTTTAAATTAAAAATTTGTTGTCACTCTATTTAACCTTGCAGGATCCATCCTAAACAGTCCTTTCTTTGTCCTTTCGTATATTTTTGTGTTCGATTATAGCGTCCTTTTGATATGTCCATAAATTCTTCTTAATATTTGCCGTTCAATCTTCAGGAGCATTCCCAGGCTTGAGAGCTTTGCTGCTTCCACGCCTTACAAAATCCCTTTTTTATTCAATATTTTAATTTACTAATAAACTTAATTATCAGGTTTAAAAATATATATTCAATACTGATAAATAATTGTATTATACAAAGCATTCACTCCTCTTTATTAATAGTAAAAACATATGACATGTTTCGGGAAACAAGGTCCCATCATCAGACTGAAAACAGTATTTACAATTTACTATCACACTACATTTTCTAACATCTAAACAATACAATTCTAATTTCAATCTACTACAATATATCTCATTATAAATTTACCTTTAAAACAATCTCTTGGTGTTGACACACCGTGTCAGTTTCATTTACATTGTCTATAGAATAACTCTTCTACTTTATGGGTACAAGGGTCAATCCTAATCTTAACTATTGTTATTAGTACTAAGTTGGCCAATCTTTTTTTTTTTTTTTTTTTTTTTTTTTTTTTTTTTTTTTTTTTTTTTTGACTTTATATTTTTATTCACACCTGTCAAATAATATTTGACAACCAGTGAATTTGCGGTACGAATTTAAATGGCTTGAAAGGCATGAGAGGGAGCAGAACCCAGCGGCACCTCCAGTCTTTATTTTATTTTATTATTTTAGTCAAGGAGGTCTCTCATCCAGCTCCTTTTTAGTCTTCTCTGTGTGTTGTCGGGAATATATGTTGTGGCCATGTTGTTTATTTGTGTATTAGGATGTCCATGTAGTTTTTCGTGGAATCGTTTGTAGTAGGTTTGTATTTGTTCTTTAACTGTTGCTATGCGTAGGTCAGTATGTAAAGTTATGTTGCTTACGTACCATGGGGCTTTTGTAATTGTCCTGAATGTTTTTGCCTGGAAGATTTGGAGTTGTTGATATGTGTCTTTTTAGCTGTCCCGTATATCTGAGAAGCGTATGTCCAAATAGGTTTCAGTAAGTAAGTATAAGTGTTAATTTTTTTTTTAAGTTGTAGAGTTGAACGTTTGGAGAGGAGTGAATATAAAAGTCTTAGTCTTTGGTTAAGCGTTTTACTTTTTTTCTTTATATGTGGACCCCATGTCATTCTTCGGTCAAATGTAAGACCAAGGTAGTGTACAGTGTCTGTTTGAGGAATCGTTGTGTGTTGTCAAGAAAAACTGGTGGGCATGTTTCAAGTCGAAGTGTAAATGTAATGTGTTGCGATTTGTCGTAATTTATTTGTACTTTCCAAGTATTTAGCCAGTCATGTAATTTTGACAAGTGATGCTGTAGAGTCAGTGAAGCATGATTCGGATTTTTATCTCTTGTTAAAATTGCTGTGTCGTCTGCATATGTCGCTGTAAGAATGTCAGAGCTAATTGGAATGTCGTGTGTGTATATGATATAGAGTAATGGAGCAAGCACTGAGCCTTGTGGCACTCCTGCTGACGCCAACTTAATAGAAGAAAGCTCTGAGCCTTGACGGACAGAGAAAGATCTATCAGAAAGAAAGGACTGTAGAATAAGATAGTAGGTCGGTGGGAGTATCGTCTTTAGTTTAAAGAAAAGCCCTTGGTGCCAAACTCTGTCAAAAGCTTGAGCAACATCCAGAAATACTCCAGTTGCATACAGTTTGTGCTCCAGTGCCGTGCATATGTAGTCGGTAACTCTGTGTAATTGATGTATAGTCGAATGTTGTGTTCTAAATCCAAATTGATGATCTGGTATTACGTTCAGTTTTGTTAGTATATCAGAGAGTCTTTTGTATAATAAATGCTCGAAAATTTTGGAACAGACAGGAAGTAAGCTAATAGGTCGGTATGATGAGGGGATATTTTTATCTTTGTTTGGTTTGTGAATCATTGTAATATGTGCGTGTTTCCACTGTAGAGGGAATTTAGTAGTCCTTAGTATTGCGTTGTAAATAGTAGTTAAGAACACTAGACCTTTCCTAGGCATTTGTTGGAGTACTCTAGCAGTGATCAGATCATAGCCAGGGGCTTTTCTTTTCGGTAACTTTTTTATTTGTTCGGCAACTTGAGCTGGTGTGAAGGGAGGTGGAGGTAATGTCAGTTGAAGGGGTACATCTAAAGTGCTGTGTATATGTTTGTCATGTTCAATGTTATTGCAGTTCGTATGTGGTGTAAACACAGTTGAGAGATGTTTAGCAAAAAGTTCTGATCTTTCTCCATCGGTCACAGCCCAAGAGCCATCCTCCTTTCGGAGGGGTGCTTGGACTTCACGATGCCCGGTAAGATTATACCATTATACCAGGATATATAGATCCTATCTTATCTGTGTCCGTTTTATAGTTTATTGCATTATTGATTGTTTTATTAATGTATATCGCTTCTTTCATTTTTCTATTATGTGTTTTGGTTTCATGTTGCAAGATGTTAACGTTATTAAAATTGAATTTGTGGTTCAGTTTTTGTGCGTGTTCTAATAGGGCTGTTTTATTATTGTTTGATTTGCTTATTTTTTTAATGTCGTATTTATGCTGATTAATTCTTTTATATAAATTCTGCTTAGTTTCTCCAATATAATGTTTATTACCATCTAAGCAGTCAATCTTATATATGATATCTTTCTTATTCATATGTTCTATTTCGTTCAGTGTTATTATATTTTTTATTTTATTTGTGTTATATAATGCAATGTATATTTTAAAATTTTAATTTTTTAATTTCTTGATTACTTTTTGAGTCAATTCTGGGATATATTTTAATCTTTTATATTTCTTAATATATTATGTATTGTTTATATTATTTGTTATTTTTTCATTAATTTTAACACTTTGATCTTTTTCTTCTATCTTATTTTCATTATTCATTGTATTACCATAATATTCAGTTATTTTCTTTTGTTCTATTACTCTAGTGTTTTTATTATTATCTGTGTTTGATTTCAGTATATTATTATTCTTTATTTCATTTCTTAATATTTGTTTATTATTATTTCCATTGGTTTCATTATTTTTTACATTATTTCTATTTATATTTTTATGCCACATTTTATTAATTATTTTAGTGGGCACCAGATTGTCTTTTAAATCTTTAATAATCTCTCTTTTTATTTTGTTTATATAAATTTTATCTGTTAATATTATAGCTGTTTTTATATAATTTTCTATGGTATTTAGTTTTTGGTGGAGGGGGTGGTGGCTGTAAAAATTTAATAATCTATTACTTGATTCTTCCTCTTTTATCCATTTTGTGTTTATTCCATGATTGTTTTTAACTATTAACATATTTAAATATTTAATTTTATTTTCACTCATATTCTCTCTGGTAAATTCTAATTTTTTATTAATTTTATTAAATTTATTAAATACTTCATCCATTTCATTATTGTTATTTGTTATAATTAATAGGTCATCTATATATTTTACTATTAATATCGGTTCATTAATTATTTCTTCTTTAAAACTTTTCTCCATTAAATAATTTAATGTTATTTCACTAATATTAACATCCAAACTCGATCCCATTGGGATTCCGTTTAATTGTCTGTAATATTCATTTTCATAAATAAAATAATTATTATTTAGACAAATCTTCATTCCTTCAATATATAATTTTTTATTTTTTATTTTAGTATGTTGTTTTATTTTTTCCCATTTATCTTCTATAATTTTAATTGTTATGTCGAGTGGTATATTAGTGTATAAGTTTTTTACATCAAAGCTATTAATTACTATGTTGTTGTTGTATTTTATTTCATTTAATTTATTTTTCAATTCGATGGCATTTTAATATCAAAGTTATTGTCTTTATTTACTATATTCAAGGTTTCATTAAAGTATTTATTTAAATTATATGTAGGGCCATTAATATGGTTTGAAGAAAAATGGATTTTCTTCTTTTTTATGTTCTTCTTTTCTTCTTTTTACATTGTTCAATATAAGCGACCCAGTTAGAAATATTCTATATTCTGTTCTCTTTCGTTTATAATATATCTATATTATTTTAATTAAAAAATAATTGAAATTTTAAATTAACTATTAAAAATTAAACATTACTTATAAAGTCTTTGAATAAAGTTTAATTATAGCGCTCTCAATCAGGCTCCACTCTTTTTTTTTTACACTAGTAACGCAGCTGAGAGAGAAGCGCTGGGATCTCTCTAGACTTATCCTTCCATACGCGGAGGAACAAGCCTGGTTAGGGAATCTCTAGGATGAGTGTACAATGTAAATAAAGTATCTTTTAACTTTTAATTTAATTTTGCTTTATTTGACCATTAGTATTATTTATTTTATTTTACTATTAGTATTATTTTCTATATTTATATTTTTATTATATATTTCACTTATATTTATACTGTATATTTTATGTTATTTACGTATAGCATATGGTAGTTTTTCTGTTCTCTTTTTTTATTTCTTCTTGTTTTTTATTTATTTTTTTTTTAATGTACATAATGTTTGAATGTAATCATAAAGTCATCTATACTACTTATTTCCTAGTTTTTTTGGAAATTGTGATAATTACTCAATAAAATATGAAAAAAAAAATTAAATTTTTCCTGGGTGGAGTAATCATAAAATAAATTTGTTTTTATCGATATCTAATTAAATTAATCCTTTAAGGTAAGTAAAGTATGCCTGTGCATAGTGAACTTAACGATACCAGGAAAAACCTTCGCAAATGATCTTCCATTTTTAAATGTTCATCTTATGATAATATATCGAATAGTAAAAAAATAATATTTAAATTTGCTGATGTGTTATTAATATAAAATTATTTAATTTGCATGTTATGAGGTGTTTAGTTAATGTAATTCCTCATCAATTATTTTAGATATGTTTTAATATTTTTTTATTTTTATTTTTCAGGTATGTTCCGGATCAGTTAGTGAAAAATTGGATTCTCGTAAGTGTGTTGATTGCTGTATTTTTGAAGGCATAAAGTGTATGGAAAAATTCTATTAATTTGCTTAACATTTTATTTACAAATAAGAAGAAATAAAAAAAAAATAAATAAAAAGACATGCCAAAAATTCCAATTACTTGATAATTTAATTTTCTCGGCTAAAAGTTTCATTTATTTTTTATAGTTGTTTACGTTTCCGTATACTTTAACCAGAGCATATGAAACTTATTAGGAATGCTAAAAATATTAATTAAATAAAAAAGGAAGCAATTATAAATTAATTAAAGAAATTTATAATTAATTAGGTGTATATCCGCTCCTTGTGTTCATTATGTCTGGCATTCGATGGGGTATAGGCTGAATGTGGTTTTGATTAAATTCTTAAGGAATATACGCCATTTATTGCAAAGATGTAATAAATTATACAAATTTAAAATTTCGTAATTTTTATTTTTATTTTTAATAATGATTGCTTTCATTTAATTAATGTTCGTAATAATCCTAATAAATTTAAAGAAAGTGGGGGCGTAAACACCTTAAGAGGTAAAACATTTAACCAAGAAAAAGAAAAAACAATTTGGTTGAATTTTTTGCCTGCCAGCATATTATTAAATACTACTCTTCAAAATCACTTGAGGTACTCATGATGATGTAGAAGGATCGATGCATTTAGGATAGATGAATTAATTGCCACTTCTATTGGAATTATTTTATAAGATTACTAGTTTCGATCCATCTTCATTTCTAAAACAGACAATTTTCAAAACATCAGCTCTTTGTTACATGGATCATATATACTAAAGTTTTCAGAAATATAAGTCAAGAAATCAAATATTATTCAAAATACCTTTGAATACCTTAAGGATTTGGTGCCGGTACCACTCTTTTAGTTTTGCTAAAAAGAACAATTTAAATTAAATTTTAACGTCCACGTAATTATTTAAGATCTGAGGTTTTAAAAAATACGTTATAGATTTGGACAAACGTTAACCTGATGCTGCAATACCTGGGCTCTATGCGAGATAAGACAAAACTTTTATTCATTGCAGTTCCGATAATTGTTCATTTTTCAAACGAGGACCATGTCGTGTTGCGATTTACTTTTTGTTTACCAAAGCGGGGTACTTTTCACTCAAAACTTCATAAACTCTATCTAGTGTTAACAGTTAAGATTCAAGTCCACTGCATCGCAATCAGAAGTCCATTGTCATGATCTAAACGAAACAAATTTCGGAGTATTTCGACAAATATGTCTCCTTCTTTAGCAAAATGTTTTGACATGGGCATGTCTTTTGGCTGGGGGCTATACATTTTTGGTGTAATATTTTTTGGCTCTCAAAAATGTTAAATTTCGAAACGCTCTAGCTCTGTTAATGTTCCTGGATCGAAAATTTGCTGACAGTTTCCGGATCAAAAATTGAATTTAGAATATTTTTAGTTATATCACATTTGTCACTAGTATCTATTGTTTAGGAGCAATATTGGTTTGAATGAAAAAAGTTACATTTGCCTACATTTGTTTAAGTGTTGGGGCTCTTTTTACTGACTTTAACTCAGCTGGTGTTGCTCTACCGAAAATTTTTTGTTTTCTGATCAAAAATTTAATGTAGAATATTTTTAGTTTTATTATATTTGTCATAATTGATATGTTATGATTGATTGCTTACCGAATGTATTTTGCGATACATACTTGCAGCACCTCTCTAAAAATATATATCCGTATATATATATATATATATATATATATATATATATATATATATATATATATATATATATATACGGAAATATATCCATTTTCCATCTTTAGAACGTCCCTTTTGAACCAGATAAGTTCTGGATAAGAGTAATAAGTTATGATCAGGAGCAGTCTGGTATATTTTTCTTATTCGTAATTGATATTTCTTCATGACTTCAGATGAAATTAATGTTCATGGTTTTGTTTTTGAATAGTAAATTTTTATTTCATCGTACTAACCACACTATACGATGTGTTTAATCTATATATTACGGGAATATTTTTCTATAGGGAGATAAATTAGAAAAATCGAATTTTCTTTTGTAAAATATGTGGACGGAAGCCTTAAATTTCCATAATCAGACGTAATATACGAGTGCCATTATAATTCCGGTCGAGGTCCCAAGATGGTATTGTTGACGCCTCCGTAGAGCCGCCGGCATTTATCACGAACCCAGTCCAAACGTAATAAAATATAAAATATGAGGGGCCGCTTCTCCGCCAATTCTACGGGGGGGGGGAGGAGAGGGGGGAGCGGGTGTCTGTAATTTAAGACTTATTTCGGAAATATTTCATTCCAGCCGCATCAAATCCTCCGCATGCTAATAACCATCAGCCGCAGGTAGCTTTATTTTTCGGCTCGCGAGTAGCATGCGACATAAATCAACGATTCGAACATTCAATCGACAGTACCTTATATTATGATGTGCTATGGCCCGAAGTTTGTCATCATTTAAAGGACTATCTGCGTAGTTTCACAGCATTATTACAGCAGGTTTACGCATCAAAGATGGTACAGCTAAAAAAACTCACATCTACAAACAGCAAAAATTTCAGTGACACAGCTTGTGGCTATGCTATATGATAAAACAATGCTTACAGACCTACATATATCCCTTACTTATTACTTCCTTAGTACATTACTCTTCCGAGTTGTTAACTCTACACCCGATCCTACAGAACTATTGCATTCCAACGTTCCTTTCTTGCCCACTCCGCTATTCTTTGGAATTCTCTTCCTCCTTTTATTCGCAAAGCACCTTCCCTCGGAACTCTTAAATTAAATAATCTCTTCCACCACCTTATCTCCCTCCAGTCGGATGCTATCTAATTATATGGATGCTTTAATGAATTTCATGCTAGCACATCAGATATAAAACTTTAGCCTAATTCAACATTCTTCTTGTGATAAAGTTCGCTCTTTTATTCAGACAATTTTCATTAGTATTTTTTTTCTGTTCCCTCTCAACAAATATTAATTATCTGTATGCTTTACTAAGTGTAACGTGAGAAATCTATCGTTTAATCAACTTTATATCTAATAGTTTTTCCTTTATCGATTGTATTTATAGTTTATGTATGTGTGAATGTGTTTATTTATATGTATAGATTTTTTTCTTCTTTATATTAATTATTTTATTGTAAACTTGTATTTACTTTGAGTTACCTTATTTTATTATTCAATTTAAAATATCTAGGCCAGATATAATTTATGTTCATGTAAATGTTATTCTTACAATAGTTTGTCCCAGAATATTTTTTTTCTCTATTCTATTCCGTACCCACTATTCTGGACTACTTAGAAACAAAACACATAATATTTCACGGCAGACTTTTTAAACATCAAAACAGAAAAAGAACATAGCTACAACATATATTCCTGACAATACGTACCGAAGGCAAAAATAAGATGGATAAGAGATCTCCATAAGTAACAAACAATCTAAAGCAATGTCATGAAGAGGTACCCAGGTACCTATGGGTAGTGGTCTCTCATTTCTTTTCCGCACATTCTTCAATTTAAAGACAAATGTAATTCAATAAATAAAGTTAAAAATATAATCTCCACATTTCACATTTATAAGTAACTTATTACGCAATCTAATGATCCATTAGTATGAAGTTTGACCATTGTACGTTGTGTTATTCCTATGATTCAATATATTCAAAATAAATATTGTTTTCCGTTTCAATTTTCCTGTGACAAGGTAGTTGAAAGTCTGTCGACCATGTCACTTCAGTCGTCGAAGATGATTGTCTGGGTGTGTTATTGATGATGGCCGCGTTAAAGAATTGGTGTTGGTACCACAAGACTGATATTTTAGTAGGTGTAGCCGAATTCAAGTTTTTTTATTTTTTTGTATCGCTTTTATTTAATTCCGGATAAAAACCTCACAATTCTAAATCCTTTTTAAAATTCAATGGGCTTCATCAACTCACAATTACACTTATCTACAATGATCTCAAAGTCCTATTTAATGCTAATTTTGCCCAAATCAGATACATATGAACTCCATAACTACCCTTATCCACAAGTCTCCCCAATCGTCTTTCACTCAAATCCCAATAACCCTTCAATAAGTCTGAAAAGGATATGGTTTTGAGACCTTCTTATGTAGCTTATGTCACTTAACAGTGCTACTATTAGGTTGCTGCTTCATACATTATTGTACAATTTTTTTCACATATTTACTTAAACTGTTTTTTTTTTTTTTTATACCGTTGTAAATGTCAATAAATAAATAATAAAAAATACATTTTTCCGATGTTTTATTTTTCAAAAAATTAAACTAATTACAATTTACTAATCATTCCAAATTGATGCTAATTGGAAGTTGTTGTTGTTAATTGGAGCTTACCGTCCTTAAGCAATCCAACTAGGGCAGGAAGGACGGGTTATCCTTCAGGTTACCAACCTATTCTAGCCAGGGTGAGAATGTAAAAATTCGTTTCGTGCCTCTATTACTGATAGGTTTCTGTAAAAAATTAATGTTTTCGTTAGCTTAAGCTTTAAAAGTTTTTCGACAAGCCTGTTTGAAAATTCAAACCATAATTTCAGTTGTGGGTTATTTTACTTAGTGTGATGGGTTTCAAGTTGGTTTGACTCACCAACTTGTGAGCGTATTTTGTCCAAATCTCCTTTGCTATATGTATATCGTATTTTGCTATAATCTCCTTCTTTTATAACCGTTAAACTAATATCAGTATCCCTAAATTCTAAACCGAGTATATTATATTATTTTATATTTTTTACATAACGAACTAACATCCTACTCCTAATTTGTCCACACTCTTTTTTTAATTACCCAGGTTTCGTTCCCATGTGTTACAACCGGCCTAATTGCAGTCTTATGTATGATTGTCTGTTAGTTCAGACCTTTGAACTTCAAATAATTTTCAGTAAGTAACCGTAAACGAAATATAATATCATATGATTACAAATAGTTGTAACCTTAATTTATTAAGCGAATTCTGACAAAAAACAAATTTTATTACTTAATGAAATGAAAATTTAGACTGATCTTAGTCATTAATTACTATATTAAAATTAACAAACAAACACATGGAAACTAATAGGCCAAGAGCTGGATGTCACATGGTCACACATCTAGAGCACAGATTTGATTCATCTTGCTTTATAGCTCAAAAGTTTCGTTTTCGATAGTTGTATAGGGAATGGCTAGTCTGCCTGGCGTGTGCTGGAGGGAGAAGTACTGCGCATCGTAAAAGTAAGATAAAATATTTGAGATAAAAAGATAATTGACCCAGCATGAAATATCAGTTTGCATTGTGTTGTCAAAAATAAGCGTAATATATCAATCGCAGACCATTTAAGTTTTTGACCCACGATGGAAATTAAGTTGCATGTTAAGTACATTTTTAAAATAAAAATCCCAAAAAGCCAGATAAGTTTGAGTGGTGGGACACGTGAACAGACAACACCAAAGATTTTTTTTTTTTAAATCCGCACGCCTGGCAGACTAGCCATTTCCTATACAACTATTGAAAACGAAACTTTTGAGCTGTAAACCAAGTTAGGCCAAATCCGTGCTCTACATGTGTCACTAGCTCATGGGTTATAAACAATTATTTGCATATTATTTTGATGACAGAGGGAAAAATAGTCTGCTAGAAAAAATACACTGGGTTATTGGTGTACCCCGACAAAAAATATTTTAATTTATTTAATTAATGAGTACTTACCTTAATTTTAAGTGCATAAGTATAAGGTAGGGATGTGCTGATTCCTATACTTAATTATCTATACCCGTTTAAGTTGGTCATACTTTCATGATTTTGGTCATGTTATTCATCGATTCCTTTCCCTAATGAAAAAAAATATATTATAAAATATACTTCATTAATAAAATGAAAATTAAAAAAAAAAAATCTTTATTCTGTGACGTAATGTCCCCTAAGAATAACAAAATTGTAGCACAAGGTAGTACAAAGGCCTGGCTTGCATAATTTCATAACGCTATTTGTATATAAAGAACATGAGACATATAAATAATGTAAATTGTTAATAATTGTATAAAGAACTTCAGTAAATATAATAACATAAGTACGAAAAATTAAATTAAAAAATAATCATGAGAAAATAAGAAAATATATATACAGAAAATAAACTATATCCATATGTACATTCCAAACTCTTATTTTCATTTTTTTTCATTATTGTAACTAATTGTAACTCTAGTTCCGTTAAATATTAATATTTAATTATCCGAAAAGAAAATATTTTAATTTTTTTCACTGGTGACTTAATTGACAGAGTAGGAATAGTTGTAGAATCAAAGTTGGAAGTGGGAATGGGTTGGGCAGATAGACATTCCACTGGAGAAAGAAACATTAATTGGGTTGGCGTGTAGGCCTTCGCTTCAAGAAATTCTATCCTAATTGCCTGAGGGAGAACTTTCAGGATTAACCTCCTCTTCCCAACTTTATCCCCGTTCAATGTTTTTCTTAATTGTCTAGAAATATTATTGCTAGCCATTTACGGTTGATATTATTTATAAATTACAGAACAATATGAAGTAAAATTAAAACTGAAACATAGTTGATTATGTGCTTAGGTTTTGACATATATTGTTGACCTTGCAGCGTTTCTAATAAAAATACTATAAAAATATAAGGTGGTTTCATAAACTCGTTCAGTTTTTATTAAAAATGCAAATTGTCTTTACGTACCTCTAGTTCTTTCTATTTGTTGGCAAAAAGATATGTTTGTACTAACAAAATCAATGGGAATTTGCATGTGTTCATGACATGGTCTTAACCCAAACAGGATTGTCAGGAACCTTCCAAGAATTGGTAGAGACAGCGATTGAGCTGGAGTTTCTTATGGAAAACAGTTCACACGAAATGTTCAGGAAACAGAAATAAAAAGTTACGTTCATAAATCACAATTTTAGGTCTGTAAACCAGCTTATGTATGTGGAAAACTTAGTTACTGTCAGCAATAAAATAGGAAGCGAAATACGAGCCAGAATAGCTGCAGAAAACATATGCTATTTCTCATTTCAAAAATTGTTTAACATCGAATCTATATCTAAAAGAGTGAAAATACTTTTTTACAAAACCAATGTAAGATCAGTTGTAATCTTTAGGGGAGAAACATGGACGTTAACGAAAAATCAGTAAACATGCTCAACTCCAGGATAGAAAGGTGTTGAGGAAAATATGGGGAGGGGTTTGTCATGAACCTGTTTGGGAAACCCGACATCGTGGCATTAATAAAACGAGCGTGAATAAGATGGAGAGGTCACGTGGAAAGAATGTTCGACCAAAACCAACAAAGATGCTCTACGGGAAACTGATCGACAAGAGAAGAAGAGGACGTCCTAGGATCAAATAGCTGGAAGATGTGGAAGAGGATCTAAGATGGTCGGGAGCTCAAGGATGGAGGGAGAGACCGCAGAATCGTGGACATTGGTAGGATGTTGTGGAGGAGGCCCGGGTTCTTGCAGGACCGTAGTCCCAATAAAACAATAAGAATAATAAAATGTTTCTACTACAATCAAAACAATTTTTTTTCTTAAAAAAAAATTAAAAACTCATCACGTAAAAGTAACATGAATGGGGTGATTCTATAATGAATCATTCAAACGGGGCTTTTAAGTGGCTGCACCAAAGTGTTATCACAATTAGTTGATATTTTTTATTTACTTATCTGTTCATTGTAATTTACATCTGCACTTAAGAAAAACATACTTCTAGTAACGTTAGTGATACTAAAATGCATAATAACATGATAATCCCCCCCCCCATAGGTCGAACTTCAATAAAAGTTCTGTAGTAGAAGATTGTTAAAAAATGGAATGAGAAAAAATTGAGAGACTAGTAGATTTTGTATGGTTATGGAGTTTACTATGAAAGGTTTAGTCTAAATCACCAACATATGAAACATTAAGGTCTTTATGAATAAGCTTATTTGTGACAAAGTAAGGAGCATTAGTTCAAATAAAAAAGAAAAAATGAGTAAGGAAAAAAAATGGATTTCATAAACAGTTATGAGATAAAATGAAGGTTTCTAAGAACATTGTAGAAGAGCAACATAATTTTTTAAGTTAATTACAAAAAATATAATTTTTTTTTTGTGCATTATCCACCACTACATATATGTAGTGGTGGATAATGCATATAGCTTATTGCATATATATGTGTTCCAATTTATTTCCTGTATGTCTGCTAATTACTAGTGATGCTGAATGTTCAAGAAGCAAAAAAAAAAAAGTGAAACATTTAAATATTGTGAGGGAAATGAGATAAAAAGGAAAAATAGAATGAAATAAATTGGAAAGAAAAAAAAAAGTGAAAAAAAAAAAAGTAAGAGAGAAATGTATATCTTGGAATTGTACCCAAATAATGAATATCATGAAACGTTGTTATATAGAGTGTTGCTATCTTTAATTAGATAGATTGGTATGCTGTGTATGTAGCAACCTAATAAAGTTGGGCATCAATATGTTTTTGTATTAATAAAGAATATCTCTCTCTTCTACAACTGTACCAAATATATACATCAAGTAAATGTGTTGATATTGATTACAATAACATGTCAAAACTTAAGAACTACTCATCAGTAGAATTCCAATAAAAACTCTACCCTAGAAGGTGTCTAGGCCATTTTTTTTTTATATGCCCGGGATGATTATCAGGAATGGTGAGAAGCAAGTTGAGAGACTAGTACATTAGTGTGACTGTGGTGTTTACTATAAAAGGATAGGTATCTGGTTTGGGCTAAATCGCCAGCATAATAAATTAAGGAGCATTGAGGATTTTTCGAAGGATTTCGGTTTGTAAAGATTGGATATGGGATGAATTAGAAGGTTTAGTTGAGCCCAAAGCTTAACCCGGCGTTGGTCGCTAGGTGAGCATTTCCCTCACCCTTCTAAAGAATATTTAATAAGTTCGTCAGAATTTCATCGCTGAATCTCAGTATAAATGAGTTTAGGACATTTGCGAATTAGAATATTCGGTTTCTAAGTAAAACGGATGCAGGTGGCCAGGATATTGGGAGATGAACATGAAAATGTCCACACTCCTCGGTATCAGATTATCTCTAGTGCAGTTTATTCGTGGCATTTTACTGAGCGAGTTTTCTTATTTCTTTCGTTTGATTAGTGATTATTTGGGTTCAAAATGAGTCGTGGATCTAACATGCTTGAATTCTTGGATAAAAAGCCAATTGAGAAGGTTGTGAGAAGATTTGAATTTTTAATCATTTACTAGAAATCTGAAATTTTCACTATTACAGAGTCCTGTTCGTGACTGCTCTAGGCAATCCAAAATAGACCTGGTATAGGTGTGCCGAAGAAATAAAGAAAGAAAAACGAAAAAAAAAAATTGTAAAATGTGCAATGTTCCAATTCACAATGAGCATAATAAGTATACTTGTAATAATTGTATAAAAATGGAAAAAAAATGATCTAGCTGATGAAAAACACATTATTATGTAAATAGTAAAATATTTAATTTTTGTTTGGTTTTTTGTTGTTTTACAATAAATATTTATAAAATATATTTTTAATCCATACTGCAATTATTGATCTCTTATGATGACATTTGTTTACCATTTATAACTACATATTTGTAACATAAAATTGCATTTTTTATTCAAATCAAAGAAGTGAGGGAAATGCTCACCTAGCGACTAACGGTGTACCAGATCGGCTAGCGACCAACGCCGGTTTAACTCCGTATGTCCAAATAGGTCTGATAATTGTCATTTAAATAAGTCTTTTGTAGTAATCAAGGTTTGAACGTTTGTCTCGTAAATGTTAAAGAAGTTGATAACATAATATGAATATCTATTATCTCATAATGAATTTTGAAATTACACCTAGAAACATTTATTGCTACTGCGCCTGAAGACAAGATCCGTGAAGGGCGACCTAATTTTTATTCCAGATTTCTCAAGTTGAAAGAAAGCTCGGTCTCTCCTAGAATCTGTTTCCGGAGTGAGTTAAAGTAGAAACAAAGTGAGAGGGAGGGAGGGGGAGGGGGCATAAAAAGAGGCCACGATAAGAACTAGCCGAGGGCTTAGAGCCCCGCCCGCTTGTACATTCAATTCCATCGCCTTAGCTTGGATCAATCCATTCAATTTCCACAAACTTTCTTTTCTCTCCAGCCAGGACTCGAGGATACCCCGACGTTTCTTTTAGGGTCCTTTGTATCGCTGCGAGTAAAACTCTAATCAATGTTGACAGAGCCCTCGGAGAGCTAGCGCTGAATCTCAATGGAACTGTGGAATGGCACTTCTCTACTTAATAATTAATCAGAAATATAAGAAAATATAATTTTGAAAATACAAGGAAAAAAACAGTATATATTTTGAGGACCTTTATACATTTTTAACTTACAAAATGAAAACATGTGCAATTGAAAATTTGTTTTATCACCGTCTCAAGTACAGTTTGGGTATAACTGACGTACAGTTCAAGGTGTAACTGAAATTATTTCTTTATTTATTTGTTATTCTTGCTTATTTGTTATACTTTATAGCATTAGACAATTATTTTTGTATTCCATACCATTCTATGAACATAGAGTAGAACCTGAACCTGAATTTCTACAAATCCGAATATGAATTTCAACTACATTCCAGTTTACCCAAGGACCTGATAACCTCATAAAGCGGTTCCTATTTTCGCATTCTTAGATGGGTATAAAAAATATTGTTTAACGCTTGTTTTCCTTTTTTTTTTTATTTTTAGTTTATTTATGTTTTTTAGAATTAAAAAAATGTATTATATACACATAGAAATGTCAAAGAAAAACATTATTTTTACTAATATTAGATAACTTCATTAAAATATAATTGTTTATCAATACTAGATACACTGTATATTTAGCAATAATGCGTGGATACTACTATTAAAATAAAAAAATAAATAGATGAATCATTACTGAATGGTTTTAGAACGGTATTTTTTTTATTTGAACTTATATTTAGAACTATTATTTAAAATTTATATGGAAATTTAATTTTAAAATTAATGTGAAACTCTCGTATCGCCATTTAATCCATTTAGAGACCCACAATGTTAATAACGTAGCAATCTCATAAATTGCCGGCCGAATCCACTGCCTTTGTTTGTGATCCGAGTGAAATAAGCTTTTCCAATGAATGTACCTTTCCTTTACTAATATACAAAGTGCTTTAATATAGTTGATTGTTATTAAATTATCATCATAATTATTATTTCATTAAGGAAACCAGATAAAGGATTCATATATGTAGTGATTGTTTATAGTGATAACATAATTAAACTGAAAACAACTAATAATATATATAACTGTATGAAAAATAAATTCAAGGAGGATAAAAGTAATAAAAAAAAATAATAAGTATTTAGGAGAGATCATCTGCGACAACGGATCGAATAAGATTGCAATGCTAAACAATATCATTAAATAAGAAATCGAAAATTCCTTTCAACCAACTTTTATTATAAAAAGAATTTGTCCATCTACGCTAAAATAAGACACTATAATGCTGTAGAAAGCCATTAATTTTGTATGATGCGAAAACAACAAATCTGTCGAATCTGGGAAAGTTCAGGAAGATCAAAAGGTGAATATTAAGGAGAATCTATGGTTCAAGAATATGACAGAGTATGGTTCAAGGCTTAGAAACGGTTATGAGAAAAATACGACCGAGTTTCTTTGGGTAAATGGTTAAGATGAATCCCAAAAGATTAAATAAGCAGATATTCGATAAAATATACAGCCTAAAAAGCTTTAAGGTTATGTTAAGCAGATTAAAAAAGAACTTAAGAGTCTTAGAGTTATTGATAGACTGCTTGGATGGAAGAAAATTCAGAAATTGATTTAAAAAACATCAAGATTCATGTGGAAAAGAGAAAAAGACATCAGCGTGGGAGGTAGACGAAAGAGAAAAAACTACTTCAGTCAGAGAGAATGAAAAATTGTTGGAGTAGAAAGAATAAACGTGTGGTAAGAAGTTAAATATGATATCTGCACCCTTTGCTGGAAAAAAAAATCTGGAAGTGACCATGTGAATTATGCTCGTGATCATGATGATATGTACATGTAAACAAAACTATAACACCAGCTTTCCACGTGCCGAATATTTTGAATGAAAGACATTTTCAACAATAATTAACTGCTCTCTTTAAATAGCGGAAATATTTCATATGCAACGGAAGGTAATGTGGTTTTCCAGCAATCCATGGAAGGATGAGATAACCTCCTCATAGTGACTGGGTGTATCTATGGCGATTCTTCCAGCCAGTAGAGCCAATCCACGGTTCATACAGGGTGAGTACCTCTTAGTGTAAAGAAAAATGGGTGAAATTAGATCAAAAATTTAGAAAAATGCCGCAGATCTCACCTTTCTATTCCAATCTCACCTTCTATCCAATCATACGATAAATCAAAGACTTTTTTGAGGAAACCACGTTCTTTGCTATAAAAGCTGTTTATCTCCACTTTTTAAAAATATTTTTCAAACATTGACCTCATTATCGGATTTAACATTAAATTTCCTATATTAGCAAAGTACAAGTAACCTTGAGTTTTACAAACTTGTGACCTAAAGAACAGCTTGATCTTCACCTTTTTAGGGAAGTTACAATGTCTTACACTACTATAGTGCTCAGCGTTTTTCGAAATAACTATCCACAAAACGTAAAATTTTACAAAAACTTGCAAGTTTAATCGGCTTTCGAATGATATGTTGAAAGTCATGATTTTGTTTCGATTTCATGGAGAAATTTACTTTTAAAACCGAAAAAAACATGGTGTACTCATTTGGCATACAAATTAGTTACTTGTGCAAATAAGACATAATAAACTCTTCATAGGAATAAAAAGCAAAGAAAAAAATTATGGTTTAATACAAAAAAAGGAAAAACGACTCCAGAACAAAGGATCTTATGTTATTACATTTATTTATTTATTTATTATTATTATTCAGGATTTATTTTATTAAATTTTCAGTCTAAGGTTTAAATCTAATGATTAGGAACATAGACCTCAAGTTTACCATTAGCTTCTGAATACAGATGACGTTGAAGAATACATCAGATAACATACATTTTTGGAATATATACGATATAAAAGATAACAATTCGGGTTTCTCGGAGTATTTATCTCATTTTAGAAAAAAATAATCAACCCATCTAGTTTTTTTTTTTTTTTTTTTTTTTTTTTTTTTTTTTTTTTTTTTTTTTTTTTTAAATAATACAGATTTAAAGTTAATTCAAAACCGAATAATGCGTTTATGAATAACATTTTATCCGTTTACAGTCTTCTTTGTATACGTATAAGAAAAAACTATTCATCATTATATCACTGGCTGATGCTGCAGTGTCTTCCACTAAAACTAAATTGACTTAATCTATTTTAATTCAGCTGCGGAAGTTCGCTCAGAAGAAGTTGAAGATCAATTGCCTGAACCTGCCTGCTCTCCAGGCTCTGTCTCGGGAGTATTGTTTTTCAATTTGCTGCACTTGCTCTCAAATACCTTTTCCTCTATCCATCTATTTGTGCTATCTCGCTTGGTATATTTTTTCTATTATTGTAGTGATGGTCTCTGATAGGTTATTTTTAGCTACATATTTGAGTTTACCTTTATACCAGCAATCAATATTAATCGATTTCTTTTGACTTTTCCTTGATGTTATCCTGTCAACGGTATGTATAAGTTAAATTATTAAATTACACTTATATATGTATAAGTTAAATTATACGCAGGCAATTCTTTAAATTATTTGTTAAATATATAAGATAATTAGTTATCTTTAGCAACAGACTTATAATGTACTGGATGGAAATGTAACGGTAATTAGAGAATTTGATTCAAATATTATATTTATTTTTTATTTTAAATTTTTCAAGACTAAAGCGACAAGAAACTGCCCGTCGTTTCAGACTACTTCAACATTTACTAGACAAACTATCAAACCTTCCAATTAATTACAAAAGACTCATTTACATGACTGTTATTAGACCTATTTGGACGTACGGAGTGGAGCTTTGTTGTTCTACTAAACCATCCAATTCATCTCGTATCCAATCCTTACAATCCAAAATCCTTCGAAAAATCCTAAATGCTTACTTTTTCATCAATAAGCTTATCCATAAAGACCTTAATGTTCCATATGTGGCTGAGTTAGTCCTAACCAGATACCTATCCTTTCATAGTAAGCTCCATACCACTCAAATCCACAACTCTCCCAACTTGCTTCCCACTCCATTCCCGATAATCCTCCGAGGCGTCTCAAAGGAAGATGGCCTAGAGATCTTCTAGTGTAGAATTTTATTGAAGTGCTACTGATGAGTAGTTCTTTTCGAGTTATTACATGTCATTGTAATCGTTATCAGCTCATTTACTTGATGTACATATTTGTATAGTTGTAAATTTCAATAAATTGATATACATAAAAATCAAAATATAAAAAAAATTAATTTTTAGGTGCTGTGTCTCACCACAAATTAGAGGTGCCATGAACTAGTTATTCAATACAAATTAAATATAACAAAGATAATTATTTAATTAAAAATTATCCGTTTTCCAGTTGCCCCCTTGATCTTCACTGCTCATATGTTTTCTTTTAATTTTAATTTTTTTTTTTTTTGGTTTACCTGTGATTCAGTTTTCTGTACGAGATAATTAATCAAATTAAATTTTAGGTTTAGCCTAATCTTGCTGACCATATATGCCCTTACGCTCTTAATTTTTTTCTGCTTACCTAGATGATTTTAAATTATCTAAATTAAATTATCAATTAATGATTTTTCTAAATAAACAAAGTTGAGAAAAAACAGGTGTTTAAAACGTGACTTTTTTTTCATTTAAACCTATATAGCTCCCAAATCAAATAAAACAAACATAAACTCTTATTCAGGAAGGTCCACATTTTCACATACTCTTGGCCTGCTAGTAGTGGTACTCAACAACACAAAACCCTCTATGTTGATAGTATGATAGATGATAGATATTGATAGTGTGATCAATATAGTGTACAATATAATAGTGCCAAGATATATTAGATAATACAATTCTGTCATACGATACCCGTACATTTCTCAGTAATCGATGGTATCGAGAATCGACTTTTGGAAACAATACATTCTCTAAATTCATTATTCAAAAATGGTGATATGAGATCAGTAGTAGTTATATTTTGTCATTTACCATCTTAAGATCATGTATCCAGAACTCTCCAATTGTCAGATTGTAACCTTTAAGACCATGATGAGCAAGTACTGGACGCGGTTCGGCCATCGCTCTCCTTTGGAATAAACCTGGTCCAATCTCTGTTTCCTAGAAAATACATGACAATTTGGCCCTTTTACTGCTCGTGTTTTACCCTTTTATTTCTTTTATACGATATTGTTTTACTGCGGTCCAGTAATCACAAAGTGAGAATTGGGGTTCCAATTTTCTCCATGCGATTGGATTGGTTAGTTCATGTTTCATCCTCCTTGGTACAAGATCCTTTCTTCATAACCTTTCTATCTATCTTTATCTTCACCTTAAAAACCTTTTATCAATGTCAGTATCCCGACACCTATATTTTTAAAATCATATGAAAATTAATTTTTGTCCTTTGATTTGGAAATTAGATTTAGTTGCCACTTCTATTAAAACTTTTTATTCGAAGACAAGTTCCGAATGTTAAGCAATCATCGGCTTTAAAAAAATACAACACATTTAAAACACCATCACTTCGGCACAAAGATTATATGTACAGTGGGTAAAAAAAATATTCGTACAAATAGTTTTTAGGAGTAAAGTACGCCTAATTAATTTTTAAACACGTAACAATTAGAGATAATATTGTATAAACTATATATGCATTAATTCATATGTGGCTCAAAAATAATATAACAGTTTAATTTGAATAACACGAAAATTTCAAAACCAACAGGCAAAAAAAGTATTCATACATATCTAAGAAAATTTATTCAACGATGGTATTTATATTCATCTAACCTGTTTTTTTTTTGTTTTTTTAACAGGTCAATTTTCTGGTTGGATAAGCCTTCACATTTATCACGGCCTCCTGAGCATAGGTTCAACAATTTTGTAGGTGTCCAGAGGGTCGATTTCTGCCCCTCAGATCGAAAATTAGGTCGTTCCATGATCAGCATTTGATTTTTCTTGATTCCGATAAATTTTCAAATGGATTAATGTCTGGTAACATTTCCTTTCATCGCATCCAAAATTAAAATTTGTTTAAATTGCTGCGTATCTATGACTGCATACCCCATCTACTTATATCTTTAAATACTTCTCAATCAACAAATACACCATCAATATATTAATTTAGCTCTTAACCAACCATGACGGGTCAAATGACCCTTTTCGGACTTTTTCTGAGAAGTCCTTCGAAACAACATTCATTACTTTACTTTTTGACTTTACTACTTTTATTGAAAATATACATCAAAGTGTTTTTTAAATATCCACTCCAATCTTATTATTGTTTTTACCGAGAAACACACACACACACACACACATACACACACACACACACACACACACACACACACACACACACACACACACACACACACACACACAAACACACACGCGCGCGCACGCACATACATATATATATTATATGCATACACCCATATAAACGCAATTTATAAATAAATGCAATATATAAAATAACATCAAATATAAATATAAACATACTCAAAACATATCTCCATGTTATCACTAGCATAATTTAAAAAACCTTATATTGATTCTAATAAATATCAGTTTATTCATTTTTTTTTTAAATTAGTCATGGATCACATAAATGCATTAGCACCTTATATACATATATCATAAAGAAATATACTTTATTCAATTTATCTACACCGTGAATATTTAATATGGCCTCAATATTGTCACTAAATGTGATAGACTAGAAATGAAAGTTCTTGATACTTATCCATAAAGGCAATTTGGAAGGGCTTGTAAAATCTACTGGGTCCTAGAGTAGACTGAATCTAATATACCTGGTAGTCAGGTAGATGGAGAATCCCTTTAGTTTTGCTTATGTCAAGTCGGTTTTTTCTGATTATACTGGAATGAAATGTGAAATGGGACTGTTGGAAATATTTACCTACTTGTTTAACAGAAAATGTATTTTTGTCTATGCGATTTTATTATTTTTAATTAATTGTAGACTATTTTCTATGTGATCTCTTACTTTCACTATCGAGTCTTTGTTGGCGTTTCTAAGCGTAAAACTTTCTATATTTTTAAGAAATAAATAAATAATAAATTTAAAAGAGATAAATAAATAAAGTTTCTATATTTTTCTCATTATATTTACTTATTTTAAAACATTTACTATTGCTTTCACTTTTTTTCTGAGCATTGTTTAGAATCGAAATATTGGAGTGAATCGTCACTTTTTTTTTTTTTTTTTTTTTTTTAATGTTTGATTTTCTTAATTACAGTGTTTTTGTTTTACTAGTTGTTGTTTTTTTCCTATGGGTTTAGCTTCTAACTTTAAATAATGTTACATTTACCCAAATTCTTTAAATGCATATTGAGTTATTTCAACTCGAAAATCAATTTAAGTTGCTACGTTTCATGAAATTACATATTTTTCAAATATTTTTACTTCAAACATAATTTGTTAAATGTCAGTGAACAAGTGATACGTTGTTAACTAGTTCATCCAAAAATCTACTAAAGTGATATCAATAAATTTTATTTTCAGGTTTTATAATTATTTCATTATAATTTTTTGTTTTAGAATTAACTCAGAAAATATTCAGCCAAATTAACTTTATTAACCATCTCATACAGTTCTGTAACATTTGGGTACACAATTCCTCACGCGTATTCCCTTTTGCTTTCAAATCCAATATTAAAACATTGACCTTTGGTGTTTCAATTTATACTATACTTGTTTATAAGATCTAATTTCTACCACCATATGAGCAAGTGGTAATGATACTAGTGTAAGTCAAAACATTTCGAAATTGGGATAATTCACTATTATTGCTCCTCTGGCATTGCTCTATTAATTGATATTGTCAATTATGTTTAACTCTTGACCACAAAACACAATACCATTATCAAATTTCACAAAAACAGATATCTTTTAAGAATGAGAGTGGTGTAACTAGGTATAGTAATAGTCGCTAGAGTGTGGTTAGTTTACAAAAATCGCGCACCGATGTTTCTCTTCTCATTATTGTTCAGGGGGTCCTGTTTTGCTCAATATTAAACAAGAAGCAATAATTACATTTATTATAAATAAATGGAGTGCAAATTACAATAAACAAATGACACCCCTAGATTTTCTAATAAATTTGTCAGATATAATAGTAAAATCACAATTTCACAATCGGTCTCAAATAAGAAGCATACCTAATTTACTTCAAGAAAAGATCATAAGTACTTAAAATAATTCAAGAGAAGAAGGCGGGATCCAAAACTGCACGATGATCAAAATGTTTTTTTGTTTGTTTTTTTTCTTTTTGCCCATCAAGGAAAAATCGATATTCTCAAAAACAGTGTTTTTTTAGTACAAGGTTCTTGTGTGGGGACACTTTGAAAAATTTGTATGTCCATGATGTGCCAAAGAAGCAAATTTTTCTTTCAAATATAGCTTTAATAAATATACTAAATAAATATACTTCGGAATCATTATTCCTACATATCTAGTTTTGTTTATCTGTCTTTCTAATTAAAGCATTTTTAAATGAAAAAAAAATATGGAAATAAAAATACAAATAAATGTTAACGTCAGGAATAAAAACTAACATGTTATATTCTCAGTTAACCAATAACAGTTGTATGTAAGAAAATGCGGCCTTGAGAGTAGCTTAAGTTGATTCTTAGGCGCGAGTAATCCATGGTGAAGGTTGAGGATTGTAAAATTTTATTACAGTTAAATTAAATTCTGAGGTAAAATATTAAATTTAATTACATTTAAATTAAATTTAAGAATAACAAATCTCTATTAGAAGAATAAAATTAGTACGATAGTGAGAGAGGTTATTGGACGAGCCGATAACCGAAGTCGATATCGAGGGAGGTCGAGCGGCTCAGGTTGCTTCCCCTAAATTGGTTGAGAGAAAAATAATGCCCCCCCTCTCTCTTCTGCACACAATATAATTTTAATGAAGACACATGGCCCCTGGCAGCTCCCATTCCATTTAGCCAAACGAGTGATATTTTACAAAATGTGCCGCATTTATTTTTCGAGGCGATTTCCTCTTTGAAAGAGGACGTTCCCAAATGCGGGGATGGTATTTGAGTAATTTCTCAGCCATTAGTCTCTTCCTTCGAGTTTCTTTAGTTATCATCTAAATTTATTTTCTGGTTTTAGCTCTCTCGGGTTATTTATTTTTTGTCGGAAAGCTTTTTAGAATTAAAATATAAAATAAATATCTAGGACACGTTTCTTCACCATCAAAAATGAATTTATCTTTCATTCACTTTTTAATTGTTTTGTGCACTTCTCGAAATATAATTTATTGCGTATCATCGTATTCTTTTATGTTCCTATTCGTAACTGCCATCATTTGTTTGGCAGCTTAAAAATAAAAAATAAAATATGCACATTATGGTCTCCGGAACACTATATCGATAAATTTAAACAGATCGAGTTAGGAGAAAGAGTTATTTTTATGATAACCTGTTCTTTCTTTCTTCTTTTTTTTTTTCTTTTTCCCTCACTAACTAGCTAAGTAAGCTATGCGAAACGATGCACTTAGCCCCGAAAAGTGGCGAGTACAAACAAGCTGCGAAAAACGGAACTATTGAGGTGTAGGGCCGAACACGGGCTGTAATTGCCAGGAGTAGACCCCCCCCCTCCCCCCCAGGGACCTAATGGCAGTCGTTGCTGAATAAAGTAGACCCTCTGCCGAGATGCAATCTCCCTTCAGAGCCAACAATGCCCTTTATTCTCCGATAGCTGTCGGTACCAGCCTCACGTCCTCTATGCCTCTTCTAATCAACATCTACTCTTTATATTGCTTTTCCTCTTATATTGTGTAGTTATATTACATATTGTCTACAATCATCACTCATGCTTAATTTATTTTTATGAAATATTCAGCTGTTCCTTCGTAACATTTCTTGGCCGTCGAAAATCGTTAGATCTAGCAAAACTGAATAAAGTATTCTTCAGTTGCTATTGAGACAGTGCCCTGTGAAAATTATTAAAAAGAAGAAATGTTCTTAAACCTTCCGATAGTTGCCATGATCGCCAAATTTATTATATACTTGTTTAAAAAGGCAGATATGTTAATTTTGTGGTTTAATTATCATAGCTCAAGGGTTTTTAAAAAAAAAATAAAATAAAATAATTACATTAAAAGTTTATTTTAAAGCAGAACATGTTTTTGTTTAAAATACAAAATACATTTAAAAACAACAAGCTATACAAAATTATGCTTAAGATCTAGTTCAATAAAAATCTCAAATTATAAAAACAACAACAAAAATGGCCCTACACTACTATGCAGAACCTCGGTCTCTTCCACGATTCCCCTCCATTTATTCCAGTCACCAACCGCTCTCATCCAATACCTCAATCCAAGGGTCTTCAGGTCCACTTCAATGTCTTCCCCCCAGCACAACCTGGACATTCCTCTTTCTCTCTTACCTTCTTCGGGATACCCATTCAACATGATTTTTGGCATTCTGTGGTAGCACATTCTATGAACATGGTCCAGCCATCTTAATCTTCTTTACTTTATTGTAGCAACCAAATCTTGAGCTTTGTATAGGTCTCTTACAATCCTCCATACATCTCCATCTCTAGTAGGGCCATATATCCTTCTCAAAATTTCCCTCTCCCATCTATTTATAATTCCTTCATTCTTCGCAGTGAGCTTCCAGGTTTTACTCCCATATAATACGACTGGTTTAAAAACGGTTTCGTAGACCCTTATTTTTAGATTATTAGTGAGACCTTTTTTTACCTATTATTTTACTGAGGGCCCAATAACTCCTAATACCAGCCTTTGTTCTTTCTCTAATTTCATCATCCGCTTCATTTTTTGAAGTAATGACTCAAAATTACTTAGAAGATAAAGTACATTAATTGCAAAAAAAAAAAAAATTCTGCAAACCAATAAGTTGCCAATGTATCTCACACATGAAATGGGTCATTCTCTTTTCTTTTTTTTTTTAATTTTTAAACATGGCCAACATTGTTTTTTAGCAGGCTTGACTTTTTTTCAAACTTTATGAAGTTTCCCGATTACTTTTCCTCTTCTTTTTGGTTTCTGTTCCTATAAAATTTCGTCATAAAGTTATAAACACACATATTATTTTCTGAGCATTATTTTTGGTGTAAAATAAGATATTTAAAAAATGTGGATGGACATATTTCCGAGATACAAACACCTTACTGTTTCCACCTTACTGTTTTCCTTAGGATTTCTCGGCCAAGACCTCAAAAAGACTGTGCTAGGGTTGGTTTAAAAAATGGAAGTAGAAAAGAGGGGAAATCTCAATTCCACAAAAAATCATAGAAAAGTAAACAGACATTTCCGCTGCATATCTTACAGATACTTGCGCCTATCGAAAGGTTAATGAATTTTCAAAAGGACAACTATAAATTCGTTGGGAAGAAGAGACCGAATATCCTTCGGTGGTCAAAAATTGTTGGATAGGCCTGATCTAAAAATAATATACGCTTATATACGTATCAGTTTTTATTTATGATTAGTTTCAGAATGCCACCAATATTAATGGAATTTGAAAACTAGACACATATGGAAACAACGATTCATCCTATTTAGAAAATGATCAAAGCTACTGACTGAAATATACAACAAAAACATATACATTAACCTAAAGTTGGAAACTGTTATAACAGAGTGCATGATATCAACAATATGAACAATATTAGTTGTAGGGAAGTGAGGTCAACATAGTTGACGTAGCCTCGGTTGATGGAGTCATCAATCATTGTTGTGACATCGCAATGCCTGTTTGGGTTGAGATCTGGGGCAAACATCGTGGCGCAGTGGATTCAATAATCCCCTACTCCCCCCAACTCAAATTTGGAATAATTTGTTGTATGTTTCAACAAAGAATATGGGTCATACTTCAACTATGTATAGTAATGCAAATTATTTCAATAGTTCAGTAAAACCCATTTGACACCTCTTTGATGTATTATTTACAAGGGGACGTTTGGAGTTGTAACTCACAGATTTGAATGCCAATTTTTGTGTGGATAGTAGGGACCTCTTATAGTGTAAAACTAAAGTTATAGCCGCCAATGGACATTAGCCGAGAAAAAAAAATAAAATATGAAAATCACGTTGTATTATTTTTCTTAGCTTTCCATCAAGATAGAGAAATGATTATTTCACGTTTAATTGCAGTTGTGTATGCTATTTTTAATAAAAATACTTTCGTTATTCTCAAGACACTACCCAGCTTTAGGGTGCTCAAAAATGACAAAATTCCAAGGAAAACCGCTGTAAATCAGTAGAACCTTTTTTTCATGAACAACTGACCTCAAATCTCGATTAACCTCACCATGAAACCTTTATATGTTAAATTTTATCAAAATAAAAAAATATTGATTTTTTACCTCTTTCGAGGAGGTTAAAATTTTGAAGTTGAGATTTCATCAACATTTTCTTAAACTAAAACCTGATATTATTTTCAGATTCCTCATCTCAAAAAACATATAGAAACTTAATTTTGTCGAAATCAAAAATAATTTTTTTTTTACCTTTAAACTTTTGTAGGATTTTAGAAGGCAGAAAAATGTAAATAATTTGCGCTATCTCACACATTTCGCCACCGATTAATACCAAATTTTAAGGTCATCTAGAAGCCGTAAAACTGCATAGTTTAGCTCAAATCCGGAGGTCGCAGGATTTCCCCTTATATAAATATTTCAAGTTATATCTGACCTCAGATTTTTTCATCAGTTTTTGTCTACTAAAATCTGGAGTAAATCCAATGTTTTATGCATGGATAAAAAGCAGAATGTAGATGATTCTTGTGATGCTATTACTATTGTAATTGGTTGAACACAGCAGTTGTTATAGCCGTTAGAAATTGTTGATGAAATCTCAACTTCAAAATTTTAACCTCCTCGAAAGGAGTAAAAAAAATCAATATTTTTTTTTTTTAAAATTGCACATATAAGGGTTTTATAGTGCGTTAAATCGAGATTTGAGGTCAGTTGTTCATGAAAAAAAGTTTCTACTTATTTCCAGCGGATTTCCTTGGAATTTTGTCATTTTTGAGCACCCTAAAGCCGGGTAGTGTCTTGAGCATAACGAAAGTATTTTTATATCAAATAACATACATAACTGCAATTAAACATAAAGGAATTATTTCTCTATCTTGACCGAACTATTTTTTTTTCTCTGCTCCTAATGCTCATTAGCGGCTATAACTCTAGTTTTGCACTATTATAGGTCCCTACTACCCACACAAAAATCGGCATACAAATCTGTGAGTTACAACTCCAAACGTCCCCTTGTCTTTCAATTTATTAGACGTATTTGGTATTATTAGTTTGAAGTAGAACATTTCATTAAGATTTCAATTTATTTTTCCAATCAATCCTTTATTGAGTATTACAATCTGTCTCAAAGGGGGCAATAAGTAATATGGGTGGCTTAATGGATCCATTCATACAATATAAACAATCAAAAAAAAAAAAAGAAGAGAGAAAAAAATAAAGATCCTCAAACTATAAAGTTTTACTATTGGGTATCAAACTTACAAAACATTAATGAATGTAGATGGAGTATTTATTGGCTGTGGAATCAATAAAGAAGTAGGTAGTTGAGGGGTGCAGTCATGGAAACACAATTAAAATTTTTATTTGTTTTATTCAGCCAACACTGTAAACATTTATCAGGATTTCTCTCTCACTCTCTCTCTCTCTCTCTCTCTATATATATATATATATATATATATATATACAAGAATTCTGTAAAATTAAAATTGTGAATCAGGTAGAAAAAATAACAACAACTAGAAAAAATGGAAGAACAAAGAAGGAAGCAGCATAGTCAGTTGATGAAGAGAATTCGGGAAGACAAAAGGAAAAAAAAATGTGAGAATTTTGTTTGGATCAAATTTTTACGCTCTCCTTAATAATTGGAAATAATAATAATATACAGATGCATATATTTATATTTTATGATTGTATTTTATTTATGCATTTACCTATTTTTATCTTTTATAGGATTAACGTTTTTTATATTCAATACTTATATAAATATGACATAACAAGTTAAACATACTTGTTGTCCATAAAAATCTTGAATATTTGGTATCTAGAAATATGTAAACATACACTTTGTATTTGGAAATTTGTAAATTAAAAAAATCATTCTTACTTAAAACTTCATTATAAATAGAATCCTTATTTATTTCTTTAATCAGAATTTTATTACGAGTTCTGTTCTAAGGAGATAAATGCTGTAAAATCTTATTAGAGGTGGCAATAGCTGTACAGGAGAAATGATTCCTCTTCATGATAAAGTAGAATAAACGTGTAACAATTTTCTTCTTTACCTTGCTGGTCAACTTTTTAAAACAATGGTAAAAGTTTAATATTTTCAATTACCAGGAATAATGTTATTAATGAACTTTATATAAGTTTTGTTTATACAATGCATCTTATTTCTTAAATATAATTCGCTAACTAGGTATTTTAGGCTTTTACCTGAACTCTATTAACTGAATTATATTCTCTTTCTAATTATTAAGCTAAAATTAAGTAATTTTCTTAATCGATAACCTCGGTTCCTTTTAATGTAGCGCTACCAAGAGGTAGTTTTGTAACTAATTAACATGTCATTATGAACATTATCTTCAAATTTGCTTGTTGCATTTTTTTTTTCAAATGTTAGTAAATGTTAATAAAAAACAAATCAAAAGAATAAACTAGTAGTACTCAAATGAATACTTTCAATAGATCTATTTTAAATGTTTCCACTAGGAACAGAAAAACATATCACTCGTAAGGAAATCCACTTAATATTTCTTCATTTTCCTGTGTACCTACTTTCATCTTTCCATCACATTATTTTTCACTTATCCAAAGTTGGGACAAGTAATGTTACTAGTCGCTTCCTACCACCTATTCATTTTATTCCTTGCCTTATCATGTTGACATTATTATAACAAACACATTCAGCAATGTATTTATTAATACTAATTTAAAAAAAAATATTAATAAGTATTGGATAATTAAAGCTTATGGGTGAGGGATACTTGTCTGCACTATGATTATTAAAAGCTTTACCCTTTAGTGCATGCTATTTTCTTTTTCATTCTAATATTTTTTTTTAATATGTTTTGGTCAAGTTATAAACAGAAAAATACTGAAAAAAAATATTTTTCACCTACAAACCATTTTAATTCACAATATACATTATGTTGCACAAGACTAAAAAGTGATTTATCTCAATAATAAGAAACAAGAATTTTATTCTCATTGATATTTTACAAACTACATATCTTGGGAAAAGCCACAGAAATTTATTTGATAAAAAAAACACAAGGAATGTTATAAAAAGAAATAAGAACACTTTACTGGAAGGAAGGAGGAGTCTCCACAACTGAGGACTTGCAGGTGTAAGTCACAATTAGAGACATGCCTGGTCCAGTTAGGGCTTGCAAAGTCCTCTCATGCCTAGAGGGATGATGTAGCATCTCTAATAAAAGATTTGGTTCCAGAAAACAGAGATTTCGCTGCCATAAGTATAAATATAATGTTGCAGGTATGAAACACTATGCACTAGAGTGGCACTTTAAAAGCTGACTTTCTACAGGATACCTATTTAAGATCCTGTAGATCAGACGTCGGCAACAGCTTGAGGAAAAAGTTTTTCTGAAGCAAAGGAGTAAAAACATTAAAGGATAGATAGTGGGGATATACCCCTATTTAAGGTGTATCTTGAAAAAAAAAGAGGTATGTTGGATTTAAAAAAAAAAATAAAGCGGCAGACGCCTCGCAGTGGAACCAAATAGCCAACAAACAGAAAAAAATTCAATGTCATTTTAACTAATCAACCTATCGACTTTGGTCCTGTTCACTTAGTGAAAATATTTTTGTCAGATGGTTCTAAAAATGTTCACACAGATCACAAGAATATGCTACTCAACATGTAGGAATATTCTGATGAATTTATAGGAATATTTTCTCTTATACGTTCCGATGTAATTACTATGAGCGACGAGTTAGCGTGTTCTATAATCTGCCTTCAACGTTGTTATTCATTTCGTTGGGTTTTCTGTTTTTTAATGGTTTATATTTGGTGGCTTCTACAATATATGTTAAATTTTACCTATGTACATAAAGTTTATAAGCTACAAATAATTTAATAGCATTTCAAAAATGGTATCGTGGATTCTAGAGTTTTTCTGCGTTTGCTTCTGCGTGAGCTGGACCAGGCAGGGAAATATCTTACTAATTTAGACCTTATGACTAAAAATAAGTAACACATATTGCCAATAGCATGTAATCAGTATATATTGTAAATTGTCTGCTGATCCACTAGTAGTGTTTAACTTCATAATACCATAAAATAAAAAATATATTCATATACTTTATTAATTATATATTACCAAACTGCCAGTAAATTTAAAAAGAATTGTTTAGCAAAATAAATATTAGTCAAAAGGGTCGTCATGGACAAAATCTATACGAGTGACCTTCAAGGTACGGGTACAACACAGAAATTCTATTAAAAAAATAAATAAAAAAGTTTATACTAAATTCTTCAATGAAGGAGTTAACAATTATTGAAATATTTCACTTATTATGGCATCACTCGTCTTTATTATTCATCTATTAAGTTACATGTTTCGGGAAAACTTTGTCCCATCCTCAGACTGAAAACAGTATTTCATTATAATTACACTACTATTCTATTATTAACATCAATCAATACAACTCCTAGATTAATTAGCACATTACATATCATTATAATTTTACCTTTAACAGTTATTTCTCCTTGGTGTTAACACACCGTGTCTGTTCCTTTTACATATGTAAAATGATAATACTTCTACCTTATGGGTACAAGGGTCAATCTCAAAACTATTGTTATTAGTCCATAGTTGGTCAATCTATAATATTAATTTATTAATTATTCCTGCATACACTGTTCCTATTTTATCTGTGTCTGTTTTGCAGTTAACAGTATTATTAATTGTTTTATTGATGTAAATTGCCTCTTTTATTTTTCTACTATGTGATTTGCTTTCATGTTGAAGGATTTTTACTTTTTCAAAATTAAATTTGTGGTTTAGTTTTTGTGCATGTTCTGATAAGGCTGTTTTATTATTGTTAGATTTACTTATTTTTTTCGTGTCATATTTATGTTGATTTATTCTTTTATATAGATTTTGCTTCGTTTCACCTATATAGTGTTTATTACAATCTAAACAGTTCATTCTGTATATGATGTCTTTTTTATTCAAATGTTCTATTTCGTTTTAAGTTATTATATTTTTTATTTTATTTGTGTTGTATAATGCTACATCTATTTTAAAATTTTCATTTTTTAATTTCTTAATTACTTTTTGTGTTAATTCTGGTATATATTTTATTTTTTTATATTTTTTAATATATGTTGTATTGTTTATACTATTTGTTAATTTATCACTATTTTTAACACTTTGTTAATTTATTTTCATTCATATTTTATAATATTCACATTTGTTTTATTTTATTTATTTCAACGTTTTATGCTGCTATAATCGGACGATGCTACGGTGGGAGTCCTAAATTTTCCTATCCAGGTATAATTAGGATAAGGATCTTTAACGAGTACCTGACATCGTCGGGATTTGACTCCCTTCCGATACGGCATAGCTAAGGATTTTTTATTTTAAAAAATCCTATTCTGCCGGGCTTCTTGGGTTATTAGGTTTAACGTGTTGACCCCTCATTTGTTTTATTATTTTCGTGTTTTTATTATTATCTGTGTTTGGTTTCTGTTTATTATTATCCTTTATATCATTTTTTAATGTTTGTTTTCTATTATTTACATTTGTTTCATTATTCAATACTGTTTTCAGTCTGAGGATGGGACAAAGTTTTCCCGAAACATGTAACTTAATAGATGAATAATAAAGAGGAGTGATGCCATAATAAGTGAAATATTTCAAAAAAGTTTATGTTTGCAATGATTTTATGTTTTAAGAACTTTAAATGAAAATCTAACTCTTAGAAATATTTTTCTAGTAAACTAGAAGTTGCAAATAATTATTCAATTTCAAATTAATTTGCTCTGAAATATTTCTTTTTAAACTATGATTTTCATCTGTTTTATCCTACGCAATATTCTATTTATTGAAAAAACAACTACGCTAGCTGAGAGGAGAATACGATTAGATTATAAATAACTAAGAAACTTGTTACGTCGCCTATCTCCAGGAATCGTTTGTCAGGCGGAGGGTAGGGGCTGGGACAATTCGGACCGGGTCGAAGCTTCCTGTTCCCGACTAAATAGACAGTCCTTGCTCTGTCCTTCGTATTAATGACTTCCTTCTTCCATTCCTAACTCTCTATTCCCCTAGCTCTAATGTAATTTGGGGATTCATTTTACAATTAGCCAGTCCTTTTCGGTGGAATAACCCATTGGGCAGTGAAAATAGGGGAAAGTGAATTAATATTGCTCAATATATTCTTCAATGAAGGAGTTACTTTTATTGATCAATAATAGTATTATAAGCAGCATTCAACTCCTCTTTATTAAAAGTAAAAACTTGTTACATGTTTCGGGAAACAAGGTTCACATCATCAGACTTTAAATTAATCTCTTGGTGTTCACACACCGTGTCTGTTTCTCTTTTACATAGTCAACAGAATAATCGCTCTATATATTTAACTGGAGGGTATATCTTAGCACGCAGACCTTTAATTCCTTAGGTTCAATCCTCTTTTGTTTTTGGATTGCATAAGAAGATGTAATTTATTTATGAATTCATAATTTAAGCATTTATTACTATTATTATTAATACAGCACTACTTCCTAATAGTAGAGACGTGGCTTGCTCTAGCATTGATCGCCAGTCTTCACGGTTGAGTGCAGCCTTCCAGTTTCTGACGCAAAGTAGAGCTCCAAGAACAATAGCAATAGGATCTTCCAATCGCTGTTTAGGTCTTCCGATGCGCTTCGTACCATAAATCTGTTCAGGAAGATCCTTGGATATAATTTTCTGCTGACTCATTCTAGCAACATGGCCTGCCAATCGTAGCCGGGAGAGATTAAAGAATTGGCAGATTTCCATATCGTTGTACATACTTCAGGATTCTTAGTTGGGTATTCAAATTTAATTATATTGAATTAGATGATCAAAAATTATTGAAATATGTGGTGCGGCATGTGGATTCCAGCGAAGTTTCAATGGTCGTGTGTTCAGCACTATTTTGGAATAAAGTTTACGATAGTAAAACTGTTGAACCTATCCGTACCAAATTTTAATATAGTCTCCGACTATAGTTCTAAGAAAATTTGGCAATAATAAAATTTGCTATAGTAAAAAATTAAATGTAAAGTGTTGATTTCAGCAAACGAGGTTTGCCGTCTTATACTTTTATGGTTACAAATTTAGGATTTTGATTTGTAAGATCAATAAAATTATTTCTGCCGAATGAAAAGTATTACTAAACCAAAATTTCGTTCATTTTCTTTTTGATTGTGTCTGTAAAAATATGATTCGTGGGTCTTATTGTACTGATAATGCAGTCCATTGTTCTCAACAGTATCTGTCCACCTGAATTACCAACTCATACATTGAAAGTAAAATTTGAATACCAAATTATGCTTTTACGTAATCTTCAACATTATAATCAGCAAAAAATATCATTAGGGAAATAATGCCTCAATGCATCCTTCAGTTCAAGATTTTTATTGAAAAAAAAAATAAAACTCCTATTATTAGTTAAAATTATTTATGTTCTTTAATTTTGACGGGGGAGAGGGTGAAGCCGGGACGGAAGATACTAGTTTTAAATAAATAAATGCTTCACCGACTGTTTCATGAAAGATAAAAGGGACACCCAAACAAATTCATCAACAGTATGGCCACATCTCTCATACCGGAGAATTGCAGGAGGAGACTGAAAAGAAACTGGATGAAAGACCTACTTACATATAAGTAAACCTAATACAAGAAAGGGGTGCCACTGGGCTCTATCTCTCCTAATGGCTAGCATGCTAATTTTGTTTATATTATGCTGTCAGCACATCCACTGATTGTCAATTTTCTTTTTTTGATTTAAAAATAAAAGTGAAAAAAAAAAATCACCTTTGTTGTTTTTAATATAAAATCATATTACTGGTTGTAATCGAATTTATTAAGTTTGTTAATAACATTATTAGGTTAAAAACAAAATTATAACGCGTTTTAATTCATTCTTTTTACCAATACACTAATGCCCACTGTAACACTTATGCAACATTAATTTAACTTTTTTTTTTTTAAAGTTAAAATATTTTTTTAGATATAGGTTCAGTAGTTTTGCTCTTGAAAACTCTATTGCGAATCAGTGCTCACCACGTATAAGTCGATTTACAAATTACACAGAGACCCACAGTAAGACATATTTAAATTTATTTAGGTAAATTTTATTATCAATTTCAAGCTCTATATAACCCTATACACCTTTATAACCTCTTTTGAATAGCGCTCGCCACCTATCGGGTGATTTTCAAACATATTTATCGCTTTCTATATTAAAATTTAATAGATAATCTGTAAATTGCATTATTGCTAAACCTTCTTTGACTTATGAAGATAATGTGGTTAAAATTTGTTACAAATTGGTTCCCCAGTTTTCGTTGTTGGTGATCACAAAAGAAAAATGGCTTGTTCTATTATATAATAGTATAGATTCCAGAATATAGATTTGTATAATTTAGAAAAATTTTGTAAATAAATTTAAATCGTTCTGACGTTGTCAAGTAGAAAAAATGTGTGAGCGAGGTAACAGGTTGGATGAGCTCTAAGGTGATGTGGTGGTGATGGTGACACAACATAGATGGCGATTACGAACTTATAATGGTTATTTTTATCACCGTTCCTAGGCTCGATATCCGCTCCACTGCCTCGAGTATCGTTCCATGGATCGGAGCCTCTCATAAAGTCGGCTAACTTGCTATCTTGGTCGGGAAGGTGAGGCGAAGTAATACTAAAACTGTGGAATATAAATTAAATCTCAACTTAATTTCCCCGCTGTAAATTGTGTTATGGCTTTTATAACGAGCAATAAAATACTTAACGAAGTGGGGCATACCTTTTTCTGAATCATCAACTTCTAAAATTAAATTAAGAAAGTTAAGGAACTAACTTAAAAATTTTCCAGCGATTCCTGAAATCTCATTAAGAGATAACTAAATGGCTTTTATCATTCTTTGAATATTTAACTTTTTTTTTTTTTTTAATATTTTCTTTTTTTCTTAACGTTAGCTATTTTATATTCATGGTGGGAAGAAAACGAATACAAAAACTGGCCCCAAGCTGTGGAATAATTGTTTGAGAGCGAAGTCGGGGACGACCTCTTTGGTTTATTGAATGCTAATTATTCATCAGAGCTCATTTGCGTTCTTTATTCAGATTAATTAATTAGTTCTGTCTCGAGTGATTGATTTGAAGTAACTTTTTTAATAAATAGAACGTTTATTTTTTTTTCTCGATTTTATAGTATACGTGTATAATGTTTTGGTTTTTTATGAGACATTCAAACATTTTTTTTTTTTTTTGTTTCATGTTATTTATTACTTCAACATTTACCAGACAGACGATCAAAGCTCCCAATTAATTACAAAAAAACTCATTTACATGACTGTGATTAAACCTATTTGGAGGTACGGACTTGAGCTTTGGGGTTCCACTAAGCCATCCAATTCATCTCGTATCCAATCCTTGCAATCCAAAATCCTTCGAAAAATCCTCAATGCTCCTTACTTTGTCACCAATAAACTTATTCATAAAGACCTTAATGTTCCTTATGTTGCTGATTTAGCCCAAACCAGATATCTATCCTCCCATAGTAAGCTCCATAACCACTCCAATCCACTAGTCTCCCAACTTGAAAAGAAGATGGCCTAGAGACCTTTTAGTGTAGATTTTTACTGAAGTGCTACTATTGAGTAGTTCTTCTCAGGTTATTTACATTCCATTGTATTCACTATCAACACATTTACTTGATGTATATGTTTTTGTAGAGTTGTAAACATCAAAGAAAAAAAAAGTTATTTATTAAAATTTACAACTGTAAAAAAAAAAAAAATAAAATAAAAATATGTCCAGAGAATTCGATTATACTACTCATAATGTTGACTTAATCTTTTGTGTTAATCGATTCTGTCTTTAGTCGTGGCGATTAAATAACGATTGATTATTAATATTTTTGAATAGATTTATTTTAATGATATCATAAGGTTTAAGGTTACTAAGGATTGTTTTACAATTACAATTTAATTTATGTTTAAAGTTTTTTAAACTAATTTAAACAGAAATATATTATATATCCCTTTTGTTTTCTTCATATATATTTTTCAGTTGTTTAAAATATTCAGATTTTACTAATTAATACTTCTGCACATGAATTCTTTATCCAATGTACTTGATTGTATTATTTTTTTTTAATGTGACATAACTCCTTGATTTACATTATGCACTTATTACAGACTAGTGCAGAGGCCAAACCATGGTTCTTCCTGCTCGCTTCTTGTCACTCATTGTCACTTTAATGGCTTCTCCTCTCTCGTTTATTTCTTCCTCAATCAACAGCTCCTTCAAAACGGACCTCGACATATTTCCAGAACACATCTTAAGTAGGAGTATATCTCCTTTATCTAATCTTTGCATTTATTCCTTTGAATTTTCGACTCGTTTATTTGAAAGTATTTCCTTCAAGGTATTTTCGGCACCGGTATCCTATGAAAGTCAGCCTTTGAGATAACGTTTCTCCATAAGCTTTCAAAATATAATAGTTCGTAGTATTATTTATTGGTTTGGTATTATTAAATACATTGCAGTGACAACCTAATATATTGCATTACTAATTGAAGAGAGAGGATATATTTAGTTTTTAATCGTGGTGTTACCCTGAGGAGGACTTCCTACACCTGCCAGAGAACTCCTCCCTCCCCCGCGATCTATGTATCAGTTGCAGTTGGACTCTTGTAGAGGAAGCGCTATCTGGAGCGGATATTGCGGCATTGTCTCAGACGCCATTGTGATAAAGATTAATTGCCACAGCTCCTGGGAACGTGGTTGTCTCTGTTATTGTTCCTTCTCTTCTCTGTTTGTTCCTCTTTTACGGCCGGCTAGTGCTTTCCGCGGTCGTAAAGCGAGAAAAAAAAATATCGATTCATTTTTTGTTATAGCCTCCTTAATGGTTTTTTCTCCTTTCAGCGTTAGTGGAATGGTCCACATAATTGAACCTTTTAAATATCTGCAGAGCTTAGCTGTTTAAACATTTGCCAAGTAGTTTACAAACAATTGAACGTTTGAGAACGACTTTGGATTTTTTAAGAGTTGTCTTTTCTATTTTATTTTTTTTATATGATAAATTCCTGCTAGTTATACAACCTGTCTCTTTCACACAATCAAGCTCACTATTTTTACAACCTGCTTCAGTTTTTAAATTTTAGCTTATTGACTAAGGTCTGAAAAACCCTCATTAAAAATGTCCCTGGAGTGAGTAATAAGTAAAATTAGGTTGAGTGGATAGTGGGGTAGCTCGGTGTGTAAGGCATCGAACTCCTAGCTCCTGTACACGAGTTCGTGTCCGACTGAGGAAGAATATTTATTTTTTGTTTCTTTAGCCGCAGAGTGACTTCAGGGTTTATCCTGCCTCTATAAAGTAGGTACCCTCAATTGTGGGAAAATTCTAGCGGTTGAGGTAAATTGCTGACCACACCACCTCCTTGTTTTTATTAATGGCTCAAGAAACTTTATTAATAATGTTATTTCAAAACCTTAGCAAGATAATAAAAATACCACTCAAAACTTTTTTTTTTTATTTATTTTATATCAATTTGTATATTTATGTATATATTGAAATTTAAAACTGAACAAATATATACATCAAGTAAACGTGTTTATAACTAACACAATAACACTTCAAAACTTGAAAACAACTACTCATCAGTAGCACTTTAATACAAAATCTTTTCAGACACCTCAGAGGATTATCAGGACTTGAGTAAAAAGTTGAGAAACTAGTAGATTTGAGTGGTTAAGAAGCTTATTATGAAAGGATTGTTTTGGTTAATTCAGCAGCATATGGAACATGAAGATCTTTACGGATAAGTTTATTGGTGACAATAAATTTGGAGTTGATTTAACTGAAGTGCTTACTTCAGTTAAATCATCTCCAACTATGTTAATTTTGAATTTTGACTTTTCACTAAGAGGTAATACAGCTCATATCTTAATTATCAATTGAACCATTGAAGCATATCCCTCCTTCATTAATACTCACCCCTACCACGTACCACCAAACTGGTGACTGCAAAAGATGAAAAAGAAAAGCTGGCGGGAGCAGCCAATCAAAATGCGGCTTGTGGGATTCCCCAGGACCTCCACCCCAATTACCGGGCCCCATTGTCCAATTCCTCGATCCTCCTATCTCCTAGGGCCCACCTCCCCCCCCCCTCCTTTGTCTATAGTTCCGTTTGTCTTTTCTTTGTTTGCCTTCTTCATCTTTGCCTCTCTTGGCCATCGCCTCCTGTTGACCGGCTGCTATCTGATGTCATTTACTCGTTTTGTTATGTTAAGAGGCAGTAATTCAATATATGGGCTATTTTGAACTAACTAGTAGTATTGCCACAATTTGGAGTTCTTAAGTAGTTAATTTGGATCGGAAGGGTACCGAGTTTATGAAATAATGGCCAAAAATAATTTTTTTTTAATATTTATTTCTCATATATAAAAACTACAGTAACAACGCCACGACATTGAAAAACCTGACTTGTCTCTCTTCGATTACTGTTACAATCGAGAAAAAAACATTTTGGAGCTCTATCTCTTCTTCATTGCCACTAAAGCACCCTGGTCCATTGATTCAGGGAATGCCAGCGGTCTTAAACAACACCTGCGTCGGGTTTTGAACTTAAGAGAAAATTCTCCCAGTCTAAAGGAATTCAAAATTTTCAAGGGGTCGCCGAGGAATCCGCACTGCCGAATTATTAGGTACCGATTTTGCAGGACTGTACAGTAGGGTAGAGTGAAAAAAAAAAGTTTAGGAAACTGAGAATCCGTGATAAAGAGACGAAACGGGCCAAAAAATAAAAAGTAAAAATTTCATTCTGATATAATGTCATCTTAAGGTGGGACAAATCGTATTATGATGGTTTTATGTAAAGAAAAAAAAGTTATATT
Source organism: Euschistus heros (assembly GCA_003667255.2). Classification (NCBI taxonomy): domain Eukaryota; kingdom Metazoa; phylum Arthropoda; class Insecta; order Hemiptera; family Pentatomidae; genus Euschistus; species Euschistus heros. The sequence continues at coordinate 333,857 of RCWM02000331.1, read as the reverse complement.
CCTAATCATTAACAATCCATCATTCTCTTTAGAATTTAATTTATATTAAAAGCTTGTTTTAGAAGCTTTTAGAAGAGATAGAAGTAAATAGAAATTGTGAAACCTCACTACCTGTAAGTCGAATAAAAATAAAAGTGGGACATATTAATGAAATGGGTTCATAATAACTGGAATAAACTCCAGGAAGCTACCTTTCGCGATATGACAGAAATAGAGAATTTCTTAATATTCATGGCACGCGACCTCAGGACAACGATCCATATGAGAAAAAAAATTATGAATCTTTTTTCAAGCCATTTAATTGAAAAATATTGCTTTGCAAAATAAAACTTGGAATTTAGGGTTTTAGGATTTTTTTTCCAAACGATTTTCACGATCTCAAAATTGTTATATTTCAGTCTCAAATTATAACACAAACAGCATCTGCCGCTTGTCGAGGATTCACCCTCTCTCATAACTAAATAATATAAAAATTTAAAAGTAATAATGGGATTTTTATTTGTTTATCGTTAAAAATCTTGTATTTAACTATTCTATTGAGCATTATTTCTTCAATGATTTCACATAAAGTAGTAATGTTTTACCTTCCTAAAATTTAAGATTACTTAAAAGCATAATTGGAAATCTAATTTTTCAATTTAATGTATGAGTTGATAATCCGGATGGACAGAGACCATTACGAAACTCTTAGGAATAATAGACAGTGCTTACATCTAAAGGCCCTTGGATTATATTTTTACTCACAATATCAAAAAGCAAAGGAACGACATTTTGATTTAGCGATCATTTTTATTCAGCGAAAATAATTTTATTTATTTCATCTGGTTATATTTTTATTTCTGGCCGTAAAAGTATACGACAGTGCGACAAACCTCGTTTCTGCCACCCAATATTTTACGTTTAAATTTTACTACTGCTAAACCTTCCTAGAACTGTAAAAACAATTCAGTTAAAATTTGGTACAGATGGGTTTAGTAGTTTTAGTATTGAAAAGTCTATAGTAAAATAGTCGATTTTTAAACCACCGGGATTCATATGTCGCACCACATATTTAACTCTCTTTTTATAATTTAATTGAATATAAGTAAATTTTATTATCGATTTCAAGCTCTATATAACACCTTACCTTTGTAACCTTTCATGTAGTAAGGTGCTCGCCATCTACCGGTCAATTTTCAAACTTCACTGTTATCCATTTATTATGGGTTTTTTTTAATAACAATTTAATTAAAAATCAGTTTATTTTATTATTGATAAACTTTCCTGGAATTATAAAGCTGATCTGGTTAAAATGTTGTACAGATTGGTTCAGTAGTTTTCGTGAAAAGTGATCACAAACAAAAAAATGGCTTGTTCTTTTATAAAAGTAGTATAAATTTTACCCAATTTTGGTGTTATTCTTGCGTCTGGATTTTACAGATTTTTTTTTTTTGGTCCGTTTTTGCTCCACCCTACTTAGGCACACTCCTTTAGACATGGCAAATATGTATACCATCGATGTCACGCCTACTCATTTCCTGGAAACCTGAAGCCTAAAAGTTCTCATGGCATTGTTAATGGGATTACGAATTTGAGTGTGGCCTCAACCAGAATATCATACTGTATCCTATGCTGGTGATATATAGAATAGAATAGAATAGAATAGAAAAACAAATTTTATTCTGGGACAAAGTCCCTTAAGAATAATAGTTACATGACAGAACTTAAGTTATATCTGGCCTAGAGATGATAAAATTAGATAATAAAATAAAATAATTAAAAGTAAATACAATTTTACAATAAAATAATTAATAAAATGAAACAAAAATCTATACGCATATATAAACACATACACGCTACATACATACATAAACTATATTTACAATCAGTAAAAGAAAAAATATTATATAAGAAATTGATTAAACAATATATTTTTGATGTTGAGTCTAGTAAAGGATGGAGAAAATAAAATGATGAAAAAAGAGTAAAAATGAAAATTATTTTAATAATAGACAAAACATTATCATATGAAGATTGTTTAAATAGGCTAAACTTTTATATCTAAAATCCTTGGGTGAAATTTATTAAAGCATCTATATAATTAGATAGTATCCAACTGGAGGGAGGAAAGGTGGTGGAAGAGGAGTGTTTTAAAAGTTCCCAGGGAGGACGCATTACGAATAGAAGGAGGAAGAGAATTCCAAAGAATAGCGGAGCGGGCAAGAAAGGAACGTTGGAAAGCAGTAGTTCTGTAGGATGGGGTGTAGAGATCGGAGAGACGGGACCTTGTATGCAATGATTGGATTGAGGACTTAAAATGTAGGATACTGTGAATAGACGGAGGGTTATGTGTGTTAATAACTTGGAAGAGGAATGAACCAAGGAAGTAATCTCTACGGAAGGAAGGCGAAAGCCAATTTAACTCAGTGTAAAGATGGGACACATGAGAGCGTCTCGAGGTTCCAAAAACAAATCTTATGAAACAGTTCATGATACGCTTTAGTCTATCTTCAAGAACCATCGAGAGTCCACCATAAATCACACATCCATAGTCAAATTGGGGGAATATGAGGGAGGATACTAGGAGTTTACGTGTGGATGGAGGAAGTAGGTGTCGGGAACGGTGGAATAATTTTAGGATGCCAATCGATCGTCGGGAGATTTGACCAATGTGGGGTTTCCAGGAAAGGGTTTGATCGATTGTTAAACCTAGGTTTTTAACAGAGGAGAAGAAAGATATAGGGTGACCATTTAGGAATAAAGTAGGGAAGTTGGTATTCGATCGAAGGAGGGAATGGTATCCTATTGCGATTGCTTGAGTTTTAGCTGCATTTAAAGTCAATTTATTCAGGAATGCCCAGGCACAGATTTCATCCAGGTCTTGCTGAATTTTGGAAAATGCAGTTGATAACTCGGCTGGAGGAAAGGAAAGATAAATTTGAGAATCATCGGCGTAAAGGTGGTAGGAACAATTATAAATGGAGTTAGGAAGATCATTTATATAGGAATTAAACAAGAGAAGAGAAATGCTGGATCCTTGAGCTACGCCTGATCGCAAAGTGAGGAAAGAGAATGAACCTTGGTTGGGAATGGTAACTGATTGAGAACGGTGGGAAAGGATCCTTGAGAATCCCTTTCTCATGTGTGAAACCACATGAGAGCGCTATTGGAGAAGTTTAGTGATTTCATTTTGGAAAAGAGGATTGTGTGGTCTAAGGAATCGAAGGCCTTGGAAAAGTCTAGGAGTATGAGGATGGTTAATTCTTTTTTATCCATTGCAGCCTGGATGTCACTGATGATTTTGGTGAGAGCGGATTGAGTAGAATGGCCGGGGCGGAAACCGGATTGGAACGGTTCAAGTAAATTGGAATCTTCGAGGTAATTGGAGATCTGGGATTGCAATAATCTTTCTAGGGGCTTAGAAAGGTTAGAAAGTATGGAGATCGGCCGGTAGTCTTTTGGGGTTGTGAGATTTGGGTTCTTGACTATAGGGTGGATTAGGGCCTTTTTCCAAGAGGTGGGAAATACAGAATTCTGGAGGGAGAAATTATATATGAAGAGGAGAACGGGTAGGATTTCAGGAAGGCATAATTTTATCAATTTGACAGGAATACCGTCTAATACTAATATACTGGATATACTGGTTATTCCACACCTCCTGATTCCAAGAAGGTCTAATACTGACATTGTTGGCCCTCAACAACGTAGGAAATCACTTAATATATGAGTGTTAAGCGCTTACAGCAAGAAACTACAAATCTGCAGTCACATTCCTATAAATGTTATGGAGTCCCTGAATTTTTGATAAGGCATTCGACTGCGAATAATTTCAAAAGGATTCATTTGTCACAGAGCAAACAATAATTAAACATGTGCCAAGAAGGATATCGTCCAATGACTCACAATGGTAATAATTAAAGGATAATAATAAAAGAAGCTTTAGAAAATACCAATAATCAGGATTAATTTTTTTTTTTTTTTTTTTTTTTTTTTTTTTTTATTTCCAGATCGGCCTGGTAAGCCTTACATGGATGGTTTAACAATAATAATAATGTGTTAACAATAGTAGAAGGGAGGGTATAGTCTCGTGCAAGAGACACCCATAACAATTAAGTTTTATAATAATTTTAGAATAATTGTAACTGTAGAGGAAGTATATAATAACAAAAAAAAAAAAAATTAAAATACGTAACAATAAAAAGTAAATAAATAAAATAATAATGATAATCAAATAGGGGAAAAGTAAAAAAAAAAAAAAAAAAAAAATAAATAAAAAAAAAAATAAATAAAAAAGAAATAATTAAAAGAAAAAGAAATATATAAAAAGAATAAAAATAAAAATAATAAAATTAAATAAAGGAAAAAGTTATCATAGTAATATACAAATGAAGTAATTAACAAAAATTAATAATAAAAAATAACAGACAAGTGTATACACAAAAAAAAAAAAGTAAAAAAAAAAAAAAAAAAAAGTAATGCAATCAAATTGTAGTAATAAGAACAGTAATTGGTTTTAAAACGAAAAAGTAAATATTGGATAAAATAGTCATGGTGTTTACATTAGGACGTCTTGCATGAGTCTTGGTTTCAATCTACGGGATGTTGTTTGAGCTCCTATGTTGAAAGCTACTGCACCTTTAACCGCTGGTAACTTGCAATGAAACCTGGTGTAGCATTTTTTGATGAAATCGTCTATTGATTCTATGTCTAATTCGCGGTGTAGTTGACTATTTCTTACAAACCAGGGAGCATCTAGTTTTGTAGACTAAAATAGTTGTACTTGGTTTAAGAGTCGATTTTCGGTTTATTATCGGGTACAGCATTGCCAGCCTTGCGTAGGTCTTTGTAAGTTTAATATTGATGTGGTGATTCCAGGTAAGGCGACGATCGAGATGAACACCAAGGTATTTCACTGTCTCATTAGATGGATTCCACTGAAGTCTGTTACCATTTAGAACCAGTTCCGATGGGTCTGTTGGTCGTCTAAGGGTAAAAATTTTGGCTATGCATTTTTGTATATTTAGGTTAATCATCCATTTCTTAAGATACTTTTCTAGTTCGTTGAGGTGAGTTTGGAGCGTATTTTCTGGCTATTGTTATATTTTCATGTTGAGAAAAAACTGCCGTGTCATCAGCAAACATGGCTATGGAGGTTTCGGACGATTGTATGATATCGTGGAGATAAAAGTTGAAGAGGATGGGAGATATAACTGATCCTTGTGGAGTACCAGCACTGATAGGTCTGGTGGTTGAGATGGTGTTGTTTATTCGGACGGTGAAAGTACGTTGGTTGAGGAAGGAATATAGAATATCATATAAATATTTTGGAGTATCTACTGACTTCAGTTTGTATAAGAGACCCTGATGCCATACCTTGTCAAATGCTTGTTGAAAGTCTAAAAATGTGACAAGTGTGTGTTTTTTCATTTCGAAGCCGTTTACTATAAATTCTGTTAGTCTTGAAAGTTGGTGTGCTGTGGAATGACTGACCTGAAATCCAAATTGAAAATCTGGAATAATGTTTATTTCCTGAAAAAATGAAGTTAGGCGCCCTTTTATAATTGATTCTAGAAGTTTTCCTAATATTGGTAAGAGGCTTATAGGTCTGTAACTACTGATTTGTTTAGCGTTTTTTCCTGTTTTGTGGATAACTACCAGTTCAGCCTTCTTCCAAATATCAGGAAAATAACCTGTTCGCAAGCAACTATTGAAAACTGAAGTTATGAAAATTATGGCTTTTCTCGGTAATTTTTTAATGGCAATAACTGGAATTAAATCATGACCCGGACTTTTCTTTGTTTTAAGTTTTGTAACATGCTCAAAAATCTCTTTCGGAGTTGTAAATTTCAATGGAAGTTGTACTGTTGCTTGTGGTAATGCTACAAATTCATCGATTTCATAAAATGTTGAGTTTGTTCTTGACGGACTTGTTTCTCTTGTTGGGTTAGAAAATGTTTTTTCAAAATAGTCTGCGAAGGCTTCAGCTTTCTCCACATCACTAGTGATAAAATCACCATTTTCTGATAGGCTTGGAATTTTTTCTTGCTTGTTTAATAGCCGTTTCGTAGCCTTCCATAGGGATTGGTCATTTTGATCCAGGTTTGTGACATAATTTTTATATTGTGCTAATGTGAAATTATCTAATTCTGTTTTGATAGTACGTCTTAAGTTGTTCCATATTTTTTTGAATTTCGGATTTTTAGTTCGCATCCACTGTCTTCTAGCATAATTTTTTTCTTTTATTTTTAATAGGATGGAATTTGGAACATTGCTTAAAAAACTATTTCTTTTTTTGTGGAATGGTTTTACTGTGGAGTCATTTATGCATTTAGATATATTTTCTGTAAATTGTTTTATGGCTTCATCAATTTCATGTTTGTGGTGAATCTTCTTTTTTAAACAAATATTTTGCTCCATCAATTGTTTGTAAATATCCCAGTTAATAAATCCTTTAATCATAGAACTACGAGTGATAATTTCAGGAGTTTCGGTTGAGAACTGAATTAATATTGGGATGTGGTCCGAATTTAGAGCGGCTATTGTTTTGGTTGTTATAGGTAGGCTGATATTTGTTGATAGCATAATGTCTAAGATGTCTGGCGTACACCCTCTTCTAAAAAATGTAGGTTCAGGAGGTGCTGTGATTTTAATATTATGTCTAGAACAAATGTCTAGTAATTTAATACCATTTGAGTTAGATTTGCGACACCCCCAGTATATATGTTTACAATTCATGTCACCTAATACTATAGTATGTTCATTGAGAGGTAATAATTTTAGAATTTCTTCTTCTTTGAGTTTTTTATTTGGGGGCTTATATACTGTTGTGATAACAGTGCTGGGAATAGGGTTTAGACGAATGGATATAAATTCGATATTTGATATGTCGAGAATAATATTTTCGGAGAAACTGATATTATTTTTGATGATAAGAGCTACTCCACCAGAGGCTGTCGAACTGTTCCTGTCTTTTCTCAAAATTACATAGCCTGGTATATTAAATTTAATATTACTTGATAAATGTTTTTCAGATATACAGGCTATATCGATGGAGTTTGATTCAAGAAATATTTTAAATTCGTTTTTTTTGTGAAAAAATGCCATAAGCATTCCAGTTTAACATATTTAATTTTTTTATTTCAGAGGCCATAATAAAATAATATAATATCATTAGGACTGTAGAAATAATGATAAAAATAAAAATAAACATATTTATTATAACAGGTTGGGAAGGAATTAGTAACAGTCGATGGGCTGTTGTTTACACTAAGGCCCAGTTGTAAAGAAGGAGGTTACTAGCGAACTTAAATGTTTCATTATTTGTGATAAATATGGTTTTATAGCGTTGATTATTATTTTTGTAATAGCGGTCAATATGTTTTCACTGTTGTCGTCGGTATTAGTTTTTTTCTTGTGGTTGTTGTTCAGGTGATAAGGCAGAAGAATACGGAAAATTTGGTGTGACTTTACGAAAAGGTTTACGATTTGATGGAGTTTCTTCATTTTTGTTTTCGATATTGCTTGGAACGGCAGGTGAGTTTGTTTTGTTTTTAATTGATTGATAATGAGGGCAACCTCTATAGCTAGCTGCATGTGCTTCATTACAGTTGACACAATATGGTTTTTCAGTGAATTTTAGTGGGCATTTTGAAAAATGATGATTTTCTTTACATTTAACACACCTTGGTTCTAGTCGACAATAATTCTTCGTGTGGCCGAATCTTTGACAGTTGGTACACATGGGGATATCATTGTTTTTATTTTTTGGTTCCACTGAAATTAGAGCGGAAAATAAATTTTCGAGTTTAAAAATATCTTTTGCTTTTGTATTATTTATTATTGAAACTGAACAAAGAGGGGTGGGTTTTTTTTTCTTTATTTAATATTCTCGATACGTATAACACATCGAAATCTTTAGAGATCAGTTCGGATTTTAGTTCTTCATCCGTAATAGAGTATGGCACCTTTCTAATAACGACATTGAGGGTTTTATTTTTTTCTAAAGAAAAAGTATGATATTCGATTTTTTCTTCATCGTAATATCGAGTAATTCTTCTGTAGTCATCAATGGAAGAGAGCATTATTTTGGTGTCTTTACCGGCTAATTTTGTAGAAAATGGATTCATACATAATGAATTTAGGTCATTTATTAGGAGTTGGTGATTATTGGCATTATGTAAAAATATCGGGGGGATTTTAGGTGTAACCTGTTTATTTTCAGTAATAATACTCTCTTGAGCGGTTGTTTGTTTAGAAGAACAAGGTTTATTGGTTGTAAGGTCGGTTTCAGATAATATTTGGAATCTATTGCTAATTTTTATAGGTGAAATTTCCTGATAATATTTACCCATTTTTTTTACTGGTGATTGGTTTAGTGGAGAGCCTTCGAGATTTCTTTTCTTCGAATTTGAGTCTTCTATAACATCGTGGCTATTTGGTTTAGAAGAAAGTTGGCAATTTTGGGAAATTAATGAAGTAACACCTACCTCATCTTCCGATTTCATTAAGTTGTGTATAAAAATTATTTTAGCTAACATGAGATAAAACAAAAAAACGATAATAAAATTAACAGTCACGAGAACACTTTAAACACGCCCGCACTCTATGAAAGTTAGAGGCCAACTGAATCAGGATTAATGAATTATAAGCCATTTCTATCTGGGTTTTTTTTTTGGTTTTTTTATTCAGAGACAAGTTTAGAATGTTAAACATTCATCATCAGCTAAATAACCATAAAAGAAAATTTAAAACGTTAACACTTGGTTACATAGGTAATATATAGTATAATTTTCAAAAATATAAGACAATAAATTAAACCTGTTGACACTACCTAAACTAAATGAAAATTATAAAATTGCATTTAACAGATATTTGGAATAAGATCAGACTGTGTGATGAAAAAATGCAGAAAGATAGGTAGATTGTTCTTTTGTTATTCTCTATGACTGGTTGGTTTTTTCTGTTCTTACTGAAAACAAATTAAAACGCGACTATTGAAAATATTTATCTGGCCATTAAAACAAAAAATCTAGATTGGTTTTGTGCTATTTAATCATTAGAATTCATAAATATTTAATTTAAGACCAGGCATCTTCTCCCAGAAAAACAGGAACAAAAACTAGATGAATAGAAATCGGATGATTGAAAATGAAAAAAAAAAAAATTAATTAATTAAAATGATGTTATGAGTGATTGAGGAGTTATTGAGGGTTTATTGTTTATAGTTATTAATAATTATTTAAATTGGTCATGAACTATTGCCAGTACGCACACGACCCTATGCCAAGGACGTACACTGGCTATGTCACGCCTACTGATTCTAAGACGAGCCAAGCATCTAAATCAGGGGCCTAATACTGTCACTGGGGGGGGGGGGGGTATTAACATTTTCGAAGTTAGTCACTGCTTATCCAGAATATCAGTGTCAGGGCTTGCTACAAAAATTCACTTTTAAATACAACACATAAGGGGTTGAGAGTCCGAATTCTACCTGTGTGGGTTAAAATTTAAAATTGGCGGTGGACCCCCGGAATGAATCTTGACCTTCCCACCTGGTAACCAGTTGAATAACCCGTCCTTAGATAAGAACATTCAGCCCAAACTTGTTTGTTTGTTGTGGACCTTGGTCTCACGCACAATTCTGTTCCAATATCTCCTATCCAGAGCCTTATTCATCCAGTCGGTAATCCTAAGTACTCTTTGTCCTCCCCAACATACTTTAGCCAGGATTTTCTTCTTTCTCCCATAATTCTCTTTACCATTCTGTCACTGGTCATCCATCTGTTTAGTTAGATTGCGTCAGTTTGGAGAGAAAGAGACGGTAGTACAAGATGAGTTTTTTTAACGTTCCGGTGGAAGAGTCATTGGGAATGTGAGGAGGGAGAGAATTACATAAATTAGAGGATCATTGGAATGCAGTAGATCTGTTGGATGGATAATAGAGATCAGAAAGACAAGTTCTTGTGTGTGGTTGTAGGATTGATGACTTGAAACATGCGAAGCTTAGTATGCAGAATTACGTCGCCTACGTGCAAGAGTGCTTTTTATGATAGTCCTCAATGTTTTTGCAAGTTGTATATAACACTGATGTACCTATTAACTAGTATATCCATATCGATATCACTGAACTAGATAACTATATTTCTTAGACCTTATCGCAACGCCATTTAGAATTTTTTCTGTTCCGCTAATGCCCTATCTGATCGGCCTAATAAGAGAACAACTGAGATTGTCATTACCGTATCGTTAAAATCTGTAATAACCGACGATGAAGGGAGCCTTAGTTGAATATCGGTTAAATGGGTTAATCTATTCTTATCGTTAAGTGGCCAAGTTGAGACTTAGGAACAAAGTTCCGTGATGAGCATCGCCTCACCCCGCCCGCTCATCTGATAGCGTTCAGCGAGCAACTTATTCAATATTCCTGTCCTCCCCATTTAGTTCCTATTGTAATGCTTATTTATTTTTATATTATACAGTTATATAAAAAAAATATACTCTCGCATTAAGAAACCATTTACTGTAAGGATATTATCGTTGAGGGCTCTACCTAAAATGAGAAGGCAGCTATTGTTACACCCATCCAGTTCTCTTTAATTTCCAACGGGCCCAAGACAGGTTGCTACGGTATAGACATAACTAGGAAAATATTAATTATCTTTTTAAGGTGGTCAAGATTTAAGGTATATATTGATATAAATATATTGTCAATATCTTTAATTTATATATTTTTTAAATTTAAATTAAAAGGTTTTCATTGTGTGAATGTTGCAATCAGTCTCACCTAAGAGAAATAAGTAATATAGATGGTTATGAATCCATTATTTCAATATAATCAATATTATAAAATAAAAAAAACTTTAAAAACCTCTAAAGAATTTATAAAATACAATTAAAAAAAAACGTAATAAAATTTTTAATACAAAATTAAGGTACCATGCACTCCAATCCCACATCAAAAACCTTCAAGAGTATTGTCTAAAATGGGGAATCAAAATAAATCCCACCAAAGGGGGATTTTTTACATTTAACTTTTACTAATAATTTAAGTTTTATTTTTTATCGATAAAAATCTTGTATTGAAGAAATAAATAATTTTAGATTCAATAATATTTTTACCAATTTTAAATCTAGTTAAAATTGCACTGATTATGTGGTTGAAGGTCACGTAAAAGCACAATTTTACATCGAATTTTTATCTGAGAGTTGGTAATCCAGATAAATAAAGATTGTTAAGAACTCTTGGGGATAATAGACTGCATTATGGGCGTATACGAATAAAGGCCCATGGATCACATTTTAACACACAATATCAAAAAGCAAAGGGTCAACATTTGATTTTGTAATAATATTTATCCGGTAGAAATAATTTTATTGATTTTTTCTTTAAATGTTAATTTCTAACCTTATTCTGCCACTAAACATTGTATATTTAAATTATTATTATTGTTTATTATTATTATTGCTGAACGTTACTAGAACTTTGAAGATGATGTAATTAAAATTTGGTTTAGATGGTTCCAAACATTTTATTAAACCTTTGTTGCAGAATGAAATCACACGTCACACCACGTTTTTGATAATAATTGAATTGAATTAAGTAAATTTTATTATTGATTCCTAGCTCTATATAACACCCTATCTTTGTAACCTCTCTTCAATGGTGCTCGCCACCTATCGATAAATATTCAAACTTCACTGTGCACTAAATATTTATCGCTTTTTTAACAGCAATTTAATCAGAAATATGTAAATTTTATTATTGCTAAACCTTCCTTAAACTATGAAGATGATTTAGTTAAAATTTGGTACATATTGATTCAGTAGTTTTCGCGATTAGTGGTCACAAACAAAAATGGCTGGTCCTTTTATATAATAGTGTATATTATAAATAATTTTAGCGGGTAATTTATTTTACCGATAGAGATTAATGAATTTAATTACAGATTTGGTTCAGATTTAATAATATGATACTTTGCATTAGTACTGACGATTTATTAAAGCTAAAAAGAAGTTGGACGAGAGATCTGCTAAGTTATATAATAGTCCTGATGACGACAGAAGCCATTAAGAAGGTGAGACAGAGAGTGCCAAGTCAGCGAGGCCATTATGCAGCTGGTGCAGTAATCCGCAATAAATAAACCGACCGCTGTTGACATCTACATCACCCTACTCCCAGCTTCAAATATAGATTCTTCACTGCGTCTTTGCCCTAATTTGTACTTATATGGTTTTATCTCCCGAATTGTAAACAGTCTTATTGTTTCTTTAACGAAAGCTCGAGTGGTAATATTGGAACAAACATTATGTACAAAAAATATTGGGCTGGTGAAAAAATAATGTAGGTTTTTATATGTGACAAGAATAATGTATTCCAATTTTGTGTGGTTTATAATGTTGTGTGGTTAACACTACTTTCGCGATGTCCCGAGTTTTTTTTGTGAGGGTTTTCTTTTACCAAAGCCCTCAGATGGTCGTGATCAACAATATAAGGCCTACCGCGACCTTCAATGTCTTCGAGATCCGAATTTACAAAAACATTTTTTTTAATCCATCACTGCACTGTACATTCACTGCTTAACCTTAACATCAAACTACATGGGCCGTATTTACAATACGGCAAGTACAAGTTTGAACAAGTAAGATTCAAAATTAAAAAGATGTACGAAAATATATTAAAATGAAACGAAATATATTCGTTGATATTTTTGGTCAACTTACTCTTAATACATATTAACCACCTGTTTAACTGGTAATAAACCGAGAAAAAGATTCTCAGAGAGATACAGAGAGAGAGAGTGAGAGAGAGAGATAGAGAGAGAGGGGGGGTGAGAGAGGGAGAGAGGAAGAGAGAGAGAGAGAGAGAGAGAGAGAGAGAGAGAGGGAGAGAGGGAGAGAGAGAGAGAGAGAGAGAGAGAGAGAGAGAGAGAGAGAGAGAGAGAGAGAGAGAGAGAGAGAGAGAGAGAGAGAGAGAGAGAGAGAGAGAGAGAGAGAGAGTGAGAGAGAAAGAGAGAGAGAGAGAGAGAGAGAGAGTGACTGAGAGTGACAGAGATGATCTAAAATGGCAGGTATAAAAAAATGTCCTCCTCATGTGATCCAACTAGGTGAGGAAGGATGGGTCATCCGACCTATTATATGAGTGAGAAAGTCAATATTCATTTTGTGGGCCCACCACGAAATAAATTTTAACCCAACCAGGTGGGATTCGAACCAACGGCCTTCTGTACCAAGCGCACTGAGAACCTCGCCCCAACTCGCTGAATCATCGAGTTCCTTGTTTACATTTAATGAATTCATATTTATAACTTGGCATTTGATTCTTTTCCTGGGTTAGTTTTACTTTATGGGTACATGTTTAGCCCGGCGTTGCATACTGGGCCTTAAATAGGGCGCTCGCGCTCAAAACTCCAAAAGGCGGTTTTTTCGTTTTATAAATTTTTTGTTAAATAATAAACCAAAAGATAAAGTTTTAATTGAGTTTAAGAAAGCCTATTTTTTATTAATAATAAGTTTTAATTTATTAAAATGCATTACTTTTTAATAATGTTCGTATATTATATATTTAATATTAAACTTTCTTTGATAGAATTATCATAATGATAAACAAAAAAAAAAAAAATGTAGAACTTCTTATTGCACAATTGAATAAATACATAAAAGTAATAAACTTTACATAATATGTAACTATGGTATACAAATTATAAAATATAATAAAATGTAGGTTCACATATTTTGCACAATATCTAGAGATAAAACAATAAAATATAAACAATAATCATTTACCATACTTTAAGTATCAGTTATATCTTCAGGATAATAATTAAAGAATAACTATGCAATGTATTTATATATAATGTCTTTAATTTTTTTATTTACTATTCACGTAAATTTTGAAGAATCATTTCAAATTTCAATGTTGAATCCAAGTTAGTTTTACCTGATTCCCTAAAAAAAGTTTATTAAGGCTCTAATCAGAATTATCCGAATCCGTAATATGACGCTAGATGTAAGGTGACATTTTATGTCTTAGATAGATAGCCCGAGTCCATTGGTAACATGTTACAAACTTCGGGGCGGAATGATTTCGTTTTTTATGTTGGCATTTTTCTGAGGTTAGTTATCTATAGACCGAAGATATTAGTAGCCGACTACAAACGTCTGTAATGTGATGAGTTTTAGAAGTCTTCCGACTAAATTGTTCTCTGTAATCCTTAAAATCTTTGTTGTGGGCCTTTCATTAAATTCAAAATTTTCAATATCTTAATTTTCCGCAAGTGAATTGCACTTTTGCCTTCACATCTATTTTTACAAAGGCTTCTATTATCATATCACAATGGCAGTTTGGCAATTCCCTTGCGCAAAATTGAATTAATCAAATTTAAGTTTTAAGATCTTAAATTTTGAATTTCATCCTTAATATTTTATTTATTAAAATTTTATATTATATAGCTTCACTTGAGTACCACATAGTATGACTTGAAATATAAAAATTTAAAAGAAAAAAAATTAGCGTATTGAAATGCTTTCCACTTTACAATCGACTGAATAATGCTCTCTAAAAATCCGCGATATGAAACGAATAAAAACATTGAAAGTAAACAAACAAAAGCGCGTATTGTTTGCTAGTTGATTTGCCATATTAAATAGATTATTTTAGTCACAAAAAATAGTAAAAATACCCAAGAATCAAAAATAGAGTTTTGAGCGGTGTTAGTGAGGAGATGGCCCCAGTCTGCGTTGGTCGCTAGGTGAGCATTTCCCTCACCCTTCTAAAAAATATTTAATAAGTTCGTCAGAATTTAACTTTCATCGCTGATCCTCAGCATAGCTGAGTTTAGGACATTTGAATAAGTATATTTGGTTTCTAAGTAAAACGGATGCAGGTGGCCTGGATATTGGGAGATTTTTACTTAAAATTGCTGGAAATGAATTGCCTCACGCGCGGTTAACCATGTCCACACTCCTCAGTATCAGCTTATTTCTCGTGCAGTTTATTCGTGACATTTTACCTAGAGAGTTCTTTAATTTCTTTCGATTGATTAGTGATTATTTGGGTTCAAAATGAGTCGTCACAAATGCTTGCCTTGTTGGGTAAAAAGCCAGTTTAGAAGATAAATCGTAAATAATTAGTTGATAAATCGTCGTGAATTGTATTTAAATTATTTATCAATCATTTACTAGGAATCTGAAATTTGTATTATTCCAGATTCTTGTTCGTGGCTGCTCGAGGCAATACAAAATAAATTTGATATAGTTGTGCCAAAGAAATAAAAAACGAAAAAAGAAAAGAAAAAAAATGACGCGTCTAGAATTCAAAAAAGCTATAAATAACTTTAATCATGGAAGTTATTAATTACTTTGCGTAATAACCTTAGTAAATAATTCTAAGCCTTAGAAAGCCCTGTATAAAAGAGACATGGGATGAGTTAGTCAGTCCCTCATCCTCATTTTTAAACTAGTAGACTGTTTTAATTTTGTATTTTTTTAAAATTTTGTGTATTTAAGTATTTTATAAAAAAATGTTTAATTTTGTGAAATATTTTTATCATTGTTTGGTCTTTTTTATATTTTTATTTTATTTTTATTAATTCAATTGAATTGTTTATTCGAGTTTTTTACCTCTACACCTCTGATTGGGCTCTGGACTGTTGGCGTATGTTAATTAAATAAATTAATTGACCTTTTTTTCTGCTCTCTATATTCGTGTGAAAGAGCTCTGTTCGCTCGTGTAACATCAATGATTTATCAGAAAAATATAAACAAACCTCTTTTATATTTTTCGTCTAAAATTTAAACAATATTTATATCGCTTTCATTACAACGCTTCATCCATTATTATTATATCACAGGACAAATTTATATATATATATATATATATATATATATATATATATATATATATATATATATCAATTTTTTGAAATTTACAACTATAAAAATATGTACATCAAGGAAATGAGCTAATAACGATTACAATGGCATGTAACAACTTGAAAAGAACAACTCATCAGTAGCACTTCAATAAAATTTTGCACTAGAAGATTTCTAGGCCATCTTCTTTTCAGACGCCTCGGGGGATTATCGGGAATGGAGTGGGAAGCAAGTTGTGAAACTAATGGATTTGAGTGGTAGAGGAGCTTACTATGAAAGGGTGGGTATCTGGTTTGGGCTAACTCAGCAACATAGGGAACATTAAGGTCTTTATGGATAAGCTTATTGGTGACAAAGTGAGGAGCATTTAGGATTTTTCGAAGGATTTTGGATTGTAAGGATTGGATACGGGATGAATTGGATGGTTTAGTAGAACCACAAAGCTCAACTCCGTATGTCCAAATAGGTCTAATAACAGTCATGTAAATAAGTCTTTTGTAATGAATTGGGAGGTTTGATGGTTTGTCTAGTAAATGTTGAAGAAGTCTGTAACGACGAGCAGTTTCTTATCGCTTTAGTCTTGCAGGACAACTTACACATTTTTTCTCTATGTTTATTTTACTCTCTGTTGTCGCTAAAACCATATACAATTGGCATTTCAGGCGTGTGGGAGTTCAGCAAACATTTCTATTCATATATACCTACTTTTCGGATTTAGCAATAAATCCTATAAGACTTGTTTCTTATAATACTTCAGCGCTCATTCCACAAAACTGCAAAGCTCTCAAAAACTTATTGATTTTGTTTTAATTTCATGGAGAAATATATTTTCTGTATTTTAAATAAAAGAAACACTTCATTAGAATAAAAAGCAAAGAAAAAATATAATATTTATTGACATAAATTTTAGGCCAGTTCAGGTATTCATAATAACAACAGCGACTTTGACCTCTCTCAGTACTAAGCACATTATCGCTATTTCATAGTTATTTTCCTGTTTATTTTGAAATGGGAGGGGATTATTGTTTATTATTTTATTTTTTTTTGATATAATGATTGAAAGTTTGATTTGGAAATTAAGAAGCTACAGAGATAAAAGTGTCAGGAGATCTCTTTTTGTAGTGTCCGTACAGTTTACCAACTTAGTCATTTATCTGAAACAGGTTCCGTTCATAAGTAAGTTTTTGATGTAACTATAAAATATTGTTTTATTTTCAAATTAACAAATTTTTTCTTTGCTTTTTATTCTAATGAAGTGTTTCTTTTATTTAAAATACAGATTTTCATCAAGCGATTATCATAATGTCTTTTTTACCAAAGTACCTGATTTGTATGCTAAATGAGAACACCATGTTTTTTTTCGGTTTCAAAAGTAAATTTCTCCATGAAATTAAAACAAAATCATTACGTTTAACATATCATTGAAAGCTTATTAAATTTGTAGTTTTGGGTATTTTGTGGATATGAAAAGCAGTGAGCGCTGATAAATGTAACTTCCCTATTAGTTCTGTACCTAACGTACCTTGTTAAGTACAGAACATATCATATATCGAAGTAGTGAACTTGTTATGACCCTTAATACTTTTGAATTGAAAATATGTAATTTGTGATTCGTTTTTTACTGCTCTGATATTTTGTGATGCGTAGTTCTGAATGCTTATAGTATAAGTATTTAATCTTTGTATGATATTTTGAACCCATTCTTAGTTATATCCACTGTATGCTTTGTGATCTCTACACATAAATGACTTCAACGTTATGAAAAAAACAAAATCTATAATTATTGATTTTTTTTTTTCAACCTTCAAAAACATCAGATTAAAAAACAATTAATTGAAGTAGGCTCGGATAATGGATTTGACATGGCGCTGACAATTGGTTGATGATGATGATCCTAATCACTGGGGGAATGTCAATCACCTGGCGGGTGTCACTCGACGTCCTAGTCCTCTGTCACTGCCTTTGTCGGGGTCAATACCAATCTGCCTCTCTTCCGGTTCCGTTGCTAATGCAACTCTTTTTTTACTGTCAACAGTTTGTCTTATTAATTGGTTTTTCTGTTGGTACTCAGAATTAATAAATAAATGCAGGGATTAATAAAGTTGGCTGATTTAATTTTCGTATACACCGCTCTCTAAGAATATAGGAACATTGCTGCAGAGAACAGAAGTTATTATCTTTAATGTAGAGCTCTAGACGTCAAAAATAAAAAAATAAAATAAAATAAAAAAATCATCTATTTAAAACATATTTTAGCCACTAGCTTCACTGATACATGAAAAGACACAGGAAGACTTTTCAATGTAGAATTTTTATATTTATCTTTCAAGCTCCTTGGAGTGTTACCAAGAAAACTTAATATACTGACTTACATATAAGAACAGTTAAAGAATACCGATTGACTACCAACGATTCTACAAAAATTTGCAACAATACAACTCGCTGATAGAAGCGATCACCATTATCTATATCTTTTTTTTAAAGTAAAAAACTATCTGTAATTTAACCATTACTCTAGTAATGAACAGTCAGAATTATTATTAGATCAAGGATAAACTTATAATGTCCTAAGCTAACTTATGGACCGAAAAGACTAGAGATATCAGTGCACTATTAAAAGAAAACGCCGATTTATTTTATATTTCTTTTAAAACAGATTCGATTTCAAATATAGAACTTGTTGAAAGTGTAAATGAAACCTTAAAACGCAACAGTTCCCCCTCCCCTTCCCCTCCACAATCCTCAACCCCCTCGAACAGTCGAGACTGAAACGATACTTTACAGTCTTCAGCAAGTTGGAAATTAGAGAACTTTGAAAAGGAAACCCCTGCTACTGTTGCAGACGATATCCTTATTTCATTTAATATTCCTGCCTTTTAGATTTATAAGGAAATATTTTTTATACAGGCTTTGATGGTAATACTCCACTTTGGCCAATAATAATTAGGTTTGGTTAATTAACTTGAAAAATGTGGGTAAAATGTGCCTTTTTTTCATTCAATCAAATATAGCTTCTAAACAGTAGCCCTTTGTGAAAAATGTTATATTACAAAATATGTTTTCTATTTAATTTTTGATGAGGACAATGTCGTCAAATTTTCAACCTGAGCAATACTGAAAGAGCTAGAGTGTGTCAAAATGTTGCATTCTTTGGCGTTAAATAAACGTATTAACTCCAGGTTGCCAGGACGACGCTTTACGCTGAAAAAAAGAACTATATAGCCCCAGCCGAAAGACATGTCTATGTCAAAATTATTTAGGTACTGAATGCCGACAGCATCTATTTTCGATTATAAATTCGATTACGGTATATGTAAAGCACTTTTCAAAAGAAGTACCTCTTGCTTATGGTGTCCGACAAAGAGCGGTTTAGTCCTCGATCCTTCTTTAAATGTTCACGGCAAACATTTTTGGAGGTAAATATTACAAAGCTAGTGTAATCTCTGTTACTGATAACTTAAATATCACAAGAAGTAGTCTCAAAGCCATAAAGGTTATATGCTAAGTCAAAGTAGCACGTCAAAAGATTGTAGAAGACTTAGAGAAACTTCATAGTGAAGTGAATGTTAAGAAAACTAAATATACAATATTTTCATTTCGAAAAAGAAACGGAAACACTTCCGGTCAGTTTAAGTAAATAGACATAAAAACAAAACTTAAAATAAATTATTTTATCTTGGCATTTACTTCATCAAACATGCGACTTTTTCGGCTCATTTCGAAAATAAATTAGAACTACATAAAGAGAATCGCAAAAACTTTATCAAGGAGTCTTTCACTGCGTATATTGCTCATAATTTATAAATGTGTATTCAGGACGTCATTTATGATTCGTTTATCCTCACTCCTTCACAGCTGTTCTTCATCTAGCATAGACAATGACTCAGATATAAACAAATAATTATAAATATTTTATTTAAGTTAAGGTACAGATGGTAAAAATATACAACTTTATTTCTAAACATAATCATAGATAGATATTGTGCAATTGATAATTATGTAAATCTATGATATGATAACAAGAAGTGTCAAGGTAGTCTTTTTCCAATACTTGAGCGTGTTTTTTCGTTCCTTATTTTCCTGTTTTTTTATTTTTTTTTTGAAACGATCATTACTTTTATAAATATAGATACTATCTTAAATTGTTTTATTATAAAGTATATAACATAATAATATTTTTAACCCTCTAGTAGTCCCAACCGATCTGATAAATCACACCTATAATTTTTTGAGTAGGGGTTTTATAATGAAATAAGGGATTCAGCACGTTTCAGGTAACATCTCTGAAATACATTAGTCACTTCAAATCCCTTATAGTCTCTCTTCACTTTTATTTATTTAATCTCTATCCCTTTGTCCACGGGACAAGATCTATTAGCCTCATTGCGACTAATTTTTATTCTGAATCATTAGCGCACGCTAAGCGCTAGAATTTAGTGATATGGTCTACTTGCAGATCATATTTCTAAAAATACAATAATCATTACCTAAGCTGTCAATTTCTGAATTCTATTGAAAAGATATTTCCTATAGTTCCATTGCAGAGAGTGTTCCCCCGTCAACAAGAGCACTAGGAACAGTCCAATGACACGGGGAGCTATCAGAGGAGGGGAACAAAGGACCGATCGCATGCCTCCTCTGACACCTTCGATAAACAGTTTCCCTCTTTTCGTTTAGATATCTTTATGACGTTGTAATGTATTCTGTAGCCGAAATTGAAATTTCAAAGGAGAATTTCGTGGAACGTGGGCTTAGGGTAAAGTTGATTTTATTTTTTACCTCAATACATTGTTGTATCTCGTCTTTGTGTCAACTTTACTATGATCCAGTTTGAAGAAAGTATTTTTCGTTATTCATATTTTCCAATTATATATTATAAAAGCAATTACAATAGTATAAAAATACATAAAAAAATAGAGGGAAAAAATACGAGCAAGAAGATACGAACAAGATTATGTCAGAATATACGTTTTTCAGTTATTGGTTATAAATTAATAATCATTTCTGATAAACTGTTTTATTTACGACGGAATATTAAATATAAATAAATTCTAATTCATGATAATTCATTTTATTTCTAAATCAGTAACAATGATTTTTCTATAACAAGTGCACTAAAGAAAAAAAAGTTGAGAGGTTTGAAGAAATCTTTGAAAAGCGTCTCATTAATGTTTCATTTTATTCTATTCAGTCACTTCTTAGGTGTGTGATAATTTATTCTTCTTCTATTACAAAATTTAAGTTTTAAGTTATATAATTAAATAAGTTTAACTTTTAAAGCTAAACATTGATTTCCAGAACCTAGAACTGAAGAAGAAGGATTGACAGCGACTAGAATTTAAAGGAGAAACTACTAGTTTTAATATCGTGTTTAGGAACATTTGTCTAGTTACTCAGTTTGTTTCTTTGAACATGTTTTTGATTGTATTTATTTTTAAATCTTTTATGTCCGTTTTTCCCCTTAATTTATTTTTACTTAATAATTTATATTACTTAATAATTAATTACCCTTAATTATTTTACTTTAAATAATTATAAATGATAGTACTTAAACTCTCAAGTGTCACATATCATGCAAAATGTACGAAGCGTGATGTATTGTTATCAAATACACGTCTCTTCCATACGGATAACACGTAATGTAAACAAGAACTAAAAAAAATAAGAAGAAATAAAATGGTAAACAATGGTAAACGTTTACGTTTATGGTACGTTATGGTACGTTACGTTTACGTTATGGTAAACGTTTATAAAAGTTCATTTATCCTGACAATAGTCAAGAACTAGTTAACCCTATCAGACCTAATTAAGCGAAGTTATGTACCATTGCAATGGCCCCATAATAAAATGTATTTTTCATTTTATTTTCATTTCATTTCATTGCTACAGGCCAACCTTATCGCAGTGGCATTATGGTATAGCTATGAACTCCATCAATGAAATCCTCTAGAAGTTAAAATACTACTGATTCTTAAATTCTGGACGATTCCTTGGTGTTATTATTCCCTTCTCAATAGCATTACTGTTTTTTTTATTTATTTTGTTTTCTCAGGGTTAAATACATCCCGTAGTTGTAAAATTCATTTTTAGAACCTCTATGTGCTATTGATGTACGGATTAAGGACTTAATATACTACATGAGTTATCTTATTTCATAATTTAGTTATCTCTTTGTCTTGAATCAATATCGTAGTACTATTTTTATCAATTCGCTATCTGATCTTGTGTTATTAGACATTTTTACAAGATTTATAATTATTAATACATGAATGAAATCATATTATTATCAATAATATTTATGATACATAATTTTATTAAAGATGGCTATGGTTCTAAATGAATACCTCGAAAATTTATTTCTGCTTTTATCAATTGCTAATTCCACTTATAGATTATCTCTTTCTATGGATTTATTGACTTTAGAAAATGAGTTTTGATGGCGGTCTCACAACTTCGTATTTATTTTATTTTTTTTAAGGAAGCCCCTGCTAGAGCGGGACACGAGGGAGCCGCTATTTGTCGAGTAGACATTTACAAACTGGGCAGCCTACAAACCTTAATCAGGCCGTTAACAGTCGGATGTATGAGCTCATTATCCTCCTTCTTCCGCTACAATAACTCATTCCCCCTCCCCCTGCTTTGTTATTGAGGGTCGGGGTGGGGGAAGCTGAAGATTGGGGAGGTTAACGAAAGGCTATATATAAAATATGACTCAATTTATTTCAACTATATTTTGTAGCCAACCTGTTACTGGAATCTTATAGTTTTTGAAACAATAAATGCATCATTGATAAAAATTTAAATAAAGACTGGACGCTGACTATAGAGAATTGCCAGAAACTCTTTGATATTTTAGTAAACTCGGGATACCGAAGAAATTGGTTAAACTATCTAGAAAATATATGCATATTCAAAACATTGAATAGTCTCAATCGATTATTTTTACACCGGAGAGTTTAAAACAGGGAAAATATTCAACTCAGCACCAGAATACGTCATGAGGAAGGTAATGCCTAAGGTAAAAGGACTCAAAATCAACGATAAAATTCCGGGAATTAAGAGTTTTACACTTTTTTTTTTTTTTTTTGAGGTATGATTTCCATTTCAGTCATCTTTAAAAAGGTCAGTGGATGTTCAGTAGTTTAGTTACTGGCATTGCATGATTGTCTAAACAAGAGAGCAACGACTTTATCTATTTATTATTGAGCACTACAGTCCTAGTCGGGCCTTGGTTTCACTAAGTACCGACAGCTGTCTATCTTCCGCCTTCCTCCTCCAACCATTCACTCCCAGTTTTCGTAGATCATCCTGAACGTTGTCCAGCCATCTCTTCTTTGGTCTTCATCTTAATCTGTTTCCTCCCGGCCTGCCGTACATCATCTTTATTGGAAGTCTATCTTCCGCCATCTTTTGTACCAGACCAAGCCACCTTACCGAAACAGTTGTACCAGCTCCAGGTTGGTTCTAACCCTCCTATTCCCGTTGTTATTCACCGGACCAAAGGTTTTTCTGATGACATTTCTTTCCCAAATCCTCAGCAACCTCTTATGTCCATTTGTCAGCACCCAAAAATCGTTTCCATAAATCACAACCGGCCAGTTTTTACAGACAGCGCTTTTGGTTTTGATTTCGAGAAGTGTCTCGAGACCTCGCAAATTCACTAAGAGCAAAAAGGCATTTGCTGCCAGCCGCTATCCTTGCTTTAATCTCCGATTTCATACATCAACTTCTTATGGACTCATAAAATAATGATTTAGTGATAAAATTCTATTCAATTCTTGAGTAAGGGTGCAAAATTTAGGTAATTTGCAAAAATGTAATTTTTTTTAGACTGTAGGAAAACCTGGAATGTAATACAAGGGGAAGGAAGAGGTACGTGAAGTTTTTATTTAATTATTACTAATTGGGAGGTGTGTGATTACCCCCGAGGCGCCCTCGCTCCCAGGGAAGTCGTTTATTCCAAACTTTACACTCCGCACCTCCGTACTCCGCCATCATAAAACCTGGCAGTTTTCCCCTGTTCTGTCTCTGTTAGTCTTCTCTTTTATTTGTGACCTTTCTGCTCATTAGATTTTATTATGTAATATATACCTCTTTGACATTCATGCTTGAAAAAATCAAGGAATTGGATAATAGATATCCCTAAGAATGATTTTAATTTTTTGTTTTCATACCTAAGTGTTGACGTGACAATCTCTTCAACGATGTTCTGAATATAAAAAAAAAACGTAATATAATTGATTATGATGTAATTTTTGTATAATGTATTGCTATTTAAAAGACAAAATGTAACGTTGAAATCCTAACAGAAAATACAAATATAATAAATAATGTTTTAAAAGCATTCTACCTAATGAAAAATATTGTATAAAAAGCTTATTGTTATTATAACAATAGCCTTATTTTTGAAAAAATATTTTATTATTTATTTTAATACATTTCAACATATAAAGTTAAGTTAAAAATATTTTCATATTCAAAAAATACTTTAAAAATCTAAAAATTTTTTAGGGGGGGGGGACACTGTATTGATGAGGAATAGTTGACTGTTAAGTATTAGGAAAAATAGATAGTCGGGGTATGCAGTCATAAAAACACTGTAGAAATGTAAAACGAAGAAACAATTTGATGGTTTGGTAACATTGGCTCACATTTAAATTGTTGGTATTTTTTTATTTATTTATTTTTTATGGTAACTACTATAGAAAAAGCTTGGGTTTATCATAGTTATATCTCTAACTTCTTCTACATTAGTTTATACATAATAAATTTTATTTTTAATATTTTGAAGGTATTTTACAATACCAATTTTTATACCAATAAACGATTATTATTATTCATGTTTGAAAGTATTTTTCTTCTATCTGCAAATATTGCTTTTTTATTTATTTTTTTTTAGATAATTGTGATATACAGCTGTAAAAAAAGCAGACTATATATATGTAAAGTAAGGTTCTTTAGGTTCAGTCAATAAATAAAAACAACTATTTTGGTGACGTTTCGAGACTATATTGTTCTCATAATCATGCCTTCCCGTGAAAAAACAGGTTACAATAAAATTATATAAGTTATACAAGTTATTTCAAAGCATAAAGTTAGCTACAATATAAATATATAACAACATGCGTTAGAATAATTAACTACATATAATTACAAAATATATAACATTAGGAAACTGCTTACAATGTTACTGCTGAATACGCTATTGGTATATATAACTAAACTAGAAGTTAGTTGTACGGAGTTCTCGAGGCCTTCTTTTTTTCATACCACTCAGAGGGTTATCAAGAATCGAATGAAAAGAAAATTTTTCGTTAGGGTCATCTATGGACCACGGTGCTTGTGCCTTAGATGTTTCTTAATGTCATCTTCGTTGCTTGTCACGATTGGTGTATTATATCTTAATATATTATTTTATTTTAACATGAATAAAAATACCTATTTTTTTTTCACTATATACTCGCAGAAGCTATGTATTTATGATTCCATGTGGAGATCAGAAAGCAGTCCAGAGTGGAACAGTAGAATACATAAATGTTCTACCACAGCTTGACGCGAACTAGTGCCTTATTTACCGAATTACTCTACTCTATTGAATTAATAATACTTATCTAATCATTAATTAGCTAATGTTCCATCAGCAGGTAGCTGCTTTGTGAACAATATTTGGATGAAGTAGTTGATGTTAGCTGATCCCTGAGGGAGAGGTGTGGTGTAATCCCAAGGGGCTCGTTCCTTCTGGGAGCTAAGTTTCACAGCTTCTACTCCTTGCTTTATCTTTCTTCGTGCAATATGTTTATGTATTATACTGTAGTAAGAATAGTACAAAAAAATGTTACACAGAGTTCAAACATTATTGGTTAGATTGTTAGTTATCTGAAGGGGATATGTAAATGATAAAAGAGTTGCATGTTTATTTTATTTGTTTAAAAATATAATTTGTATAACTTAAAACTTAAAAAAAAAAAAGAAAGAAGAAAAGATTAGAATCATAAAAAAACTATTCTCTCAAATTATTTTTTCTTTTTCTAACATCGGTGAAATAATTAATTATATCTATTTTGTTTGGCATTACTTAAAGCATGATGGTATGCTTAAATATTTCAATGTTTTTGAACGGCTGGTCTACCAACAAATACACATTCTCAATATAATTAGGAAAATGTTTTCATAAATAGATATTTAAAATTGTAGTAAAATGATATTATTTATTATTTATTTAATAATATATCTATTTATTTATTTATTTATTTATTGCCTCTACCCTTCAGGGTCATTGGCAGTTCCTCTTCGATTTTTTATCCCACCACCCCTATATTCGTCCATAAAAACTGATTGCCTTCAAGAAATCCATTAATGACTTCACTGATTTTTCATCATTTTGTAAAATTTCTCTGCAGTGTATTTGAAATTTGAAATTTTTCTCTTAGAAACGAAAACTGTGGACAATCAGCTAATACGTGTTTTACTGTCCTGGGTTCCTGACAGTTGACGCAGGTAGGGGGCTCCAAGCCGCGGAGAAGGTAGCCATGTGAGAATTCACAGTGGCCGATTCTCAGGCGGCACAAAATATATCTAATATGATATTGTAGTTAAAAGATATTTAAACTCTGTAATATATAATATAAACAATTAAAATTAATTTTCAAATATTATGTAGACCATTAAGTACAAGTAACGATCTGACAAAATAGATGGCGGGGATCAAGAAGGCAGTAAAAATAAGTCATATTTTCTGAATGGAAGAGTCACTTGAAATCTAGAGCTTTTGTGTCTAAGTAAACAAAAATCATATAAATAAAGAACTTTCAAGTTTAGTAAAGTGAATTACGATTTGTGCCGAAGGGGCGAATGGGTGTTGTTCTAAAGAAGACAAAAAAAAATGTACAATTAAATTTTTTTAATAGTTTTTGAACCAATTAATTTGACTTGAATTTAAAGCAATTTTTTTTTATTTAACTTTTAATAATCAAATGTCTATGTGATATTTAAATATAATATTATGCTATATTTAGATTCAAACATTTTTTGAGACAGTAATTTATTAAGGTTTTTCAGAAATTTATTTTGTTCTATATACTTATTTTTAATGATTTAGTTCCGTTTATAAAATAGGAAAAAAAATTGAATTTTTGTTTACATTGAAAAAACAATTTTATTTTTTTTAATGTTTTATTTGTGTATGTAATTAAATTAAATAATATTTCTCAAACATTTCATATACCAACTGAACAATGATATTTTTTTTTATACTCAATATTTTATTTTTAATTTTAATTTTTTTGATCGACATAACAAACATCTATTACAGTATCATGATATATTCTTCTGTTTAGAATATAGTCCTGATTTCTTATGTAACTCATTACTTAATTGTATTTAAGTAACTAGAGTTTTTCAGTTTAAAAAAAAATTATAAATATTTTAATATTTAGTAATATGTAAATAAGTTACATCATTAATATGCAGATTATTTTACTTAATGATTAGTTATATTTAAAATTTTATTTTGGGGGTTTAATCAAACATTGTGAAATATTAAAGGTAATCTACTTATTAATTTCAACGATTTTTATCAGCTTTATTGACTACACCCAGGTATGTATAGTAGAAAATTAATAAATTTTGGTAGAGAGGGTAATCATAATATTTTATCATATAAACTATAAAAAAAAATTGTATTATCCAATGACAATCCAACTAAGCGTTTTGTTAACGGCGCAGTGTTCTACCATTTTGCATTACAGTTGTGCTATGCAAGTTGTAGATTGCCGTCAAGTTGAAAAACAAGGCGTTACCACTCTCCTTACTCTTGGTATGGCTTAAATAAATTATTCCTTATACGTAATCAAAATTCTTAATAAAATTTTAATTGATAAACTAATTATTTCTTAAAAATTCAATGTCAATAGAGGATATTACTTCTTTATTCCGAGTGATTACTAAGTTATATTCTTAATTCTTCTTTTTCTTTTAGCAAGATTGACATTCAATTATACAAGCCTTAACGAAAGAAAATATTAGGAATTAGTTGCTTCAATTTTTATATCACAGCATGCTCAACTTTTATTTTGTTTATCACCATTATATTACTTAATACTTAAATTTATTTTTTTTCTCGTTTATTGATATTTACATCTATACAAAAACATATACATCAAGTAAATGTGTTGATAGAGAATACAATGGCATGCATATAACTTGTGAAGAACTACTCAGTAGTAGCACTTCAATAAAAATCTACACTAAAAGGTCTCTAGGCCATCTTCTTTTCAGACGCCTCGGAGGATTATCGGGAATGGAGTGGGAAGCAAGTTGGGAGACTAGTGGATTGGAGTGGTTATGGAGCTTACTATCGAAGGATAGGTATCTCCTGTGGGCTATATCAGCAACATAAGGAACATTAAGATCTTTATGGATAAGTTTATTGGTCACAAAGTAAGGAGCATTGAGGATTTTTCGAAGGATTTTGGATTGTAAGGATTGGATACGAGATGAATTGGATGGTTTAGTAGAGCCCCAAAGCTCAACTCCGTACGTCCAAATAGGTCTAATCACAGACATGTAAATGAGTTTTTTGTAATTGATTGGGAGCTTTGATCGTTTGTCTAGTAAATGTTGAAGTAGTCTGTAACAACGAGCAGTTTCTTGTCGTTTTAGTCTTGTATGTGGATTCCAAGTAAGACGTTTGTCCAATTGGAGTCCTAGGCAGCGGATCTGTTCAACAAGGATTAATGGAATATCATTAAAGGATACAGTTGGACAGGAAGTCGTAGGTTTACGACGAAGGGTAAAGGTTATTTGTTGGGATTTATTGGGATTTATTTGGATTTATTTTTATTCTCCAATTTCGACACCATTCTTGAATGTTAGTAATATGAGATTGTAGTGATTGGGATGCAATGAAAGGATCATTATTTACTGATAACACGCATGTGTCATCAGCGTAAGTGATGAGGACAGTGGTAGGATGAGTCGGGATATCAGCTGTATACAGCGTGTTGAGGATGGGACCAAGGATACTACCTTGAGGAACGCCAGCGGATTGGGTGAAGAGAGAGGAATTGGAAAATTTATGGTTTACTTTGAAGGTTCTATCAGTGAGATAGGATCGAATAATAAGGAAATATGTAGAAGGTAGGAATTTACGGAGTTTGTAAAGCAGTCCCGGGTGCCAAACTCGGTCAAACGCCTGTTCCACATCGAGAAAGGCTCCGGTGCAGTACATTCCGCGCTCCAATGCAGAGGAGACAACGTCCACCACACGATGACATTCGGAATCCAAACTGATTACATGATGGGAATCTAGGATAGGATACAAGCGTTTTAAAATTAGTTTTTCAAGGATTTTACCCATGATCGAGAAAAGGGAAATAGGACGGTATGAGGCTCCCATTTGTGGTTATTTTCATTTAGATAAAAAAAAAAAAAAATTAATAAAGACTCGGGAGTAAAAATATTACATCAAGTAGAAAATAGCCTAAAATTAAATACTTTTGAATCACTAGAAATAATAAAATCGTTTAAAACCGATCCAGATTTTTGTTTAAATGATCAGATTAATATATCCAATAGCCCCATTTTAAATTTTTTTCCCATAGGAACGGAAAAAACCCAATGAGTCATAAGGGAAACCCCGTTGTAAATCTAAAACTTAACCTACCTGCCCCCTTTTACTTCTCACAAATTCAGTGTTTTAGTTACCTCAAAGGTGAGTGCCTATGCTTGATTTCTTGTCTTATCTTTTTAAAAAACTTTAGTATATATAATCTATGTAACATAGTACTGATGTGTTGAAAATTTTATTGTATGTTTTAGAACTGAAGATGAATGTTTAGCATTCGAAACTAATTTTCAAATAAAATAATATCAATAGAAGTGGCATTTAATTCATCAGCATTATATATGTATGTTAGGAATAGGATGGCTTTTCGAGGAAGAAGTTTTACGATATGGGATGTGATTAGGTCTTGTCCTGGGGCTTTGTTTGAAGGTAATCGGTGGATTATGTTTGATATCTCGGAAGGATGAAATGCTTTAGGAGGAGGAGACAGTCGGAGTGGAATATTTAGTTATGATTCAATACATTCAAGGTGATTAGGATTGAAGATGTCAGGATGTGGGCTAAATGATTTAATTTAAAGAGGTGTTGTCCGAAAATTTGGGATTTTTCTTCGTCAGATCTTGTACAGGTTTGAGAACCTGTAAGGAGAGGGTGATTAAAGTTTTTGTACTTTAGAAGATTTTTCGTAGTCATCCATAATGATTTGTCACAAGTATTAAGTCTTTCAGTATGGTTTTGCAGGTTTTGAATTTTCTTATTTCTATCTTAAGTTTGATAGTTAAATTGTTGTATTTTTTTTTGTCGGGCGGGTATCTGGTCCGGTGTCACTTCGCCCTTACTCTGCGTTTTTCACTTATAAGGTGCGTATATGCTGTGGTAGGTTATTCTGTTGAGTTCTATGATTTTTCTGGTGTGAGGTATTTTCATGTATACTAATTCGTATTGATGTTGTAAGTTTGTCGACTGCTAAGTTTATGTCTTCTTTTGTTTTAAAGGGAATTTTTAAGTCCGATTTCTTTTCAATATCATATCGAAATCCGTCCCAGTCTACTCGTCCAGTAATCAGTCTAGGAAGAAAGGGTTTTGGAACGGGATTTGAATGTAGGAGAAGCAGAACAGGGCTATGATCAGAAGAAAGGTCATCTAGGGATTTAATGATGGTTTGGGGAGATGAAATTTGGGAAGATATGAATATATTCAGGATATCAGGGCGTTTTTTGAGGGATGTAGGCCAATAGGTTGGGTTCAAGGGTGAGAGGATAGAGTAACAGTTGGAGGATGAAATACGGGATAAGATACTGCCACGGGTGTTGGTTGTTCGACAACCCCATCTCTGGTGTTTGGCGTTATAGTCCCCTCCAGCTATAAAGTGCGGTCCGAGGGATCGGAATAAGGAATCAAGGAGATTATGAGAAAGAGAATTACCAGGAGGGCAGTGTACAGCTGAAAATGTTACATGGAAAGGACGAGCTGAAATGAATACTGAGGTGGATTGAATGGTGTCGATGGAAGTGGAAGGGATAACAGAATGAGGTATTGATTTATGGATAAGGATGCAGGCTCCACCATGGGAGGTTTTGTCTGGGTGGTCTGATCTATAAGTGATATAGTCTCGTATGTAAAAATATGTACGTTGAGTAAAGTGAGTTTCGGTCATCAGGGCAATATCTATTTCATTGTCATGGAGAAAAATGTCAAGTTCGTCTCGGTGGTTTTGTAGTCCGTTTGCATTCCATAAAATGACAGCCAGAGGCTTAGCGCTCATCTAGCGGTATTAAATGGAATTTCTGTAAGGGCTCTAGTAAGAAGGGTGATGAGGGGCTTGATAGTTTCTTTTAGTTCAGATAGGAATGAGGAAAGGATGGCGTTTATATCATTGGTATTTGGATTGGGAAGAGGAAATGAATCTGGAGCTTGGTATGAATTATATATTTGAATAGGAGTAGTGGTTAGGGGATGGACGCCTCGTAGGGTAGTAGGAGCAGAATCAACCTGTAAAGGTATTTGGGATGAAGAGTTGGTTTGAATAGGTTGATGGATTGGAATTGGATGTTGCTTCTGAGGCGGTAATTTGACTACTAAGGGTAAATTATGGACAGGAGCGTTCTGTTTTGGGGGTTGAGGATCCGATTAGGAGGTCTGGGGATGTGATTGGGAGATTCGAGGCGCCTGTCGTTGAGGTTGATACATGATTTTATCCGAGTACCATATGATGCTTCCTGTCGTTGCTGATGGTTGGGTGCTGAGGTTGATTGTAGCTATTCGATTCTCTTGGATTGGGTTTCTTGAATTCTATGTAATTGTTGTGGATTGTCGATTTCAGGTTCTTGTCTTGTTTGTATGAAGGTCGCCTTTGAGGTTCTCTGACTGTGCAAACTGTTATATACTAAGCAGCCTCTGTAACTTGCTGGATGGTCTAGACAACACAGTGCGCACATCGCAGGTGTATCCTTTGATTTCTGACATGTTTCAGTTGCGTGAGGGCCAGCACATTTTACACACCTGGCTTCATGATGACAGTATGTCTTGGTGTGTCCGAGGCTTTGACATCGGGTGCACTGTACTATAGTTGATCTTATTCTCGGTTCTTCAAACCTCACGACCGAATATACCAGCCTGGTTGCATCGAATATTTTATCGTTGTTTCCAGCAGGCTCCAAGTCAACGAAGAATAATAGAAGTGGATATCTTTCTTTCGGGTGAAGCACATTAGAAATTTGCCTCACGTTATGACCAATGGCTTCCAAATCATGCTTTATGGCGCTCGTTGGGGTGGTAGAATGGAGACCACGTAAAACCACTCTGTATGATTTTTCTTCTTTCAATTGGTAACAATGAAAGTCGTAGTTTTAAAGTGTTTTGTGATTGACCAGTTTTTTATACTCATCTTTTTTTTATGTTTTAATTTTTATATCTTTGACCCGAGAGAAGCAGTTGAAATTAGTCTCTCCGATCAAGGCTGCTATTTCTCGGTAATAAGATATGAAATTTTCAATTTTAGTTACATAAATTGGAGGTGGTTTAGGATCAGATGTATTATGCAGGTTTGTATTATTATTATTATTGCTGGTAGATGATGTAGATGGTTTAGATGTAGATGGTATGGGTTGGTGAGATTTTTTGGCTGCAGTAGATTTACTGCGAGTTTGTAGATTATTAGTATTATGAGATTGATTATTAGTATTGTTGGCTGTCTTTTTTGTTTTCGCTGTTTTTTTTTTTTTTTTTTTTTTTGTTTGGTGAATTGCCCGCTGAACCTGGGGCGGCGTTTCTCTGGCGCTTCTGGAGAGTTCTTCTAGATTGGTTCTCAGTTTCGCTGAATTATGAGTAAGAAGGTGTTTCTGTCTCTGAGTCATCATTAGATGTAACGACTTCCATTATGATATATTAATAAATTTAAAAAAATAATAATAATAAATTAATTAATAATAATTGTTAAGCTAGAGAGTGAAGATAGTAATTAATACTAAAATATTCATATAATTATTTACAATATTTATACTTATGAATAAAATGTACAATTATAAAATAAGAAAAAAAAAAACTTCAAATTTTTAATTTAATTTTTTTTTTTTTTTAAGTTGGAACGTTTTAAGTTTTTTTTTTTTTTTTATTTTATAATTGTATTTCATGAACATTTTATTCATTAGTATAAATATTGTAAATAATTATATGAATATTTTAGTATTAATTACTATCTTCACTCTCTAGCTTAACAATTATTATTAATTAATTTATTATTATTATTTTTTTTTAATTTATTAATATATCATAATGGAAGTCGTTACATCTAGTGATGACTCGGAGACAGAGACCTCTTTTAACTTTTAATTTTAATCAAACTTTTAATTTAATTTTTTTTCTTTTTTTTAAGTTGGAACGTTTTATTACGGACTAGAGACAACATAAACTATCAACAGAGGAGCCCTTGAACTTGTCAGATAAGTCCAGTATTCAAACAGGCGGGAGGATTACGGACTACGAAGCCACTCTAGCCAGTTGAACTGCCTCACTTATATATATATATTATATTAGTTCACAATTACTAATGTTTTCACTCACCTCACTGAAAGTTATTGTCAAATCGGAAAATTGTTAATATTATAACTATTTGTCAGGTATGAACGATTGACATAGTCTAATACTCAGAAAAAATGTCACAAACACAGAGCGATTTTAAACATGATATGTAGATGCGGCCATCTTGTCTGAAACTTTAATACTTAAATGTAGAATTGAATTTTAAAAAAATTGAAAGAAACCATTTTTTTTTTCTCAACATTATCTATTTCGAATATTCATTAATTGCTATTTAATTTAAGTAATTTAAAATATACATATAAGCAAAAGAAAATAAACAACATGAGAGCATAGACATTCAGCAGGATTAAAACTAACGTAATTTTACTTATTGTTTGCTTTTCCTCGATATTATTAAATTTATATTGTGTGAAGATCTTAAAAAATCAATTTAATATATAGTATAAAAATAAACAAAAACAAAAATGTTAAGCTATTTTTTAAAAATGATTTAAATAATGTTAACTATTGTCATTTTAACAATTTTCAGCATTAATAACGTTTTCTCACATAATGTTTGTTCGATATCGTACCTCCTCCTCGTTCATTCCCAGAGTGCCACGCAGCTGTTTTATTTTATTTATTTATTTTTATTAACATGTTATGAATTATACTACATTTTCTTGTTACTAAAAACCCACACAGATATATTGTATACATTTCAGAACAAATATAATTGTTTAGAATAAATGTATACAAAGGAAATGCCTCTTTCACTAAACCATTAGAATAGTTGATTCTTAAAATGTGTTTAAAGGCGACCCCGTGTGCTTTGGTTGCATCGAGAATGTAGAGAGGTAAAATGTATCCCCCCTCTCTCCCCTCCCCCCAATATCTAGTTGGCATTGCAAATCCAGCAAAGGGTTGTGTGCCCCAACTAGAGACGTTATTTGAGCCGTCTTCTCTGGGCTACCACAAAGTGAGACCCCACTCTATCCATTTCAGCTTTGCATTTATTTAAATATATTTCGTCCCCATAATAATGAACTTCTCTACTCTATCTTTATTCAGTATAAAGCATCATCTTTATAATTTAATCAGGAGCTTGCTTTTCATATGGTCAATATATTAATGTGGAAATAATTTTATAAATAATCATTACTTAATACAATTTTAGAACGTGCATGGTTTCTACTGTAAGTACCCCGCGTGCCTGAATATATATATATATATATATATATATATATATATTTTTTTTTTTAATTTTAAATAAAAAAAAAAAAAATAAAAAAAAAAAAATATATCCCACACATATATATTCTCTGAAATATATAAAATATATTATTATACTTAAATTTTATTTAAACTTCCAATCCGTCTCGTATCCTTCGTAAAATCTTCAATGCTCCTTATAATGTCAGAAATAAACTTATCCATAAAGATCTAAATGCACCACCATATATTGCAGATTTAGCTCAAACAAGATGCCTATGCTCCCAGGCATTTTAGATTAACTACATAACCTAAAGTACTACTGATGAATTGTTCTATAGAAGTTATACACATATGTGCAATAATTTTACGGCACATTTACTCATTGGAAACAGTGTATACAGTTGTAAATACCAATGAAGTATAATAAATATTCAGTGAAATAGCTGGAATCTATTTCAATAAAATTATGAATTCGCAAGGTAATATTGTATATTACCTTAGAATAATAAAATAGTGTTTATACAAATTAGAAAAAACAGTAGTAAACAAATATATTTGCATTAAAAAAATATGAGTTTTTATGTTCTTAAAAATACATGAATGTATAAAAAGGTAAAAATACATGAATTAAAATAAAAACTACAGATTAATTAAATAAAAAATACCCAGCAGCACTATAATAAATTCAAAATTATAAAATGCGTACTGTTACTAAATGAATTGTTAAAATATTTAACCGATATAAAATGTTTCCTGAAAAATTTAATTTACTGTTTAAATAAGGAAATTTTAATAAAAAATCAGAAAGAATGAAGAAGAATTGTTTGATGCGTTTGAGGGCCATTTTCAAATATATAATATATAAAATATATGTATAAAAAAAAAAAAATCTTGAAATTAATTTTGGTTATATTAATTTTGGCTTCGGTAAATATATTACTTGGCATTTATTTAGAATGCTGACCTATCATATATCCATATAATTGGCGAAATCCATAATAACCCCGCTCAGCTGTTCCATCAGTTACATATTATCCTTACACCGATGGTTTTTAATTGAGCAGATGAAGAGATCCTCTAGATTTTTTATTTATTTTATTTTTTAAAACACGACCTGGTTTTTTAACGCAATAATTGATGAAGATATCTAATCCAGTGACTTTTCAGTCTGCCCCTTGTATTCTTCGGCAAATATGGTACATCCATTTGTAAATGGCATCATATTTATAAATGTTTTAAACATTTTTTTTTTTTAATATGAAACAGTTTGTGGTACGTTTATATGTGGATAATGACTGTTTGTACGCCTAAATAAGTGTGTAAGTTTTGTAAGTATCTTCCACCAATTCGAAATAGTAAGTGTGCCATGTCCTTCATAGTTACCAGGAGTTAGCTAAAAGGGCAGAGAGGAACAATCTTTATTCAACTTCTTTTAATTTAAAAAAAAAAAAAATATTTCTAACATCATTCACTTTACACAAGCTGATGTTAGAATAAAACAAACTATATGTAAATACTATGCTAATTGACATCGACGGAAACATGGAAAACGTTAATGATCAATTGTTGTGATATGAATATCTTTTTGACGAAAAACTCTAACATCAATAAAAGTTATATATGATTATTGTTTGGATTTATTAATATTATTTAATTAGAACCTTTGGTCTTGTCATATTGTCGACACTATATAAAACTAACGAATATGAAAAATCACTTTTTTTATTTCGTTAGTTCACCGATGTATTTCCCAAGGCCTTAAGTAAACGAAATAAAAAATTAAAAAAAGTGTTTTTTCACATTCGTTACTTTTTAGACAATATGATTACTTGAATTATATTGTTTTTTTGAATTATCTGGGAAATAAAAAAGTTTTGTGAATTTTATAATTTATGAGATATATAAAATTTCTTTTAATATATTTTTTATTTTGAAGAGAAAAGATTTGCCCGGTCGGGATTCGAACCTGACCGAGTCCCAGGGACTCGGGTTCGAATTCCGACCGGGCAAATCTTTTCTCTTCAAAATAAAAAAATGTTTTATCAACAACAAATTTATCCTAAAAGATTTTTCAAACGTGCAACTTTTGATTTCTTATTAGTTTCCGTAGCCAGAAAATAATTCGTAACATCATTGAATATTTTGAAATTTCCTGCTACATTACCGGTCGGAACTAACGAATTGTGTCTATTAAATTCCATGATTATAATTCTAGATTCGTTTTCAATTTATATACTCATGATTTATTTACGGTTGCGCCATGTTTATTTTACAATAAATAATTAATAGTCAATCCACAACAACACATTTTATTTCAGAGATGATTCATTAAAGAAATCTAAATCATTTGATCGTATGACACTACCAAAGTTTTAAATTAAATTATATTAATAAACCCAAACTATTGTTGAGTTTAAAGAACCACATATCAGTGCTATTGTTGTATATAAGTGTGCACTGAGTCTCTCTCTATAACTTCTTGATGGTATAACCGATCGCTCAATGAAGTGAGAGTTTTCGAAAATCAAGACGGGCCTCTGAATCATTTGTCCAGCCAACTGGAAATCTCCAGAACTCACTGGAGCATGGGCATCGATATACGTTCAGGCCTCTTCCGACCGTTTTCTTACGTCCACCAGTTTTCCTGGAATGGAAGATTTGAACCGTGACCGTTGAAAATATACCGTACGTCAATATTTATCTTCGCCTAAAGCTGAAATAAAGAAATGGATGATGTTTCTGTACATAGTTTTCAGTAATAAAACATTTTTATTCAGATAGAAAATATAGTAGTTCTAATATAAATTATGTATATTGATTTTGTAAACAATTAATAACATTAAATTATATTGACTCAAAAAATAAGAATTTACGCATATTATAAATGAAAAATAATTTATTCTCGAATACCTTTTAAATACATTTTTAATCATCAAAAGATGCATTTGATTTTCAGTTAAATTCAGGGTCGGCAGGTAATTTATGATATATTTTTTTTTTTTACTATGTACAATAGTTTCGTGTTGCCTTATTCTGCAATGGTTAGGTATTTATAGCTCTCCTTGATTGGAAAGAGAGAATAAATATAGGCTAAACCAGAAAGTTAGTAAAACCCTTAATGAAATATTCGGAAATATTCATACTAAAAATATAGAAAGAATAGTTTAATAAAGTTGAATTTAGCAGTCATTTTTTCTTAGTTGCTGTACTTTAACCTAAGCAAGAAAGTTCACACTAATCATTATTCCTGGAATCTATTTTACACGATAGTGACATCTTTTGGATATCTTATAAAATACGGATAAAATTGAAAGGAATTTTACACAGTTGAGTCGTAGGATTAAAAAGGAATTTAATATATTTTTTTGGGGGGGGAGGGGGCTAAAAATGTATATATTTTTCAAATTTTTAAGATAGGATGTCAATAACTGTCTGGTTTACCCTATTATATAATACAAAATTACACAAAGTTTGTTTAAAGTATTTTTCGAAAGTACTTTTTCTTAATATCAACTGCATCCCAGAATATTTTCTTCATAAAATATTTCTTTACAGTTTAACAATTCCAATATGATGCTAATATTTATTATCTCAAGAACTACTGATTATAAAGTAGTAAAGATTTTAATTATTTTAATTGTAAAACGTTTGCAAGGCTAGGTTTAGCCCTAAATACTTCTCAAAATCGTGAGATAACTCTAATAATTATAATTTGAGAAGAAACGAGTCCTTAAGTTAGGACGGCTTCATTGGTGTGTTATTTTTTGCCACCACTTCTTATTACAACACATAGGAAACGCTCTACCTTAGTTTATAAACGAGAGAATTGAACAGGAGACGGAAGATTCTCTAAATCTGAGACGTGTAAGTTGTCCTCATCGCCGGGGCGGGCTAGGATTAAGTTAGGCTACAGTTGGAGGAGGCTACCTTTGAATACCAATTACTCCCTGCCTCCGCTAACTCCCTATCAAAAAAAAAAAAACTTGTTATTATTCCGACCCGGTTTTTGGGTAGCACTTGTTTTAAAACTTGGACAGGCCTCTTGCCACACCACCTCCCCTTCAAGACCAACACTGCCGAAAAAAAAAAAAAAAAAAAAAAAAAAAAAAAAAAAAAAGACCCGGGAACTCCTGGAAATAATAGGTTAGAGTTATAAGTACTGTTCACCGAAATTTTCTTTTCAACCTCCGCAGCCCGCTAACAATAGGCTATGGCCCTGCCTCTCTTATCTCCGCGCCAAGGAAAATGTGAAAAAGTAAGTTTTCCCGACCGCTTAACTTATTAATTGATGTTCTTACTTTTTTTGCTGTTCATGATTAGTCATTACTTAAAAAATTTTTCTTAAAAATTCAAGTTTGACCAAGAGCTTTAAAGACGGTAAAAGATGGAGGTCTTCCTTAAAATGCAACTCCGTAGTTCCCCAGCTGGATGGTTGGTTTTTTTTAAAACCTTTTGGTCGTCAACCCTCGTTAATACAAACTTTAAACAACAATAAATCATAATAATTTTGTAATGTTACAAATTGAAATTATTCTAAAATATTCAATACGAAATAAAATATTATTATTATATATGAAGCATCTGAGGGATGCTTATGAACCAGTTACATATATTGATAATAATAAAAAACAAACATTATATAAAATTACTATTTTAAAATTACTCATTATGTAAAAAAATTAAAAATTAAAAAAAAATATTACATCTGCACAAACTGAATACATTCAAATGATTAAACTAAAGCTATATTTAATGCTAAAATAAATTATGTTTATATGCACTACATCAATTTTGAAATTAAAAGTTTTTGTAACATAACTTAAAAACAGTTTCAACATAATTAACTTATCAACTCTACGTGCGCAATTAAATATGTTTCTTAACTCTCCTTTGGACTACGAGTGACTCTTCCTCAACCAAGTTATCCCTCTTCACATTCACTGCCTTCTCAATCCTGTGTCAAATCACTACTCATTACTAGTTAACTATCCAATCTAACTAAATGCATATTCTTTACATTGAAAATCTAACCTTTACATATTTGATCCTATTACAAATAAATCAAATTGCTAATACAAGCTATACACTTATGCATGATAAATTTTCATAATTACATGAAGGATATGAACAGACAGCATTTGGAATTAAACCAGTTTATCGATAACATTGAAATTATTCAACTATGTCACTCCCTTTACACATAATATATGAAAAATAAAACAATTAATTTTTAAATTAAATCTAAATTTCTTTTAATTAATAACAGAAAATGTAATTATTGTTCCACTCTTCAAAAAAAAAAAAAAAATGAACAATGAAATAATAAATTAATAATAAAACATTAAATGTTAGAATTAAGAATATTGAATCTCTATAATTTTAATTTCATTTTTCCCCTTAAAGTTAAATTATTCTTTTCAAGCATAAAAGAAAACATGTAACTGATTTGATCAGTTAAAATTTAATGAAGAAATATTTTTTTCTTATACTTTTTTTTTTTTAATAATTACTACCTGGCTCACTAAAGAGCAATGTGTAATATGGATGACTAAGACTCATTTATACAGTATGTATATTGATATAAAATGAAGTTAAAAAGTTAAAATAAACAGCCCCTAAATTTACGAGATATAAAATTAAATGTAATAAATGGTAATAAAAAATACGTAATAATTGTTGAAACAAATAAAAAAGAATTAGGAAGAATTATAAAAATAAATTATATACGTATTATTATTTTTTTTTTCCAAAAATAACTTCAAAACGATTTAAACATTTGATTCAATATTGATTGGAGACACTGTCAGGTTGAATATTTTCTCTACATGTTTATAAGAAAAAAATAAGAATTTTCTTGTATTCAGCCCGGAAAGTTTGTTATTTTGAAAAAAATGTTGTACTTTAACACTATTTCTTACTGATTTCAAACACTAATAATCGATTTAAATATTGATGATATAAAAAAATTATAAATGTTATTTCCTTCTTATTTTTATTGTCAACGTTCCATATTATTTCTCGAACAAACCCTACATAATGATCTAAATTTACCTTTTGTCCTTGATCTAATACCCTTCGAATTAAAAAATTCCAACAAAACCTTACCAACCTTCCCTCTGGCTCATTCGTTATCCAGTTCCATACATTCTTAGAACCCACCTCGAATAAAACGGCAGTGGCCCTGAGACCTGTTGTAAATATTTATGACTGTACTACAGCACTCTTGCTCAGCCTCGACTAGATTCTGCTTGTTAGGCAGCTGAGAGAACAGCGCTGGGATCTCTTTAGGCCTGGCTTTCCCTCTTATAGTAGTGGGACAAGATTAGTTCGGGGTTTCTCAAGGTTCCTTGTAAATATTGTATATATAGTTTGATTGTATTTAAGAATATTTATTTTTATTTCATTAGTATAGTTTATTTGTGTCTACAATTGCTATCCTAGTTAATTTTTCATTGTCATTTATTACATTTTATTTCCTGTATATTGAGAAGGATCTTAAGAGTGGTGTCATACAAATTTAGGTACGTTAGATAATTAACAAATATATCTTGTTTTTGACCTACGTTACGGCCGTAATATTGATGTTCATCAGGGCATTTAAAAATTGTTTTGTTTTTTTTCTAATTTTTAAACTGCTCTGATGTTGATCATCAGGTTGATTAGGCAAAAAAAAAGATATATTTGTTACTTATCAAACATGCCTAAATTTTAATGACATCCCTTTCAATATAGTCTTTCAGTCATTCAACATGACTGACAACTTCAACCTGTTGATTTTTATTTTTTATAGTTTATATCTTTATTTTTATTTTTTTACTTACATTGTACATATTGTAAGAATGGAATAATTGCCATCCATATTACTCATTGTCCTTTGGTAAGGCAACTTTTAATATTTATTCAATAAAAAAAAGGACAAATGAAAATAAATGTCTAAGAAATTCAAAGTAAATACATATTTTAAATATTGCGAAAATAACCGCAAAATTCTACGGAAGGAACAACTTTAAATCCTTTGTGTGCCTTAGAAATGGGAAAAGACTCCCATTAAAAATAAAGTAGGCCTGGGATTCCTGAGAGAATCCGGTTATATATACCTCAGGAGATAGGGAGGGAGATACGGGCTAAAGAATGGAAGAAAAATGTTCAGATGGAGAGCGATAGTCAGAAAGAACTGAATACATCCAGAATTGTAAATCATTTACAGAGAATGAAGATAAAACGGAACAAGACATTTCAAATCTAGTGTTCGCTCTTGTATGATACATATGCCCCATTGTTAGCAATTTCACAGGGGCTTGGTTTTGGGTCTTTGATCGCTAGTTTCTGCAGGTTCGAGAAATCATTTAAGGTAAACTCACCTGTAACATGATATCGCGAGTCAGAGAGCCATCGCCACTTTTTTAGGGCCCCAGCCCTTAGCGAAAGGGAATATATTTTATTTATGGGCCTTTCTCATGTAGAGCTAAGCCGCCGTAAATCCGTCGAAGGCCGGAGTTGGGATCGCGTGCTCCCTCCCACACCGGGCTGGCTATGTTAATGCCTTCCTTATCCACCAGCTGCACCTGCCGCAGTCCACAACACGGCCCGAATTGTGGTTCTTTTAATGGAGATGTTAATTAATTAATACCACGATTTATAAAGATCTTTTAGGCTGGAATAATTTAGCACGCGAATGTTATTTACATAAGTAATAAGCTGAGCGTGAGATTGCTGCTTTGTCAAATATAGAATAATTCATGTTATATATTAGTATTCGTCATTTTATTTTTATTTATAAAAATCTAAATCACCTAAACAATAGCCTGATAAAGAAAAGAATCTTAATAATCAGCTGTTGCAACATGCACGATACAATAAAACTTTCTATTTATATTATTATTATGACGAATATTCCTCTTGAGGAGAGCGATTGAACTTGAAGTCACTTCATTTTCGGTTATTCCTCCATCTTTCCCCCCAGAGTCTCTTCATTCTTTCGGAATGTTTCCTCTTCCGCTCTTCCGTCCACTTTTTTCCTGGTTGCCGTCATGTTCGTTCAAATTTTATATTGTTGATTTTAATCCGACATTCATTACTATCTTCAAAACTTTCTATACCGATCAGCTGCAGGTGCCTTTGTGCCACATTTGCTGGTCGATATAACGTTAAATAATTTCTTTGCCAATCTGTAGCTTTCCATCCTATAGATGTGCGTGTAAAATTTGCCTCGGCGTTTTCTTATTACATCTGTTATTATGCTGGTCTGTTGATAAAGTTCGTTTTGAGATCTTTTCATCCAAAGTCCATTTTTATTGATTGTTCCTTATATTTTCCTTAAAAG
Organism: Euschistus heros; assembly: GCA_003667255.2. Classification (NCBI taxonomy): domain Eukaryota; kingdom Metazoa; phylum Arthropoda; class Insecta; order Hemiptera; family Pentatomidae; genus Euschistus; species Euschistus heros. The sequence continues at coordinate 290,886 of RCWM02000331.1, read as the reverse complement.
TTTTTGTTCTTGTTTTCTGTTAAATATAAATATTTAAATCATGTGTTAGAACAATTAAATGCATATAATTACAAAATATGAACGAGTAGGAAACTACTTACAATGTTACTGGTGTTATGCTGTTAGAATGATACTACCAATAGCATATCCACCAGTAATATTGTAAGTAGTTTCCTACTCCTCCCTATTTTGTAATTATATGTATTTAATTAATCTAACGCATGTACGAGGGTAAGTCAATAATTATCCGCAATATAGCTATATTTTTGTTTATGTTGGCAGTACTGTTCTTTTGTGTTGATGGCGCATGCTTTGTTTATTCGTTGTTATGTTTATGTTCGTATCAAGCTGGTAGGTTAGTTTTGTTATCGCTGTCGTGCTGTTAATAATGGCCGCTCCACTTTCTATTTGCACCAAAGAAGAGCAACGTTCAGTGATCCGTTTTTTGTGGTCGGAAGGTGTATCAGGGGCCGAAATTCATCGAAGACTTTTGGTACAGTACGGGAACAATTGTTTGCCACAACGGAGTGTCTATGAATGGATTGAAAAATTCAAAAATGGTCGCACAAGTGTTACGCAAAATGAAGGAGCTGGACGACCAGTTACCGCCATAAACGAGGAAAAACATTGAGCGTTCACGTGAAATGATTCTCTCAGACAGACGGATAACTGTTGACGACGTGGCAAATCGTCTGCAAATTAGCCACGGTTCTGCCTACGAAATCATTTACAGCAGACTTGGGTTTCATAAAGTTTGTGCAAGATGGGTTCCAAAACAACTGACACAGTTGCATAAACAAACGCGCTTGGACGTGTGCACAAAACATTTGGTTCGCTATGTTACCGAAGGGGACAACTTCTTAGACAGGATCGTTACTGGTGACGAAACATGGATCCATCATTACGAGCCGGAGAGTAAACGGCAGAGTATGGAATGGAAACATCCAAATTCGCCGTGCAAAAAAAATTCAAAACCCAACCGTCCGCAGGAAAACTTATGCTTACGGTTTTTTGGGACTAGTCCATTACTGGAACATTATCAGGAAAGGGGCACAAGAAACAGTGAACGTTACAGTGAGATGCTTACTGCTAAGCTGAAACCTGCAATTCGAAGCAAACGCCGAGGACTGCTGTCAAAAGGCGTACGACAATGCCCGTCCGCATACAGCTGCCCACACTGTAGAAACGCTTCAGAAACTCAATTTTGAAGTATTGAAATATAGTGATCTCGCTCCATCTGATTTTCTTGTTTGGTCCACGATTAGGGGCCGTCGATTTGCCTCGGACGAAGCATAACGGTGCATGTCAAAAAAACTTGAAAATAACTATATTGAAATTATTGACTAGCTAATTTTATGTTTTGAAATAACTTGTATAACTTATATAATTTTATTGTAACCTTTTTTTTTGTCACTGTAGGACATGATTATGAGAACAATATAGTCTCGAAACGTCGCCAAAATAGTTACAAATATATATAGTACAGCCAAACTATACCAATATATACATCAAGTAAAATGAGCTTACATCACTCATCAGTAGCACTTCAATAAAAATTCTACTCTCTAGTAGAAGATCTTATAAAATAAAATAAAATAAAGTGCAATAAAATTTTGCACTAGAAGATTTCTAGGCCATCTTCTTTTCAGACGCCTCGGGGGATTATCGGGAATGGATTGGGATGCAAGTTGAGAAACTAATGGATTTGACTGGTTATCGAGCTTACTCCTAAAGAATAGGTATCTGGTTTGGGCTAACTTAGCAACATATGGAACATTAAGGTCTTTATGGATAAGCTTATTGGTGACAAAGTAAGGGGCATTTAGGATTTTTTAAAAGGATTTTGGATTGTAAGGATGGGATACGAGATGAATTGGATGGTTTAGTAGAGCACCAAAGTTCAACTCCGTACGTCCAAATAGGTCTAATCAGAGTCATGTAAATAAGTCTATTGTAATTAACTGGGAGCTTTGATCTTCTGTATAGTAAATGCTGAAGTAGTCTGTAATGACGAGCAGTTTCTTGCTTATTAAACATCAAATATATATATATATATGAAGTTATTATTAGCTAAATTAATAAAACTTTTGTCGATCTAAATATGTAAATAAAGTTGTCTTCTAACAAACTATGTAGAAGGAGCCCTCTTTTGAAGCGATTTACTCATTAAACTACGAATATAACTGGTAACTTACTTATTATTTTTTTACAGAAAACCTAAAACAATATATGACTAGAAATAAGCATTTTTCTGTTACATAATCTTGTAAGATTAGTCCTGGGTCACTTCTTTTTTTTTTTTTTTTTTTTTTTTTTTTTTTTTTTTTTTTTTTTTTTTTTTTTTTTTTTTTTTTTTTTTTTTTTTTTTTTTTTTTTTTTTTGTTCAAATGTTATTTTAGTAAATTCATAAAACTCTCTCCTGATAACTCACTAACTCGATCAATAGGAAAGGATCCGCGAGGTGAATGCAAAAGACTCTCATCGAGAAGATCAGTAGCCAAGAAGGAGCTCAACTGTAAACGGAACGAGCCTACTTCAAACTTGATGACACTCCAGAGTTTAAATGGTAATAGTCCGCCCTCAACGTCAAGTAGCAAAATACACTCCTCCAAACTTGCTCTCTAATTCTTCACGATTAGTCCTTACGGTTCCTCCCTTCCACCGGCGATTAAGGGCTGTTAGTTTTGGAGAAAAGATTTGCCTCTCGAACAGATTCAGACTTTTGAAAAAGGTTTTACCGTTAAGTGGATTACGACATTGCTCTTTGTAATTACTTTAAACTAACTACTTTAAGCTAAAATGGGATTATTAACATTTTTTTTTTCGTTTTAAAAACAAAAAAGCCAAAGATGTCAAGAAGTGATCATGAAAAAATTGTTATGCAGATTTCTGATTTTCAAACTACATATTTATAATATAGGAAACTATTCCTTAAATAGTTTAGGAAGAAACCTCGTTGGCTTATTGTGAATAACCGACAGCATTTTCCCGCCAAACTCCTCATTTTCTAATTAGATAGAAAAATAATGGTACATTCAATGAAAATCTATTATCTACAGAATATTTTTATTGTCTACAATAACCAGCATATTTATTTTTCCAATAGATTCTGGTGATTATAGCATATTTATGTATTGTAGTGAATAAGGAAATGTAACTGTGTGGGATGAAGCTCAGTAGCATTGCAGGTTGAAAAGAAATAAAAATGAAATTACAACCTGAATGCAGAAAATTCTGCTATTTTAACCGTGAATCGAATTCGAGGTTGGGAGAACCTCAACGAGCACACCCAGCCTATATCAAATAGATATCCTTAATAAGGGAAAATACTGCTATAATAATTTATAATAGTATTTATCACAATAGAATAAATAATTTCCATTACCAACTTTTGACTAAACATATTATATTTTTAATGAAATATCCATGTTATCTCTATTTAAAAAAAAATAAATAAAATTCTGCGTTTAAAATCAAAAACATAAGTTTGACAAATTGTATAAAATCTCGAGATTTAAATTATATCTCAAAAACAGAACACTTCCTAACTTTTATATTTTTTTTTTTGGTTTCGCAATACTTCTTTTTGACAAGGGAAGTCCATTTTCATTTCTTTATCCCACGCATTGTTAACAATAGTGTGTTGTCCCATTTCTTTCTTTATTTTTTTTTCTTAAATTGTTATCGTTGCTGAACCTACTTACACATTCAAATTTCAAGATGAAACAGCTACACCGACGCATCATGACGCCATGTTATGTCAACACGTAGCTAAGAACATATGACAGAAGAGGCGGTCCTAATTGAGAGGCGGTTTAGGATGATAGAGGCCTCAATATCCATTTGTAGGGCGAGCAATTTATGCCACCTCATAACTGTAATCCTTTTGGTAATTACATTCCAATCAAATTTATAACTCACTAACAATTCCCAACTTGCCAGAATTTATACCCGCTCTGTTTGGATTAGTCGGCCCCAACTTCTAATGGCTTGTCAGTCCATCGCTCTAATCACTCACTCGTTTCATTACCACGAGCTGAGTTTATTTCACTGTAATATCTAAGTGGTACTTAAAATTGATGAAACTTGAATACACATATAGAATGATAATTGAAAAAATCATTATTCTTTTATTATGTATGTATTATGATACAGAAACCTATGATGAGGGTTATGATAGAGATGGCGCGGGGAGATGGACAGTCAGGGGATATCTTCATTTTATTTGTAAAAATCATTCCTCGAAAAAAAATTGTTTATTATAATTGTTTATAGAAACAACCGTTTTAGACTTGCAAATAGTTATATTTGGCTATAATATCGTAAAAAAAACTTTATCTAGTTATAAATTTGTTTTTAATTATTTTCAATCATAAACATATTTTAATTTATCTTAAAAGTATTATTCTCTCTGGTAATATACTGCACCTATATTCTAATTAAATTGTAGAGTGATCAGAATATTTTATTTAATATATTTATTATAAAATTTGAACAAAAAGGATAAAAAATAGGGTGTTGTACTTTGTACAACGCGCGACCGCTCGTGTTACGAAAATGGGCGCGACCGATGGAAGGTTAAGAGCTGAAGTGGACTGGTCTACGTTCAATATTTCTTAATGTAAATTTAAATTATAAGTGTTTAATATAAAACAGTTGTTGGTATGAGGGAAGTCAGTGCATCTAGCTTTGTTACTAAGCAATCCTTATTCATATTTTATTAGTCCTGATTACTTGGACTGAAAAAATTGTAATAATTTATTTTTTTTTTTGAGTTTAGTAGCAAGTACCCTTTGTGATGTATAAGCCCATAGAGCTTCTGTTAGGTGTATGTGTCGGTAAATTTTTTGTTGTTTTTAATTTCAATGGTTTTCTATCACAAAAATACAAATCCTTTAATCTGCAATACCTCGACAAATTTCGAACACTCTGCAGTAAATATAATATTACAAAGCGACATGAATATAGCCTTTGTTAAAATATACAGACAACACATACAATACATTTCACTCTCCGAACCGAAACCACTCCAATCCACTCGTCCAATCTCTTTCATGCTCGCTACTACAACCACGGCGATTAAAAAAGCAATGACAAAGGGTTTGTCCTCAATTTATTTTTTTTTTTCAGTGGTTCCAAATTGTTTTCCGAATAGTGATTATGTTCTACTATATTTCAATAAATCGGTATCACGTCAATCAGAAGGGTGAAATTAAGAATTATTAAATAAATTGCAAAAATAGAAATAATTTAACAGAAAAAATAATTAATGTATGTAGTAATGTTGAATACTTTTAAGAGAAAAAAAAATCAATATTTCGTAAAATTGTTTATTAAAATATTTTGAAGCCATATTGGTCCTGTTTGTTAAGACATTAACATGATATTCTCAAGCCAAAATTTGTACTGGTTCTTATCTAGCATAGGTAGAACAAAACTCGACCTATATACTTTAGCCGGAATACGCTGATAACATGTAAAAATATATGTTGTGCTTATACTATAATGCCTAAAATTCTAGTACCTAATTTTACGTAGATTATTCCAATACTTCCAAATGTATTCCCTAAGTCTTTTCTGTCCTGGCCAGATAAATGAAAGACTTTTAAATATAGGAATGAGGCGTAGAATTCCAATTTACAGATGATTTTATATACATATATAAAATATATTTTATGCATATACATATATAGAATAGAATAGAAAGAAAACTTTATTCTGGGACAAAGTCCCTTAAGAATAACATTGAATATCACAAAGTAAGATCATAAACTGGCCGAGAGGCTTTTAAAATAAACAACTTAGGTAAAATTAAATACAAATTGGTATGAAAAAAAAAATACAGAGAAAAACTAGAGAAAGAAAAAACTATTAATAAAAAGAGAGTGAAAAGATAAATATACAAAAAAGAGGTTAATATTGTAAACAAAATTGCAGAAGAGGAAAAAAACAAACAGAAACTTAAAGAAAAATAAAAGATAGAAAATCCAAAATTAGCATTACAAGAAATCAAAACAAATATATATATATATATTATATATATATACATATATATATAAATTAATAGTTTTTCTACTAGACTTTCTTTAGTTAAGAGGTTTTCCCCCAAAAGTAGTTATATCACATTGAAAACGGTCATACAAAAATAAGGTCTCTTTCTAATCCAACCAGACCTTTATCAATATTTTCTTGAAATATGGGCTTTGGAATTTCATTTGTTTGTTGTGTCGGTACATAAGATATGAATTTTTTTTCCCCTATATTATAAAAACACAACATACAACAATATATATTAACAAAAAAAACGTACCTTAGAAAATTGGCTCAATGAAGGGAAACTTTTAATGATAGTGGCAGGGGTCAATGGGCAAGACTGCACCTGGTACACATCTAACAATAAGTACGGGTTTAATTGAATATAAAATGTTTTTGATTTTTTAAATTTTTGATAATCTTCTTCCTACTTTAGTTGTGAAATATATTAACTAAAACAATCAAATAAACTGGGATATAATTGGAACATGATATGAATGTTTAAAATTGCATTTCTTAAAATAAATAATCACTTTATTGGTCTATCGGTGTTAAGAGCTCAAAAAATTGTCTATTTAGAATATCGACATTCTTTCTTACGATGTTGACCCTTAAGTATAAACGTTGCCAACCTCTAAGTCCCAATGCCGTAGTAGGTAACAAACTTCTCTTATCGATCTAGAATTAAACTAATTGCCTAGATCTATGGGAATCGTGTGATTCTAGCAGAGCTCTAGTTATAATGGGACAAGTGGTGAGTTGTGACATATTGCTGTGTAGTGTACTAAATCTAGCTGGCGGAGGACTTAAGGGCAGGTACTTAGCCCCATATCTTATCAAGTGCCATATTAGTTATCGGACTTAGTACCTAAGCCCGCGGTTTGATTCATAGCGAGGATAGTTAGTTAGGATTTTACCTAATGAACCCAATACTTGTTATATACGGCGTCTCAGTTATTAGACCACCCAAGTCCGAGGGAAATCGATTCACGTTCTAGGAAGCTAATATAGGTTCTTGGCTAGTTGCTTTCCTATAAATTCTATCCGAGTAGTTCTAAGTAAAACATATCGTCTACATCAATAACTTATTAATAATGCTAATTTTAAAGATTTTTAAAAAACTGCTTAGCTTCTTACGATTTCACTATTTTACTAATATACTGGTTCTGCAAGTTTTAGAATGTTAAAAATGAAAACCTGGGTTGTCGAATATTTCGAAACTTATCATTGTTGTGATAAGTTGTGAAATATTATGGGTGGTCCCACGAAATTAATATCAACCGACCCTGGTGAACCGAAACTACTACCTTTTGTAAAAGACGCTCTGAGACCTACGGCTATCATGGTAGTATGATAGTATACTTTTTTATTAATTAATAATTAATTGTTTTTTTAATTAAATAAATTTAAAATATATATATAGAAGAAGTTTTATTTTAATTTTAATATAATATATATTATATATATATATATATATATAAAATCTTGGAAGTTAGCTTGAGGTTGACTCTCATAACGAATCAAGTTCTGTTATAGTAAAACATTTTTTTCTGTTTCCATAAATCTCTTATAATTCGGCCTTTTATAATTTGACTCTCTAATAAATTAGGAATATTTTACTTAATCAGTGATGTGGTTTCGCCGTCCTTAACGTTTTATGCCTCTGACGATAAATAGTTAAAAGCCGACAGTCAGCTGATTATTAATTAACTAACCGGGATTGTTAGCTATTCGGCTTGATCCAGGGACCCGGGTATCCAGGTGAGGAGCCATTGCTAATTCATTCCCACCTGCCAACTTGATGTCAGTCCTTGGGATATTTGGCGTAAATATTTACATTCGGTAATAGAGGCGCATTGTAACGAGGAACATCACTTAGGAGCATCTTTTTGACCGGTGTGGTAAGTAATCTAATGAAGGTGACAGTTGCCAAGATAATGTGTCTACACAAGGCCCACCCTATCGTGACTCTATAGGCGTGTGGTTTTGACTATTTCAACTACTAGTTCTCTTTTCTCAACTTGTGACAATATATTCAGTCCTGGCCTTAACTAGTATATACTATCATCGAGTCTTACTGTTTTTAGTTGTAATGAGAGTAATTTGACCTAAGAATAATAATTAATTTATTACTTGAGGTATGCATGATGGTATATAAGGATCAATGCAATTAGGATAGATTAATTAATTGTCAATTGTCACATTCATCTTTTGTTCTAAAACAAACAAAGTTTTCAACACATCAGCACTATTTTACATGGATTATATATATAAAATTTTCAAAATTGTAAGAAATCAAATATTGGTACTTACCTAAGAAGATCTAACAGATATCTGAAATATATTTATCATGGAAGGGGAAAGGGGGAAGGTAGGTTTATTTTTTAGGGGGGGTTTTATGGGATTTCCCCTATGACTCATTCGATTTTTCCATTTCTATTGGAAACAAATTTAAAATGGGGTTATTGCAAATGTTTATTTGGTTATTTAAACAAAAATCTGTACAGGTTTTAAACGATTTTATTATTTTTAATGGTTCATACATATTTAATTGTAGGCTATTTTCTGCTTGATGTGTTATTGTTACTCCCGAGTCTTTATTGAATTTATGGTTATTTTCATTTAGATGGATAGCGAAATTGGAATTATTATATGCTCCTTGTGACACAACTGAAAAAAAAAATCATTTTACGTTTTATTTCAGAATAGTGATCGTTTCTGGTTTGCCTTGCTACAGGAAAACTTTCATAAACGTATCTTAGTGTCATTTGTAAATTGCGTTATGTGTCATTTTTCCATAGATAGCGAACGGTGGAAGCAGGATCAGTGACTCATCTCAGTTGTGTCTTGACCTTCACAAAGGTAACTTGCACTGAGCGTTAAGAACAGTATCATATTTTGAGTTGGGACGGTGTTCTTGTGGACATTTTAACAATTCTTCTCTGTGAACAAACTTCTTTTGACTCTCCTTAAAAATTTAATGTTTTTGAGTTGTGTCACTTTTCCTGCCCATGAGCGATACAATAATCAGATCCAAAATTCCAACTTATCTACCCATATAAATGAAAATAACCATAAATTCAATAAAGAATCGGGAGTAAATATAATACAATGTTTAGCATTCGAAACAGGTATTGTAATAGAATATATCCAATAGAAGAAGCAACTAATTCATCAATCATAATTAATTTATCATTTCACATTAGAGAAAATAACGATATGGCTAAACAAACATTTTCAGAAATAAACTTTAAATGGTATAAACTGCTTTTTACGGCATCATTACAATTCTTCATTCTTCAGTTATTTCACCACCTTAGTTCTCCTAGTTTAAACATTTAACATTTTTTTAAAATAAACATTTAGGTCAGTCGTAATCCACATAGTATCATTCTTCCGAATAAAAATTATTTTCCTTATATGTTGATTCAATTTCAGAATCTTGTTCGGTTTCACTATTATGTTCCCAGTAAGAATTATTTATAATTTTATCATGGCAGTAATAAAAATGAAACCCAGATATGCCAGTGCTATAGATTCTTTTCTCGGGTCAGATTTCTCATAAACTTCTCGTAAATTCCTAAGTACGTCTTGAGTTTTGATAAAAAGAGACATAACCCGATAAACCCATGTAGATAACAGGCGTGAGGTTGACTTTTTCTAAGAAAGCTTGGCTTCAGATATCCAAATAGGAAAAACGTTATAGGAGCTCACTAGGCTGAATTTTAAATAGTACTAACAAGGGACTGTTGGGGAGAAGATATTAACGACTTAAAGAGAGTGGATCCAAGTCGATGGGAACTGGGAAGGAAAAAATCTGTCTGCTTGACAAAAGCAATGGCCTTCTTGATTATTTGGTTTAAATTACATTAGAGGTATTTTATATGTATAGAATTCCATGATTAAAATAATTCCTACCAAATGATTTTTCCTTTTTCTTGCTATGGAAGAAACTAGGAAAGTTTGGGGGGAACTGAGCAAGTGCAATATCCTAAGTGTTTACGGCGAAGCTTTGAAGTTTACTGTTTTCAGTGTAAATTGATTGATTTTTTTTTTTCGACAAATTATTTTACCAATCGTCATTATTCTATAAATTATCCATATTTGACTATGAGGTGCTTGTATATTACATTGTATTTTATTATCGGAATGCATACACATTTCTAATGATTCCCAATGCGTTTAAAGGATAATATCGAAATTAACACTTAATTACTTTTTCATGGTGTGTAGGACCCCAATATGGATTTTCTAGAGTATTTTTCTCATTTTCGACATAGGTCGGCTATCCTACTTTTTCCCAAATGGTACATATTTATACTATTATACAAAAGGTGTTTTTCATTTGAGACCACCGCGGAAAACTAAAGAACCAGTCTATTCTAAATTTTAACCACATTATCTTTATAGTTTCCGGAAGGTTCTATTATATTAGCAATAATAGAATCTACTCATTTTCAATTAGTTTGTTATTAAAAAAGCCATAATATGTGGATAACAGTGGATTTTGAAAACTGACCGATAGGTGGCGAGTGCCATGCTTCATTAAATGGGTTATATAGTTATAGAGATTTACTTATATTCAATTAGAAAAAAAAAAAGATTTACAAATGCGAAAATGTGGAACCTAATAAAGGTTGAAAATCGACCGATTTGTAGTTAGCGCAAGAGGGCTTACTATGGTAAATCTACTGAACCTACCTGTAAGTTTATTTACATCATTTCCATAGTTTTAAGAAGGTTTAGCAATAATAAAAATTTAAACGTACAATGTTGAGTAGCAGAAACGATGTTTGCCACACTGTAATGTACTTTTATGGTTAGAAATTAAAATACGACCAGATTAAATCAATAAATTTATTTATGCCAAATAAAAATTATTACCAAATCAAAATGTCGATCAATTCTTTTTTAATATTGTGAATTAACCGCAAGGTTTTCTTAATAGGCTCTGTCCATCTGGATTACCTACTCATATATTAAAATTAAAAATTGGATATCTAATTATGCATTTAAGTAATCTTTAAACAATTTTTCAGAGCAATTTTAACCAGGCTAAAAATTACTGTTATGCGTTAAAATTTCATTGAAGAAATAATGCTCAAATGCATACTTCAATACAAGATTTTTATCGATAACAAATAAAACCTCAATGATTAGTTAAAATTATCTAATTCATTTGTTAATGAGAGCCGGTGAAGCCGCGACAGGAAACGGTAGTATGAAATATTATTAATATCTTATTATAGCCAATATAATATTTTTTATACGTATTTTACATCTTTAGAGTATCAGAATTTGATAATAAAAAAAGGATTAGGTTAAAGTTGTCATGAGTTTTGAAGAGAGGGGAAATGAATGAATAGGATGTTCTCAAAGGAAGCGAGTGAAAGGGCGGATATGAAGGGGAAAGGAATTCCAAAGGGATGTTACCACCATAATGAAAGATCTGTCAAACGCAGGAGGTCCCTGATGGGGATGTATGCGTCCAACGCTAAGTGTGAAGGCAGGCCAGTGATTTCTAATGGAACAATTCATTTTCTATTTAGAAGAAAAATGTGTTTAGCAGAATAGTTGTGTGGATTCACTATACTTGATAAATGGAGAACTTGGTATGAAAGTTTCTTTAAAATATGGTGACTGAGTAAATGTGGTATATAGTACGCTACTGACTGGCTAACACGAGGAAGAGAGCACTTGCTGAAGAACATGAATTGACTATTATTGGAGCTTTACATTCTTATGTTATCCTTATATGTTTGTTTTTTTTTATCTTTCTATAAGCAAAATATTCATTTCAATCCATTTTTCTTTTTTCTTTAAACTTATATATTTTTTTTCTTTCTTTTCTTATTTTTTTTTTTATTTTATTAATTTTTTTTTTTTTAAATAAATATTAAGAACCAAATCTCTTTCTACATAAATTGTTATTAAATTTACTTTCTTATCATTTTAACAATCGCTCCTACTTTTTGTAAAATCCTATTTTGTTTGTTTTTTCTAGCCCTGATAAAGACTTACATTGTAGGCCGAAACTTCAGCAGTATAAACTGAAATTTATTTTTAGATTGTGTATCTATGACTACATGCCTCGAATACCTACATATTTTTTAAATCTTAATTATTAAAAAAATAAAATAAAGAAAATAAAGTTAACTTAGAACATCTGTTGTTGTTGTATGCTTTTGTTTAAAGGCGTAAAACCTCAATGGTCACTAAGACCTGTGGTTTTTGATAAATTTGATTTACTTATTATTATTATTTTTTTCTTTATTTATTCAAATTCCTTTTTTTTTAGATGATTTTATATTTTATTATTTATATTTTGAGCTTGATGTCAAAGAAGTGAATAATGTTTTAAATTGCTTTCATTATCCCTAAGAGTTTTGTTTATGTCGGGTGCAAGTCCTAAATTCTTTAACTGAATTATATAGTAGGTGCATTCCTGAAATGTATGTGATTATCTCACCTCAGTATTCGCATTTTGGCGGGGGCTGCTTGCTAATTAGATGAGGGTGACTTATAGCATATGTTAAGTACTTATGAATTAAATCAAGCTACATTCAGCGAGACTTGGGTATCTGCTTCAGGTTTAGGGTTTTGTTTTCTTACTAATTGAATAAACATTATAAGAGTTTTCAAAAGATATATATGGCACTATAGAATATTAAAGTGAATTTTCGTAAAATTAATTAATATTAATGCAAAATTATTATTTGATAACTTCGGTGTTTTTTTAAAAATAATATAAACTCTTTATTAAAATATTAATAATAAAAACGTTTCTGAGATCCTAATTAGCTATACTGAATATTTAAATGAAAATGTAAGGAAAATCTTTTAAAAGAAAAATATTCAGGTTATAAAAGCTTTAAAAGTCCTCCTACTCCCCCTTCCCTGTCAAGCAGAAGAAATTAAAGAAATCCACCTTTTAAAATTCTTTGTGAATCTAACCAGCCTTCACTTCGACCATTCTAATTAAAATTTGATTTGAAGAAAAACTTTTAAAAGGTTGAGAATCATTTCTTAGAGCCAAACTGAGCTTTTTATAAATATGTATTTATAAATTCATTGAAATAATTAATTATATAATGTAGGGTGTTTTATATTATTGGCGCGGGTTAATTTGAAATCACTTTACTAATTACTAAATATATAAAAAGATGAAAGATTCTAATATTGAAATCATTTCATCCAGCCTAATTATTTATTTTTTTCTTTTTCGATAATATTATTCATATCATATTTTTTAGAAATATATTCATTTTCACATGTAACATTATTATTTTATTTTATACCCCAGGATTCGAAATAATTAATCCTATACTTCCTAAAAGTCACTCTGATCTTTTTAGAATAATAACTCATTATCCTTACTCACTTCCACCCTGGCAATTAATTCCTTCTAAATTTAATTTTACTCTCGTTAAATTATTAAAAAACAATTTATGTCAGACTTCGTCAATGTATTTCTTTAAAGAGGCAATTTCCAGTTATGTTAATACGCAGCTTATATTTACTGACGGATCAAAAACTGATGAAGGTGTGGGTTGCTCAGTGATTATAGGGCCAGAAGTAATTCGCTACTCATTACCATCTGTCTTTTTCTATTTTTTTCGGCAGAATTTTGTCCTATAGCGCTAGAACATATAAAAACACTTGACATGGACTAAAAAGAATACTTAATTTGTTATGACTCACTTTCGGCTCTTACTAGCATTAGGAACAAAAACCATAATGTTAAAAACTACATAATATCTGAAATAGCCAACTTAATTGAATCCATTTCGAAATTCAAAATTATTAGCTTTATGTGGATTCCGGGACATTCAGAAATAGAAGGTAATGAACAAGCGGGTTTAACAGCCAAAGAAGCGTGTTCCCTCTTTCCGTTACCCATAATCCCTTCCCCTTTAACGGATCTCAAATTATTCTTAAAACGTGAAATCAATATAGTTTGGCATGAAAGATGGCTTAGAACCGACAGCAATAACTAGAGAGAGAGAGAGAGAGAGAGAGAGAGAGAGAGAGAGAGAGAGAGAGAGAGAGAGAGAGAGAGAGAGAGGGTGATACATACGATAAATATTCTAAATCTGATACTTACCTAACCATCTATTATTAGTTAAAATGTTCCACCATTCTCCAATATTGACATCATTATTCATGGAAGTAATGCGTGGGTTATCATTTATTGATAAATCGAAGGTATAATCAGCTTAGGTAGTGAGAACAGTTTTAGATTGAAGAAACGCCTCAGCTACATGTATAGTACTTTTAAAGAACCTTTAACAATCATTTTGGCGAAGAACCATCAACTAAAATTTAAAAAAAAATATTTTCAGTTTATAACAAATGTCATAATACGGGTCAAGAAAAGTTATACGCAACCAAACATCCACCAAATCTCTGTTTTCCGCCTCTTAGAAGTAATATCTCGCAATGATTATTCTTCAAGTTTTCGTGTTGTTTGTAAAACTTTTTGAACCCTCCACGGATCTACGCAGTTATAAATTTCTTGAAATGAATTACCCCTTATTCCTAAAACCAAGAGGGGACCAAGTTAGTTGGATTGAGGAAGTTTGCCTGCAAAGAGAGCCTTTACCGGAAGTTTTTCCGATCAGTTGGTGCGTGTTGACAACTGGGTTAGGCCCAGCTTTGGGATTCTCTGGGTGGGTCTTCGGCCCTTTCTCGTGTGGTTACCTACCGTCAAAGTTTAATCCCATGTTACCTTCTTACTCGTTGTATTCGTGTATCATTTCAACGATTTTAAAAATAAGTATTATTTTTGTTAACTGATAGTTCATTACAGGGTTAATTTTTTAAAAACTTTATTGATTCACACCTGTCTTTAAAATGAAGACAATTATCGAATCTGCTGCAAAAAATAAAAAATAAATAAATAGATGAGAGATAGTAGAAGAAGAAGATACCAATGCCTATCGGTGCCTCCTCCTCACATTATTTTAGGTTGTTTATT
Source organism: Euschistus heros (assembly GCA_003667255.2). Taxonomy (NCBI): domain Eukaryota; kingdom Metazoa; phylum Arthropoda; class Insecta; order Hemiptera; family Pentatomidae; genus Euschistus; species Euschistus heros. The sequence continues at coordinate 275,876 of RCWM02000331.1, read as the reverse complement.
AATTGTGGAGGTCCGTCATCCAGCTCCCTAACCTTCGGTAGGTTTGGTCTAGAGTATTTTTGTAACTATGTTTTGTATGAGTCCGTTAGGATGGCCAGTGTGAATGTAATGAATTTTAAATTTTCATTGTTTTGTTTGATTTTCCATAGTTTAAGCCAGCCTTGAAAAGCAAGTAAATAATTTTAAAGAGTGAGTAAAGCCTATGATAACATAGGCTAATAACATAGGATAACATGATATAAATCAGTATTTCTGGTATCGTCAGCGTAGGTTACTGTTAAAGATTTTAAGACCCTTAATTATGATAAACATTTATCAACAATTAAAACGTCTTAGGAAAGGAGGATCTGGGAAAACCTAGGTGGTTGAGTCGGATTCACATTCACATTCACAACATTCACGACTTCTGACAGGTTAACTAAACTTTGTTGTTACATAACTGTAATTTTATAAACAGACACATTTTAATTATTCCATAAATTTCATAGTTAAAACATTTCATTTGGCTGTATTTTTTTTTTTTTTTTAATACCCTAATTCAATAGTAAATATTAATATTCGAATGTTTGGGTATTCGGATCAATTTCAGTCCTAGTTAATGCGGATAATCGGAGTTTCACTGTATTTTATTAACAAAAAAGGTAGCAGATGAGTACGGAGTGCTCCCACAAGATTTTGCAAAAAATATGATTATTATTACGAAAAGCATTGCTCAAAATTATTAGATGTTTATTGTACAATAGTTCCAAACTCCATCATGTCCACTGTAACAGTTAAGCTGGGAGCATGAAATGCTTGTAAGCAATTGCAGAAGTGTTAAAGAAAATTAGAGAGCCTGCCTTATTTTATATACCACCCAAAAGGTATGGAATTTTATCATAGTTATATTTTTAGCTTCCTCAATCTCCCTTTTACGCATTCTTTCTTGAATACAATTCCACAGTTTTTTTGCAGAAGATATTTAGAATGCCGACCGCCACCTGAGGAGATCTGTTAAATTCGGCATGAAAGAGCCCAAGAGCGAGAACCCCTAACGGAAGCCAGGCATGAATCCGGAATGGCGGTGATTAGGGCGAAGTGAATGGGGAACTGAATAGGGCATTGAGCGGGCCACAATGAGGCCTCCTCTGGATTCAAGTGGCCGCGCGGACAGGCAGGATAAACAAACACAGGTCTAGGGGGGGGGGCTTAGGGGAGGGGGGGAGGGTACCTGAGGGGGCTGGGGCACAATGCGCGCTACTTAGCGCTCGGGTTGGACAGCCATCAATAACCTGTCCTGGTTCGAGGATCGTAGGTTTGGAGCTTTTCTGGCCAAAACTTTGGATATTCAAAGAAGCCTAAGTTTAAAAATACAAAAATTCATAAATTAGGTAGAAGATTGTAATTGTATTTTGAAATTTATGATTGAAGGGATTACGTCACATTTTTTTTTTTTTTTTTAAATACAATCTAGTTCATTGGATGAAGAACTTATGTGCTGACATGGTAGGTAGCAAAATCTGCATATTTGAAAACAACTAGAAAAAGAGAAGATATGATGAAGATGGAAGGACTTTGTAACAAAAAAAAAAAACAAAAAAAGTATAAACATAAATTACACAAAATTGTGTTTTGTTACATAACCCCTTCATCATTCAAACCCTTTAATTTAAAATTTAACATAAGCGTAAAAATGAAACTTCTTTTTTTTTAAATTTTTTTTTTTTTTATCACAAAACGGCCTTAAAGACCGCGCGAATATCATGACTTTGGATTCTTTCTCCTGCTCTTTTTTCCATTTCTCCTTCATTGTTTCAATTGCCTTTGTCTCCTTTCCTCCGTCCAGGCAATCCCCCTCATAGGCTTTCTCTTGTCCACAAGAACTGTGACCTCTTGCAACCTCTTTCTGTATTCCTCTTTGTCCAAACAATCTTGGTCGTTTATCCCCATTTCTCTTGTTTCCTCTTTCAGCTGCTTGATGTATCCTTGCGAGCTCTGGTAGCCCCAGAGTTTCTGTAATATATCTTTATTCAGCCTTTCCGTAGGCATCCAAACCATGTGCCCGTAGAATTTTAGTCTCCTGATCCTTATCTCAGTTTCTATGTCTTTGATTTCCTTGTATATTTCCCTGTTTTCTCTTAACCTGCAACATTCTTGTGTCTTTCTAGGACTATAGATTCTTCTTATGATCTTTCTTTCGGCTTTCAGCAGCTTTTCTAGGTTGGGAAGGTTGATGGTTTCCGTCCCATACAATATCACCGGTTTTACCACAGTGTTGTAATGCCTAATTTTCGCTTTTATGGACAAATTCCTTTTGTTGTATGTGTTGCTGGTTGCGAAACTCAGTCTTTCCAGTTTGGTAATCCTCTCCTCCATACTATATTTCCTTCTCCAATCCTCTGTTGCAAATGGTTTCTCCCAGGTATTTAAACTTTTGTGTCACTTTTATCGATCCATAATTTGTTTTTAATGTTTTTTTCTTGAAGTTCGGATTTGTAGTCAAAAACTCTGTTTTTTCAAAGGAAATCTGTAGACCTGTTTTTTTCGGCCATTTATTTAAGTGTGTTAACCTAATCAACTGCATCCTCCTCTGATTCTGCCAGTAAAGCCAGATCATCAGCATAGGCGAAGCACCTGACTTTGACGTGGTTGTCTTTGGTCCCTATTTTTGCATTATTGGATTTCTAGAGTTCATTCATGATTTTGTCCAATACTACGTTGAACAATATAGGCAATTAAATTAATTAATAAATTTTACAATAAATGAAACATTTATTTTTTATTAACATTTATTAAAAAAAAAATTGATTTTTCCTTGTAATTTTTATCCAAAATATTTTCATAACTTCAGAAAACGAAGTAGAAATATATAAAATATAACATAAACAAATACCATTTTTAATATAAAAGTACGCAAGATGTGGCACATGACAGCTCGTTCCATTCCTTCAAAACTTGTAGGCAGTTCTGTGTATTCTACATATTCTATATATAGAATATTGTCCTTAAATATTTTTTTTATAAATAAGATAATTAATATGGTTATTAGAATAATTCATTCAATTATTTTGTTAAATCTAAGTCTAACCAGGCATAATGCAACTAGTCCATTAAATAATTTGTCCCACATTCTATTGACTTCTTCAGCCTGATTACGTAAAAATATGTAATTTAATTGGCTGAGGGTGGAGTTAGGAGGAGCTTACATTACTTCCAATAACATTTCCTGAAAATTGGATCAGTCCTGATTTTTCATACAGTCTGCCTTGTTTAGAAAATCGTATTTCAGAATGTCGAATTATTATATTCCTTCTGAAAAAAAAAAATATATTTTTTTTTCTGACTAGTTACTTTAGATCCTTACAAATAACACCTGTCAAACCGTCCATCTCAAAATCATTTATGAATCATGGTTTTTATATATAAATATGAATAAAATGTAACTTTATGAGGATAAAAATAAAATAATAATAAAATATGAAATGTACAGATCCATTCATATTATTAAAATTCTTTAATAATTAAAACTGCCATTTACACTAACTAATTCCTTCAGGATAAATACATCAGAAAATAGATTAAAACTTTTAAATTTTAAATTTACTAAATATTATAAACAATGGAAAATAGAAATAAACGAACAGAAATTTTGGCAATAATGTTTACAAAAATAAGGCCTATCATACCGAAGCATATTAGCTTGAATAATATTTAAATCCCCTGGGAAAGAATGTAACTTATCATCAACTGATCTAAAATTACAGGTTATTACTTATCAGAAACTGCTCGTCGTTTCTGACTACTCCAACGTTTGCCAGATAGGCATGATGGCATTGAATTTATTCAAAACGGGTACTAACTTAATTTGTTACAAAATTTCGAATTGATAAATTTCATTAGAATCGAACCATTTAATATGATATTATGTAGTTATAAAGAAACGAAAGCCACAATTTCATAATTTATTCTTAGAAGAAAAACAAATGCACTTATACTCGTTTCGTTCGATCTTGAGATCTCTAACTGATGGATAGCTGAAGATAAGACATAACGCTGCCCCCGGTGAGAATAAAGGGAACTAGGCAAACAGGGGATCTTCATCGAGCTAACACATGATGGCTAATTGCTTGTTTAGCTTAGCCCCTCTCAGCAAACATCTTTCTTCTTCTGCTAACCACATCATCTGTCCTCAGTGTCCTTAGCTAATATGTCCTCTAGTTGTTAGTACAGGGAAATTTAATCGAATATAAAGGAATTATGAAAATGGATCCCTACAATGATTCAACTTGATTTTTTTTTACACATTTTAATGTTTTCCTGAGAATTACCAGGCTTGTTGTGATTTCTAGGAGTTGTGAAAGATTGAAATAATACTTCCTGAAAGACTAAAGCGACAAGAAAATCCTCGTTTATTCGATATGTGAATTTTATATAAATTAAATACAACGATGTTACAAACGTCCTTGAAGATGTACATAACCTTTAATGCCAACTCTTTGAATTAATCCTCAGAGAATTTTTGTTGACTTGGTAATATCTCTTGGCTGGGGCTCTATAGTTTTTTCTTTGTTACTTTTTTTCACACTCAAAAATGTAACATTTTGACAAGCTCTACCTCTGTTGATGTAGCTCGAAAGGAAAATTTTAAATTTATTTTTGATAGAGATTTAATACAATATATTTTTCTTTACATAACATAAGTCACTAGGACCAGCCGTTTAGGATCCATGTTGATTTGAATAAAAAAGTCACGTTTGATCCCCTATTTTCTCCTAACTATTATTATATCGAATATTTTTTAATTACTAATTTAATTAAGTTATCAAAGTAAGTAACTCGATCCTTTTAATTCTAGTAAATCGGTAAAAAAGTAGATTATAGATAGACATTATCCACGATCTAATGTTTTTCCCAGTCAGAAATTCAGTACGGCTTTGAAGGTTTCTCGATGCAAGGGTTACTTTTTTTTTTTTTTTTTTTTTTTTTTCTTTAATATTTATATCAATGCTTACTTACTTACTTAAGTAGCCTTCATGGGGCATTTTTAAAACTATTTCAGAAGAAAAAATGAGTCAGAAATCCATCAAAATAATGCCGCACATTGGTTTATTTTGATCAATTTGGAAAACATGGACAGCAAAATGTAATGAAGATGGGAAATAATAAAAATCAATAGGAAAATAGTATTCTTTTTTTTAGAAATTTTTGTTTTGTTTTTTTATTTATGGATCATTTGAAATAATTATTTGAAATGACTAGATAAATATTTCCAATTTTCCGATTTTAAATTTATTTCTAGTATGAACGGAAAAGAGCAGCCTGCTATAGAAGAAACCGTAAAGTTCCTTCCTAACCTGTACATTAAGATCTTTCACACCTATCTCTCTCAGCCTCTAGATCTTATAGAAGTCCTTTTTATGTTGCGAGTGAGTACCAGTATATTTGGTTTCTTTTCTTAAATTAAAAAAAAAACATCCCAGACTTAAAAGAAACTCTCATCGTTTCCAGCAACTCTAACATTTACTATACAAGCTTCATAACTCCCACTAAATTTTAAAAGATTTTACATGACAATAATTAGATTTATTTGGACATCAAGAGTTTAGCTCTGGGATTCCACTAACCATTCCATTTCCACTGGTATTCAATCTTTACAATCTAAAATCTTTCTCAGAAACCTCAATACTCTTATTATGTGACAAACTTAGTCTTACAGATCACTTTTTTTTTTCTTTTAATTTATTGATATTTACAACTGTATAAAAACATATACAGTAAGTAAATGTGTTGATAGTGAATACAATGGCATGTAAATAACTTGTGAAGAACTACTCAATAGTAGCACTTAAATAAAATCTACACGAAAAGGTCTCTAGGCCATTTTTTTTTCAGACGCCTCGGAGGATTATCGGTAATAGAGTGGGAAGCAAGTTGAGAAACTAATGGATTGAAGTGGTTATGGAGCTTACTATGGAAGGGTAGGTATCTGGTCTGGGATAAATCAGTCACATAAGGAGACATTAAGGTCTTTATGGATAAGTTTATTGGTCACATAGTAAGGAGCATTAAGGATTTTTCGAAGGATTTTGGATTGCAAGGATTGGATACGAGATGAATTGGATGGTTTAGTGCAGCCCCAAAGCTCAACTCCGTATGTCTAAATAAATCTAATTACAGTCATGTAAATGAGTCTTTTATAATTAATTGGGTGCTTCGATCGTTTGTATAGTAAATGCTGAAGTAGTCTGTAACGACGAGCAGTTTCTTGTCGCTTTAGTCTTTCAGGAAGTATTATTTCAATCTTTCACAACTCCTAGAAATCACAACAAGCATGGTAATTCTCAGGAAAACATTAAAATGTGTAAAAAAAAAAATCAAGTTGAATCATTGTAGGGATCCATTTTCATAATTCCTTTATATTCGATTAAATTTCCCTGTACTAACAACTAGAGGACATATTAGCTAAGGACACTGAGGACAGATGATGTGGTTAGCAGAAGAAGAAAGATGTTTGCTGAGAGGGGCTAAGCTAAACAAGCAATTAGCCATCATGTGTTAGCTCGATGAAGATCCCCTGTTTGCCTAGTTCCCTTTATTCTCACCGGGGGCAGCGTTATGTCTTATCTTCAGCTATCCATCAGTTAGAGATCTCAAGATCGAACGAACGAGTATAAGTGCATTTGTTTTTCTTCTAAGAATAAATTATGAAATTGTGGCTTTCGTTTCTTTATAACTACATAATATCATATTAAATGGTTCGATTCTAATGAAATTTATCAATTCGAAATTTTGTAACAAATTAAGTTAGTACCCGTTTTGAATAAATTCAATGCCATCATGCCTATCTGGCAAACGTTGGAGTAGTCAGAAACGACGAGCAGTTTCTGATAAGTAATAACCTGTAATTTTAGATCAGTTGATGATAAGTTACATTCTTTCCCAGGGGATTTAAATATTATTCAAGCTAATATGCTTCGGTATGATAGGCCTTATTTTTGTAAACATTATTGCCAAAATTTCTGTTCGTTTATTTCTATTTTCCATTGTTTATAATATTTAGTAAATTTAAAATTTAAAAGTTTTAATCTATTTTCTGATGTATTTATCCTGAAGGAATTAGTTAGTGTAAATGGCAGTTTTAATTATTAAAGAATTTTAATAATATGAATGGATCTGTACATTTCATATTTTATTATTATTTTATTTTTATCCTCATAAAGTTACATTTTATTCATATTTATATATAAAAACCATGATTCATAAATGATTTTGAGATGGACGGTTTGACAGCTGTTATTTGTAAGGATCTAAAGTAACTAGTCAGAAAAAAATATATTTTTTTTTTTCAGAAGGAATATAATAATTCGACATTCTGAAATACGATTTTCTAAACAAGGCAGACTGTATGAAAAATCAGGACTGATCCAATTTTCAGGAAATGTTATTGGAAGTAATGTAAGCTCCTCCTAACTCCACCCTCAGCCAATTAAATTACATATTTTTACGTAATCAGGCTGAAGAAGTCAATAGAATGTGGGACAAATTATTTAATGGACTAGTTGCAATTATGCCTGGTTAGACTTAGATTTAACAAAATAATTGAATGAATTATTCTAATAACCATATTAATTATCTTATTTATAAAAAAAATATTTAAGGACAATATTCTATATATAGAATATGTAGAATACACAGAACTGCCTACAAGTTTTGAAGGAATGGAACGAGCTGTCATGTGCCACATCTTGCGTACTTTTATATTAAAAATGGTATTTGTTTATGTTATATTTTATATATTTCTACTTCGTTTTCTGAAGTTATGAAAATATTTTGGATAAAAATTACAAGGAAAAATCAATTTTTGTTAATAAATGTTAATAAATGTTAATAAATGTTTCATTTATTGTAAAATTTATTAATTAATTTAATTGCCTATATTGTTCAACGTAGTATTGGACAAAATCATGAATGAACTCTAGAAATCCAATAATGCAAAAATAGGGACCAAAGACAACCACGTCAAAGTCAGGTGCTTCGCCTATGCTGATGATCTGGCTTTACTGGCAGAATCAGAGGAGGAGGCAGTTGATCAGATTAACACGCTTAAAGAAATAGCCGAAAAAACAGGTCTACAGATCTCCTTTGAAAAAACAGAGCTTATGACTACAAATCCGAACTTCAAGAAAAAAACAGTAAAAACAAATTATGGATCGATAAAAGTGACACAAAAGTTTAAATACCTGGGAGAAACCATTTGCAACAGAGGATTGGAGAAGGAAATATAGTATGGAGGAGAGGATTACCAAACTGGAAAGACTGAGTTTCGCAACCAGCAACACATACAACAAAAGGAATTTGTCCATAAAAGCGAAAATTAGGCATTACAACACTGTGGTAAAACCGGTGATATTGTATGGGACGGAAACCATCAACCTTCCCAACCTAGAAAAGCTGCTGAAAGCCGAAAGAAAGATCATAAGAAGAATCTATAGTCCTAGAAAGACACAAGAATGTTGCAGGTTAAGAGAAAACAGGGAAATATACAAGGAAATCAAAGACATAGAAACTGAGATAAGGATCAGGAGACTAAAATTCTACGGGCACATGGTTTGGATGCCTACGGAAAGGCTGAATAAAGATATATTACAGAAACTCTGGGGCTACCAGAGCTCGCAAGGATACATCAAGCAGCTGAAAAGGAAACAAGAGAAATGGGGATAAACGACCAAGATTGTTTGGACAAAGAGGAATACAGGAAGAGGTTGCAAGAGGTCACAGTTCTTGTGGACAAGAGAAAGCCTATGAGGGGGATTGCCTGGACGGAGGAAAGGAGACAAAGGCAATTGAAACAATGAAGGAGAAATGGAAAAAAGAGCAGGAGAAAGAATCCAAAGTCATGATATTCGCGCGGTCTTTAAGGCCGTTTTATGATAAAAAAAAAATAATTTAAAAAAAAAGAAGTTTCATTTTTACGCTTATGTTAAATTTAAAATTAAAGGGTTTGAATGATGAAGGGGTTATGTAACAAAACACAATTTTGTGTAATTTATGTTTATACTTTTTTTGTTTTTTTTTTTGTTACAAAGTCCTTCCATCTTCATCATATCTTCTCTTTTTCTAGTTGTTTTCAAATATGCAGATTTTGCTACCTACCATGTCAGCACATAAGTTCTTCATCCAATGAACTAGATTGTATTTAAAAAAAAAAAAAAAAAATGTGACGTAATCCCTTCAATCATAAATTTCAAAATACAATTACAATCTTCTACCTAATTTATGAATTTTTGTATTTTTAAACTTAGGCTTCTTTGAATATCCAAAGTTTTGGCCAGAAAAGCTCCAAACCTACGATCCTCGAACCAGGACAGGTTATTGATGGCTGTCCAACCCGAGCGCTAAGTAGCGCGCATTGTGCCCCAGCCCCCTCAGGTACCCTCCCCCCCTCCCCTAAGCCCCCCCCCCCTAGACCTGTGTTGTTTATCCTGCCTGTCCGCGCGGCCACTTGAATCCAGAGGAGGCCTCATTGTGGCCCGCTCAATGCCCTATTCAGTTCCCCATTCACTTCGCCCTAATCACCGCCATTCCGGATTCATGCCTGGCTTCCGTTAGGGGTTCTCGCTCTTGGGCTCTTTCATGCCGAATTTAACAGATCTCCTCAGGTGGCGGTCGGCATTCTAAATATCTTCTGCAAAAAAACTGTGGAATTGTATTCAAGAAAGAATGCGTAAAAGGGAGATTGAGGAAGCTAAAAATATAACTATGATAAAATTCCATACCTTTTGGGTGGTATATAAAATAAGGCAGGCTCTCTAATTTTCTTTAACACTTCTGCAATTGCTTACAAGCATTTCATGCTCCCAGCTTAACTGTTACAGTGGACATGATGGAGTTTGGAACTATTGTACAATAAACATCTAATAATTTTGAGCAATGCTTTTCGTAATAATAATCTTTTTCATCTGATTCTGTAGGATACTAGTTTTAGATCTGCCAGGATCTAACGATTTTTAGTGTCCATAGGATATTTGCCAATTGTTTTACTTTAGAAACTTGATTAGATATTTTTATTTTTTAAAGGACATTTAATCCTTTTTAGAGGACACATTCTCCTTCCCGTTAGTTATTTTAGATTTTGGTTATTTCGGTCATTATGTAACGTATTTGGCGGGGTGTTGGAAATAGATTCTCGACCCTATATATCTATGGAATCGATTTCTGAATTATGTTATGTTTTCAGTCAACAGCTCTTCCGCTCTTTATAATGTTTCAAAAAAACAATGGCTCCCTGTGATTTGTGTTTATCATGGTACATGCATTGTTTTTTTTACTTCTGGGGAACACCCCAGACCCCCAGATTATCTCAGTTTAGATCAAGGAACAAGGCAAGGATATATGGTACATGTTTTTATTTTTTTTTCGAACAGGTATATATTTACCTTAGGCTAGGATTAGTATGTACAATCATTTTTCAGTTATAGCTAATATAGGTTTATAAAAACTAAAGTAGCTAACGTTGTTCTTACTGATGAGATTGATAATACGCGCAAACTCCAAATGAACCACTATGTTTTGTACTTGAATTTTTGTTATTAATGTGAAACACTAGAATGAAATTAATAAAATATTATTAATATTATTAGGGCGTATAAACAAAAATGACCGTTTTATCAAATTCCAGAGTTCAAAAGTCTGTAAATATCTTAATGCTATTTATTATTTACCTATACTTAATAATCCCCTTAAACCATTCTCTAAGCTTATTTACTAACACTCGAATTCTTCAAAAAAAGTCTCAGTTCAGTTATATCAAAAAGAAACATAAAAGTGTCCTACGAAATTCTTGTAATTTTAAGACATTACTGGAAAAAAGGTGTCCTTGAAGAGCGCACTGCGCGGCGTTGGTTTGAAAAATTTAGAAGTGGAGATACGACGTTGGAAAGGAAGAAGGGCTACGGGCGACCATTAATGGATATCGATAAGGTTCTGAAGAAAGCTGTTGAGTCAAATCCGTCTACAAGTACTCGCGAACTTGCCAGGGAATTTAGTGTGTCGAATGATACTGTTCGTCGCCATCTTCTCTCTATGGGGAAGGTGAAAAACACCTGCTCGTCCGACACACTTCCCGTCGAACCAAAGAAAAGTTTACAGAACTTCATGGGTTTGAACTCCTGCCTCATCCACCATATAGTCCTGACCTCGCACCTTCGGATTACTACTTCTTTCGATCCATGGCCCATTTTCTTCAAGGGAAAAAATTTTGCGGAAGTTGAAAATGCTGTCACAGATTTCTTTTTACAGCCATCCCAAGGAATGGTATCAGAGTGGCAAAGAGCAATTGTCTAGCAGCTGGGTAACGACGGTAGATAGCAATGGACTATACTTTGAGTTTAATTGAATTTTTTATTAAAGAAATAATAATACAAATATTTGTTTCAAAAACGGTCATTTTTTTTTTTTTATACTCCCTATTATTATAATTAATAATATTAATACACATTATACTCTAAGGTGACCTTGAAGCGAAAATGTAACCTAGTTAGTCCCCTAAAAACATGCACTATGATAAAAACGTTTTTCTTTTTTGTTTAAATTAAAATACATCGTTTTTTATCATTAAGTTTTTCTATTCATCAATGAATATTTCTGAATAAATCTTAGAACATATCATTGTTAAAGGTATTAAAAGTTAATACTGCACCGTTGATATTCAAAAAGAAGATATATAACTGAGAAATAATGGCATCATAGCTAACGAGAAAATAGAGCTCTACATTTGGCAGACCCGGAATTATGTGAGGCGAGGCCTAAGCTGGCAGTGAATGATGGCCGGTGTCTCGGTGAAGAAGTGGGGCACACCCTCCCCCTCCCCCCATGAAACAATCGCCAAGATATTCTTTCTCGGGTCCCCTGTGGTCCCTAACTAAGCCGGGTCTCCTGTACCTCAGAGCCTGCGCCCCACCCGATAGGGGGCGCAAATACTTCAATCCGGCCGTATCACTTTCTCATGAATGTTGTATCAGGTCTAGTATTTATTGATCACATCATAGCGTAATAGCTCTGCATGGTTTTTACTTTTTAAATAATAATATTTATATTCTTATATTCGCTAATAAGTATTCAAATTTATATAAATTAATTAAATATTATTTTTTATTAGACTTTAAAGCTTTTTTGTTTTTTTTACTACTATTTACTGAAATTCACAACTGTACATCGATATACATGAAGTAAATTTGAGGAAATGATTATATTGACATGTGTTCGCGCCGATCGGCGCTTTTGTGTTAAGGGGAAATGAGAAAATTGTAAGTTAGTTCAAGTGACGCCCTCTACCGACTTCCCTCATTAACCGGCCCTTTACTTAGTTTTCCTATTGCCAACCAGAGGGCAGTTGACTATATTAACTCTCGCAAAGTTTAATATGCGGGAGTTCTAATCGCAATCTTAATCCCCTCAGGACCATTCTCGACCACTCTGTTCCTGCACTCTGCCCTGGATGCACCTACTTTTGTCCAAGACTTCAAAGTCTTCCTAGTTTACATGCTCAAGGCTCACATAGCCTTCCGAGAGTCTTTCCTATGTAAAAAGTGTTTTCCTTTCGTGCTATAACCAGCAAAATTTTCCTTTTGACTTTAATGAGTGGTGATAGCAGAGGAGGAGAGTTCAATCAAGTTTTACAGGCCACAAGGAGCGTTCGCTTGTCTGTGAGGACTTCCGGGGCCCCGCGAGAGCTAGAAGGCAACCGTAACCAGGTGAGTGCGCTTATCTGTATTTTTTGGTTGAATTATTTTCCCGCTAACATCTCCCCAAAGTTGCAGAACCTCGCTTTGATTAAATTCTATACAGTCCATTTTTACCGCGCCGAGGCGAGTTATTCGCACCGGCAATTTTCATTAACATTTTTGGTCCGATCCGGGCCGTATATATTGTACCGCATTGAAGCGAGAATTTTTGCAGTTTTGGGGCGATTAATCGGCCGCTCATTTTTCAATTTGATTTATTTTACTGGTTATTATTTTCAAATTTCCAGAAATCACGAACTTTTGACCACCTTCCGTTCAAAGTACGTGATTGCCAGTTTCTGCCGGTTTTTAGCTAACCCTATAATCAGCCAGTTTGTCTCCATTAATTTGATCAGCTGGTCGCTGACGTCACCACCTCCCACTTCTCTAGTAAAGTACTCGTTACTGCGTCTCGTAACAGTTCCCGCCATATTGTCTTATTATAACGTCAGTTACAATAACGTAATAAGTAGTCTAATTAATTTAGCCACTTTCTCTCCTTTCCCTTACTGCTTTGCATATTACAATTTTATTTTATCTGCTTATTTATATATTCCATATTTTACAAAATGCCTTCTGAAGACAAAAACATCATTTTGCAAACACAATTATTGGCAAGGAGGGAAACAGTGTTTGCTGTTATAACTAGCAGTTGGGCCCAAATAAAAGCTTCTTCTGTTGAGGATATTTTCTATGTTCAGGCTCTTTGCGAGGATTTACCCTCTCTTCAAGCTAAATTCGAAACGGTAAATGAAAAAATCAATGACCTAAATTTTATCCTATCAAAACAGAATCAAGTAGATACCCAAGCCCCAGCTATAGCCTTCAATGATATAGCGCGTAAAATTAAATCCAAATATTTTCAGTTAAAAATAGAACAACCCAGTATAACCTCAACACCGGTTGCCACCCCTATTCATTTGGCTCAAAGTGCTTTCTCCTTAACACCTATCAATCATCAATCATGGAAATCTTCGGAAACTGAAAATATTGAAAAACTCCCAGTTGAACAATCCGTGAGTACAGACCATAAAGACTCAAATGTTTCTGACATTCCAGAAAACATTGACCCTTCTATTGACATCCATACATGTAGGCATGCACTAACCAGTGATAACGTTCACCAGGACATGCAAATCAATAATCTAGATGCTTCTTTATACTCAAATCGAGTTTCAATAATTAATCACGTAGATAAAACAGGTGGTGCTGATACCACTGTCAGTGATTCATCTGATGAAAGGTCATTTGCTTCTCTTGCAGAAGAGGATAATTACATCTCATCCTCAAATAGCCGCTATTCTTTAGCCAATCAACATTGTTCAAAATTCCTTCTTATTAAAAATAAAAACAATAAGAAACCAGTATGTTCACAAGGTAACCAAGATAGAGTAACAAGTAAAATTCCGGTCTCGAATCCTATTGAATCTACTTTTTTAAAACCACCAGTTTTAGATATCAAAGGGTCTGTACGCTCTAAAGTTTCAATATTCGACAAATTCTCCCCAGTAGGGTTTACTGATGTTTCTTCTGTCGCTAATCATGCCCATATTGACTCTAGGGGTCTTACCCGTACTCATTACGCGCAGACCAACAATTTATGTTTAGGGACTCAAGATCCCTCCTCTTTGACCAATTGCCAGGAGCATTGGCCTCCTCCTTATCGTGACCCCGACTTAAGCACCAAGCCATTACCGGATCTTAAGTCTACTCCCATTGCGCTCATCACAAATGAACCTGACCATACCTTTAAACATTTTTCTGGGTCTCTCCTTAATATCCGTGCCGATAAGCCGGCAAAGCCGCCTTGTTGCCCCACTCCTTTCCTCGGTAGCCTGGAGGTCCTCAGGGTGGGCGGCATACTTGACAACGCCGTTCCTAATTATAATTCACAACGTTATAAGTGGACTTCAAATTCCAAGCGCCGTTTTGGAACCAAGAAACAGGGCGACGTTGTTGTGAGCAAGGGACTGAACAGCTCCTCACTCTCCCGGCCTTTAGCTCTTATTTCCGAGCATTTTCAGGATTCTCTACTCAAAATTCGTACCGGAAAGCCGGCAAAGTCGCTTTGCAACCTGACGCCTTTCATCGACAGCCTGGGTGTTCTCAGGGTGGGCGGCCGACTTAAGAACGCCAATTTAAAGTACGATTCCCGTCACCCAATTTTGCTTCCTAAGTCCGCATATCTATCTCTGTTAATCTGCAAGCACTTTCACAGTTCCTCCCCACACGCTGGGCCTACTACTTGCCAGGCCCTCGTGTGTAGCCGTTACTGGATTATCTCGTTGCGTCAGCTGTTAAGGAAGGTGATCCACCATTGTACCACATGCCTTCGTTTCCGTGCTCCTACCGTGCAACCCATTATGGCTGACCTGCCTTCGTGCGGCGTTCGGCCCAGCAGACCTTTCTTCAACACCGGGATTGATTTCGCGGAGCCATTTCAGGTTCGCGCGTCGCGGCTTCGTAAATCTGCTCTTACCAAGGGTTACTTATGCGTATTTGTGTGTACCGCCACCAAGGCCGTGCACCTCGAATTTGCCTCTGAGCTTTCCACTGCCGTTTTCCTGGCTACTCTAGATAGATTCGTTGCACGCCGCGGTCTTCCACATTCCATTCTATCTGACCAGGGTCGTAATTTTGTCGGAGCTAATAAGCAATTAAAAGACGTGCATCTTTTCCTCCGCGCTCATCACGAGGAAATTTCGAATGTCTTGTCGAGTCGAGAGATAAGTTGGGTATTCAATCCTCCTTTAGCGCCCAATTTCGGTGGTCTTTGGGAAGCCGCAGTCAAATCCGCAGAACCTTTGTTATCTCGGTTATCCACCGAAGTTTTATTCACTTTCGAAGAATATGCCACTCTTTTCGCTCGGATCGAGGCTATTCTAAATAGCCGTCCTATCTGTTCATTGCCTTCTGCCCCCGCGGATGCCGCTGCTTACTTAAGTCCGGGACTCTTCCTCATTGGGGCTCCACTTTTATCCGTTGCCGAGATTCCTATTTCTGAGGATCATCATTTAACGTCTAGATGGACGATCATTTCCCAGTATTCGCAGCATTTTTGGCGACGATGGTCCAGGGAGTACTTAAACTCGCTGATGCAGCGTACTAAGTGGACCGCAATGTCCAAACCAATAAAGCAAGGCGATGTCGTTGTGATCAAGGGTGTGAATAGCCCTCCCCTCTCCTGGCCTATAGCCCGCATCTCCGAACTCAAGCCTGGGCTCGACGGTGTTCCTCGAGTGGCCATCCTTGAGACCTCCAATGGTACTCTCACTAGGCCGATCAACAAGCTCATTCCGCTCCCGGAATGACGTCTGTGCCATTTATGTTTTTTATTTTATATAATTGTTGCTCAGTTGGGCTGATTCTTTTTCTTTACTTTGTATAATTGTTTACACAGTAGTACTGTTTTATTTTCTTTACATTATATAATTGTTGCTCAGTTGGGCTGATTCTTTTTCTTTACTTTGTATAATTGTTTACACAGTAGTACTGTTTTATTTTCTTTACATTATATAACTGTTGCCCAGTTGGGCTGATTCCATTTTCTTTACATTGTATAATTGTGCACCCATTCTTGTTACAGTATTTTTATTATTCCTTTTTTTTTCTTTATCTTTCTCCTTACTCAAGCTGAGCTTTCTTTTCTCTTATTTCATTGTATAAATTTGCTGCTGCCGCCCTCCATTCTCATTATATAACTTTTGGAATAAAATTGGGCAACATCCCAATTTTGGTGGGCGGTATGTTCGCGCCGATCGGCGCTTTTGTGTTAAGGGGAAATGAGAAAATTGTAAGTTAGTTCAAGTGACGCCCTCTACCGACTTCCCTCATTAACCGGCCCTTTACTTAGTTTTCCTATTGCCAACCAGAGGGCAGTTGACTATATTAACTCTCGCAAAGTTTAATATGCGGGAGTTCTAATCGCAATCTTAATCCCCTCAGGACCATTCTCGACCACTCTGTTCCTGCACTCTGCCCTGGATGCACCTACTTTTGTCCAAGACTTCAAAGTCTTCCTAGTTTACATGCTCAAGGCTCACATAGCCTTCCGAGAGTCTTTCCTATGTAAAAAGTGTTTTCCTTTCGTGCTATAACCAGCAAAATTTTCCTTTTGACTTTAATGAGTGGTGATAGCAGAGGAGGAGAGTTCAATCAAGTTTTACAGGCCACAAGGAGCGTTCGCTTGTCTGTGAGGACTTCCGGGGCCCCGCGAGAGCTAGAAGGCAACCGTAACCAGGTGAGTGCGCTTATCTGTATTTTTTTTGGTTGAATTATTTTCCCGCTAACATCTCCCCAAAGTTGCAGAACCTCGCTTTGATTAAATTCTATACAGTCCATTTTTACCGCGCCGAGGCGAGTTATTCGCACCGGCAATTTTCATTAACAACATGTAATTCACTTGTGAAGAACTACTCACTAGTAGCACTCACTAGAAGGTCTCTTGGTCATCATCGTTTCAGACGCCTCGGTAGGTTATCAGGTATCGAACGAGAAGCAAGTTGGGAGACTAATGGATTCGTGTGGGAGTGCAGTTTACTATGAAAGGATTGGTATCTGGTTTGGGCTAAATCAGCAACACATGGAACATTGAGGTATTTATGGCGTAGTCTATAACGACAGGCCGTTTCTTGTCGTTTTAGTCTTGTATGTGGATTCCAAGTGAGACGTTTGTCTAAATGGAGTCCCAGGTAGCGGATCTGTTCAACAGGGATTAGAGGAATATCATTAAAGGATACCGTAGGACAGGATGTCGTAGGTTTTCGACGGAGGGTAAAGGTCATTTGATGGGATTTATTCTAATTCTCCATTTTTTACACCATTCTTGAAGGTTTATGATGTGGGATTGGATTGCCTGGGATGCAATGAAGGGATTATTATTTACTGATAACAAACGTGTCATCAGCGTAAGTGGTGAGGACAGTGCTAGGATGGGTCGAGATGTCAGCTGTATACACTGTGTAGAGGATGGGAGTTAGGATACTTCCTTGAGAAACTCCGGCAGACTGAGTGTCTTTGAAGTAAAAAAAAAAAACTCCTAATACCTAGGGTTACTAATGTCTTCATGTCTAAATATTCCTGTTATATAAATAATATTAATCTGTGATATTTTAATTATTTATTTAAGAGTGTTTAATAATTTTATTTATTACAGACTCGACAACTTAAGCATTTAAGTTTGCCGTCTAGAGAAGCTATTATTTATTATTTAACTAGGTATTAACCTGCGTTTAAGATGCTTGCTGAAAAACATTTACACGCCTCAAAATGAATTAATAAATGTTTGGCCTTTACAATGACAAGTATGGGAGATTAGAGAAGGCCATTGGCCCAAAGCAGCGGTGGTAGGGCGTGGCCGGCCTGAGCCAATGACTAAGGTGTATTATTGGCGCTTCTCCTACCTGAATGTAGGGATGGGTCAACGAAAAACAATATGGATGTCATTCGATACGTCGATCATTAGATATTGATGTTATTTTATACATAATCGAAGCCAAGCTGTCAAGTTCACAATTAACTAACCATATAATTGATATTCGTAATAAGCGCCAAACAACTTATTTTAAAACTTCGACGTTTTTTCATATTTATATCATGTAGCATTATGAGGTTAACGATTAAATTTGTCTGAAAATATCAGTGAATCATATATTTACTACTACACAAATGTTAGGGTTATCTGTTAACTAATTCAAGTTAAATAATGTATATTAGTTAAATTAATGTTAAATAAGCTGTTAAAACCAGTGATGCTTCTCATATTTATTGTAACTAGGGTCATTGTTTGGATTAAAATTAAAACCTATATGAAAACCCGTTTTATGTTTGATTGGAGACTTATTGTTAGGGCTATAATAATGTATGTTAGTTAAGTGTGTTTAAGGAATTTTTTGAAAGCATCGATATTTGTTATGATTTCCTCATGTATTTAGAAAAATGGAATCATCGGTGTTTTCTAACGATTCGATAAACACTAATTTAGCTAACATAAATTATTAAAAAAGTAACCTTAATATTAACATGGACCCTAAAAAATAGCTCTTCATCTGCATCGAACGAGTTCAAGAAAGTATTTATAAGATTTAAATAGTTGTAAAAAGGCTTAGTTAACATTAGTTTGTCAATTATGTGACACACTATAACCTGTACCAGTCGGCAGCAGTTAGCAGGTGTGTAGTTCTTGAATGGCCAATTCTTTTACGTCCTTCTTAATTAACTTGAGCTCACCTGGTAGGCTGTGATCCCACAATGTCTGCCACTCTTGGGATATCGTCTCTCCAAGTGGGCGTGCAAGTTCTTATGCCTTTAGAAAGGTTTTACAGGATAATGCTAGACAATCGAATTACTTTTTTTTAAGTTTTTATGATATTTAATATATTAGTACGATCGGATTCTTTCGATAAACGTTCTTTTGAATATTTGGGTTTACATTTTTTGAAGGTTTGCTTCGGTACTAAATTCCATCTGTAGATCCTGTTTCTGTTGACGACCCTTTCAAAAATATCGATGTTATTTTGCCTGTCGTTCCTTTATCTCGAACCAAGCTTCGTAGGTATTCTAAGCCGCAGGTTTTAAAACCTACGAATCTCTTAAAATATATTTCCTTGGCTACTGAATGCCCTATATTCCTTGTTGAGTTTTAGTCACTAGCGTATGTAATCATAAAGAAGTTTTTAAACATATTCAGAATTCTGCATTTGCTTAAAACAATAAACACATGCTATAAAGAACAATTGGTACTATATTATTATGGTTGGCATTTTGAGTTATCTTTCAGACATTTTGAAATATTTCTCACCTAGAGGGACAAAATAGTGCCTACGCAGAACAAAAGCGGGGAACAAACATAGAAGATAAACATGAGAAGGAAGCGGCAATAGATCTCTGGGGGCCCGTCTTCTCCCACAATATTTCAGTCCCTTACGGCTACAGCGAATCGGAGCAGTTTAAGTTTCCGCCTCAATATTCTAACTTTAAATCCAAAGATATTTGTCTAATAGCGTCGAATCTGAATACAGTTTCGTTGATGTATAACATACATTATTTGATAAACTGTTTTTACTAACCCAAGTTCTCTTAACGAATCCATATTAATGATTCTTGAACTGTGGGAAATTTTCGTGTCCTCATGAGATCTGCTTAAAAATAAATAATAAAATTATATTTTGGTAGCCTATATTCTTTGAAATACATTCCTTTTTATGACGTCTTCTAATGCATTCAACAAAACTCTTCCCATACATTTATTTACCTAAAGTTCCAATTATTAATTAATTACCATGGTTATCCTGAAATTTAATATTCACAATATTAGACTGTTCTTTAAAAACTTTCGATCAATTTTTTTTTTTATATTTTAAAGTAGCAGGAAGAAATTTAGGTAACGGTTATGGTATTGTACATATCGTGTCATAATTGTGTTTGAGACTACTTATTGTTAGTACTTTGTCGTTAATTATATCGTAATTAGCGTGAATACAAGTTAAATAAGCTCATCTTAACCCTTTTCTTGGCAAGATAATTTTTAAATGAAAAACAATTTCTCAGTATGGACGCTTTTATCTTATGTTAGACAATTATCATTTAATCATATATATATTATCTCATTACATATAGTTTAAATTCTTATCGATAAATACTTAACATTGAATCATGTAATGTCATTTCTATGGCCGAAAACGTAAAATAAACTGGGTTTTTAAAAGTCCGCGTTAATTGTGTTTTACCTTGTTAATTACTTGTTAGCCTAAAAACTAGTTTTAATTTCGGCAAAACATGTTTTTGCTACCTTCATCAAAATCACCCATCATCGGGAATTTTTTTCATTATTTTTTGAAAATTTTACAACTAAAGTTGTTCTTAATTTGAGAATCACCTATATATGACGAGCTCACGCCTGCACTTGTTGGTGTTTTATTAGTATGGTTCAATCTATATCTTAAAGTTTTAATTTCTCATAAATATAATCATTTAAATTTCATGAAGGACATGTACCCTTTCATTTCTCTCTCTCTCTCTCTCTCTCTCTCTCTCTCTCTCTCTCTCTCTCTCTCTCTCTCTCTCTCTCTCTCTCTCTCTCTCTCTCTCTCTCTCTCTCTCTCTCTCTCTCTCTCTCTCTCTCTCTCTCTCTCTCCTCTCTCTCTCCTCCCTCCCCCTATTGTATCTCTTATTATATTTAGATAATTATACAACGTCCCACAATAACACACTTATCAGAAAGCTGGAGAGTAAACCCTTCTCGTCGAAAGTTTCACTAAATTAGTACTATTTTTTGTAAATAGTTACAAATTTATCTCAATAAGCCATCACAAATCCCATTGATTTATCTAAAAAGATTAGATAAATTAATTAATTTAAAAACATCCCTTTAAGATTGTTATTTTGTTTTATTGTATCAATAAACTTAGATGATTTCAAAAAAAAATTATCTATTTGGAGAAATACTTTTTCGTGGAATTGAGTCTGTGGCTGCAAGTAAGTTGTAAGCATTAGAGGTAAAATAAATTACGAATAAATAACTACTTGAATAGATACCTGACTACTTATCATAAATCAACAACCTAATCCTGCCCTTAACTCGGTTTTCAAACTATTCCTTTGACTCATATAAATGATCTCTTCACATGACCATCACTCGACTAAGATGCATTTGACCTAAGGTTAGGTTAGTGTAACTTTATCAAGGATGTCAGGGGAGCTCTGCGCGAATAATTTTAGTTGAAGGGAGAATAAATCTGATAAAAATATTCCGCAAGTTATAAGACGACCTCAAGGGGATAAGAACTTATAAATAAGTTTAGAGGGTCCGCATGGGTGGCATCTCTCTCCAGTCACTCTCTCAGAAAACACAGTTTAAAAGCTATGTCCCCGGATGCCTAGCACATCACGGTCTATTTTCCATTTCTTTTCTTTTTTTTCCACTTCCTCTAATTTTTTCTAAAAACATTTCTTCCACATTTTAAAGAATATAAATTAGGGATGTGTTGATTCTAAATATCGATTATAAGTTTCATCGATTTCGTTGTAAAGAATTGGTATCGAGAATCCATGATATAAAGTCGGTTCCATGGAATTATACAATTAATTATACAAAAAGGACAAGTCATTTTTCTTCGCGGTCACTGACCACGAAAACTACTGAGCTAATCTGTACGAAATTTAAACCACACCATCTTTATAGTTTCAGTAAGATTTAGCAATGTTAAATTTAATGATTTTTCATTTAAAAGCAATAATATGTAGATAATAGTGAAGTTTGAAAATTGACCGATGTGTGGCGAGCGCTATTCAACATGAGAGGTTACAAAGGTACGGTGTTTATATAGAGCTTGATAATATATTTATATTCAATTTAATTCTTAAAACATATTTAAATATGTGGATCGACATATCGACATGTGGATCCCAGTGATCATCAATCCTAGTTGAACTAAATTTTTCTTACTGTAAATTTAATTTTGCTAAGCCTTTCTAGAAATATAAAAATGATAAGTTAAAATTTGTTACAGATGGGTACAGTTGTTTTACAATTACAAACTCTATTGTGGAATACTGTTAACCACTTATCGGTCGACCCCACATATTTAAATCTTTTTTAATAATTTATTTATTATATGTATATTTAACTATTGGTTTTAAGCTCTATATAACTTCGTACCTTAGTAACCTCTCATGTAGAATGGCGCTTGCCAACTATTGGTTAATTTTCATACTTCACTTCCCACATTGTGTATTGCTTTTTTAATGACAAATTAACTGAAAAGCAGTAGGTTTTATTATTGCTAAAGCTTTCTGGAACTAAAAAGAGGATGTGGTTAAAATTTGGGGCAGATAGGTTCTGTCGTTTTCGGGGGTATTGATCACAATATAAGAATGTCTTTTCCTTTTATATGACAGTATGGATTGTTAAATACTTTAAATAGATTATAAAAAAAAAAGAAAACTATGCTTGGAAATATCTAATTTAAGATACGACTAGACAACCTCCGCACTAGGATGCACAGAGGTAGAATGAAGTTCTGCTGCCTGAGTAGCGATACTTGTTGTAATCGAATCCCTAACAACGACGGTTCGGATGCTGACTCGGTGCACACATGGCGTTCTGGGGAGACTCCCCGAAGAAGGGGAGGCGGTGCCATTTCTATTCATGGCAGCTATCGGGCGGTAGGAACGGGACTTATTGAAAACCGGGACCGAGGCCAATATTATTATTGGCCAATAAGGGCTTCCCGCTCCGAGGCGAACCCTCAATCGGAAAACACTCCGACATAGCCTTTACATAGAACGTCCCGGTCTATAGGCAATAGATAACTCATCCCCTTTTATTGCCTTGTTTTATTGTTTATTACTTGCTACTTTGAGGGAAACATTTCTGGGAAAGCCATGCTTAGGAAGCGATAGTTTCTCTGATGTTTTCTTTCTCAAAATATAAATAAGGAAATAACTAATTTTTTTTAAACCTTACAATTATTTTATTTATGGACTCTCTCTCTCTCTCTCTCTCTCTCTCTCTCTCTCTCTCTCTCTCTCTCTCTCTCTCTCTCTCTCTCTCTCTCTCTCTCTCTCTCTCTCTCTCTCTATATATATATATATATATATATATATATATATATATATATATATATATATATATATGTTACCGTGAAAGACCGAAATTGGTGAATGTCGACTTTCACCGGTGAATGTCAACATATACCAAATACGTCGGTGAAAGACCGAATATTTCATTACATTCGGACCCTCACCGTTGTATGTTGACAATCACACATATGCTCCGGTGGAAGTCCAAAAGACAGTCTTTTCTGTGTTTGTTCTCCTTCGCTCCTTTGTTCTCCTGGAAGTCAGTCTTATACAAGCTTTGATGTGCGAGTAACGTTTACTTATTTTTTCTGTTTCTGATACCGTAATTTATACTAAATGGATACTGCAGTAAATCGCGATATTTTTCTTGAAAAGTTAAATGAATTAATTGCGGGTAAACGAGAAAATAATTAGGATTGATGAATTAAATGCCACTTCTATTGAGATTATTTTATTTGAAAACTAGTTTCGAATGCTAAACATTCATCTTCAGTTCTTCGAGGTAACTAAAACACTAAAACACTTTTAGTGTTTTAGTTACCTCGAAGAACTGAAGATGAATGTTTAGCATTCGAAACTAGTTTTCAAATAAAATAATCTCAATAGAAGTGGCATTCAATTCATCAATCCTAATTGTATTGATCCTTCTATATCATCATGCGTACCTCAAGTGAGAAAATAATTGTTTTTATTTTTCCCAAGAAAAGTACTCTAAACTACTTACTGAAGTGGTTTCTGCAAAACCTAAGTGCAATACGGTCAGTTCTGAGTTAAACTCAAGATGTCAAGTTGATCTGATAGATCTGCAGTCAAACAGAGATGGCGAATATAAGTTCGTAATGGTTTATCAAGATAAAAAAATATAAATCTCTGACATGTTCAACATTCACAATTAGAGCATGGTGAATGTCAATATTAACCGGTGTAAGTCCGAATTAAGTGTATTTAACAAATATTTCAGACATTCACCAAGCGACTTTGTGAATGTTGACATTCACCGGTGAATGTCGACATTCTCCAAATTTCGGTCTTTCACAGTAACATATATATATATATATATATATATATATATATATACACTCCCGTCGCGATTTCACGTAAACTACTTGGATGATTTCAATTAATAACTGAAGGTATATTCTTTTACCGAAAAAAAACTCTTGTATTGCCGAAAGAATGCGAAAAAGAAAAATGTTTTGGGGGTTGCCGTCTTGACCGTTGATGTTCACAAGTTTTCCTCTTTATTTTCTTTAACTGTGATTCATTTGTCTGCAGAAGATAGATTTTCAAATTAAATTACTTAATCCTGCTTACTGTCTATGGCCTTATGATTTTAAATTATTTAATTAAATTAAATGAACAGCTAATTATTATTCGAAATAAACAAATTTGAAAAAAAAAAAAAAAATAGGGGTTTCGAACGTAACACTTTTCATTCAACAAATATTATATAATAAAAAATAACCTCTATTACAGTTCCGAAACTATCGACAAATTTTGGATCCGATCTACACCAACAAAGCTAAAGCCTGTCAAAAAAGCCCCATACACTCTAAAAATATTTGCAAAACGTAACTTTTTTCAAAGCAATATAACTTCTAAACAGTAGACCCTTGCGACAAATACTTTAAAACAAAAGCTAAATCTCTATTAAATTTCTAAAATTCAAAGCTTCCAATTTATTACATAAGACTCATTTACATGACAGTGATTAGACCAATATGGACTTACGGAGTTGAGCTTTGGGGCTCTACTAAACCATCCAATTAATCCCGTATCCAATCCTTACAATCCAGAATCCTTCGAAAAATCCTCAATGCTCCTTACTTTGTCATCAATAAACTTATCCATAAAGATCTTAATGTTCCATATTTTGCTGATTTAGCCCAATCCAGATACCAATCCTTTCATAGTAAGCTCCGTAACCCCTCAAAAACACTAGTTTCTCAGCTCTCTTCCCTCTCAATTCCCGATAATCCTCCGAGGCGTCTGAAAAGAAGATGGCCTAGAGATCTTCTTGTTTAGATTTTTATTGAAGTGCTACTGATGAGTAGTTCTTTTCAAGTGTTACCATGTTATTGTAAGCATTTTTAATACACACTTACTTAATGCATATTTCAATACAGTATTTGTATACAGTTGTAAATTTCAATAAATTGTAAATTAAAAAATTTCTAAAGAGAAGGATGGTGCCAAATTTTCGATCCGAACAACACCAACAGAGCTAGAGCGTGTAAAACTAGGCAAATTCCCTCGCGTTCCTTAAAAAAACGTATCAACTTTGGCCAACTAGTTCACGACTAGGCCACGGGTAAAACTTCATGCTAAAAATAATCCAGAGCACTTCTAAATAAATTATGTTTCGTGTTTTTGTCTCCCAATGTTATGAGAAGGGATTGATTTTCATCTCTGGAAAGTTGTACATATACTTTAGCGTGGGAGAAAGAGTTTGTTCGAAGATCTACTCCAACGTTTTTGTAACTCTGCCCTTGCGATTTGTTAATTGTTGTGGCATATGATAGTTTAATTGGAAATTGAAATCGTTTGAATAGAAATCGTAGATCAGTAGGAATCATAGAAATAAATGGAATTTTTCCAGTAGTAATTATAGAACCAGTAAAAGTTATAGCGTCAATAATATTTTCACGCACAGTTGAAATTTTTAATCCGGTACCATTGCATTAGGTGGTTGAAGCTTACGTAAAAGCATTATTAATTTTTATTTATAATAAAAAAAGAAAATTATTTAAATTTAGGAGATAGTAATCAAAATGGACAAAGATCGCACAAAATTTGATATAGAGTTGTTCAGTAGTCTAACCATTGTAAACTACCTATTATGATTGTAAACCCTGATAAATATCGGCAGCCAGATATCGTGCGATTTAATTTCAACTTTAACTTCACTGCGATGCTTATGTCGCATATTTATCGATTTTTAATTAAGAATTTATCGAAAATGAATTTCATTACAAATAAGTTCTATACCTGTCATCCTAGTGAATAAGTCAAATTTTGACCTAAATCCGTTATTTTACTAAAAAGAAACGTGGCGGTGTTTTCTCTATAGTGAAGAAGTGTTTAAGTAAGATATTCATTTTAAATAACTAGTTGAGCCTACCCAGTGAGTTTTTAACAAACGCTTACCTGCGTACTTTAGGTTTCCTTCTTTACATAATCCTGATTTGATTTGATGATTAATTATCAATGAACGATTATGCTCCCATATTTATTCATAGGTTATTGTAATTATGTGTTTAGTAATATTTATTTTCGTTTCCTCTAGCAAGCGAAGCTGAACGCCCGGTGGCCAGAGAGCCTGCTCCATACAGACCATTCTTCGACGATGTCTCCCCCAGAAACGTGACTGCTGTTGTTGGCCAATCCGCAGTCCTCCACTGCAGAGTAAAACACGTTGGTGACAGGACGGTAAGTAATGTTTTATTCAATGGTATTCAAATAAGTTTATCTATATTGTTTAAAAATGATTTTAAAAAAAATATACATTCTATATTTGCCCCTGCTACATCCCTTGAAGATACTTATATTCAAAACTTTGTAGAAATATAATTTTTCTTTACAAAATGTATACAAAAAAGTGACATCCGTGCTTAAAATAATATACAAATCAATGGTTAGTTATAATTTAATGATAGAATATTTATGAGGATAATAAACAATGATATATCACCTGTGGTGTAGTGGTTAGCATAGCAACCTACTAAACCCAAGATCGCGGGTTCGCAGCCCGGCAGATGACCTTGGATTTTTTAAAGGGAGTAAAAAATCCTTAGCTATGCCGTCCTTCGGAAGGGACGTAAAATGGAGGTCTCGAGCCTGTGCGATGTCAGGTACTCGTTAAAGATCCCTATCCTAATTATACCTGGGTAGGCAAAATTTAGGACTCCCACCGTAGCATCGTCCGATTAGCCATAGCAGCATAAAGTGACTTTAAACGAAATAAACAAACAAACAATGATATCTCCTAAATTTTTTATTTATCAAAAATATTAATGACCATACGGGCGACGTTTCATGACCATTGCCATATTTTCAAGCCCTAAAAACATAGATGATAATATAATAAATAAAAACTGCATTATGGTGTTATCAAATTTGTTTTCTTATTTATATAAAATATACAAATAAATATTACTTTCTGCTTTAACTTAAATATATTTCAAGGACATTAAATAGTTTTAACAGTATGTTACGTCAATATCATAAAATCATTTCTTATTTAGCCGATTTTTAAAGTGTTATTCATTTTAAATTATTTTAATAATTTATTTGTTGCCACTCTACATCTTATCTATATTGATAATGATAAAGCTATTTTTATATCAAAAAGTTTCTCTATTTTTTACATTATGCTTAGTGCTTAAACATCTGGAATTTTAATCTAAAACAACCATTGCATCAAAATTGACGCCTGATTTTTTTTCTCGTACTCATTTAACTCTACACCTAAAAAAAAAGGTTCAGAATTGAGATTTTTATTTCTTTTTATTCAAACCGTTTAAATGCTTTGGACAATTTAATATTTTTATATATTTTTCACCAATGAAGCTGTCCTAAACTATTATTCCCCTTCGGACTTTTTCTCTACTCCACTCTGCTAATGAGTTCCTCTTTTTTCAATTGATATTTGGTCATTCTTCCTTTTTTCTTGATGGGGTATTTGTTGACAGAAGTATTTAAAGATGTAGGTGGTTGGGTTATGCAGTCATAGATACACGGCAATTAAAAAAAAATTTTAATTTATAATGCAGACGTTTTAATCAGGCATTGTCAGCCTACATAAGGAATAGGAGAAAAATAAAACAAACAAGAAGATAATAAAAAGTAATAATAAAGACAAAGATAACAATGGCAATATTGCAGAGTGTATTCAAAAGTATGAAAAGAATAACTGTATGATAATAAACACAATGACATAAAGGCAATATATAAAGACTATAAAGATAATACATAAAGACTATTGAATTAAAACAATAGTTAAATAATTTAACAGTTAAATTAAAAAGGAATTAATTTATTCTTTGAATGAATGATTTAACTTAACCTGATTTACATTAAATTATTTACTTTGTATCTACTTATTTAATTAAAGCTTTTTATATTTAGCCATAATTTTTTTTTATTCACTCATTAATTTTTTAAATTTAATTAGAGCCCATTTTAATTTAATTGTTAATTAAATAGTCTTTATGTATTATCTTTATGGTCTTTATATATTCCTTTTATTCCCATACAGTCAACCTTTCCATACTTTTCTATACTCTCTGCAATTTTATTATATCTTTTTTGTTTGTTCCTTTTTTTTTTTCTTTTAATTTTTTTTTTTTTTTTTTTTTTTTTTTTCTACATTACAAGAGGTTTATTTTAAATTGACTATTTTATATTGAATTTTATACCTAAACCTTATTTCTTAATGCACTTCTAAGATATGGCTAAGCCATCCTTGAACATGATGGATAAAAAAGTGTATCCTTCGCAAGAGTTTATTTCGAACCGGAATGATGTATTGAATGTGTTCTGTTTCATATGGAACCATGTTTGAAATTCAAACATATGTACATCCGTGTTGGGCAAGTTGGTTCCTATTCATGGGCCAGGTTCCTCCTCTGATTAGAGAGGGACAACTTTGTAAATTCCACTTTATTGTAATATATTCCACCAGCTAGTTTACAAGTGACGGTGGAACACTCTCGTGACGTTCTAGCTCCGCATGATTGCTCAAAGACCCTCTTTCATGTCATAATGACAACTAAACAGTGTAATACTATATGATATGCATATGAATGATATATATATATATATATATATATATATATATATATATATATATATATATATATATATATATAAAGAATGCTAGAATATACATTGTAGATGATGGAATGGGCGAGACAGGTGAAAAATTTGTAAGGAAAACCTAGGGATTTCCTCTATGACTTATTGGATTTTTCCGATCCTATTAGAATCAAAATTAAAATGGTGCTATAAGTGTATATCTGGGCATTTAAACAAAAATCTGGATCGGTTTTAATCGATTTTATTATTTCTAATCAAGACTAAAGCGACAAGAAACTGCTCGTCATACAGACTACTTCAACATTTACTACATCAACAATCAAAGCTCCCAATTCATTACAAAAGACTTATTTAAATGAATGTGATTGGACCTATTTGGAAGTACGGAGTTGAGCTTTGGGGCTCTGCTAAGCCATTCAATTCACCTCGTATCAATAAACCAATAAAAAATAAAATCGTAACCAATAAACTTACCCGTAAAGACCTTATTCCTTATGTTGCTGAGTTAGCGCAAATTATCGTTTCATAGTAAGCTCCATAACTAGTCAAATCCATCAGTTTCTCAACTTGCCCTTCACTCTATTTCCGATAATCCTCCGAGACGTCTGAAAAGAAGATCACCTAGAGATCTTCTAGTGTAGAATTTTTATTAAATTGCTACTGATGAGTTCTTTTCAAGTTTTTACATGTTATTGTAATTATTATCAGCTCATTTACTTAATGTATATATTTGTACAGTTGTAAATAAATTGATATATATATATATTATTTATAATGATTCATAAATATTAACTTTCATAAATACGATGATTTTTTAACAATTGAAACTAGTAATCTAATACAATAATTCCAATAGAAGTAGCAATCAATCTATAAATCCTAATTATATTAATCCTTCTATACCATCATGCATTCCTCAAGTGACATTCTTCACGTTTTATCGTCTTTATAGGACACTGAAGAATACTATTCTCAGAGATAAATGAAATGGGTACACTTACATTGGGAAAGAAGGGTTGGGCTTAATGGCTTATCTCTATCTCCCTCTCCGCTATTACTTTGCATGAGCGGATTTAAGGAGGCAAACCCAATGTTACTAATTTGTAATAGCATCAAGGATTTATTTTTCAATTATTTGAAAAGGAATATTTTTAGGTCCTTCCTTGTAATTTTTTTTTACCTTACCTAATAGCGTATGGATCCGATAGCGATTATTGCTGAGCCATTTGGTCGGGGGATGGTACGTGTAGCGGATGGGACCGCTGGAGACGAGGAGAAAGAGGCGGTGGAGTGGTGTTAAGTCAGAACTAATGTGCGCTGTCCCTGGCAGGGGCCCTTCCATCAGGGGGCACATTAGCCGTCAGTCCTGGCCCTTACTGCCCCCCTCCGCCCTCGGGCCCTTATCGGCGAGTTATAGTCTTCCTTAGGGAAATCGGAAGGGCCCTCCACTCGGTGTGTCGTCGAGGGTTAGGTCCGTAATAAAAGGTGAATCAGTATGTCGGCTTCATTGTAGAAGGTATCCTCTTGTAGTTACGTATGCATTTTATATTCCATCTAGCATTCTGATCCTTCGCACCACTCCGGTTATATATTTTCTTTGTTTTTTATTTTATACCAATTCAATAAATTTTGCAACTGTGGAAATATATACATCAAGTAAATGTGTTGATAGCGATTACCATAGCATGTCAAAACTTTAAAAGAACTTCTCATCAGTAGCACTTAAATAATAATCCTACACTAGAAGAACTCTAGGCCATCTTCTTTTCAGACGTCTCGGAGGAATGGAGTGGAGTCGAGACACTAGTTGATTGGAGTGGTTATGGAGCTTACTTTGAAAGGATAGGTATCTGGTTTGGGCTAAATCAGCAACATAAGGAACAATAAGATCTTGATGGATAAGTTTATTGTTGACAATGTAAGTAGCATATAGGATTTTGGATTGTAAAGATTAGATGTAGGGAGGCGCGGTAGCTCAGTGGGTAAGGCGCTTGACTACCATGCTCCCGGGCCCGAGTTCGAGTCCGTCTGAAGGCAGAATATTTATATTCTGTTAATTCAGTCGTGGATCGAATTCGAGGTCGGAAGACCCTCCTGGGGCCCACCCAGCCTCTTAAAAAGTGAGTACCCTTAATGTAAATGTTTTAGCGTGAATTCAGTCTGTAACATTGAGCAGTACAGCCTACCTAAGTACTAAACCCGAGACCCTTCATGAGTTGTAAGTGGTACAGGTTAAAGATTAGATGCGTGATAAAGTGGATGGTGTAGTGGGACCCCAAAACTCAAATCCGTAGGTCCGAAAAGATCATATCAAAGTCATGTTAATAAGTCTTTTAAAATAATTTGGAGTCTTTGAACGTGTGTCTAGTAAATGTTCATTGAGCAGTTTCTTGTCGTTTTAGTCGTTTTACTCTGTTTAAAGTATGATATTTGATACACTAGTAATAATCATCATCAAACGCGCATATATTTACCATTTTATAGTATGCTGTTAGGACCTATAAGGGAAGTTGATATTTAAGTTTAACACCCTGAAAACATGGTGAAACTTTTGTTGTCCTCGGAAAACAGTGATATTACAGCAATATTTTAAGTTTTTTGTTTTTATCTCGTTAACTATCTGGTTTTGGTCATCATCATAGTCATTCCTCATTGAACCGCTTAAGCAGTGTGAGGAGGAAGTCTATACAGCCTTCGCCAGCCCAGTCGGTCGTTTACTAGCTGTTTTCTGCAGTTCCACTCATGTCTTCTTTTTCGGAAGTCCTTTTTAACTTCGTCCTCCCATTAAGTTCTTGGACGGTCTCTTCCTCGCTTTCCTTCTACTTTTGCCCTATAGACTTCTTTGGTAACTCTTTGCTGATCCATTCGTAGGAGGTGTCCAAGCCATCTTAACCGGTTTTCCTCTACTAATTCGTTGGCAGGTTTAATGTTGAGATTTGATCTGATAGTGGTGTTCCGTATTCGATCTCTTCTTGTTTTCCCCTCTATCTTTCGGAGAAATCTCATTTCAGCCGCTTGAATTCTGGATTCATGCTTTTTTGTTTGAGCCCATGATTCCGAAGAGTACGTTAGAATGGGGAGAAATGTAGACCTGAATACAGCCACTTCTGTTTTCCTTTCCACCTCTCACCTATTAAGGAAGCCTCTCTTAACCGCTTCAAACATCCAGCTCGCTGCTGCGACCCGTTCATTAACCTCTGAGTCAATGTAACCATTTTTATTGAGGTGTGCACCCGGGTATTTGAAGTTTTTCACCTGTTCCAGGACTTTATCTTCAGCTCTGATTGCACGCATTATCCTGCTTGGTTTCTTCTTAACCCTCATTACTTTTGTTTTCGTGGGGTTTATAACCATATTGGTTTTGAGGAGTTCATCTTTCAAACTGTTAACATTGTATTGCAGATTCCTGTCATTGTCTGAAAAAATTGCAATGTCATCAGCGAATGCAAGTACCGAAAGGCTCACTGGTCTAAGGTTAGCATACCCAAGGTGGAACTTCCTCATTTTCTCTTTCGCCTTTCGGATAGCTGAGTCCATAACTAAAATAAACAAGAGTGGACTAAGACCAAAATCCTGTCGGATCCCTACCTTTGTTTCAATTTCTTGGGCAGTGTTGTTGGCAAATCTGACCATGTTTCGTGTTTTCTTATGGAGACTTTCAACCGCCAGGATATGGCCTTGATCAATCCCTTTCTCCCTTAAGGCTTCCAAGATTTCGGTCTGCCTAACTCGATCAAAGGCTTTTGAAAGATCTACATAGCATATTGACATTTTCTTTTCTTTTTTTAAAACTTTTTCAAAGGCCTGTCTCATGGCAAAGATAAGGTCTTGGGTGCTCATGTTTTCACGGAAACTGTATTGTTCCTCTTCGAGCAGGCCTTTGATTCTTCTTCTGATCCTCTTTTCTAGAGCCTTAGAATAAATCTTACTAGGAGCACTTAAAAGAGAAATACCTCTGTTATCTCCTCTTTTAAATGGGACTATAATGGCTACTTCCCAATCTTTTGGTATTTTCTTTTGTTTCCATACGAGGTTTAGAATGTGCAGCATATCTTTTCCTTTGGATCCCATGTATTTCATTATCTCAGGAGTTATTTCGTCGCTACCGTCTGATTTCCCAAGCTTCATGCTCTCCAGCGCTTCCTCCAGTTCATTCTCATCAATATAATCATCCTCTTCACAGGGAACTTCCTCTCTTTGCTTTTCATTCTCTTGGGGCGCTGGTTTTTGGTAACAAACTTAATTTACAATATTAAAGAGCACTATATATGTGGCAATTTAAGCCTAATTTAAATGGCTGTAGATCAATCGGATGCGGTGATTCTCCGAAAAATAGTGACATCTCGCTAAATTTTTTCTGTTACACTTAAGTTTTCAGCCTTGCTGACGAAAGTACTCGTTTCTCAAAAATATCTTGCGAAACAAATTGAAGGAAATTTAATGGATTTCTTAAAAATGAGAAAATCGGATTTCGAAGAAAAGTCTTTATATTTTACTCAATTATGGTATGAAAATAATCTACGATTTCAAAGAGCGAAGGTAATGAGAGTATAACATATAAAGGTTGTTAAAATATTTAAATATAATGTTTGCTGTAAGAGCTTTAATTCATATGATGGTTGAGGTAAATATGCTCATTTTTTTAAATTTGTCTTTCTACTTTTATGAACACTAAATAAGTTCCTATAAAGCAGAGTTAAAAACTTCCGTACTATGATGAACATTAAAATAATTTGATACTGTCAGAGATCCTTCATAAAGTGGTCGGCTACAATTTGATATACCTAACTCTACGCTCTGGTTATGACATATGAGATAGTATAAAAAATATATATAATGTTTTGATTATAATTTTATCAATTGAATGTAATAATCATTAAATCCTCTGGCCTTTCGTAAATATTCCCCCAAAATTACTACGATTAACACTCCAACACTCGCGCGGCGTACATTTGTACCCAGTACACTTTTTTAAATATTCATGTTTCTGATTAGAGTGACTAAAATTGGCTGAAGTTTCGTGAGTCCAAGTTTCAAGGCCTTGAAACTTTTATATAGATATAAAAAAAAGGAAACAATTGTACTCAGTGCGACTTTTTATATCTGAATATGCATGCGAGTGATAAAATTCAATAAACTTTATTAATAAAATTCAATAAACAAAACACTTGCAT
Source organism: Euschistus heros (assembly GCA_003667255.2). NCBI lineage: Eukaryota > Metazoa > Arthropoda > Insecta > Hemiptera > Pentatomidae > Euschistus > Euschistus heros. Next base: position 241,543 of record RCWM02000331.1, on the reverse strand, counting down.
TATTTTCTTTTTATTGATTTTTGAGTTGCCATTTTCCTTTATGCGATAAGCTATCCACATCATAACGAAAATAATATATTTGAATGATTTGGTTTTATATTTTTCTCGCATTGCAGGGAGTGGTAAGAAAAGTGCATCATTATTCTAAATATATATGAAGTCGGAGATCCCTTAAATCGACGTGAACCTTCCTGCGGTATCCCTTTACTGCTAAGAGGCCACTGAATAAATTTTCTACTCCCAGGCTTTAACCGCCTCTCAAATAGCTATATTCCAGTTTGAGATATATTCTTTAATAAACATTTTATTTTATTATTCGTGATTATAAAAATTTTAATTTAGTATGCTAATGTTGCTGTTTTTTTTTTATTAGAACAAAGATCGAAAATTTAAAAAAATTAAAATAAGTGATCATTAAGCAGAAATTAAAACCATTTAAAATCATAAGTAATCCCATCTTAGTGATAGGAAACGTCAAATTACGATAAATCATAAATTTTTCTATTATCCACTCTTTACTCAATCTGCCGATGGTCTTCAAGGTAGTATCCAAGGTCCTATCCTCTACACGGTGTACACAGCTTGAGTTAAGATTTTTTTTTCCCTAATATTACGCCTGCATTAATCCTAAGGACCTCAAGGAGCATCTTTCATAAACCAGTTATTAACTAATATGGTACAGTAAATTAATAAAACTAATAATTAAATTAACAATAAATGATTATTTGAAATAAAGTTGAAAAAAAATAGTCGTCTCAAACGTGACTTTTTTCTTTCAAACCAACATAGCTCCCAAACGGTAGGTTCTAGCGACAAAATGTTTGCAACAGAAATATTTTCCATTAAACTTCAAATCAGGAAAATTTAGGCAAATTTTCGATCTGAACAACGCTAACAGAGCTAGACCTTGTCAAATTTTTGCAATTTTTACAGTGAAAAAACTATTGAAAGAAAACTATAGAATCCCAACTCAAAGACATATCAATGTAAAAAAAAACCAACTCAATTTCTACCTGCCAGGGAAAATCAAAAGATCATGGATATGTATATCTATAAACTACTTCTTTTCCCAATTTGTATTTTAGAATTAAAATGTTGAAATTATTTAAATTAATAATTGATTATAAATTAATAATCAACGATTGTATACATAATATATATGCATATCATAATAACGAATAATTATTCGAAATAAACAAAGTTGAGATAAAATAATGGTTTAAAACTTGTCTCTTTGCATTTAAACCTGTATAATTCCTAAACGGTATGTCCTAGTGATAAATATTATATCATGAAAAATAATTTCCATTGTAATTCTGATGGAGAACTATCGGAAAATTTTGGATCCGAACAACAACAATAGAGCTAAAGCGTGTCAAACAAGTCCCTTACACTTTAAAAATTTAGACAAAACGTGACTTTTTTTTTTCATTCAGACCAATATAGCTTCTAATCAGTAGGTCTTAGTGACGAAAATTTTATGATTAATAAAATTCTCTAATAAGTTTTTGATGATTGATTTTCAAATTTTTGAACCGAACAACACCAACAGAGCTAGAGGGTCTCAAACTAGGCTTCCCTCAAAAGCGTATCAATTTTGACCACGGATAAAACATGTTTCAAGCTAAAAATAACCTAGAACTCTTCTAAAGAAATTATATTTCATCTTTTTTCTACCGATGTTATGAGAATGATTTGGCGACAAATGTTATAGAGCAAAAAAATAATTTTAACAAATTTTTGATCAGCAAACTGTCATCAAATTTTCGATCCGAGCAACTCCAACACAGCTAGAGCGAGTCAAAAAAGCCCAAACTCTTATAAATTGTTGGAAAACGTGACTTTTTTCATTTAAAACAATGTAGCTTCTAGTGACAAATATATAACTCTATTAACTTTCCGATAAGGAAATCCGTCAATTTTCGATCCAAGAAACTCCAACAGAGTTAGAGCGTGTCAAAATAAATGTAAAAAAAAACAAACTTTGCACCAAAAAAGTATAGACCCAAGCCAAAAGACAAACCCAAGTAAATAAATTCCTCTTGAAGCTTCAGTTCTGGATCGTGTAAACAGTTGTCGGAACGGGTCGGATCCCCCTAGCCCCATAAACACGTGGATAGGCTATCGTTTCATTTCCCCTGGGGAGCAATTACTCAAGAAATATCCTTCCAGGACTTGAGGGAAAGTTGTGGACAGAGTAGTTCCAACTGGCCACTAAGTTGCCACTGTTGGATAAATCTCGGCCAACTTGTGGATCCACACCTCTGCCAGCAATTTAGACCACCGCGCCTCATTAGCCACAGCGCCCTCTCCCCGCTTCTTCCTAAACACATCCATAATCACACCATAACCTCCTTACTTCTTGTCATTCTTTATTAGGATATTTTTTCCTTAGGATGAGGTCGATGATCCTTTCCTGCAGGTCAACGATCCATTGTTTTAGCAGAAAAGGCTGTTCATCCAATTATGAAAAGACTGTTTTTAATTGGATTGCTAATAAAATTGCTAATTTGTTTTCTTTTTCATCTCCAAAGGAAGTTTTTATTTACAGCGCTAATTATATATTTTTTAATTTAATATTTTTTATTAAGTCCTTTTTATTAAGATGGATTTTTCAAGTCCATTCACGCAATATATAAAATAAGGAATAAATGAAAAATAAAATGAACTACAATAAATAAGGTGCGATACATAGAAAATAATAACAATAGTAAAAATTATATATTTATTTTTTCTTTTGATATTTATAACTGTACAAATTATACATAAAGTAAATGTGTTAATAGTGATAATAACGTGTCAAAACTTGAAAAAATCTACTCATCTGTAGCACTTCAAAAAAAATTCTGCACCAGAAGGTCATCTTCTTTTTAGACGCCTCGGAGGATTATCGGAAATAGAATGAGGAGCAAGTTTCATTCCAATTTTATAAAAAACATCTGATCAAATATTTATCATCTGAATAAACAAAAGGCTACTTATGTTTTTAATATTTTTGGATATAATATATTTTATATTTTTATTTATTTTTGTTTATAAAGGCATTAACGAAATGAAAGTAGATAGCGATACCCTTTCTCTCCATATATTTGAATTTAGTAGCACTAACTTAAAGGGCTGTCAAAAAATCAAAGATATCACATTTATATATCAGTAATTTTAAAATATATGTTTCCAAGGACTATTTTTAGAGTTGCAATTTTTTTTCCGACTAGAAAGAATGGCCTAGAAAACTGAGCCAAACACGATTAATGGGGCAAGGCGCGGAAAACGTCGTTTGTCAAGGTAGCCTTTCTTTCCACGTCGTCCAATAAGGGCTCGTCATTCTGTTTCTTGAGGTCACATCCTGGATCTCCCTAAGGATATCTTCCGTCCCCGGGGAACCAGGAGGTTTCTTCCAGGTCATCTATGTATGCTTCTATTATTCAATGACATCTATACAATCCTTTTAAGTCTGAAAAATATTCCTTTCCAGAATTGAAATAAATCATTATTAGTAATAAAGGATTAAATTTTTATGTAAATTAATAGACTATTGTTTATATCTGGGATTAGATAATTGAGGTTCAATAACTATTTATTCACATTTCATTTTTTTTATTTTTTTTTATTCAAATCTTTTTAATATTAATTTTTAATCTTGTTAATGGATTACTTGCTTCTTCTCTCACCTTTATCTAACACATTTTACTTTATTTTATTTTTTACCACTCTTAACATATAATAATGTTATGATCTTTGTAGCTTAATTATTGTCTTTATCAATATAATTCACCTACGTCTTTATTTTTTTTATTTCAATCAAATTTGTAATTTCTCATCTCAACAACAAGGATTAATGGAATATCATTAAAGGATACTGTAGGAAAAGACGTAGTAGGTTTACGACGAAAAGTAATAGTTATTTGATGAGATTATTTTGGATTTATAAATAATTAAAATAGCATGTCAATAGCGTTTCTTCATAAGACTAGCAAATATATTTGTTTAACTAATTCGCATTTTTCAAAAATCTATTTATTGAAATTTACAACTTTAAATCAAATCAAATTAAAATATATTAGGTAAATGAGATGACAATGGTCGTAACAAGATGTTGATTGCCTGTAAAGCAACTTCCCATTAATAGCACCTTTAAAAAAGTTCTACATTATAATGTCTCGAGGCCAACTTTTTTTCAGGACCCTCGGAGGGAAATTCGGAATAACATAAGAAACGAGTTGAGATACTAGTGGATTTGAATAGTTATGTAGTTTACTAAGAAATGATAGGAATCTGGTTTGAAATGGATCAGAAATGTTTGGTACATTATGGTCTTTAAGATGAATTTGTTTGTGAGATAAAGGAGGATTTTTCGAAAGATTTTGGATTCTAAGGATTAAATACGAGATGAATACTCTATTTTCAAATAGGTCTAATTACTGTCATGTAAATGAGTCTTTCGTATTAAATAGAAAGGTTAGTTCGTTTATCAAGTAAATGTTGAAGAAGTCGATAACATCTGAATGGTTTCTTCTCGTTTTATTACTTTAAGTGAATTCTAAGTAGGACTTTCCGCCTGATGGAGTCCCTGGTAGCGGACCTGATGGTATAAAACGTACGCTATTTAGAATACAAAATAAATATGAGTAATGGCAGGGCATAACATTATTGCAATAAACGGAAATAAAGATTTAAATTGAGGTGGCTGTGGGTGGATACTGGGCCTTTCAGAGAGCCCTAAGCCGCCTCCCACCGACTGGAAGTAAAAGCTTACATTATTTCCTGCTCAGGAGTAAATCTGAAGACTAAGGTGGCCCTGGAATTGTAAATAATGTTATTTCCAGGCCGTTAGAGCCGCTCCAGGGAAATAGGAGACAATCCCACTGTTATAGGCTCCAGTTAAGGGTTTTTATAGGGAAACCGGGGCACTTATTAACTTACGGTCGCTCTTATTTCACATGAGTTTGTACCTTAGATCTACTTTTTTTTTCTACTTTATACGATTTCGTTAAACTCTCTTCTTTATATCGTTTTCACATTTGGATTATCAGAAAAAAAAAGTTATATATATATATATATATATATATATATATATATATATATATATATATATATATATATATATATATATTTTAAAAAAACAATTATTTTTCTATTTCTAAAGAGCAAAAAAAAAAAATCATCTATATGGTAAATAAAGATCGAAAATAAAAAAAATATTAATAACATCTAAAAAAAATATTAATGTTTTTATTTAGTTGGTATAAGAAATTTTTGAGGGACAACGTTAGGATCAAATTACGTAAATATATAATAAATCTAAACTGAGTCCCTGTTACAAAAAATACTTTACTTTTTTTTTTAATATTTACTTAAAACTTTTAAAAAATCAACTAGCTACTACACATTTTTTAAAAACTAAAAAAACAATATTTCATAAACGTAAATATGTTAGGCTGAGATTTTTCAATGTTGGGTTTATTTTAGCACTGTTCGATGTATTCTTGTAACCGCAGTAAATGTTGGAGAGTGCATTGAAGTTTTGGTAATCTATGAATGTCATGTCGGTTTTGTTTTATCATTTGTAGATATTGCTATTATTATATTATCGTTAGGTATCATTAACGATTATCAAATTAATAATTATATTATTAAATTATCAACTGATCCCTATTGAACGTATCCACTACCTATCTGGACTCCATCTGGATAGATACCTTACTTGGGATCGAAATACAAGAATAAAACAACAAGAAACTGACCGTCATTTTCTACTTCTTTAACAATTACTCGACAAACATACGAATTTGTCGAATAATTACAAGACTCATTTACATGACAGTAATTGGAACTATTTGGACATAGTTGAGATTTGGGGCTCCATTAAACCATCCAATTATCTCATATCGAATCCTAACAATCCAAAATCCTTTTAAAAAATAATGAACGCTCCTTTACTTTGTCATAAACAAACTTATTCTTAAAGATCTTAACGTATTTAACGTTTCTGATTCATCTCAAACCAGATATCTATCCTTCTATTCTAGACATCTACTAATCTCCCTAATTGCTTCCCATTCGATTCCTACTTTTCTAGGTGTCTGAAAAGAAGGTGGCCTACAGATCTACCTATGTAGAATTGATATTAAGGTATTAACTTGATGGCGTGTTATTGTAATCATTTTTTTACCGGTTCACTTGAAGTATTAATATAATTGGAAATATCATTATATAAAATATACGTTTTTTTTTTTTTAATTAAGAATCAGTTATAAATGCGTCAAATTTTTTTCAAACAACATAGAATATAGACTACTTCCTTGGTTCATTTCTCTTCCAAGTTTTCAACACACGTCATCCTCCCTTTATATAAAGTGTCCTACAGTTCAACTTCTCAATCCAATCACTAGATACAAGATCTTGTCTTTTTGATCTCTATACTCTATCCTACAGAACTTCTGCATTCCAATGTCCCTTTCTTGCCTGCTTCTCAACGCTCTAAAATTCTCTCCCTCCTCATCTTATATCTCTTCCCTCGGAACATTCGAAAAACTCCTCTTCTACCGCCTTTCCTATCTCTAAACTGACGATCTCTGACCACATTTTCTAGATAATGCCAATTTAAAATATCAGACATTAGACTGTAATCAAACTTTCTCATAATAATATTCTCATTAGTATAGATTTTTTTTTTTTCATTATTATATTTTCTGTAACTACCCAACAAACTCTATTGATGAATTAATAGCCACTTCTATTGGGATTATTTTAGTTGAATACTAGTTTCGAATGTTAAACATTCATCTTCAGTTCTCAGGAGATCTAATAGATTTCTCAGTTACCCTACAATATTAATTACTTTACTTTTTCTAACATTATTACAGTTGCCCTGTAAACATTATTTTTTTTTATCTTTTACTACATGTTATATCAAAAATCATTTGTTGTTGTAACTGTGTATAAAATATTTTATAACTGTTCTCACATATAGATCTGAATGCTGGACGATTTCAAAGAACAATCTGCTGTCGTTCTTGAGGTTTTGAAAGGAATCTTCTTCTTTGGTAATATAAACTAGAAAGAAACCAGAAGAAGAAAATCCTACGCGGAAATCCGAAGTCTGTAAAACGATATTGATATCTGCTAATTAAGCTCTTCCGGCTACAATGGGTAGGTCCTGTTGCCATAATGAGTCCGGAGGAAATACTCGCCAAGGCTTTTGCTGTATAAATCTACAGTGCGAGACTTATCGGAAGACCTAAACTAAGGTGGGAAGATGATGTTTCTACTGACTCATTAACTCAACTTGGTGTCAAAATCTGGAAGGCGGCAGCACTCAACCGTGAAGACTGGCGATCAATGCAAACGAAATCTGTACTATCAGTGACTTAGTCCTATATTAATAATAATTATTACTTTTAATTTTATTTCCCTTCCTAATCTATCGGCTACACGCGTTTTGCAGGGACGATAAGGTAGCCATCACTGATGGTTTTAACAGTTTAACATTATTATTTCAACATAACATTTCAATATTACTTTTAACATTGCAAGATTAAATTTTCTCAAACATTTCAAGATTACACTACACATTTAACGTAACATTTAATATTTCAAATACATTAAACGTTTCACATAACAACATACTTATGTTTAATATAACATACCTATATAAAACTTTATAGTTTTTACATTAACGTTTACATAGGCTTTATTCGGTGATGAGGTTGTCATCCGCATCATTTCTGTCCAGTGGTCCTTCTGGGTCGTGGCCCCTTCTTCCTAGGTTGAAGTGCTCTACCCCCACTTCAGTTTCCCAACCGTTCACAAAACTTTTGTGAGACGAGTAGTTGTCCACCGATACTAGTTGAGGGAAATCCCTCTCAGTAAGAACGTAGAGCCCTGTTTCTCTCTGTAGCTTAGCTCTCAGTGCCTCAAAGGCAGTGCATGCTATTATCTCATGTTCAGCGGTCTCCGGTACACCACAACTGGGACAAAGCGGGTCAATATTCTTACCATGTTTCTGGAGCTACCATGTTAATAATAAGAAAATATTTATTACCATAAGGACTACTTTTCTTACATTTTTTTTTCTGCTCTTTTAGTTTTCTTTCTGACACCTTATCATGAAGATTTGTATTTTTTTAAATTTATTTATTATGACTTACTATTGAAATTCTTTAGGGCAGATAAGATATCATTTTCTGTTGTGTAAGGTTATTGATTAGGAACATTGTTCCAGAATATAATTCTCTTTCAATTCTATTCTAAAGGGTATGTAGATATATGCTGCTGAATGTGCTGCCTGCTGTTGCAAGTTACCGTAGCTGACCTCCTGTGCTGATGAAAATGGTATTGCGTTGCTCTTTCGGAAAACACTGGCCTTGTTTTCCTATCGCCGAGGGGGCGGGGGGTTGAGCTGTACGTGCAATATGCTCTTCCAGTGAAACATCTCTTCACGGCGAATAATCCAGTGCCGATAGAAACAATGTACCTTTTAAAGAAAGAATATTCTTTACAACAATTATTGTTTCAAAAACATATTATTTCATATATAATATTTTTCTCACAAGAAAATAAGCATGAATATTGCTAGTAGTCTTTTTAAAACTAGGTGTTCATGCACAGAACATATAATCCTTATTTAATAAGGATAAGCAAGTGATATAATATTTTATCAATCAACTTTCACATAGAATTTAGCATAGAAATTACAAAGGTCTCTTTTGCATAACTCAGATTATTATTCAAAGCAACATAGGCCTCTTTATTTAAAAAAAAAAATTTAGAAAGTTAGTTAAGGCAGATCTCATAACTAGGATCCAACAATTTCATAACTACAAAAAACTATATTCTTAAAAACACAAGAGTTTTAAAAAAAAGTTTTTTGTTTTTTTTAATCTGTTTATTGATATTCACAACTATATTGTACATATACATATAGTGAATGTGTGGGGAAATTAATACAGTAACATAACAATAACTTGTTCAACAACTAGCCAGTGGTGGCACATTAATAAAAGTTCTATACCACAAGGTCTCGAGCCCATCTTCTTTTTAGGCGACGGAGGCTTTTCGGGAAAAGAATGGGAAGCAAGTTAAGATAGACTTATCTATTTGAATGTTTTGAAGTTTACTGTGAAAGGATAGGTATCAGTACCTGGCTAAAATTTCTGATTTTATTTATTTTTTTTTTTTTTTACGAAAACAGTATATCTTACTTTTACAATATTTCAGTAGAATCAAAATAAAATTGAGATCACAAAGATTTTTTGACTAATAATATTCAATTCACGTGAAGTTGTATTTTAGGAAGTAAAATACATATTCAAGAAATTTTGAAAAAAAAAAACAAAAAAAAAAAAAAAAAAAATGTTTCAATTTAAAGAAATCGCATCCCATGGGAATAAAGGCGGCTGTTTGTTATTTCCGGTAAATGTTGCTATGTTTATTAGTAGCCTGCCCTTGTATAGCCTTTTATACCAGTAATGTATTTTATTAAAATATCAAACATAAAAACAAAATATGATAACTATATTTAAGTATAGCAAAACGCTCACGTAATGTCTTTAGGTCTTTTTTCTGTATAATAGGATCGCTTGAAATCAGTGTAAGAGAAAATGAATTTTTGTGTATATTAGTGAGTGTACAGTTTAATTGGTGGTAGATTTATGTCAGATAACATATTTTAATTTTCAGGTGGGACTTATACATAAGTTTTGAATGACTTTAATTTCCCTCTAGATAGACTTGCAGGAATAGCTCCAGACAAGAGCAGAACTTGTTAGTATTAGACATATGATATTTTTGTATAGGATTAATTCGTTGTTTAAAGATAGTTGAGAATGGCTTTTGAAATATGGATTAGTTTTACTAAGGACAATTTTATCATATTTCTTATAAATATGTTTAGAGAAAGTTAGCGATTTGTCCTATTCTGAGCCTAAGTGATTAAAGGACTCTAGAGATCGTGGTTCCATTTATAATTACAAACTAAGGTTGAATAAATATTAAGGCATCAACAGTTAGCATTTATTATTATATTTTTCATCGTTTAATTTTATTTCTCCATCTGAACAAACGTCTTACTTGGAATCCACGAACCAGACTTAAAGGACAAGCAACGGTTCGTCCTTTTCTACAACTCTAACATTTACTAGGCAAGCGTCCAAAGCTCTTATTAGACTGCAAAAGTCTTATTTACAATAATTAGAACTATTTGAACGTTGTATTTGAGCTTTGGAACTCCACTAAACTTTGCAATTCTTTTCCTATCTAATCCTTACAATCCAAAATCCTTCGTAAAATCCTAAATGCTCCTTATTATGTCACAAACAAACTTATCCATAAAGATCTTAATGTTCCATAGAGTAAACCAGACAGTTATTGACACCCTTAGGGAAATATTAGGGAATATTCATAATAAACTTATACAAAGAATTGTTCAATAAAGTTGAAATTTGCAGTGATTTTCCTTAATTACTATACTTCAAGGCTAAGCAATAAAGTTCACACCAAACATTATTACTGGAATGTATTGTAAAAGATACATACATGACAATAAATAATGTAAACTCAGTTATTGACACCCTCTGGATATCTTTTATAATCCGGACAGAATTGAAAGTACTTTTACACAGCTGAGTTTTAGGATTTAAAAAGAATTTTATGATTTTTTTTTTCTTTTAATATTTTTTTTTTTTTATTTTTAGGTTGCCAATTACTGTCTGGGGTGTTAATAACTGTTTGGTTTAACCTTTGTTACTGATTTGGCCCCAACTAGATATTTATCCTTAATGGTAATCTTCATACCCACTCGAATCCACTAGTCTCCATACTTGCTCTACATTCAATTCCTGATTATCCTCCGAGGCGTCTGGATAGAAGATGGCCAAGCGATCTTCTAATGTAGAACTTTTATTCAAGTGATACTAGTAAGTAGTTCTTTACATTTTATTGGCACGTGATTGTAATCCTTTCTCAAATTTATTTGTTTTATAAAATATATAAAGTTGTAATTATCAATACATATTGAAAAAAAAAATTCCCTTTTTTTGGGCTCACCAACTTTTAGTTCTAGGTAAATAAGTATCTTAAGAAACAAATCCTTTTGCCTAAGCCTGGTCATATTGTGAAATTCTTTTATGTACTTACTCCACACCAAAGTGATATTTCCGCTAAGTGTAGTTTTAAACTAGCCCCCTAAAGCAGAGCCCCTCAGAAGCTACCACCTTGGCCGTGTCGTCAAAACTTCCGCTATTAATTAGGAAAGGAAGCTCCTCAGTTAATTACAGCTGAGGAATCACCGCGGTAGATAACTCCAGCTCCAGCACTGGAAGGAAAAGTTCCTCTTATTTTCTGGCCCTCTAATGTGTTTTCTTCTCAAAAGCTCCATTTTCCATTTTTCCGTCGTGTGTCTATCCTTTCCCTTTAAAAAACTCTAGCTGTTAAATACCCTTGGAAAACCCCCATTACCAGCACTCTTCAACACCACTACATCCCATTTAAAGAGTAGTTACAGTTTACGTTCGTCTCTTTTTATGTTACTTAAGTATAGTAAAATTATTTTTACAAAAAATTTCTCCCAGCGATGAAAATTTAGATCTCGTCTGAGTAGGCACTACAGTAACAATATATACATATATATTCAGTCAAGTATACGTAAGCGTAATTCGAAAGGGGTGCCAGTCAAGGCCTTCTCACCTGACACAATATAAATATTTTAATATAATTGATTCATTATATTTTTTCTTATCCAAGTTTTTACGTGGGGTCATATAATTTAGTTAAGTATAATAAAAAGTTATCTAAAAAACTTGATTGAAGAAGTGACATGAACTGGCAATAAACTTGACTGGTGTTCAATTAAAACCATTTGAACATGTTGAAGCAAGGTTTGACCTATAAAGTTACCAAAGAAGTAGAGATCATTTCATAAGTTTAATAATTTAACAAAATTAATCTAATCTTATCTTAATGAGTGATGCTATGGTATGGGGAACGACGTCGTGTGAAGCAGGATATGGTCTCGGATCGGTGAGGTGTCATCACACGAAAACAAAGTCTACAAGTTCAGATTGGTGGTATTAGCGGAAACAGAGAGGACTGACAAGACCTCGGTTTTAAATTTTCAGCCTTTATATAATGGCCACCATAAATGGTCTTACCATCACTGTGACCACTACTTGGAAGTTCATTTGAGCTTGACAATAGTCATCCACTAAGGTTTCTGGTGTTTTAGCAATATGCATCTTTTTTAATCCCTTTATTTTCAAAAATACTTTACAAAGAATAAGAGAAATAAATTATTTACTCAAAATAATGAAATATAAAGAAAGTACGTCGATCGTTATCAATACATGGGTACCAAGTTGAAAATAATAATTATGGGGAAGGTCGCGTAGATGACAAACGAAATAAATCACTCAAATAGGACAGTACTTAAAAAATATCAGTAGAAGATATTCAATGCAATTATAACAAACTCTAATTGTATTACTTTTGCTGATGTAGACAAAAAATGAGAAATTGAAAGGTGAGGTGGAGGACAATTGTTAGCCAACCAAAACAAATGAGAATTACAGGTCGGGAGTATCAAATAGCAACTAACAGAGGTACTGAGACTATCCCCCTAGCCTCCCTTTATAGACTCTAGGCTCGTCATATTCATCCATGCTAAAACTGCCAAGATAAAATTCAAGGTATCGTGTTAATAAATGTAAAATGTTTAATAAACCTTCAAGCTGTGTAAGAACATAGCAGATGATATAGTTACGATTGGATCCAGGTATACAGAAAGTTGATGTTATTATCGTATTGCATTTGAAACCTCATCAAATGTATAGTATTCTGATCTTGGACGAAGACTCTAAGGAGAAGATAAAGGTGTCCTAACTACAAAATACAGATGATGTAACTGGCTCCCGCTGACCCAGATAAAGTACACCTTTAATCCTGAGCTGGGAGCAATATATTTTAGGCTGCCAACCTGACCAAGCCCCGCACAAATCCCTTTACAAATCCTCCTGTTCTCTACTCAATAATAGCCCACGCCCCCTTCCCCATCCATACCTTTATCAGCTCTCCCTATCAGCGCTTTTTTATTTCATTCTTCTTTTGAGATCAAGGTCACCAAAACAAGAACAGCAGTCTTTTGTGTTAGAATCAAAGTTTAATTAACTTAAAGTTAGTTGTGTAGTTTATATTAGTTAGTGACATTATTAAATTTTGTAACGTGTAAATAAATATATACTCCCCATTAAAAGTGTAGCATTACTTTAAAATATTTAGATTTTATAATAACGTATTTTTTTGCATTATAAACAAAGGTTCTGAAGTCTATAATAAACATTCTTGAACTAGACACAAACAATTTTTATTAAAATAAATTACAATATTTCTTCCAATAAACAAAAAAGTTAGAAAACGTTTCATTTTTTACAATTTTAACTTTTAAATTTTTAATTTATATTTAAGAAGACATAGTACCCCTTCTAGCTTGAATGACTGCTTCTACTAGTCTTGACATACTTGTAAATAACGAAAGGAATAATAAACATAGACTGAAGGAAATTTGAAAAATATAATCTAAAATTCCATCGTTTGTTATTAACCTGGAACAACATTGATGTGCCCAATCCTTAATGTCTCACGTTTAATAAATAATATTAATTTGAATATATACCAAGTATGGATCAAGGTAAAACTCAAGAAAATCTCGAGAATTATGGATGTTGCAATACTTTTGACGGGTAGTTTATATTATTTTAAGCTAGTTATTAATATTTACAACTGTATACAATAAATACACTAATCAAATTTGAGTCAATGTCAATAAAGAACTACTCATTTGTAGGACTTCAATAAAAGTTCTGCATAAGATAGGAATTGGCCATCCTTTTTCGGAATTATATTGAAAAGTGTGTAGCAAGTTCAGAGAGAAGAGGGTTCTAGTAGATAGTTTCTTCAAGTTCCTATCAGTTGTATATGGTTTCGGCCAAGACATTAATTAAGGTCTTTATGGATTAGTTCATTTGTAAATAAACTCAATCAATCAATTAACAGTTTTGACGCATTTATAACAGATTCTTAATTTGAAAAGAAAAACTATATTCTTTTTTTATTTCATATATTGATATTGAAAACTGTATGCAATGTATACATCATGTAAATTAGTGGAAATATAAGTAAAATAAAATGTGATTTTTTTAAATTTATGCTGTATTGATGTTTGCAACTGTATATACTCTTTACAATATGTAAATTTGTGGTACAATGATAACAATGGCATGTTCAATAACTTGTAAAGAACTACTCACCATTAACACTTCAATAAAAATTTTATATTTGAAAATCCGTTGGCCATGTTTGTTTTTTTTTGTTTTTCAGAAGCGTAAATCGAGTGTTGGAGAGATTAAGTAGACTTCAGTGCGTAAGTAGTAGGTCAAAGAAAGATGAATTGTTTTGGATAAATCTGCAGCATATGGAACATTTCAATCGTAATGGATAAGTTAACTTGTAATATAGTTACTGAAGGAATTTGCATTGAGGATTTTGCTAAGGCTTTTGGATTGTAAGGATTGGATGGTTTAATGGGGCTGCAAAGGTCAACTCTGTACGTCCGCGTATAAATTTCAGCTCTTTATGTTTCCGTTTAATTCCTTCCTTCCTTATTGGCGCTACAACACATCACTGAGTCTTGGCCTCCTCCAACATAGTCCGCCATCTGTCTCCATTTTTAGCCGCCGTTTTCCAATTTGTCACACCCAGAAGGGACCTAGCATCGTTTAGCACACCATCACTCCATCTGGCCCTACTCTGCGTTTGTGGTGGATCCTGTCTTCCAACAGCTTTTTTGGGATCTTCTCTTCAGACATTCTGGCAATATGGCCCGCCCACCGAAGCCTGCCGACTTTTATATGCCGAACGACATCTATTTCCTTATTAAGGTGGGCTAATTCATTTATTGACCTTTGTCTCCATATTTTTCCCTTCGGATGGGACCAAAATATTTTCCTTTCATATCTTAGGAGACTCAGCTAATCAGCTTTGGTTATGGCCCAGCATTCCGAGGCACTGGTTAGAAATAGCCTTATAAGGGTTTTATATATCCTAACTTTTGTTCTACGGGATATCAGTCCACTTCTCGTAAATTTTAGTAGCCCAAAATAACACCTATTAGCCGCAATTGTTCTTCTTTTATATCGGATTGCATGTCATTGTTGCGATCTAGCTGGATTCCATGTTATATAAACTTATCAACTGCTTTCCGTTTTATGGAACATAAACATTTGTCCAATATAAAACTTCAAAAACTTTTTTAAAAATTCCAAAATGCACCCACTTGGGACTTCAAGACTTAGCAATCCTAATTGTTTCTGACAAGGGCTATCAATTAAGATTATCAGTAGCTTTACGTTCGTCCGTTGAATAAATGTGTCATTGGCTGCTAGGTTTCTAAAATCAATAAACTTATTTATTAAGGCAGTTGACTTCATTATGGTTAGTTAATAGAATCTTCGCTGACCTTTAATTGTATATCAAAGAGCTTGCTTGGTTCATAGTTTCTCTATTGTGACCTATGTTTGTTGGGGTTCTTCAAGAGGTACAGTAGTGTATTATAAGAAATGCATTCTGTCAATTAGGAGCGTAACGAGTAGTCTAACTTATTATTAAATTGCTATTCACTGCCAAGCAGGGAGCATCTCTAACCCTTTGTGTGCTCTGTTTGTGCACAAAGACACTTTTGAACTCCAATCATCTTTGTTACATATCTCTTTGAGCCTGAAAGACAGAAGTGTCTCTACCTAAAGGCTATGTCGCAAGTTAATAATAATTAGACTTTTACTGAACACCTTGTATGTTAAACGCCTAATATGAATGTGATTATTTTTCTGTTGTTTCTAGTTAGAATTGATGATTGTTGGCCACTTATATCGGATTTTTCATTTGAAAATCAGTTTTGAATGTTAATGAATAAATATCCATCATCAGTTCTAAAAACATACAAATAATTTAAAACAGACAGCATTTAAAAAATCAGTCCTTTACTACATAAATTATATGTATGTTTTTAACTTAATATATATATTTTTTTACAAATGTAAGATAAGAAATAAAAACTTGTTCATACTTGCCTAAGTAAGCACAGTGAAAATGGCTTCCAGGACTTAATAGGACCTAGAGTAGATTGAGTTCTCCTGCAGAAACTTCAGCAGCAAATAATAACTTCAAAATAAAATAAAAAATGCCGTGATTTAATATTCTATTATTTTATTTCCTTTCTCTCTTTTATTTTAAATCTCGTTATAATTATGATTTATAATTAATGTTAATTATTTCATTGTGTTTACTTTATAATTTGTTTAGGGTTTTTATTATAATTCGGCTATTTAACATCCCACCTCCTTTTTTTTTCCTTTTTTGTTGGAGAAGTAACTCCATCTTCCGGTAAACATTAATAAGGTTTGAGATAAAGACACAAATTGTAAAGTCTTTTAAAATTAAAATGGTAGCTCATTAATTTTAATTTGTGATATTCTTTTGTATTGTCGCAAAAAAAATTGTATTTGTATTTTGTATTGCCACACTCCGTCGAAAGCTTGAGCTACATCCAGGAATACTCCATAAGCATATAGTCAATCCTATAGTGCATCTGAAATGTACTATGTGTCTGTGTAGTTGGTGTATCATTGAGTGCTGGGAAGGAAATCCAAATCGATTTTCTAGTAGTACTAGTTTGTCTGTTAGTTTAACAAGGATACGTTTTTAATTTTTTCTTAAATGTTGATGCAAACTTGAAGTAAACTAATGGGTTTTAGTTATCTTTCTTTGTTTAGTCTTGGATCATAAGAATGTGAGACTATTTCCATTATAATGAAAATTTAGTTATCCTATTTATTGCGTCGAAAATAGTTGTTAAGAAGACTAAAGCTTTTCTGGCCAAATACTAGAGTAGTCAGCGGTGATCAAGTCATGTTGATAACAGTCAGTCAGGGGCTTTTCTTTAAGATAGTTTACTTAATTTAACGAATTTAAATAAATATTGGAAACCTTAGTTTGACAATCAATTAGGGTAAAGGCACCAGTAGTAGATACTGAGCCAGTAGTTGACTCTTGTAACTTCAACCAAAAAAAAAAGAGGGTTAAAACCATCAGAACGATTTGAATTTGGTCCCATTTTTAACTTTAGCTTTTACTGTACTTCCACTATAAAGTAGTAGCAGATTATGTGTAGCAGTGGAAACGTTAGGTCAGTTTTCAATTAGCAGTGTCATAAAAGGCTCTTCACTCAACCACAGTAGCTTAGAGAGGTTAGTTTGATTTTTGTCAATTATTCTTTTATCGTTACAATTTTTTATTACAAATTTTATTTGTAAAGATAGTGAACTCAATCAACACACTAAATAACGTATTTTTGATGGGTTTTTTTTTTTTTTTTTTTTTTTTTGGTAATTTTTTTTTTTTTTTTTTTTTTTTTTTTTTTTTTTTTTTTTTTTTTTTTTTTTTTTTTTTTTTGTATGAGGCCGAATATGAGCTATCTTCTCTCTTGTTCAGTAGTAGACAAAAGTGTCTACTACTAGAAAATTTCTATTTTTTGTATTAGTGATTGAATGGAATTAGTAGTTCAATTTTTGAATTGACAATTTTTGAATTTTTGTTTTCTTAAATTAGCTTGTGCTAGCAATGGCTAAAGAACTTTAAAAAAAAAAAATCAGCTTCCTTTTTTATATGAGCTACCTAAGGGTTGTGATAATAAATGCTACTTGTATTATTCCTGTTCGAAGTTTATTTAAGAAAGCGAAGAGATTGGACGTGATTCATTAAGACAAAAATGTAAGTAGAAGTTTTTATTATTCTTTACCTTCCTAATTAAATAAAAATATGTTATTTTTTTAATTTTTCAAGTGTTTTATTATTTAAAATGCGTTTCTGTGTCTACTACCGGTACACAGTGTCTACTATTAGTTAAAAACATGTTATAGAGTTTTTTTTTTAAAAAAAGTAAGGTCCAATAAGTGTGCTAATGGGCATATGTAGGGAAAAAAAGAAACTTAAGTCGAATTTATTGAACTACAACTAAAATTACTTCAAGAGCCCCACAATAGTGTCTACTACTGGTGCCTTTACTCTAACTAGCTTTTAAATGCAGTGATGAAAAATTTCTGGATATTCTTTAATTACAATTTAATTTTCATCTCTTTCTTTGTGAACTCCTGACCTTTGCTTCGCTGGGACCGAAGGCCTCTAGGAGAGAAATGCAGATGGTTTGTCCATCTGTAGCGGGACGGAGCTATAACTGGCCAGGATATTGTGCCCCCGGGGGCGGAAATGAAACTGCCTGCCTCCTTGATTAGAGTACACACCGGAGGACCCTGTCTGCAAAAATCCATTATCCCCTCCTCTTTACTATTCATTAATGTAAATACTGGTCGTAGCCACACCGCTTCTCCTATATACCATGGCCACAAGATTTAAATTCTAATTTATGCTATATTCGACTGTATATTCACAGTATTGTGTAATGTCGACTGTTTTATAAGCAGAGCCAACTCCAATTGGTACAGAAAATGCATTTAGATTTGTTTTTTCAACCAATTCTCCCCAGCAATAACTATTCGGTTGTACGAATAGTACAACTTCAACTCTGACTGATCTCTGTCCAACAGGATTCAAAAATATGATCAATCAAGCCAATTTCAACAGGAGTCCATCTAGGTTCTATTTTGTTCCCCTATATGTACTTGATATACACTTAAGACTTAACTACAGACAGTGACAAACTAACTGCAACCTGCACAGACGACATCGCTATGATCAACAGAAAAGCCGAATCCATACAAGCTTAGAGTATATCAGGAAGATTAATTGATTGGATTAAGGATCAGAAACGATCGTATTAAATAATTCCTTGTCTACCATCTTCATTGCCTTATTAAATGAATTGACATATTCATTTTGTAATTTGGAATATTAGATTTCATTAAATGACCGTTATGATGTCTGAGTTCAATTCATCAAAAAGAAAAAAATAGAAGAATTAAAAAACCCTTTTCTTATTTTCTAAAAGAACTTATGACTGAAAGGATTGTATTCTTCGTTTTAGGTAAAGTACCAGAGTACTGTCCTATAAACTCATAAGACAGCAGTAATACAGTTTACTAAGTCTCTACAAAATGTGTATTTTCAACTAAGGAAAACCACAGGTTGAGTAGGATTTTGGCTAAACTTCCTCATTTTAAAAACATGGCCCGAAACAGTATAACCTTATCTAAAACCTTTATTATAACTCAGCAAAAGGGTTTTTGTGTTGTTCATTTTTTTTTTTTTTTTTTTTTTTTTTTTTTAAGAAAAAATAAATTTTCTGCTTTCAGACGGGCTCGAACTCGGGTCTGGGAGCTTGGTAGTCAAGTGCCTTTACCTACTGAGCAACCGCGCCACCCTACATATATGTGTATATATATATATATATATATATATATATATATATATATATATATATATATATATATATAGAGAGAGAGAGAGAGAGAGAGAGAGAGAGAGTGTGTGTGAACGGGGGGAGAGAATGAACATTTATATGTATATAATAAAATTTCTCTCAGCAAAATATAAAATTTATTGAAAGGTGTATTTGATTGCTTCTCTAGTCATGAATACGCCCTAAAAGATTTTTATTTTAAAAGTTTTATGTTATCTCATTATAATAATTTTTGTTTATACTCATGATGATTTTTAGCAATTTGAATTTTTCAAACCGTTTAAAAGTTATGTGAAACAAATTTTTAGAGAGATTTTGCTTTTTTAAACATCAATCTAGATGAAAAAATATCAATAAAAATACACTATAACATATAGCATAATAGAACTATAATAATGTAATAGGAGAAGAAAAGAATATAATAAAATAAGTGCCTCTCCAGAGGAGATGACGATAAAAGGCCGGAATTAGAAGCTGTTTTCAAATAAAAATAAGGGGTCCGAAACGAATTATACCGCCGAGAACTGAAAGAAGAAAAGAGGTTTAACTTTAGTTGGATGAAAATCATAGAAGGGTTTATATTACAAGCTTTATATGAAGGGAACAGGTGTATTGTATTAGCTTAGCAACGGGTAAATTGTTCTCAGGGCTATTGCGCAGGTTCGAGTTATGTATCAAAACAATAAAAGAGCACATTTTATTTTTAAATAGAATAACAATACATTTTTATAAAAAGCATCAAGTTAAGTTCTGTTTCTATAATCCACGATTTAAAATAGACACTGTGTGCACTGATTGCTAAAGATTTTTAGGTCTTATCTGAAAGAGGATAGATCCATTATTTGTGCTTGGAACACTCATTTTGAAGAATTATCTGCGCTGTTTAAAAATCTCGAAACTGAAAAAAACAAAAAAATGAAATAACTTTTCAGTAAAATAAGAAGAAGGTAATCAGGAATGCAATGAGAAAAAAGAAAAAAAAAAAAAACATGTCAATCCAAGTAAAAACTTCAAAAAAAAAAAAAATAAATTTTTTCCTTCTCTATATTTCTCTATACTTTATGTTGCCGTACTAGATTTTTCATCACTTTATGTCAACGTTTATTTCTATGAACATCATTTTATTATTACATTGTTTTATTGTCTTTTTATTTATTTATTATTTTTTTAAGGTCCACATCTCATTGTTTTGCTTATTCTTTTTTTCTTCATGGTTGTATTTTTCGATTCTTCTTCTATGTTTCCCGCGCCTTATTTCATATTCTGCCTTAATCTATTTTCTGCCTAACTGTTCTTACCTTTCCGTAACAGTCTCCTCTCTTATCTAGTTCGGTCTATTGTCATTTCTAATCTCTTAATTTTCCTTATAGTTTTTCTCAACTTTTGTTGTACTTATCTTTATTTCCTTTCTTATACCACCGTTATTGGTTACTGTATGTTTCCCTCCCTCGTCTTTATCTTATCGCATAATTATAATCTTTACTTCTCGTCTTCCTGTCCTCTTTCATTTTTTATTTATTTTTTTTAATTTACTATTATTATTTGATATGTATTTTATTATTATTTATTTTTAGTATCGTCTTATTTTAACTCTCTCGGATTTATTATTTATTTATTTAATTTTTCCTGATCTTTAATCTTTCCTGTTTTGTCCTTGTTCTTGCTTCTTTTAATTGACATTATTACACAATTAGTGTATAGTCTGCTTTACCATGTTTTTTTAAGTCATTCCTTTTTTTTATTCTATTTAGCTATTTTGATATCCATTTACCATTTAGATTATATGTGATATATCTTTTGGTCACTAGTATTTTTGTTAATTTTAGCCCTGAAGAAAAACTGAGACAGGTGAAAACGTGGGCACTCCATTGAAGTTTTTTTGGAATTGCTTTTTCTTCTTTTTCCTCACCAGATCCCTGAAACTTTAAGTATACAGTGAAATTAAATTACCATTCATAATAATATCCTTTGAACACCGAAAGCTGATTTGACAGCATCAATTATTCTATACAGATATACCAAAGAACTCAAAATCTGAGAGCTTGACCGGTCTTGGAAGCCCAGCCTCTATGATCGGTATGGCTAGGAGTGGATGAGCCAGCAGCTGGGCGGAGGAAGGCCTGGAACTTGGCTCTTTGGCCAGTAGCGCTCGCTGGAGCTCCCCAAGGAGGCTGGAGTATCCTGGAAGGCGGACCGGTCCAGAGCTGACGATAGTGCGCACCACCCCCGCGAGAGAGGGGGCGGAGAACGGGGGGCTGCCCTTGGCGATGTGGTGCAGCAGGCACCCCAGGGCCCACATGTCCGAGGCCTGGGTCGCCTTACCTCCCCAGCACAGCTCTGGAGCAAAGTTCACTAAAATAAACAGCAACAGAAACATTAAATAGAACAATGCAATGAGGATGTTATATTCAAGAAGCCTGAGTATTTAATAAAAAAAAAAAAAATTAAAATAACTATTAATTAATAATAGCAACACTAAACCGTCCAATATGAGATAAAAACTGTATGAAATTACAATCCAGTGTACAATACAATACCGAATCGAGCCCCTTTCTCCTCTAATTGGGAGTCAACCTTCTTCCCAGAAGGTACTATTAGTAGGTTCTTACTAATAGGGTTATGAGAATGGTTAAGACTAGATAAGGACTGAACCAGAGGATTGGGAATAAATGTCTCAATCGAGTATTCACGTACATACTTTCCAACAAGAACTATGCAATAATGATAGGCGTACATAAACAAACAGTTATTAAGGGTGAGACTAAGCCTGGTTATTGGAATCGTGGTAGGAAGCAGGGAAATAAGTAAGGCTAAGTAATATTCCAAGGATTTCAGCGGATCGATAACCGATGTAAATCCGATTAAACAATTCCAAGAGAAAGAAATGCGGTCGGAAGTCCACGCCATTGGAAGAAACAGCACCTGGACAAACACGAACTCATTTTCATTAGACGGAAAAAAAAAAAAAAATAATAAGACGAGTCTCATAGCTATTTT
Organism: Euschistus heros; assembly: GCA_003667255.2. Taxonomy (NCBI): domain Eukaryota; kingdom Metazoa; phylum Arthropoda; class Insecta; order Hemiptera; family Pentatomidae; genus Euschistus; species Euschistus heros. Next base: position 219,084 of record RCWM02000331.1, on the reverse strand, counting down.
TCAGATTTTCCACTAAATACTTATTATAAAAAAAGTAACATTTTAGATTGAACCTAGCTCTGCTTTTCAACGTCTACAGTAACGAAGTAAGGATTCTTGCCCAACAGCGTTTAGCCATTAAAATATTTACCATGAGTTCTTACTAATAGTATAACTAAAAATTTTGATAGTGAGATAATTGTTAAAAACTATGTACGTAATGTTTTTATTGTCCATTATTTGTTGAAATAGCAAGCCTTAAAAATAATCAATCATCATTAAGTAATTCTATTCGCTCTGATGACCTGGTAGATCAACTTTCAGATTTGTTACGAGTAAAGGATATTTATAATTAAATAATGTTTATTTTAAGGCTTCAGAATGAAAGTGAATTTAGACATTAACATCGGTCATCCAATTGAGAATAATTATTTGAAAAACAAGATCTTGGTTCATAAAAAGTGGTATTTTTCCAATCTACATGGATTTTTTTTTTTTTACATTGATATGTATTTTGGCTGAGGGTCTATACTTTTTTGGTGTAACGTTTTTTCACCCTCAAAAATGTAACACTTTGATATGCTCTCTAGCTTTGTTGGTGTTGCTCGAAACGAAATTTCTCGTACAGTTTTCTAATCATAAATTTTGGTGAAAAGTATGTTTAGTTAAATAACATTGCCGCTAGGGCCTACCGGAGCTATATACACTTCAATGAACAAAGTTACGTTTGAAAATCCATCTTTCTCTCAATTTTGTATGTTTCGAACAATCATTAATTGTCAATTTAATATAATTAATAATTTTTAAAAATTGATCATTTTAATTCTAAAATGTAAATTGGGAAAAGTATTAGATTTTAGATAAACTTATCTATGGTCTATTGTTTTCCCTGTCAGGAAGAAGTTTTTTTTGTTTTTTTTCCCCTTACCCATATTATCTCTTAATCTTCTACTTAGTAATTTCAAGATTCTTATTCCAGATTGAGTTTTTTCCAAACAAAGAATAAAGAAATTCTTGCCTTGATAAGATAAGAGATCATCAGCATATCATCATTTTTAAAAAACCTTATGAAAATAAAAATCTAAAATGAAATATACTATGGTTATAATTAAAGATAATTCTAACTAAAAATAAATAAATTAATGAAACAAAGAAATAAAAGGCCAATCGGAGAAACTTTGCATAATTTTATATTGACCTATTGTTGAATATTCTTAGAGTAATGAGGAAACTTTGAATATAAGACAACTGCAACCATAAAATATTTAAAAGCGGAAAAAGCCATTTCATTTTATAACTTTGTCAAAGAAAATGGAATTAGAACAAGAAATGGAAGTTTGCCCTTTTAGCTCCCTTTAGTAGGGTTCTGATGATCTTGACTGGGGAATAGGTTGTTAAATAATATAGAAGTAACATTATTATTAAACCTAATGGGAATTATTTTTATATTGCGTATTACTTTAGACTTTATATTTTCAGAAAATGGGTCACACCCCTTTTATTTATACATTTATTGTATTAATTTGGTGAGCAATAAAGTTAAATATTCAATAAATTATATTTTCATTAAATCATATAAATTGCAGCCAGGTTATATTCATCATTTAATTTTATGTACATTTAATGAATAAATTGATTGAGGTAATTAAATATTTTATTTAATTAAAATATTAATATTTAATTAAGACTAAAAAGAGAAATCGCGATGGCCTGATGAATAAAATCCATCGATGACATACAAATGTTTATGTTTTCAATCTTCAAATAATAATAATATATATTTTTTAATTTTAAAATTTTTGCTGATAATTTTGAATAATCTTTAAACGTAACGGAACATTTCTAAATAGAAGCTTGGCAATCATTGTAGCTACTAAGATTGTAGCCAAGTATCAGTTTCTTGTAATAAGGATTAAGTGGGAACAGAGAGAGATTTGCCTTTAAAAACGAAACAATTTAATAAATTTTCAAAAGAATAAGAATCAGTTCGTCTTGTATGTTTGGCTGTAAAAAATCGTTGGAATGGTTATATTTGAAAATGAGTGTCCTTTTATTAAACATAATGATTAATAGAATTTTCAAAAGGCCAACAGCGGCGGACAACCCTTCGGATGTCAAAAATGGTTAAATCCCAGAATATATCAGAATTGTATTTTAAAGACTCCTGTGAAAAGCAATAAACTGGAAGAAAGAGTTTCCTTTTAAAAATTAAATCAATTTTCAAAAGGTCGAAAATTAACATTTGGGAAAAGAATGGCCAAGAATGTAAAAAATTGTAAGATCCTGATAGATTTGAATCCAGCATCCTTCAGTATCTTTTGTTGCAGAGTATTTCAACGAATGGAGTAGACAATGACCAAAAGGGCTAAAACCCAAAGGATGGGACGAATAAAGAGAATCGAGAATCTCTTTTTTAAAAACGTAATAACTGATTCAATTTTCAAAAGGACAACATTTTATATTCTTCGGATGTCTAAGATCATTAAATCCTGGAAGATCTCAAGATAAAAAATAAATAAACTGTAACAGAGAGTGCCATTTTAAAATTTGACCGGGAAGAAGTGGCCCAATATGTTCTTCGAATGTCAAAAACCGCCAGACCCTAGCGGATCCTTCAGTGGTTATGGATTTCCTTCTAAGTAAAAGCTCTTTTTCTTCAAGGGCTCAAGTGAGGACATGACATTATCTATGCGCTTTATATAAAATAGAGTATATATATGTGTCTGTGTAGCAGAGTATATATGTGTCTATTTATAGAAATAAGAGGTGATTCAGATACCCGTCTCCTTTTGCATTATATACAAGCTTAAGGGTGGCTAATGACGGAATGAAAGATTGAATATTGTGGCCAGATCAAAAGGAGCCGCTACGCGACAGGTAAAGAGGATTACCCCATCCCAGGTCGAACATATAACCCCCTCTCCATACCACCCTCCCCCCACCCCCAACCTCCACCTCGCTCCTCTCAAAGGATCGCTCAAATAGCCTTTGCGGTCTTAGCCATCTCCCTCGGATTTATTTACTTGTATCTCTTTCCTTCTTTAACCGTGTTTTCCTGCACGCCGCTTCCATGTATGTGCTTGGGGGTAGAGGACTTAAGAGCATCGATGTTTCCTTTATAAGAGAAACCCTCTGCTTATTTATCAAATTCCAGTAAATGTTGCATTGGGTTCCAGGATGGATAAGGTTTGAATTTGAAAAGAAATGTTTCTTTGATGAATATATCGAATGTGCATCAGATAGTCGATCCTTCTAATAGTTCAACAAGATTTGATATTCACATATCTGTGGTCTGTTCGGTGTTTTATGAGCCTTCTTAATGATGAGCTGAATTCATATTAAGGTAGTTTGGGAGTTTATTAAATCACTATACCTTCACTCATACAGATCTTGTCCTTGGCAACACAATAGCTTCCTGCTATTGATGTCTGAACTCCACGAGCTATTTGATTCCATCTGCCGTGTCAAACAATTTTATTTGAATTAGTAACAATTATGTAATAAATACAGTCTTCTTTTAAACGCCAATTAAACAACCAAAATTTGGAATATATAGAGGATTATATCTATCTAGGAGGCGCGGTAGCTCAGTGGGTAAGGCACTTGACTACCATGCTCCCGGGCCCGAGTTCGAGTCCGACTGAAGGTAGCAAATTTATTTTCTGTTATTTCAGCCGTGGGTCGAATTCGAGGTCGGGAGACCCTCCTGGGACACACCCAGCCTCCTTGAAAGTGGTTACCCTAAATTGGGGAAAAAACCTGGCGGTTAAGCGTGAATTCAGGCCAAATCACCTCCTTTCACAACCGTTGGCTCAGATACAGTACAGCCTCCCTAAGTACTGAACCCGAGACCCTTCATGGGTTGTAAGTGGTACAGGTTTTTTTTTTTTATATCTATCTAGGTCAGATAGTGTCCTTCGCAGATAGAGTAAAGATAAAGTAAGTGCAAAGGAGGATGGTGTTAGGTTGGAACAAGTTTTGGTCTCTCAAGCATACTATGAAAATAAATTTAAATATGGACCTTAAAAGACAGGTCTTCCAAATAGCTCAGTCAATAAAGGTTTCGTGTCGCAACTAATTAGGGGAAAGCTGAATTTTTGCAGGGTGTTAGTACATAAAGTATACACTATAAAAAACAATAAGTCCCGACCCCGACCTCTGTTGCTTCTTATATAAAAAGTATATATTACATAACTTGTTTGTAATATTATTAAGAGTAAAATAAACAAAAAGAACACTCCGATAGCATAATTAGGTTTCGAGCTGTCGGCATGTAACCAGAGTTCCGTACTTCTAATGTTGTTGAAGAGGTAGGGGGTAAGCAAGAGAGGTGGGGGTCAGGACTTTGTGTTTTTTTAGTGTATACTTTAAGTACCAACACCCTGCAAAAATTCAGTTTTCCCCTAATTAGTTATGAAAAAGCCTAATTTCTTGCCTTCGTTCAATGGGCTAGTAGTTACATAAGCCCAGCGGTTACCTATGGATGCCAAGAGTGGTCAGTTACAAAAGCTCAATAGAGGAAGATCCAGATGTGGCAGAATAACATCGAAAGATGCGTTATGAATGAGTGGAAAAGTGACAGAGTACGAACAGCCAAGATCAAAGAAAAAACAGGACTCACAGACACACATAGGCAAATAAGACTGAGCAAGTGGAAATGGACTAGGCATCTTCTTCGGTGTGATGAGGATAGATGGTCAAAAATTGTCACTAAATGGACTCCATATGACCTAAAAAGAAGAAAAGGGCGCCCAAAGAAAAGGTTGAGCGACACGTTCAAGATGCTGGCTGGCTCTGGTGGAGTTGCTAGGAATAGAGACTTTTGGAAGAAGAAGTGGACCGAACTCACCTCCCAATAGCGCCAGTCAGTCCGGGCTGTGCTGACTATTACTTCCGAAAGGGAAGGCCAAATCATGAAATAATGTAGAAAAGAAAGTAAAAATATATAATAAAAATACATATTATATATACTTATTGAAATTTATAACCAAAAGTCAATATTTTTATGTTCTTCTATCTATATGATAAATATTTATCTTTTTTGAATCACGCACAAATATTTTTGCATAGTAATAAGGCTATTTTATTTCATGTGATGGTTAATTTTGAATATATTTTAATTACTATTGTGATTTAAAATTAGTACATTATGACATCGAGGTGGTCTAGAGATCTGTACATATGTTTATGTCCGAAATGACATCGTTCACAAAACCAGATGACGGCGTAATATGGCAGTTAATCGATACTCTTTTGCTCTTTAGGCTCAGCATCTGGTTTCAGAATGTTAGATTGAGAATTCATAAAACTCTTGTCAGGCCTGTTCTCTCACTCTGAATGCCGGACGATTTAAAAAAACAATAAGTTGTCGCTCCTGAGGTACGAGGTGTGATCAAAAAGTTCCAGGCCTTTTATATACAATGGGAATGCAATGTCTCACAGCGATGCGGTTGGCAGCATTGTATTGCCTGACTCAACAGGAACACAGCTGTGTTTGCAGATCAATCATAACATCACTGAAAGTAACATTAGCACAGTTTGTTTGAGGTTAGTTTTATAGAGTTTGGATATTTTATGAAAATGAATGTGAAAGAAGAGCAACGTGTTTGTGTGAAGTTTTGTGTGAAACTGAACAAAACGTTTTCTGAAACCTTTTTGATGTTACAAGTGCTTTTGGTGAAGAATGTCTAAGCCGATCATGCTGCCATCAGTGGTTCAAGAGGTTTAAAGAACATCCACAGACAACGATGCTCCTGTTCACTCTGCATTAGTTATCCGTAACTTTTGTGTAAAAAACGCAATGACTGTCATTCCTCAGCCCCCCTACTCACCTGACCTGGCTCCAGCCGACTTTTTTCTTTTCCCGAAGCTCAAGAGACACCTGAAAGGACGAAGATTTCAAACAGTTGACGAAATTAAAGAAAAACAACGGAGCTGCTAAACACCTTTACAAAAGAAGAGTTTTCTGGGGCCTTTGGGGAAACCTTTGATCCCAAGGGGAAACCTCGAAGGAGACAAATTTGAATAACTTGTATGGTAAAAAATGTGTCCTGGAACTTTTTGAGTATGAAAGAAAAGTTCCTTTGGCGGTCTATCCTCAGGGCAGAAGCAGATCCACTTGTACACGAAATGGAGATTCATTAATTCATTAAGCTCTCCCTGCTACGAAGGACTAGTCAGAGTTGGGCAAAATTCAATTACATTGTAATCCGATTACAATTGCATTACATTACATTTCAAACAGATGTAATCGAAATACATCGGGTATGAATTACAGTATTCCCACAAAGTAATTCAATTGGGATTACAATGTAATTCAATTACGGATTACATAATTGGATTACAGATTTCGATTACTTGTAATTCAAGGCATGAATTATTCAAATATTCAATTCGATTACAATATTTCTTCCATTAAATAGGCAAATAAATATCGGAATATCAGTTTTCACCCTCCACCATTTAAGTTTTAAGTTTTCTCTTATTGTTAACGGTTTTGAACTATCGCCATCTTTTTCTTAGAGAGAGGAGTGGGGGTTTATTTCTAAATTCAGAACGGCTGGTCCGATCTTAATGAAATTTGATAATTATGTTTCTTTTGTACTTATTAGCGTATATTTGGGGTTTTAACTTTTTTACTAATTAGGGGGGGGGGTAAGGGGGGGCTAAATTTCTAAATTGAAAACGGCTGGTCCGATCTTAATGAAATTTGATAATTATGTTCCTTTTGTACTTATTAGCGTATATTTGGGTTTTAACTGTTTTACTAATTAGGGGGGGGGCTAAATTTCTAAATGAGAACGGCTGGTCCGATCTTAATGAAATTTGATAATTATGTTTCTTTTGTACTTATTAGCGTATATTTGGGGTTTTAACTGTTTTACTAATTAGGGGGTGGGGGGGGGTATATTTCTAAATTGAGAACGGCTGGTCCGATCTTAATGAAATATGATAATTATGTTTATTTCGGACTTATTAGCGTTTAACATTTTTAGTAATAAAAACATGTATACATATTCAAAATTGTAATGTGATTTCGTAATTTCTTTTACCATCCTTTACTATTTATTATATCGTAAAAAGTATGGATTAAACTTCTTTTTTATTACTATTTCATTTATTGAGTTTATTGACAGTTTATTGAGTTCAACTTCAATATAAATTTTTTTTTTAATTTTAAGTTAGTTCTAAAAATAAACATAATAATAATGAAGTTTAACCTATTTGGTACAGCAAAGAGCTATAAATTTAATTTCCTTTACTTTAAATGAAGGTTTTTAAAAAAACCCCAAATATACGCTAATAAGTACAAAAGAAACATAATTATCAAATTTCATTAAGATCGGACCAGCCGTTCTCAATTTAGAAATTTAGCCCCCCCCCAACCCCCTCTAATTAGTAAAACAGTTAAAACCCAAATATACGCTAATAAGTACAAAAGAAACATAATTATCAAATTTCATTAAGATCGGACCAGCGTTCTCAATTTAGAAATTTAGCCCCCCCCCCTAATTAGTAAAACAGTTAAAACCCCAAATATACGCTAATAAGTACAAAAGAAACATAATTATCAAATTTCATTAAGATCGGACCAGCCGTTCTCAATTTAGAAATTTAGCCCCCCCCCTAATTATTAAAACAGTTAAAACCCCAAATATACGCTAGAAGCAAATCCAAATTTCATTAAGAGAAATTTAGCCAAAGTCAGTTAAAACCCTAAATATACGCTAATAAGTACAAAAAAAACATAATTATCAAATTTCATTAAGATCGGACCAGCCGTTTTCAATTTAGAAATTTAGCCCCCCCTTATTAAATTCATTAAAACCCAAATATACGCTAATAAGTAAAAGAAACATAATTATCAAATTTCATTAAGATCGGACCAGCCGTCTCAATTTAGAAATTTAGCCCCCACTCCTCTCTCTAAGAAAAAGATGGCGATACAAAGGACAATAGTCTAAAATGGTTGATACCCGATATTTATTTGCCTATTTAATGAGAAATATTGTAATCGAACTAAATTTTCGAATAATTCATGCCTTGAATTACAAGTAATCGAAATCTGTAATCAATTATGTACCGTAATTGAATTACATTGAAATCATGAAGTAATTGCATTATATCATGTAATGTAATTCCGGCCGGGATTACAATTACAGTGTAATCGTAATTCATAGAATATATTTCAATTACATTTTGCCCAACTGTGGGACTAGTCATGTTACCAGGTTGAGTCCCGAGGAAATACCCAAGACGTGAACAAATCTATGGTAGGAGGTTAGATATGAACTGTTTGAAAGTTGAAAACTGAAGGAATGTATGTATTAATATGGTGTAGAAAATTATATATTAATTACTTCTTTAATACAAAATACCTTTAATGCTTATAGCATAATCCATTGCGATCTACCGTCATTACCCATCTGCTAGTCAATTCCTGATCCCACCCTGATATCATTCCTTGGAGTGGCTGTCAAAGAAGAGTTGGACCTTCAGCATAATTATAAAATGTTCTTCCTTGAAGAAAATGGGCCATGGATTGAAACAGATAGTAACCCGATGATACTAAATCTGAGTGGAAGGTTTTGACATAACACGTATAATAATAGTTTTTAATTTACTTACTGTTGGTACCTTTATAAGTTTAATTAAGCTATGATCACGATATCAATAAAAAAAAATTAGGTACTTATAATAGATATTTAGATAAAATTAATATTTTTTTTAACAGGAAATTATTCTGACGTTTTATTTGTTAATAATTATTTTATGTATATATTGAACTATAGATTTATAAATCTAACCCCTACACAGAGAAGAACCCCCACCCCTCAGTATCGCACGTGTAGCCCTCGTAATAAGAAGCTCTAATAGGGGGGGGGGGCTGTCGAACTATTAATCGCTTGGGCAGGTCCTAGCCGAGCGTCAAATAATCTTCAACGTGGCGAAACATATTCAGTATTTCATTTGAGGGATCACCCCTTCTGTGGGCCGGTCCATCTTCCCCTCAACTTGGGGCGCAACATGTCAGGGGACTATGTTTGAAAACAGGCATTCAGTCATCTGGGTCGCTCAGGTTACCCTAGCAACCTGATAAACCGTTCGAATCCGATCAATCGCTATCGATAAATGATAAGCCTCCTTCATCATTCCAAATAGGAAAATCCTGCATTGCAAGGAAGGCTAAACATCTGCATTTTTGTTGTGTCTGACTAAGTAATAATGATTACTCAAAGCATTGTTGCTTCACTTGCTGAACTGAAGAATCACACCCGCATTTCTTGCCTTTTACCTGGCACATTTTTCGCTTTTTACAATTGACATAAGAAAAAAGAAAATAAATTGCTGAAACAGAAAAGTGTGTTAGTCCAAAAATGTTAACAACTTTTGACAGTGCATAAAATCTTGAAATGAAAATGTTGGGAAACGATTCAGAGGATGATGAAATCGAAAATCAAGCACGATCTCCAGTCGTCAACTAGTGCAGTAACTTAGTTACTTGATATACTGTAATTCCAGGGCAACAGAGAAAATACAATAAAATGAGTGTATATCCGTCATCGTCATCAAATTTCTTCACGATACTTTATAAAATATCGAACGGAAATTGACATTTTACGGGAATTTTAGATAAACCGGCCAAAAGGGGAATCTTCCAGTGTCGTTATCGCATGGTTACCCAACCATGGAAAGAGTCTTCGGCAAAGGATGAGTGTTATATGGTTTAATTTTCATTCATTCTATAGCTGTTGAAAAATTATAGTATTTTTCAGTTTAAAAATTTATAACATGTAGATTTAATAAGAAATGTAGATTTAAAAAATATAATCACAAAAATAAACATTTAATCTGGGGAAAGCAATGAAAAAAAAATTTTTTCAGAGGAAATGTGCCGTTAAATTTCTATATGTTGTTCTTTTTATTGCTAATATTTCAATTCAATTATGCAGATTTTGAATGCACGCATTGTTATTCATCAATCCATAAAATTGGAGTTCTACTGAATATATCTTTTTATAGTAGCCTTTTTTCCTGCTCTATACAAGAGATATTCCTTCGTTATCATTCATCTTTTGTAATATATATATATACAAGCACTCTTACAACATTTTATGTTTATATACTGTAAAAATAGCTCTGTGAGCCTCCAAGGTTGATAGAAAAAGAAAAAATATAAAAATGTAAATACAAAATATAAAAAAATATTAAAATAAACTAAAAAGTATATATATATATAATAGATAAAAATATATATATATATATATATATATACAAGCACTCTTACAACATTTTATGTTTATATAAATATATAAATAACTATACAATATATTAAGATAAACTATGTAATATATAAGGTGAAATATATATATAAATAAAAAAAATAATAGTAAAAATTAAAAGCACAATCATACTTTAGCACAGATAATAGTGCAGCTATAGAATCACTGTTAGACTTATGAACGGATTGTGAGCAGGTCTTGGCATAGGAGAGCTCTGACTGAGCCTAGAATAGGTGCATGTCTACTTGTATAATATTAAATACTAGCCAATCAGGGCTAGATATTCTAATTTACAGTGGCTGAGTGAGCCCAAAAGGGATCTCACTCATATGTCAGATGTCTTCTTAGGAGAAAACAAAATGTCTCATATCGACCTTCCCGTTCGGTTACTGCTTCATAGGTTAAGTAATATTCGTAATTATTTGTAAAGAAGTAACTTATAAACTTTTGAATCCTAAAACTCTAAAAAAAAAAAAATTATAAAATGAAATGACAACAAGCTACCTACCTGGATTTCCAGCGACAGCTCCGTTGGATATGCTCTCCAACCTCTTGGACATTCCAAAGTCGGACAGCTTAAGAACTTCTCCCCTCCCAATGAGGACGTTCTTGGCACAGATGTCCCTGTGAACGATTCCCTTCTCATGGATGTAGGATACTCCAGCTACTAATTGAGCAAACAATGCGATAACCTTTTTCTCAGGAGGATCAGGCTGCTATAATACAAACTAAGATATTATCTCAACGTATTCTATAAATATATATCATATATATATATATATATATATATAAATATATATATATATATATATATATATATATACAAACTCAAAATGTTCTAACATTATATATAAATACAATATCTTCTTATGTATACTTCTTTCAAAAAAAAAGAAAAGGGTTGATAGTTTAGGAGTCCTTTACTATACTTTACTCACTGAACTACCGCAAGGCATATGGAGAATTATGGATTACATTACCATTATACTATGGTATAATTATTGATAAGTTTATTAATGAAGATTATGATCATAAGAAGGATCTTGGATTCTAAGGATTATTATATTAAATTTAATAATTTTGACATCATTGTCATTTAAAAAAAATATTACCAACTAAGTTATATTATTGATTATTCATTTTCTTAATAATTATTATTACTAAGATCATTGTTACATCAATAACAGTTATTTCATTATTATTCTTTTAGATTAGTGGTTACTCACCAATTTCAAAATATATTCACTGAGGTCTCCTCCTGGTGCGTATTCCATGACGATGTACAGCATCTTATCGACGACCCCATGGTTCATATATTCAATCACATTCGGGTGCTTTAAAGAGGAGAGAATGCCTGCTTCTGTTAAACATAAAATTTACACTTAGGTATTAAAAAATACATTTTTTTTATGTTATTATTTTAAATTGCTAAGTTTTCAATCATCACCGATCCAGCAAAGTGATTTTTTTTGTTTTAAATTGAATAATTACTTAACTAAATAAAATTTATTTTGATATACGACTTTGTTTAATCTGCATAAATGAAATTCTCACAATATGTTTTATTGTAATTTTTCATCATTTAGAAATATAAAGTAATTTTTTTTTTTTTTTTTTTTTTTCTTTCAGATTGATGTACTTGAATAAGCATTACCTACTTATTTCTTTTTAAAAACTCAATGAAAAAAAAACTTTTTTTTTAAAAGTTCATCAGTACAAGAAAAACAAAACAAATTATAGACACACTTACTCGTTTATAAAACAACAACAATTCAATTCAATATTAAAATTATCTCTAATCAAAATCATTAACTTCCACAGTAGAAACCCTCGTAAATCTAATAACTAATCCTCGGCTTAACTAGCTTATCTATTGAAACGAATTTTAAAGTTTCTTTTCCTGAATTTTATTGTATCTGCAAGAGCTGGCAGATAACTTGATCAATGATTGATAGAGTTTTGATGGAAAAGCCAAAGCATTGCTAAGCCAGAGTTGGATTACTGAACAGGATTAACCTGAATAAGGATAACCTGTTATTTATGATAATTTAAAACTTTAACAATGACATGAGAATATCTTTTGTTAAAAATTAAAAAGAACATTAACATTATACACTTTACTCTTACAACTATAATCACACCAATTTACTCTTTCAGTTTAAATCGAAAGAATTTTGTATTATCGTATTTTTAATTCTGTAAAAAAAAAAAAATTGAATAAATACATTATAAAATAAAACATATAGGCATATCAATTTTACTAGTACTTTTTAGACAGTGACAGAACTGTAAACTCGAAATATTTAAACTTTTTTTTTAAATATACATATTTACAATTAAAAATTTGATTTAAGTATGCATGTTCCGGCCTACATCCTCTGTATGAATAATATAGTTTTATTCAATGATGAATTCGTTTCTTTATTTAAAGGTGATCTCTAGATCGCAGGAAAAAAATAGACAAAACCCACTTAACAAAAAGTAACCCAGAAAAAAAAAACTTATATTTCATTTAATATAGATAAAATTATATCGAAAAAAATTATGTCGCTATTAAAAAAACGCTGAAGACTGTATTTAAAAATATATTTTTTTAAAATAATTAAAATTATTTTTATAAATTTTAGTCTATCAAGAAAAAAGTCGATTAATTCAAAACTTTAAATTTTAATATCTATAATTTATTTATTTTTGTATTAATATTATTATTTACTTTGCAATAAAAATTAAAGACTTGAAATCTGTCAAATTATTATTATTATTTTTTTTAATTACAAAATAATTCTTATCCAGTAATAAAAAAAAACAATTTCGAAAACCCTTCACAATGATAGTAACAATAAGTTGAACCCACTTCAACATTAAGTATTATTCGATTACTAAGCGATGATATGTTTATATATTTCCATACAATAGGGAAGAACACAATGATGATTATAGGAACATCAGTTTGGATGATGGTGATGATGTTAGGTTAGTACTGATGGCAGTTTGGGTTACCTTTGCATGATGTGACCACTTCATCATCCGACAAATGGCCGACATATATTTCTTTTATGACGCACCTGCAAAATATATCGATTCTCCATTAGTTGCTCTATTGATATTGCGGACGTCATCGCATCTGGTTTGAACAGCCTCGGTGGCATTTTCTGTGTTCAATCATTTCAAGGGTTAAAACAGGCAATATTATATTTCCCTATGTATGTTTTACTTATAACAACATTAACTTAATTTATATATATATATATATATATATATATATATATATATATATATATATATATATATATATATGCATAATATTATACATACATAAACTACAGAAATTTATAAATAAGGCGTAGAATTCCAAATCCAGCCAAGTCCATTTTTCGAAATTTTTAACAGCTGATCAATAAAGGTCTAGCTGGATTAGGAATAGCCTTATTTATTATTATTTTTTTTTTTTTTTTTTTTTTTTTTGTATAGTCGTCGTTTTTAATGTGATTTAACTACTTTTGGGAGGAAACCTTTTTTTAAAAAATAAGTTTAAAAAATATCATCTGGAAATTGGACTTGGCTGGTTTTTGTATTCCACACCTCAAATATAAATGTATTTATGTCAAGTAAAACACTCATTATACTTGCTACTTAAATAAAGCTAATAACTAACCAGAAAATATTGTACCTCAAAAAATAAAACAATAAAGTATTTTAAAAGGTTGGAATTTAAGGGTTTTCTGCAAAAATGAATATATATTTCGCGGATATTTTTACTCCATCTATCAATTTTTCGCGAAAAAATATAAAACAAGTTTGAAAATTTAACAAACTTGCTACAAACAAACAAGAGGGGAAGTCCCATCTTCTGAATCACATTACGACAAACAATTGGTTCTAAGCCATCTAACAATACAAATATTTATCTTCTTTTTTTTTTTTTTTTTCTCAAGATTTTACATAAGCTCAACTCTCCAGTAAACTGGAGCTACAGCCTTCAATTATAAAACAAAATTACTTTAAAAATTAAATAAAATAATAAAAAAAAAAGTAAGTAATGCAAAACAATAAGAAATAGTAAGCTGTAATTTAAAATGTAATATTCTGATTACTTAATTATATTTATGACATGATACTTATAGTACGTTGTTACTTGTAAGATTACATTTTAAATATCATTATTTTTAAACTGTACTTTTTAACCCTTATGGAGACCCATTGATATTATTACAGATGGTTATTGAAATATACTTTACATCAAAAATACATTATAGAAATTGAAAACAACAAGGTTACTAAATGTGAACCTAACCTTGAAAAATAGGGGCAATTCAAATATAATTAGTATGCCCTTTATTTTTTTTAAAGTAAAAATGAGATAAATAAACTGAAAGAGATTCTCTGTTGCTTGTGAAAATTAAATGTTCCAAAACTACAAGTATCTATATATTTACAGTAAGCATTAACTATATTGTTTATAATTACTTTTTTCGATCAGGGCCAGTGCATAAGTATGCTATACCAAATCCACCTTTTCCAATACATCTTTCTTTTTTGAATTCTCTCAAGTCCAATACTGAGTTACTCCTAAAATGACATTTTTGTATAAATATGGAATATATATTTACATATATATATATATATATATATATATATATATATATATATATATATATATATATATATATATATATATATATTTAACAAGTTAGGGTTCCCTCTATGATATTATAGAAATGCCACAACATTTGTATGTCAGAGCAAATGGAATACCTCAAGCATACCTTCGTTTGAACACCCATCAAAACAGAGTTCTCTCTTAACTGAGAATGTTCAGAAAAAAAAAAAAAAAAAAAATCCAAAAAAAAAAAAAAACATCGCGATTATCGTGTAATGGAAAACTTCAAAAAAATAATAGTATTTAATTGTGTGAATTTTGTGATACAGGTAATAACATTTATTGCACAAACTTTTTTAATGGACTGTTTAGTTTTGCAAAACTAAGGAGAAAGTAAATGAATATCTTCAACGAAAACTTACTACCGAGTTGACCTTGGTAAATTTGTTATCTGTTAAGCGTGTAAAGATTTTAAAAGATGATTATTTAATAGTAATTAATAAAAGGTTTTGTCCAATTTTTAAAATCATTTTTTTTTATTATGTTTTATGTATTGCATGTAATTTAAATATCAGTGGATTTTGTTTTTATATTCGATTTTTTTTTCCGTTTAAACTGATTTTGTTAGGAAGTCAGACCTCCTGTACTTGTTTTTTTTTTACATAATTCAGTATATATATATATATATATATATATATATATATATATATTATATATATATATATATATATATATATATATTTTTTAAGTTGACCTTCTTCGCAGATATATATATATATATATATATATATATATATATAAAATTTTATCGGCTCTCTCTCTCTCTCTCTCTCTCTCTCTCTCTCTCTCTCTCTCTCTCTCTCTCTCTCTCTCTCTCTATATATATATATATATATATTATAGAGAGAGAGAGAGAGAGAGAGAGAGAGAGAGAGAGAGAGAGAGAGAGAGAGAGAGAGAGAGAGAGAGAGAGAGAGAGAGAGAGAGAGAGAGAGAGAGAGAGAGAGAGAGAGAGAGAGAGAGAGAGAGAGAGAGAGAGAGAGAGAGAGAGAGAGAGAGAGAGAGAGAGAGAGAGAGAGAGAGAGAGAGAGAGAGAGAGAGAAAGAGAGAGAGAGAGAGAGAGAGAGAGAGAGACGTAAAATTTTTCAATACCATTACACACATATTGATGAGTAAATACATAGAGAAATATAAAGACAAATTATTGAAGATGGAAAAAATAGTATGCAAGAAGATAATAATCTGTAGAAAACTCATTTATAGAATAATGACAGGTAAATAATAAAAAAAGAAAATATTGAAGATTATAAATGCGTACAAATATTAAAATAAATATAATGTTTATTATATGAACAAAAACTCTCGTGTAATTTTATTTTCTTTTTTTATTGTTGCTGTCTTCTTGTTCAAGATAAAAGCTGGAATGATTAGTATCCAATGTAAATAAATATAAAAATATTACTTATCGAAAATAAATATTTTTTTATACCAATAATTCAGTATGTGTAGTAGTAGATTTTTATTACCATTACATAAATGTTATATGTATGTATATTAATGACTGATATAAATTAGCGGTATCACTCACCCAGTTTCCATAGTTTTCTTCCCTTAGATAAACTGGGATAGAAAAGGGAGACTGTTCTCGGGCCGGTGGGTATTGCCGGAGGGTGTTTGCTAGCGACTGTTTGTGTTTGCTCCAGGTATTAAGATGCTTGCAAACATCTAGCAGTCCTGCTTCGAATACCACACTCTTATCTCTCTCCTCTTCAATATCCTTTTAAAACTATATATTATTTGTTTTATTATTGTCTGGATATTATTAGTTGCGGTATAGATAATTTTAAATACTTATTTTGAAAACAAATTTGCGATTAGAAAAATACAGTAATTTTAAACCTGGTTAAAATTGCACTGATTAGGTGTCTGAAAATTACGTAAAAGAATAATTAGACATCAATTTAGTTATTGCTAACAACTAAAGGCTCATGAATCATATTTTTTCACAAAATGTCAAAAAACTAAGGGTCGACGTTTTGATTTGGTTATAATTTATATTAGGCAAAAATAATTTTATTGATTTCCTCCAGTAAATGAACATTTTTGTTTGTAAATTTAGTTTTTTATTACTTTAAATTTGTTTATTACTAAACCTTCTTTAATCTATGAAAATTATATAGGCAAAACTTGGTACAGAGGGGTTCAGTAGTTTTATTTATGTTAACTCTATTCTGGATTATATTACACATAGGTCGTTTTTCAAACTTCATTGTTATCCACCTATAATAGCTTTTTAATAATAAATCAAGTGAAAATCAGTAGGTTTAATTATTGCTAAACATTCTTGAAACTACTGGTTGGTACAGTAGTTTTCGTGGTTTGTGATCACAAATGGAAAATAGCTTGTCCTTTTATATAATAGTATAGATTTATATTTATTGAACGCAGAACAAAAATATATTTATTTAACATTTTGAACTGTAATTATTATAATTACTTAATCGATTTCTCACGATTAATCATCCTGTTATGTTTATTATCGAATCCCCTTTCCTCCCTCCCACTACCTCCCACGATTGCTAATTGATAATGAGATAAATTGGCGTAAAGTTTGTCGTTGGGTCGGAGCAATAATTATAGCCCTTTATTACTCTGGAAGGTTCGTTAAAGTTTGACCAGTTTTGGGCAGTCCTCGGTCAGGGTCTCATCCTATTATTGGAACTCCTTCCTCACCTCCAATATTAATTAAAAATATATGTTTGGAAATTGCATTGTGAAAGGAACATTCGGATATTGGGTTATTCTATACTATGGTAGTGATTAAATGACAGAATGAGGAATTTAATGAGAACTGTTACATATTTTTTTTATTTATTTAGGTACCCTCAGTTAATAATATTTTAGCATTCCAAATATTAAATTCTGACATTAACCCTGTCAGCAGGTACTTTTCCTAACAAAAGGTCGAAACTTTATACTTTCTAGTTGGCCGAAATTTTACGGTTTCTATCCTAAAGACTATGAACAGAAAGGGTCTTGCAACTATATATCTTTCTCCGCAAAGAACTGTCCGTGTACCAAACCTCCGGGAGGCTACATCCTAGAAGACTACCTCATGAGACCCTATTAAAATACAAGGAGTATTTTAATAAACATATATATATATATATATATTCTATTACTCATATTATTATAATATTAATATATATTACAAAATAGTGAGATAAATAATGGTTAATGGGAATGAAATAACAATTAGTCAGTACATTCATCGCGATGACAAGCCTAAGTCCAGATCCTAAGCTGTGGAGTGAATACCCAAAGTCCAGTTCCTCCCCCCTCCCAATATTTCAAGCGGACTAACCCTCAACAACGGACACAATGCTCTCCCCTTCCACTGCCCCTGAGCCAGGTGTGAATAAGCCTCCTAGTTCATTTGTTACCTCAGCCTCAGAGCTGGCCCAACATTCAACGACTAACCTAAATATTTACTCCACCTCTGTAAAAATCCAGAATTATTTCTGGCTCGTTGTAAGGAGATAAAAATATATTTCAATTTCATATAATACTATCCTCATTTTTTTTTTTAACTGTAGTTGACTTCTGCTTGACCGACTAACCAGATTAACTAGCATGTCGACTAATATATTTCTTATTTTTGAGTTTAAATTAGAGAGGAATCAATTACGCAAATGACCAAGCTATAAATGGGAGTACCTCAAACCAGAACAGAGAATATTGAGGTTTCCTATAAATTAGAAGAAATTCTTTAAAGAGTCTTTTTTTCTGAAAATAGAGACAAGCCTCTAAACATTGTCTCGTGTCCACACTAAAATGTTTGTCTCTGGTCTATAGTTCCTTGATAGGCTGAGGTAGCTGCTATTGCTAGTTTTGTTGTTAAGACTGTTGGCGAAGAACCCATGAGAAAAATGAAACGTTGGTGGTGTGACATTTTTGCGGATGGACCTCGAGAAGTGAGTGCACTATTACTACCATGAAGTTCAGGCTTCCGGGATTTCACTCCTTACACCACGAATGACTAAAACATTTCTTCAGCTTTCACAAAAAAACATGAAAAACGTAATAGATTCTGAGTAACTATCACGGTTGGCAAAGGCGCTATCTAAAAACTATGTCAAGTCAACGTAAACAAAACTTAATCTAGGAACATGGAGAGAAAGAGAGAGAGATTACTTTATTGCCTCAGGCCCACTTAGTGAAGAACAAAATTTTTTTATATCTTAAAACTAAAAATGTTACAATATTTTTTATATACAAAAATTAAATTATAGGTAAATATGCAAGAAAAAAATACACAAACAAATTTGTGGGAAATTAAACTTATTAAAAGAAAAAAAAGATTCATATCATCTAAAGGGGATTAAGAAAAGGTTAAATAAAAAAAGTTAATCCTCAGTTTTTAATACCCACGTCCCTATGGAGAAGCGCCCAGTAGCTGACGAAGACGAGAGAGACAGAGAGACAGAGAGATAGAGAGAGAGGGAGATTTTTATATGTCATCCTATTTTTGTCTTGCCTTTATTGAAAATTCAGGAAAGATATTTTGAGGACGGAAGTAAGCAAATTATGTTCCCCGGTAATAAGGAAAACTCAACATCGCTCATATTACCACAACCCCGGAAAGTAAAGTCCATTTGGTGAGCAAAAAACTTTAAGTTTACCTGGAAAGCGGAAAATGTTGTTTATTGCTTAGTCAGAACTGGGTCATGGTTAGGGGTAGAGTGGGGGAGAGAAAACTCGAAATGGGATTTAAGTCATATATCCTGTAATTATAATTTTTTCCTCTGTCCATTAAAGATGTAAAATGTTATTTGTGTTTATAAAAGAATTAAAAACTTAATATTTTTGAAATACATTGAGAAACGTGATATGCAAAGGAAAGTCAGTTGGAACACGTTGGCACAAGACATGAAATTACATTAAAGAATTGTCATGTAAGTTATAGCAACGCTTAAGAAGTATTCTCCCCTTTCTTGCCGTTTCAGCAACTAGGGATTTTCCAGGCCGGGTCGGTGAGGGGCAGGAATCATTTATTACAAACGAATTCCATCCTGTTGTTGACCGGATTTGAACAATAATTGTTTTATTATGTTGCTATGGTAATACTCGTTTTTACTTACCTCTGAACTATACCTCAGCCGGAATTACTAGCAATCACAAGTTTTTCCCCAACTATGGTTACCAGCTTACAGAGGCTGAGTGTGCCCTATGTAGGTATCCCGGACTAACTACCCACTGAGCTACCTCTTCTACTCATATCTATATAATACTTCTAAAACAATTTATTAACTTAACTGGAGCCATAGTACATGTATTTCCTTAGTCTTCTCAACAAGTTCACTCCACTCAGACCTCCATCCTTGCATTCTGCATCTGTTCTCTATCAGGTTACTAGCATTCACAAAATTTCCAACCACCACGGTCTTGACCTACCATTTCCTCTTTCACATTCCAGAAATCCCTCCCTTTCCTTCCTTGAGAGTCATATTTGAATTTATATAAAGATAGTTAAAACACACAAACCATTAAAATTAGTTAATATGTAAATTATGTAAAAGATATGAACATAATAAAATCATTATACAATTTATTTTCTGAATTACTTAATACAAAAACATTAGTAAAGTATATAGACCTATTTACTTGATGGAAAAAGAGTTGATGGAAGATAATAGATTTGAATGAGAAAATATTGAATACTTTTCATATAATCCAAATTTATGTAGGTCATAAAGCATGGGTTATATTTGTTCTGGAGTTTACGAGCAATTTGAATTAAATAAGGTTAAAAGTAAATATCGTAAAGGAATAGGCTGGCTTTCTATCCAGTCCTTTTAAAGTTTCCTTGCATTTTCTGGAATTATAGCATATTTTATAGCATTGTAGTAATTTCTTCTGTAAATGGACTGTGACGCTTATTGAATGTAACACAAAACTATTTAGAGTTCTTTTGTTCGTGTTCTTTGAAAACTACAGTACAGTTACGTTGTTGAAGACCATAATTATAATGATATTAATCTTAAAATCTTGTTTGTTTTTATGTATTAAGACAGTATTATGTACTTTTTTTTGCAGTTCCGCTGATAATTATATATTATAATGTACCTAGCGCAATAAGACACCATGCATCAGCAATATATATTGCAATATCAATACAAAACACAATAGGAACGTGTTTTTTATGTGCATGGTGTTGCGTAAATATATTTATCTTCAACCTTTGAATTATGCGAGCAGAATTTAGAAATGCCGGCAGTTATAATTCTTTCTGGTGACATCGGTTCGGCATAAACAGGTTGCCTGCGACCGCGGACTGTAACACCGTTAGCAACATCAATAGTACCCCCTCCCATGTTCCAGGAATCTGGAATCCAGCGCGCCTGGAAATATATATCCGCCGAATCACGACGCGATGAAATTTTCATGAGATCCAACTACTCAACTGAATATTTTCTCTAAGGCCTTCTTTCTTGAAAAAGGAACCGAGTTTTATATAAGACGAAGACTTTGCAGCTTTAAGTAACAGTAAAACCACAGAAAAAATATTTATTATTACCTAACTCCACATAACTTCATAAAAACTATAACTTATATATGATATATTATATAACTTATTTTTCGTAAACCTAAGATTAATAATAGGCCTTAAAAATATTTTAAATATTATTCTTTCACTTCATTTATTTATTTTTTACACCTATTATCAAATAGGGACAATAAGTTTTTTTGTTTTTTTTAACAATAGATACTACTTGCCTAAACGTCAATAAAAATGAACTTCTACTTGTCATTATAAAATGAACAATGGCTGTTAATATAAATGTATATGTAATAAGTATATTCTATAAATAGTACATAGTAATTATTTTTAATTGTATTATATTAATAATTTTATTATTAATATTAAATGACAATGACATGTATGGAAACTCCTAATAAGAAGTTATTATTAATTAAAAAAAGCTTAAGGATTACCAGCACTCTTTAGGGTAAGGGACGCAGCTTCCGGGGTAACCAATTAGGATATAGCCACAGGACTATACGTGCCGACCTGCTTTATTCCTTAAGGAAACTAGAAAACCCTCTAAGAAACCGAGAAAACTTCACAAGGAATTTAAAACTCAAGAGAAGCGCTCCGAAGGTTAGGTGGAGGGGGTTTACCTCTATGGATTGATTGAGAGGAATGAGGACCGGTCTTGGAAGATAACCAAGATGGAAAATGATTCTTAATTGTTTGATAATTTATAAAATGAGTTTATTACAGGGCACTCTCTCATTACATAGTTTGACACGAAGAATTTTGGAAAAGAAAATATGACATTTTGACATATAACCGTGACCTCTTCTTGTCTAAGTGACAAGTAAGTTATGGAATATTTCCAATTGTTGATAAGTTAGGAGCTCTAGAAGCGTCTTCTTCACCAATATTCACTGACAGGCAGAAAATTCCATCCGATTTTTTTTTTTTTTTATGTTTTCAATAAAAGATACAATTTTCTTTAGGTGTTTATATCCTCACATTATTTAACCAGTGTATGTGAAACATATTATAATTATTAAAAGCATTGATTAAATAGAAGGAATCAGTATTTAAAAAAAATAATAAATTAGGAAATTTAATATCCTAATTGGTTACCCAGGAAGCTGCGTCCCTTAGCCTAAAGAGTGCTGGTAATCCTTTGCTTTTTCTAATTGATAATAACCTCTTATTAGGCGTTCCCTTACAAATCTTTGTCAATTAATATTAAGATTAACAATTATTAATATAGTAAAATTAAATAAATAATTATTACATACTATTTATAGAATATACAGGGTGAGTATCTCTTAGTGTAAAAAAATTAATTGGTGAAACTAGATCAAAAATGTAGCTAAATGCCGCAGACCTCACCTTTCTATTCCAATCCGTTGCAGATATACAATAAATCAAACACTTTTTTGAGGAAACCACTTTTTTTTCCATAAAAGCTGTAATATCTCCATTTTGTTTAAATATTTTTCAAATTTTGACCACATTTTCGGATTAAGCATTATATTTTCTATAATAGCTGGGTACCTGTAACCTTGAATTTTACAAACTTGGTATCTAAAGAACAGCTTGCACCTTATTTGGGGAAGTCACAATGCCTTATATTACCTCAACACTCACTGTTTTTCGAAAAAACTGTCCACATAACGTCAAATTTTACAAAAATATGAAAATTTAATAAGCTTTCGAATGATATGTTAAATGTAATGATTTTGTTTGATTTCATACAGATATTTACTTTTGAAACCGAAAAAACATGGTGTTCTCATTTATCATAGAAATCAGTTACTTGCGTAAATAAAACATTATGACAATCCATTAATAAAAATGTGTATTTTAAACATAATAAACTCTTCATTGGGTTAAAAAGCTTAATTCAATGAAAAGTTTATTATGTTTAAAATTCACATTTTCATTAAGGGATTGTCATAATGTTTTATTTACACAAGTAATTGATTTATAAGCCAAATGTGAACACCATGTTTTTTCAGTTTCAAAAGTAAATTTCTCCATAAAATCGAATCATAATCATTATGATTAACATATCATTCGAAAGCTTATTAAATTTGCAAGTGTTTGTGAGATTTGACGTTTTGTGGACAGTTTTTTCGAAAAACGGTGAGCGTTGAATATAAGACAGTGTGACTTCTAAGGTGAAGATCAAGCTGTTCTTTAGATACCAAGTTTGTAATATTCAAGGTTACATGTACTCAACTATTATAGAAAATGTAATGCTAAATTGAATTGAAGGTCAAACTGTTTGCTTTTTAAAAATCAGTAAATAATACAAAATAAATAGGAAATATTACTCTCAAAGTATAGTTGTTGAAATTTTTAATAATAAACAAAAATAAGATAGAGGAAAGTGGAGAGGGCCGTGATTGGAGGCAGTACTGGTTACAGCTGGCCCCAGTGACCCGGGACAAACAGATGTGCAATATCCCCGCACAACTGTTAGCCATTCATAGGACCGCCCCTCCCCCATCCCCCTCAATTATTGATGGATTCGGGACCCTTCTTAGCCTCTCTACGGCCATCTCCTAAGGTCTTGGTCCAACTTAGCCTTACTGCCCAGCGTTGCAAATCGTATTTCCGAAACCATAGCTGTTTATATATTTACTAGGAAATTCAGCCCTCAACAGTAGGGTCCGTTGATGCCAACTGTTCTAGAGTTTATGTTCCTTTCCCTCAACGGTAATTCCTCTTTGCTTTAGGATTTTTTTTTTTTTTTTTTTTTTTTTTTTTACATTTTAACACGGATAAAATAAAAAAAATAAGCTAGATATGAAATAAAAAGGTGTACTTCTTATGCATAAGAATGGTGTTGAGTTAATAAAGAAATATTTTTTTATACCTGTAGACGTCTGTTCTACAGGTGACTGGGTACATAGGAGAGAATGTATGGCCCAGCCAAAGAAGGAAATAGTTTCCGGATAAAAACAAATAATGAACTAAAGAATCTGATTTAGTTTCTTGTATCGAAAAGGGAAGAATAAAATGGTTGGGACATGTTCATCGGTTGAATCCAAAAAGACTATCAAACATTTAATGCAAGGACGTCCAGAAGGAGAAATAGGAAGAGGTAGGTCCAGACTTCGATGTCTAGACAACGTCAAATAAATGTATAACATTCAAAACTACTGTCTTAGTAATTAGCCAATCATTTAGTTTTTTCTAACTAGAATTAGCCTAGTCTATAATTATGCATATACTTCTACTTAAATGTATTTTATTTGAAAAGGTGTGTGGGAGTCCTCAGTATGCTCCGAGGTATAGGGGACATTGCAACTAGGTACGCCACTGCGTCGAAGCAAAGCGTGTTATAGCTGTTCCTAAGCACTCTCGAGTCTGAACCATTTCGAATTCGATCTAGGTGTTTTTTGTTTCGTGGCGGAACCACTT
Organism: Euschistus heros; assembly: GCA_003667255.2. NCBI lineage: Eukaryota > Metazoa > Arthropoda > Insecta > Hemiptera > Pentatomidae > Euschistus > Euschistus heros. Next base: position 194,270 of record RCWM02000331.1, on the reverse strand, counting down.
AATCTACTTCAATCTTCTCACTCGAGCTCATAAGACTGCGGTGTGAAGCCTGGCGTTGCCATGGATGGGATTGACATCTCTGATAAGCATATTTCGTATTTTATTATGAAATAATTCTTGATTATTAAATATTTTTTAAATATATTTTTTATTTTTTGAAGAGAAAAGATTTGACCCCGGTTGGGATTCGAACCCAAGTCTCCACCTCTCTAGTGTGGTGCCTTATCCACTAGGCCACCGAGCTCGTATCCGAACCAGGGAAATCTTCTCTCTTCACTGATCCATACCCCCGGGCACTCGCAATTGCGATGTACATTCGGGGATGAATGCTCAATTTGAGCATTACTTTAAACGGATCTATAATTCTTGATTATTAAATATTTTTTAAATATATTTTTTATTTTTTGAAGAGAAAAGATTTGACCCCGGTTGGGATTCAAACCCAAGTCTCCACCTCTCTAGCGTGGTGCCTTATCCACTAGGCCACCGAGCTCGTATCCGAACCAGGGAAATCTTCTCTCTTCACTGATCCAAACCCCCGGGCACTCGCAATTGCGATGTACAATTCGAGGATAATTGCTCAATTTGAACATTACTTTAAACGGATCTAGTGGCCTAGTGGATAAGGCACCACACTAGAGAGGTGGAGACTTGGGTTCGAATCTCAACCGGGGTCAAATCTTTTCTCTTCAAAAAATAAAAAATATATTTCGTATTTTGTTCGATTTTTTTTTCGATTCAGAAAAAAAATCGTCACAAGGACTTTACCCGCAGAGAGTGAAGTTTTGGTCTTCACTAGGCAACCATTATTCTTTATCTGGCAATCCTTACTTGCCATTTTAGACTTGGAGGTGTACTGATTTACCACCGTCTCATCAAATGCGCTTTAAAAAGGCATCGTCCTTCTCTCTGAAATCCATAAGCTTTCCAGCAAACTCCGACCTAACCTGTTTTTAGTTTCCAGGAAACAATCTCGGAACCCATCGAGCTCTAATATTTCTGAAACCGAGACAATCAGTAATTATGTTCAACACTTCCATAGATGATACCCAATTCTAATGAAATTTCTTCCGCGGTTAACTGAAAATCATGTTCAATCACCTCTCGAACGGCATAAATATATTTCTGTGTAAGAATTGTTCTTTGTCTTTCGTTTTTAAACCTTTCTCATCCTCTCTTAAATTCTCTCTGCCACGTAATTACACGATTCTGAGACAGTGTACTGTCCCCCAAACTGTGCCTTCAAACGAGTTAAAATTTGTGACGTTTTAACACCTTCTTTGCTAAAAAACTTTTATATTTATAATAATTCTTTGCACAACAGAAGTACTCTTAACTCGGTCATAGCAGTACTGACGTCAAAGCCGAGCTTGCGCTAAACATAGGCCTATTCCCCCACTCCTAATATACCAAACATCCACTCCAGAATGGTATTCTATGAAGATCGGCAAAATTACCGTTTATATTTGATTCACCCTTGCACAATATATTGGTGAAATGTTGGATAAACTGTTATTTCTTCCTTAGTTGAAGTATTCAAATCCCAATGAACATACAACAATAGTTTAGTTTCTTTAAACAGTCTTGTCTGAAATAAGAAAATAATTAAAAAAAAAATATCTTTGTGCATTTTTATATTTCTTTAAACGTCAATACGGTCTATTTATTTATATTTTATTTTACATTGAATTTCATATTCTGATTAATAGATACGTTTTGTAGGAATATGGACTTTTTCAATTTTTTAAAAATATTATATATATTAATTTAATTAACAAATTATAGATGTTTTTTGTAAATATAATAATAATTACTTAGAACTTACTTTAATTACACAAAGCTACTCGGCATACAAAAAATGCTGGAAGCACTGACTGGAAAAAAAGCCTATTATGCTGGAGTCCATACAACAGGTGATTTGTATAAATAACTCCAGGTTTCCAAAGGCCATGTCTTCCTTAGTCCTCCTAAACCTCCCCTTCTTAGGACAACTCCGCCAGTTGTTCTCTTGAGTGCCCATTTTATCTTGGTCCGAAGTCAACTTGTTGAATAGTAACAAATGTTAACTGCCAAAAACGTCTTATTGTATTTATCTTTTATAAAAGAAATTCTCACTGGATTGTTTATTGTTTTTTACAACAATTTATTTGAAAATATGTAAATTTTATTATTGTTAAACCCTCCTTGAACTATGCAGATGATTTCGTTAAAATTTGGTACGATTGCTTCAGTAGTTTTCGCGGTTAGTGATAACAAACGAAAAATGGCTTTATTGTCCTTTCAGTTTCAAGGCATAAAATATAATTTGGAGAGAATAATGGAAGTAAATAATGAGCACTTAATTTTCTAACGATTCTCATAATTACTATTATATTGTTTATTTTCTTATGGAATCGTAATTATGCATTTAGAATGTGGTTTGTAAATCGAATCCTCTGTCTTTGTCGAAGGAGGGGCTGCACAATCTAGTGTACCCGTAACAGCATTGTTGGAAGGAAACCATCGCCTTTGTACAACCAAGCAAGAATAATTCCTTGTTACCTAACAATCTCAGTAATGCCCCTTTTATCTCCTCTTTCTAGTTAAGTTGATTATTTCTTCAACCTAATGGTTACTATTTAGCTCGTAGAGGTAAGTATTTTGTTTACCAAGGTTTCATTTTTTAACCTATGTTAAATAAATAGTAATTTTTGAGGATAGTAATTAATGATTTTCTTGGTTAAATAATTATAGCAAAGCTAAGGATATAGGCGATGTTATAATCTAAAGTTATTCCATTGTGTTTTAAATTTTTGCTGATGGCGCATCAGAAAAAAAAAAAAAAAAAAAAAAACATTAGAATCTTGAAGAAATATTTTAAAGGTAGGAAATCAGGCCAAACACTAAGAAATCTATTCACATAATTTTAACGCTGACGAAAAATATATGTCAAACCGGATTCCTTTACAATTCTATGCTAAAAAAAAGTTAAATATTATAGACTATATTTTGGCCATAAACCTACCTGTGTCATATATACAAAACTTATAACGACTAGAATAAAAGCACCGAAAAAATTATTGATACACTTATTTTATAATAAATGGTCAATAAATTTAAACAGTATTTGCTTTTCTTTTTTCTTTTTTTCAATAGAAGGTGAAATTGCCATTCCGGTTTTATGCATTTTTTTTCGATTTAGGTTTTTATGCATGTATCGTTTTAAAATTTAATTCCGTGTCTAATGTAAAAATCTGAATACGCATATTCAGTGAGGATTAGGTTTTGACTAAACACTTTGTGATTTTAGCCAAAAAATAATTTCATGTATGCATCAAAGCACATTTGGTGTGCTAAAATGTACATAGCGGAATTGGCAATTTCACCGACGATATTCTTAATATGTTTGTTTAATATATTTAATATTATAAACTGATTATCAAGTACCTGTCTGGATTTAGATAATAATTATTCATAGTGTAATTGTTTGAATTCAAATTAAATTAAATTAAAAACTATGCTAATGGTGAAATATTTCTATTTCGACTACTACGATATTTAATAGACAAACGTTCAAACCTTCCAAAATCTCTCTTTCTCTTGATAATTGCTAATTGAGGAGGTGGATGAATAAATGCTGTTTAAACGAAGTGAGAGAGGAAGAATCGTGAATCGAAATGGGTAAGGAATTCGAAAACAAGGCTGTACGAATAATAATAAAAAATAAAGAGGGAGACAGTTCGTTAAGAAGGGATATACAAATGACTGAGATCTAGTATTTGAATAGTGAGTGGAAGAACGAAGGGTTTCGTTAATATACGTAAGTTATTAGGACCTAAAGGATTGGAAAAGAAAGGTTTCAAGGGAGTATTCTCGTCAAAAATTTGTATAAAGCCATCTTAACTCAGAATCCAGTACGGTATGTGATGTGCCTCCATACACATAAATGTATATATATATATATATATATATATATATATATATATATATAATGTATATGTTTGTGTTATTATATATAATCTATTATATCTATAATATAACATGGCTGTAATATAACATGTTGGCAACCCGTTCCCCTGTACAGAATGCCCTATCAGAGATCAGAGAACGGTAGAGATATTTAGCTCGCTGGTGAGTTATTGAGCTTGGACTGCCAATACTCGGTTCCATTTTTCACTGTCAGCTTCTAACCGTTAGCCTGTGGTCGCTCAAATAGCAAAAGAATCGTGTTTTAGAACCAACTCGTAGAAGATTCTCACTTCAACAAAATAATGTTCATCTCGAATTCGTATTCTCTGACATATACCATATATCTTTACCATTAATTAAATATTTAACAAGATAATCAAAGTGAAAATCAGACATAGAAAATCACGTAAGTATCATAAGAAGAATACAACAAGGATAGGACTAGGTTGACTTGTGTATCTTTTTTTTATTAGCTGGGTAACCTTCATTCTTTAACAATTTTATAATTATTAATTTTTGAACTATTTGTGTCTCTATATATTCGCCAACTAGATATGCCAGATTGCATAATTATAGATCTGTCGCTGTATTTTATAATTCTCAAATTTATGAATTTGTGTTGTGTCGGCTCTAAACTTTTTCGATTCTTCATGCCGATGTCGTAACCGAAATTTCTATTTTCGATTCTCTTTACCGTTCGGTTAAAATTACTATTGCAGAGCAAAGTAAACTAAAAAATGCATACCAGGTATACAATTGAGGCTGATTGAAGTACTTTCTCAATAAAAGATTTTTTTTATTTTAAAAAAAAAGGTTTTCGGTTTTTTTGAGGATTACCTTCTTTTTTTTCCCTAATAGTAACATGTAAGAAAATAAAGTAAACTTCCTATACTTTCAGATGGCCCAACCAGAAAAAAAAAATTGGACTTCCGTGTTTTTTCCCCTGCCCCTTCAATTGTATTGATTCTTCTACACTGCCATACTTACCTCAGCTGACTTTTTATTAAATATTTTTTATTTTCAGAATGTGCCCTTTCAACTGGTCATAAGTCAACGTAAAGCCATTGATTTTAACATATCACAAATATTTTTAACCTTCCACTGGTTGCGCCAATTTCCATAATACCAGCGGTCGCGCATAGTACAAACTCCCCTGATTTTTATCCGCTTTTGTCCAAATTTTATATTAAATCAAATATTTTGACTATTGAAAATTTGATACAGTATATTACCTGAGAGCATAATATTTAGGACGTAAATGAAAATATGTTTATGATGAAAAATAATAAAAAACATATTTATATCTAGATAAATTTTTATTTGCACATTACAGTCAAATAAAATTATTTGCGCTTCTTAAATGGTTGTTTTTATGAACGATAATTGAGAAATGGTTGTTGGAATTAAAATGGAGATATCCCCTGGCTGTCCCCTATCCACCCCCCAACATACGTTTCTGTATCATGATCTAGAATATTTTCTATTTCCTCTTCACACAAATCCAAATTTTTATTTGATTGTCCGTCCATTTATTTTTTTCTTTCTCGTTTAACTCTTGCGAAATTCGAGGAATGTATTCCAATTTCATTGGTTTCCACCTAATGGAAACATTCCGAATAATTAATACTTCGCTGGCTAAGATAAGCAAAAGTAAAAGTACATCATGTTAACATTCTACTTGCATTACATCAAATCAAGCTGATTCCTGACGAAAGAATGAGAAAAAAACAAAACGAAAACGGTCGCTTGTTGGACTTTGTACAACTCTGAGGACTAAATATCTTCCAATCAGGTAACTATCCCTCCAATCAAAGTGAAAAATTATATGCGGCTAATGGAGGAGTGTCTCGAGGAATAGCATAAAATTATTTTCTAAGAAGCGCGAGACAGAGAATACGAGTCTAGTGCTGTACAAAATACAACGGTGCGACCGGTGGAATGTTTTGTTTTTTTTTCTTTCATTTATTGATATTTACAACTGTACAAAATAATATACAACAAGTAAATATGTTGACAGTGAATACAATGGCATGTAAATAACTTGTGAAGAACTACTCACTAGTAGCACTTCAATAAAATCTACACTAAAAGGTCTCCAGGCCATCTTCTTTTCAGATGCCTCGGAGGATTATTAGGGATGGAGGAGGAAGCAAGTTGGGAGACTTGTGGATTGGAGTGGTTATGGAGCTTACTATGGAAGGATATGTATCTGGTTTAGGCTAAATCAGAAACATATGGAACAGTAAGATCTTTATGGATAAGTTTATTGGTCACAAAGTACGGAGCATTGAGGATTTTTCGAAGGATTTTGGATTGTAAGGATTGGATACGAGATGAATTAGATGGTTAAGAAGAGCCCCAAAGCTCAACTCCGTACGTCCAAATAGGTCTAATCACAGTCATGTAAATGAGTCATTTATGAGTCTTTTGGGTGGAATGTTATCATGATTTTTAATATCATTATCACATTTTTTTTCTTGAACGTACATAAACCTTTTGTTGTACACAATATATGGTCTAAGTTTATATTTGTATTCTGTGCAGGTGTCGTGGATGAGAAAGAGGGACCTGCACATCCTCACCTCCAACATCTACACATACACCGGAGATGGAAGGTTCAGCGTCATCCACCCGGATCCTTCGGACGACTGGAACCTGAAGATCGAGTACGTCCAGAAGAGGGACTCTGGGATCTACGAGTGCCAGGTGAACACGGAGCCCAAGATCAACATGGCCATCCACCTCAACGTCGAAGGTACGTCCTTCCCCCACCTCGCTCTCTCCTATGACCACCTAGATTCAAGCACTGCCTGGGAGCTTGAATGCTTTTGTACATAATGAAGCTCTTTTTGGTGGTTGACTTCTTAAAGTCGCCCGTATGCTTTTGTTGTTTTGTCTCAAGTTTAATTTGTACTTTAATTTTTTTTTTTTCAAATTTTGTAACTGGTCCTCAAAATGATTTTTCATTTAGTCTCCTTGCATATCAGCATCAGCATCCTTGATTATTGTAAAATAACTTTAGTGCTAAGGGTGTTCTTGCCCATAGGTTATCCTGTTATTCATGCACTTTGTTTTTTTCACTTTAACTTACGACTTAGTGGTTTAATAATAAATTTACTAATTTGTTTGATAATTATACTAGGATCATTATTTTTATTACTTTTTTTTTTTTTTTTTTTTTTTTACATGAAATCCTAACCTTTATCTCTTATTTATTTTTAGTGCCCTTTTTGTATATACATTCTTACTTTACATTAGATATTATTGAAAATAAAACGAAACATTATTGGGTTTCAAATTGTTACTATAAATAATTTCGACAATTTTCTTTAATAAATATATAATTTCTATAAATAACTCAAAAACTATATAAGCCCATAGGCCATATAAAAGAATATCTTCTCCAGGCTAGAAGGAGGGGTACGTCCTTAGAGCGGAATTACGGTCAAAAGGGTTCCCTTCCAGCAGAAACGCTTCCTGGAAACCTGAGATACTTTGGTCAAATCCTCTTTGGGTGGATTTGGTCCTCCGTTGACCTTTAGTGATCTATTTCGGTCCCAACGGACAAGTAAAATATTAAATTATATTAAATTTCTATACATTTATTAATGTTGGCTAATAATATTCAACCAGCTAAATTGAAACATAAAATTCTCTCCAATCATTTCTATTAATCGATCATTTATGAAATAGATAAACGAAAAATATACCATATTTTACCTCCTGTTATAGTATAATATAAAAAATGTAGTATAGTATTTATTCTTGGTTTTTCCATATAATCTGGAAAATATTAATAAAATACTATTACATATATAATACATTATTATACGATATGTTTAATAAGGTTCTAGAGATTTAGTCAATAAAAAAACAACAATGGCGACGTTTCGAGACTATATTGTTATAATCATGCCCTACAGTGAATAAAACATGTAACAATACAATGATACTAGTTAACCAGAATGTTTAACTTACATACTTGTATATATAATTCATATAATTCGGAGAAATATGAATCTACGTACATTGTTTCTGATGGATTTTGCTACTTAAAATACATAGATATGAAGAGACTAACAAACTATAACTCTAGTGAATGGAATTGTTGAGGAATAGGCGAGGCTTTGGGAGTGGTAGAGGATTACTGGGTTTTTCTAGACCTTATGGTATTCCTAGCTTCAAAGGTAGACGGGAATATCCTTTGATGTTTGATTATTTAAATGGATAAATGGTTCTTACTATGATATATTGCATATATTAATGTATGCTATTAATCTGAGTGTATTAAATTCGAATAAATTGTTTGTATTAAGGACGTTTGAGTTTTTTTTATTGCTTAATTTATATATTTTTCTATAGGTAGTTGTTATTTTTTTTAAATATTTTGTTTATTATAATTATTCACCAAGAACAAAATAATTTAAAATGAAATATTAAAGAAATTGTAACTGCTGAAAAATATTAAAATCTCACAATAAAAAAAAAGTCAGACGTTCTAAATCAAATCTAAATATAACTCTATTTTTCGTTTAAATATTATTTAGTCTCCTTTCTCACAAATACATAATCAAATTTATGATTGTTTTTAATTGAATAAATATTATAATCAATCTCACTCGTGAGCAAGAAATAATTTGGATATTATTCATTATTTTATGCGAATATCCGAATTAAATTTATATTTATACTAAAGCCCATTTATTGTATATTAATATTAAATTACTTAGCCTTACTACTACTTAAAATAAAATAAATAAAAGGAGTCATAAAATGAAATAGCCAACATTAACCATTATAAACTGTAGTAAGAATAATTTAACTGTTCAATACATTTCGTAATTAATGTTAAGCATTACATCACAAGCTTTGAGATTGTCCAGATAGTTCTAAAATTCACTATTCATTAAATATATATTAAATCTATCGAAATAAGACTATAACTGTTATAAGAGACTATTATAATTTATAAAGCAATAAATAAAGAAAATATACAGAAACCACCATTAGGATCTAATAGAATATAATTTACTGATCTTTAACTGGCTCTGTTGAAGCATTTATTTTAAATAGTGAAATAGCTCCATGATTCCATTAAACTATTTTCGATTAACAATTTTACTATTAATAATAGTGCTATGATGACGATTTATTATTCGAGAATCCACATTCAATTAATAATTAATCCACAATTAATAAAACTAATGGATTAAAAATCGTAATAATTTTATTCGCCATCTCCAAAATATTTTTCTTAATTTTAGACTCTTGGGTATAAGAAATGAAATAGCAAAATTTTCTCCTGATATAAATATTTATCAGCAGATATCCAATGCAAGTTGATAATTAAAAATACAATTATACTCTGTATATAAAATATTGTTGTATAAAAAAACATTTTCCTTCATAACCCGGGGAACACTTCCTACAGTTTTTTCATCATTTTTATATTTAAAAACCATGCATCTCTAGACTAAGAGCATTCTTGAGTCAGAGGAGCCCCCGTTTGATTGACTTTAGTTTTTCAAGGTGAATCCACAAATAAAATGTAGACCTTTTTATGTCTAAAATTTATTGCTAATTTATACGATAGTGTCTCCTTTCTGTAATGATGGGACTTCGTTGAGAAGTTATATTCCAATAAATAGTACAAACGTGGCTCCAAAGTATAAAAATAAATGAATTAATATAGCATTTTCCTAAGTTACAGGAATCTAACCACCCCCTAAAATATGTTCTTGAATGAGGTGTTCAGTAAGTGAGAAAAGTGATGCTGTAATGAAGTTTTAAATATTCTTTCATCACAAGTATAAGTTCAGAATTAAACTTGTGGGTATATTCCTTCTACTTCTTGGCAGTCATTTATCAAAAGTATTTTTATTGCAAAAGTTTCACTTATGGTTATCTTTGATTCAGATCATATTGAAACTGTTAAGAGATCATAAGCAACTTTTAACAAAATTATGACGTGACTACGAAAAGAAAAAACACTGAAGTTTCATATAACGAAAATCCTCATTTAAACCTTTAAACAGTTAATAATAATGGCTTTAATCATTCAAAAATGAGGAGGGCCTATAAATCATGAATGAACTGCCTTATATATAGCTGATGATAATGAAGCTCTGAAAGTAAGGCAAGAGGGCTCATTAAGGCGGGGGTTCCCCAGGGGAGTTGATTAGGTCCCTGCAAACTAATATATCCACGGCCCACTTGATTATTAAGAAACTTGCTCGGTTATAGATTTGTGCCAGAGGCTAGGGGCAGTTTTAATCACCTCTCCCGGGCCTCCATCGCGGCCCGGCATAAATCCCATTCCCCGTGGCGGCTAAGGGCCAAGCGAAATGAAAGGAGTATTAAAGGAGGGGGTAGTCGACGTGTGACATGCACATATTGCCAACGGGCGGTTTTAAAATGAGTTCATTTTGTTTGAGACTTCTGTCGAGGTTGGAACAAGTGACTTAAGGTAAATTTTATCTACTTAAAAGCTATCTACTATCTGCTCAGCTGATAGTTCGTATGATAGGGACAATATTTTTTGTATTACATTTATTTCGAAAAATAAATTGACATGACCTATACATTCTATAAAAATAAAATGGAAAGTTGGCTGTTCTAAATATAATGTTAAATATAACTGAAACGAAAACGATAAAAGGACGAAATATAGAATAAAGAATTTTTTACAGAAGTGTAGACAGTCAGAACTGGATTTTTGGAGACATGTGAAATAAGATACGATTTTCTTTAAGACTTTTTGGCAGGTTAAAAGTGAAAAAGAACTTTCTAATTAATAGATAGCATCACAGTTTGTAGTGATATACGAAAAAAAAGCTCAATTTCTCCCCGAATGCAAAAAAAAAGAGGTCTTAGATATTTCTGGAGCGTGTCAAAATAGCTAAAATACAAGAAACCGAGGCAAAACGTGATTTTTTTAATTCGAACCAATATAGCCCCCAAACGGTAGTTTAGCCACCTAGAGCCAAATTTTATACACCAGGAAATATTCTGCACTACATTTAAAATGAGAAAAATGTAAAATTTTCGATCCGAGCAGCAACAACTGAGCAAAATGATTGGAGAAAAAAACGTTATATCCATTAATTATAAAGCCACAGCCAACATACAAACCCATGTAAAAATATCCATGTACTATATTATCACAACAAAACTTCGAACCACAACTCAGATTTTTCCCATTACACTGTCTATTTTTATAAAACCAATAACTTTACAGAGAATGGAAGACAAAAACACTCTGAGTAGAAGTTCATCTATAAGTCTGAACGCACTGAGATTTATAAGTTGTAAGATATACAAAATTCTAGATAGTCACAAATCCGATAGTATCTGATTGATGTGTGTGTCACAAAATCTGTCCTACTACCTTGCAAAATCGAGAGTTAAACTCTCGGATCGCCTTTTCAAAAAAGTCTAAAATATATTTGCAAAATATTTTAAAGTTTGAGATTAAAAAATTTGTGTGACTAACGAGCTCTTAATCACGCCGGTATTAAATTTTAATACTTAATCAAACGAGTATATTATGGACACTAGCAATTGGTAAAAGTTCCATATCAGGTCTCGAGCATCAGTTTTTTTTGTAGGACCCACTGAGAAGCAAGTTGAGAAACATAGTTACTTTTGGTATAGAGTTCATTACATAAAGTATTATACCATATCCGTGCCAAATCAGGAACATACGGGACTTAAGAGTCAGAGATGATTGCCAGTAAATAAAGTAAAAAAGAAAATAAATAATGAATCTCAAACTATACAATAAATTGAGAGAAAAACATACAATAAAATAAATTACAAAAAAATAATAGTAAAAACGAAAACAGGATTAAATTAAAAGTTAAAAATACAATCATACTTATTCACAATGTTCACACATCCTAGGGATCCTCCAACCAGACTTATCCCTCTAATTATGGAGGGACAAGCCAGTTCTAAAGAGATCCCAGCGCTGCGTCACTGGTATGGATAAAAACCAGTAAAGGATGAGTAAGAGCGCTACAGTACAGTCTCTCAGTGCATGAGTTGAGAAGCTGGCCACTGCCAGAACTCCATGCCGAATTTTACAATAGATCTAGAGGCCACTGCCTGTTTAATCTGCGAGGAGGATTATAGGGGTTAGAACTGGGTAGAGATTGTGCTAGTAGATTTGGATGGAATTTAAGTAAGATTTTGTTGAAGACATAGTAAGGTACGTTGGTTGTGGTTCTCAGGACTTTGGATTGAAAGGAATGGATATGTTGGATGTTCGAATATTTCGCTGTTCCCCGAAGTTCTAATCCGTAGGTCCAGATGGGCTTTGGGATAGTCTTGTAAATTAAATTCTTCTTGTCTATTAAAAGTTTTGAGGTCTTGCATAGTATGTGGTATACTTGGCAGAATCTTCTGGTAGTTCTTTTCTTTTAAGTCTAGTAAGTGGTTTCAATGTGGGTCCTTTGTCTAGATATCGCACTGTATCAGATCTGGGTATGGGATCTTATTTCAGGGGTTAAATTATATTTAAGACATTAATCACTGTTAAAACAATTACTTCCTCTACATAAATACGATTGGGCATTTGCAATTCACTTGGAGTTAAATGGAGCAGAATTAGGACCGGGTGAGTCTTTGTCCCCTTATTGAGGGGGGCGACCACCGAACAAGGCAATCGGTAGTTGCGGCCTTCCCGATCGCAGGGAGAGTGTTTACATTCACCTGCAGTGGCTCGAACCCACTCCTGGCAAATTGACTCAGCCTGATTGATCAGCTTCAGAATGGGCCGCCGATCTGCTAAAAGGTCCCGCCTAGATTACTGGACCCGCTTCACAAACAGTTTATCGATACCGATATTTAGCCAATTAAGAGAAACAACAATCTATGAGTAGCTAGTGTATCTACATTGTTTGTGATACAATTAACAATAGGTTCGTCTGGGAGCTTTAAATTAAAAAAGGAAGTAATTAACTAAAATAAAAAAAATAAAAAGATTTCACTCACGCTTAACTGACTCTCCAACATTTCATGAACAAATTATGCCAATCTTGCATAATAAAGAGAATTAATTGGACGTTGTAATTGGTTTATAAGGCACTCATTGTTGCCAGGTTCTTAAACACAACACTTTATACACAACAAATAGTAATAATAATATACAGAAAATAATAATAACAGAACATTTAACCAGTAATAATAACTAGAGCAGAAGCGGAGCGCCAGATTGTTTTTTCCAGTCTGGGAGAAAATCATTTTTCTCTTAATTTCAGTATAATAGACTTAGTTATGAGACTATTATGAATATGAATATTCATTTGTGAAGCATTCAGGAAAAAAATTCGTTATTCCCTAAAATATGATTTTTGCATCATTATAGGTTGTGTATGATTATTATTCACAGGTGCCACAGATATAACGCAAGGTTGTGTAATGGAAAAACAATTTGATTCAATATGAACCCCTTTCCATTTAGACCTTCATTTACTATGTAACTACGATTTACGCTGAGCACCACATATTTTAAATTAAGTTTATTCAATTTGATGATAAATTTAAATATTTGAAACCCAATATGTTTCTTAAAAGAGTGGTTGAGAAGTAGGTTTCGTTTCGTAATATTCTTCCCTAGGTTCCATTATGTAGTCTCCTTTCCTTTATTAGAATTTATTTACCGTTTTAATGCTACGTCCCTAGTATTTTCCTTATATTATTTTCTGCCCATATTATTAATTTTTTTTTACTTCAATAACAGCAAAGGTATATTTTAGCTTGTCGGTTTGATGAAACTCTATTTCACAAATAAATGTTTAGCTAATTTCATAAATTTGTTTAAAATCCCCATCAAGTCACCACTAGTTTTTTTTTGAGTACATCACTTAGTTTGATTGTTCAAAGTGTAGTTGTAAATTGAAATTTTTCATGTCTAATATATTCTGCGCAGACTCTTCTTATCAAGTATTTTGGTTATATTTGTATATAATTTTTAATAACATATATTAAAATTTACTAACATATATATATATATACTAACTAGCGTTCCCGTCGTGGCTTCGCCCGCTCTCATAATAGAGAACTATATTAATAAAAGATAATTTTAACTTATAATTAAAGTTTTATTTGTTAATCGATAAAAATATTGTACTAAAGTATGCAATTCAGCAACATTTTCTCAGTGATTTTTTCATGGATAGTGGTATTTTTTAACTTGGTACTAATGCATTGATTAGGTTTTTGAAGATGTCGTTAAAGTATAGTCAAACTTCCAATTTTTTATTTTGATGAATCAATTGATAATCAAGATGGACAGAGACTATAAAGTAACTCTTGCGGACAATGAACTACATTATCAGTGCTTACAACTAAAGGCCAATGGATCATATTTTTACACACAATATAAAAACAATTAAAGTATTGAAATTCTGATTTGGTAAAAATTTTTAGTCGGCAGAAATAATTTTATTGAATTCATCTGTTTGGATTTTAACTTCTAACCATAAAAGTATATGACAATCTCGTTTCTGCTACCTACCATTGTACACTTAAATTTTTATGGTTGTAAATTTTATTATAACTAAACTTTCAACTTCACCGTTATCCATTACTGCTTTTTCAATAACAAACTAATTGAAAATCAGTAGATTTTGTTATTGCTTAACCTTCCTGGAATTATAAACATAAAGTGCTTAAACTTGGTTTAGTAGATTTCGTGATTAGTGATCACAAACGAAAAATGGCTTGTCATTTTTATATAATACTATGGATATTAGGAAGCTGAAAATAATAATTTTCTTTTAATTCGAAATTGTAAACTATCATAATTTTAGTAAAATGGTAGTATTTTAATTGGTTTAGTTGGGCTTAACAGATAACTAACGTAATGAATCGCCTCGGGCTACTGTTTCTTGTTCTAATTGTTATCTATCGACTAATTGCTTCGATAGTGACGATAGAAACTCGATGATTCTAAGCTGATCGTTGCTAAGTTTAATGGTCTTATTTTAAAGAAATTTGTTAAACTTTCGGATTAGTTCGAGTAAAAACAATAACGGCAACCAATATATATATATATATTTTTAATCCATACTACTATATAAAAGGACAAGCCATTTTTCGTTTGTGATCATTAACCAAAAAACTACTGAACCAGTCTGTACCAAGTTTTAACTACATCATCCTAGTTCAAGGAAGGTTTAGCAATAAGAAAATTTACTGATTTTCAACTAAATGTTCTTAAAAAGTATATTCCTGACTGTCGATTTTATGATCATTAAGGATCAATTAGTATGACAATAATTAACTGTCGATTTTATGATCAGTAATCAGTAATAATTAATAGTATGACAATAATATGAAATGCTATACATTTTTTTTTTCAATTTCTTTCGAATATCGGTAATTTCTGGAAAACAAATTATTTGATTACATTTTTTAAAGTTTAAATTAAAAAGAAGCACATAAATTTAAAAAAAAAAATAATTGAAAATACATTAATGAGTTACAGAAAATGATTAGAAAGAGGTCTGATAGTTTTATTTTTTTATCTACGAGAGGCAATGTTGACCCGCCTAGTACTTACAATTAGAAAGACGGATTATTAAAATTTTTTTCTTATAATTTTGTTTTTTAATGTACTTCTGTATTGATCAAACACAAACAAATATATTGAACATATTAGCACTACAGTAACATTGATTCAGCAATTTGATTGAAAATTCCAGTATAATATTTTAATTTATTTTTCAACCTTTTGTAAATTTACCGTGTAAACATAAATTTCTTTTTGACATTTTTTACATATCGTGGACATATCGCTTTATTTTTTTTACTTCGTTCATTCACTGATGTTTTCAACGAGGCCTTACGGTAACATTTATACAATCTGATCGGGAATTTGAAGACCGAAATTAGTAATGTAATTTTTAAATTTCTAGAATTTTACCACAAGTTGGGCCTTGTATAATACAGCGGTAAACGAATCAAATAAAAACAATGCTTCTTTTTCGAATTTTTCTAATTCGTTAATTTATAGTGGCGACGATGTTACTTCAAAATAAGTCACAACAATCTACAACTAAAATCCAACTTTGATGCTTGATTACACTCAACAACAAAAATAATGCATCTGAATAAAAAAAATAATTTGTTTGATATATTCTAAAAATAAAAATTATAATTACTCTTTCTGTAGAAATTTAATTTTATTGTTAGATAAATCTTGTAATATTCAACATAAGCTGTAGAGTATCAATTGACTATTAATGAATATTCAGTCAGGAAACTTGGACCCAGGCCTGAAGTACTAAGAAAACTAAATATGCATTTGCTAACGGCAGATGTATTGAGATTCAAAGTGTACTATCCCTAGCCATTACGAATGTGATTTTATCTTCTTCAGTTTAAAAATTGCCTGAATTGAAGAAAAGTTTTCTGGTTGGTAATTAATTTGTATTTAAGGGACTCAAGTTGTTAGAATCTTACGATGGTATACAGGAAAATCATTTTATTAATAGATACTAATAAAAACAAACTTATAACTTTTGTGTTTAAAAAAAAAAATTCATACACATTGATTGAGAGATTGTTTTATTTGTTATTTTATTTATACAGAAGAACTAAAAGTATTTGAAACAAAAAACTTTTATCAAAAGGTTGTTGAACATGAAGGTTCTTTCAAAATAGTTAATTAAAACTTTTAACTTACAAATATTGGAAAAGTATTTGCTTTTATGATATCGAAACGAATAGTACATAAAAGGAAATTTTTGAACTTTTAGTGATTCCATTTTTTGAGGTTAACAAATTATAAATTTTAAAGCAAGATCAATGTAATTCGATTGTTTTACACAGATTGTCACTCTGACATTGCGATACAATATCCAATAGGATATAGGATATCCGATTATTTGCTTGGTATTAGCATATTATTATAAATTCGAATCACATGTTAAAATTTAAAATTACTGTTAAAATTATAGTTCTAACATTTTAACTTTTATTTTAGAGGAAATAATAAATAAAAAGGATGAAAAGGTTGCATAGTAGTTTTTATTTATTTTTTACAATGGGAAAATGTTTCCGATGGTACAAGTCAGCCGAGTTTTATTAAATTCAATAATAAATTTTCTTGCATTACCAACAATTCTTTTGAGTGAAAAAATCTCTATTCATTTTTATTTACTAAAAAAAAAAATTACTAAAAGCGGAATGGAGTAATTCATAAACAGATTAACTTAAAATTTGGTAAACAAGTTTCTTACACATCTACTGAAAATTTTAAATAGTAAAAATTTATTTAATTTTGTAATATTTTTTTTTTTGATGGAGAGGGAGGGGGGTTAAAAGTAGTGCTTAAGAACAACTCATCCGATTATATTAATATTTGGGAAACAAGTTTCTTTTTTACCTTTCAATAATTTTTAAGTGTGGAAACAGTACGAAACTATTTATGTTTTGGATGAAAGGGGAATTTAGTAGTACTTAAGAACTACTGATCCCTTAATGTTAAATACTTATTAAAATTATTATTATTATTTTTTTAATACAACCGTAAGAAGAAAAATTAACGTTTAAAAAAACATTCTTTTTTATACTATTACTTTTTATTCCTATATTTTAAAGGGTGAAAACTGCACTAACTTTTTTTTTATTTTTTGAATGAATGAAATGTGGTAATATATTTTTGTTAAATAAATTTAAATTAGTTTAATATTAGTTATAGTGTTCATATTTAAATGTAAAAAATTAACGTTTAAAAATATATTATTGATCTATATCTATATATAATAATAAAACGTTTACTTTTTCCAATAAGAATTAACTGTTTCGTTCAATCTCTGGCTAAAAATGCATTTAAATAGCAACTATAAATTAGAACAGATATAATGAGGGACCTTAAAAAAAAAAAAAAACTCAAATTTTTGGATTCCTTCTTAACGAATATTACCTAGACACTTGTAAATATGATTTTTAAATTCATATAGCTATATATGTTTTTGAAATAAATTTCGTTTTTCCTCACACATAATTTACTATTACTTACTTAATTTAATATTTTAAATCAGAAAAAAATATAATGTTACATATTGCAGTATATTGCGGTATACTATTGTTAAGGTCATGAATACTAATAGCAAACTCGTGCTCTATGACATATTAGCCTGATATTGACAAACAAAGCTCTGTTAATAATCAATTAGCTGTTATTACCAATACAATAATTAATTGCTAATACAATAATGTGGATGGAAGAGCCTGCGCAGCTAGCTAGGTACTAGTACTGCTGTGCTGCACCTCATCTTGTTCCCTTCTTTCCCAGACGTACTCGAGCCGGTGGTTGGATCGACGGCCAGGACCCGCCCCGACCTGCAAGGTTATCTCTCTATCTCTCTATCTTTCTCACTCACTCTCTATCTATCTATTTCTATCTCTCTCTCTCACTTTATTCTTTCATGCACTTTATTTTTTTATTTATTTGTAGTACCTTCGTAGTGTAGTTTGTCACCTCATTTGCTATTAACAATGTTCACATCTAACAGGATCACTTTGTATATATAAAAAAAGAAAAAAAAATTAAAAAAATATAATAAGTTTATATTAAAAATAAATAAATAAAAACAATATTTTTCGTCACTGGAAGGTTCCAACATAAAGCCTTGAGTCTCTTGTAACTATCAACGTATCGCAAAATCATGAATTTTGCCCATCAGGCGCAATCATGAATTTTATAACACCTCACTTCAACAGAATTTTGCTTTTCCGAGCCTTTTTTTTTTTTATTATTATTTTCACTATAAACTGCATTGATATTTATTACAAATCAGTATAATTTTACTACATGGATATATAATTGAGGGATTTTGAAAAAATATCAAAATGAAAAGTGTTAGTTCCACATTTCTTTTTTTTATTATTGAACAAAGTAGTCTTTAGATTCAGTTGATATCATGTACTTAAAATGTTCTCTGTTGAGAGGAAGGATAGTTCATTAGGTAAGGAACCGTACTGCCATGCTCCCAGGCCCTAGTTCAAAGCCGGCTGGAAATGGAAAATTTATATGTTGTTATTTCAGCCGTAGATCGACTTCAAGAGGTCGTGAGACCTTCCTGGAGCGTAGCCAGCATCGGGTACGCTAAGGGAGTACCCTAAATTAGGGGAAAACCTAGCTGTTGAGCGAGACTTCACTAGAATCTCCGTTCATAACCATTGGCCGAGTAATAGTATACCCTAAACAATGAACCTTAGACCCATTATGGGCTGGGGTTGTACAGGTTTTAGGTGTTACAATGCTGCACTCAAATAAGATCCTTCTCTGGTAAATAATCTTTGCATTATAAGTAAATATCACTGCGTCCCACTGGTCCTCTTCTACAACTTACTGCAGTGCCACATTTGAGTTTCGTGGCGGGCTGTTCCTGCAGGTCGTCTTCAAGAGGAATAAAATGTAAGGACAACTACCCACAAACGAATAGGCTCCAAATCTCAATCCCTTGATAAGTTTCAGAGAAGGCTCTTGAATCACCATCTGCAAACTGCTGACCTTCTACAACTTGAATACTGCATTTCAACACCTATACGTTGAAATTCCTCAAGAAATTACTTCCAACATTATTAATAGTATGACTAATAGGTCCATTCAGATTCTGGTTTACAGAGGAAATTATTCGACTTATTAATTGTTTCCAAAAATAATTGTTGATTATAAAAACAAAAAAATGTGGAACTAAACCCTTTTATTGTCTTATTTTTCAAAGTTACTTATTTCAGTTTTGCTGCAGTAAAAACATAATTTCAAATAAATACCTACCCAGTTTAAAATAAAAATAATATCAAAATGCTAGGTAAATTAAACACCACGAATTTGTCAATACTTATTTATTTTTGAGTAGTTTAGGTGAGCGTCATATCATCTGTTGATGATAATGAGGATGTTGAAGTGTGAAGTACTTCATATTTATGCAATATTGAGACTTCAGATCTTCAGTCCTAACAATGCCTAAATTGGAAA
The DNA here is from genome assembly GCA_003667255.2 of Euschistus heros. Classification (NCBI taxonomy): domain Eukaryota; kingdom Metazoa; phylum Arthropoda; class Insecta; order Hemiptera; family Pentatomidae; genus Euschistus; species Euschistus heros. The sequence goes on along the minus strand of RCWM02000331.1, from coordinate 174,328 downwards.
ATTGTTAGATGGTTATTTTTAATCTGTTGTTTTAATTTACCAAAAATATTGTTACAATTAAAAAAAAAACTAACTACAGAAATGGTTAGCTGGGAGAATTGAAAGTAAGGCTCATATGATGGCAACCGATGAGTTAGTAGTAGAGAATTTTATAAGAACATATAAAGTTCATATGTCTAAATGCAATAAGAAAACTGGAACTACCTTGATATAAACAATCAAGCAAAAGCAATAAACTTTATTCTAGGTCATTTTATTACCTAAGAGTGACGAGAACGTAAAACTATTGTTTCAATCGTCTGACTGAATTGATTACAAATCAATACAGCTATAATTTCAGAATACAGTAAGAAAAAAAAAAAAAAGAAGAAGAAGAAAGAGATTTTCTATAAGGTTGGAAAATAAATGGTATTTAAGCATTTTTGAAGAAGACATTTTACGCACAGGGATGGGTATGGAATTGCAAAAATAGGTAGCATGTTTGTATGATAAGGATCTTTTTCAAGGAGAGCAGCTCAGGGTGTACAAAGTGATAGGTCGAGACTTAGTATTCAGGAGGTGGGTTGAGAAAAGAAGAATAAGTAGCTTAAGAATATTGGAAGGTTATTAATTGTTGGTGATTGACATGCCGATCAGGAAAACAACTCTATTAGCTAAGAATATAGGCAAGATATAAGTGACTTACTATGGCTTCAAAAATTAATCTTATAGAACGATTCATTAGTCTCTTCATAGACAATCAAACAATGTTAGTTGGCGAAATAGGACATAATTAAAAAAAAAAGAATTTCTAACGTTCTATATTTGGTATTCAGGTGACATTGAATAAGTGTGCTACGATTCCTCTATTAGCTTATTCAGAAAATATTTTCAATGTTGGGAAAGAAGATTGTTTTATAATGCCTTAGTTCGAGTTGGGCCATGGTTCTTAGCGCTCTCGATACTGAAGGTCGTGGTTTCGAGTGCAACCTGGGAGGGTTAAAATTTAAATTTATTTCATAGCGGACCTATGAAATGAATATCGTGCTATTTAGAATTTCTCAAAATAACATAGAAACACGCTAAACCATTATTATAAGCTTGATTTAATATGAAATCAACGGACTGCGATATGAATGAAGACTTATTCAAGATATACAGGTTGTCCGGATTTAAATGGCAAAACTTCAGGAACTTATTGGGGACCAAAAAACTAAGACAAAAAGTCTTTTAGAGATTTGTTCGTTTATGCTTAGTTTTAGAGAAAATTGCAAAAAAGGAACAAAACAAGTTTTCATGTTTATACTTATCTATTTTTAATTTAAATATAATATTAAATTATTTTATGTTTTTTTAAATGTAAATATTGCTCAAAATGTTGTCCTCTTGCACCAATGCAAGCATTACATCTAGCACTCACTTGATAAATTGCAGCTAAACATTGTTCTGATGATATCTGGTGCACTGCATCTATGATTCGGTCTCTTAATTGCTCTCTTGAGTTGATTGACACCGAATAAACTTTCTTCTTCAAGATTCCCCTCGTTCCCCCTTCTTCAAGAAATCCATGGGTGTCGTATCAGGTGATCTGGGTGGCCAAGGAACTACTCCTCCACGTCCAATCCATTGTTGTGGATAATTTATATCCAGCCAAGCTCGAGCAACTCTGCAATAATGAGCTTGACATCCATCGAGTTGGAACCACATTTTAATCCGCTGCTGTAGGAGAATGTCATCTAAATATTTAGAAAAGTCGTTCTCCAAAAAATGTGTAAATGTGATACCATTCAATCTTCCAGGTAAAAAATATGGTCCCACCAGTAATCCTTTCCAAATTCCAAGCCTAACGTTAATACCAAATTCATGCTGAAACCTATTCTTTCTAATAGCTCTAGGATTTTCAAGAGTCCATACATGATAATTTCTTTGATTAACGATTCCTCCTCTTGTAAAGGTAGCTTCATCGGTCCATATAACATTTAATGGAAATAAATTATCATCGCGAATTTTGTCAAAAAACCAGTTACTAAAATTTAATCTCTTGACATAATCTTGAGGTAATAAATTCTGAACTTTTTGAAGATGGTATGGGTAGCGATTATCACCTTTCAAAGTTCGCCATATTGCTTGCCGCGATATTGCTAATGCAGCAGACGCTCTTCGGATGCTAGTCTCAGGATTGTTATCGAAGTGGCGTTGGACACAATTTCTTCTCCGATAATCTGCTCTTATTGCTACCTGTAATTGGTCGCCTTCATTACGTATTAATAATGACCCAGTCTCTCGTTGTCTATTAAAAGCTAATGAAAAGAATCGTCGATTAGGCAATCTTCTATTCTAAAGCATTACCGTTACAGAAACCATACACAAAAATCATATCAGCGTATTCAACATTAGAATATGTATGCGGCATTGTGGCTGATGCTATCCACACAAAAATATCTGAGTAACTGACTGAAGACTGATTTAGGAATTATAATCCTAGAAGGAAGCCAAAATGTAAACAAATAAAATAATCTAAAGGATAACATTAAGTGTTTACATATCTTACTGCCAAGCCTGACGAACTTTGAAAGGTGATAATCGCTACCTGTAACATTTTTGTTTTGTTTCTTTTTTTGCGATTTTCTCCAGAGCTAAGTAAAAACGAGCAAATCTCTAAAAGACTTTTTGTCTTAGTTTTTCAGTCCCCTATAAGTTCCTGAAGTTTTGCCATTAAAATTGCCTGTATGTCCCGTGGCCCTCTTCTTTTCAAACTCGTCAAAGGGTTACCTGGATAGAGTGGGAAACGAGCTGTGATATTGATGGATTGAAATGATTATGGAGTTAGCTATGAAAGGTTAGGTATCTGGTTTGGGCTAAGTCAGAGACATAACGAATATTATGATCTTTGTGGATAAGTTTGTTTGTGACAAGGAGCATTGAGGATTTGGATACTTCAGACATCTAAATTGCTTTCAAAGAACAAAGCATAGACAAAACAGTTCTAGAGAAAATATTCAGAATATTGACGGAGGTAAAATGGTATAAATTTATCTTTAATTATGTCGTTCTTCGTACGTTTTAAGTTTCTTTCTCCCAAAATTTTATCATTAATGAGAACTCTTTTCATAAATTATGAGAGCTAAAGATATAAAGACACACAAAGTCCCACAAAAACAAGAAAAAAAGGATCCGGATGACAAGAAGAGGAGTGTCTGAGCGGGGTCGGAGTGATGAACTGTCCTTCCAGAACCAGGTGACAGCTCAGCGAAATGACAGATCATCTTCAATGCGTTTATCTTCGAGTCTATAGGAGCCGTCTACCGCAAGGAAATAATCTGTCTGAGGAAATCAAGGCGTTTGTATCAAATTCTTAGATGATTTTTGAACTAGGATATAAGTAACAACTTAAATTAATTTACTTCAGGTACGCATGATGGTATAGAAGGTTCAGTACAATTAGGACTGATGAATTAATTGCCACTTCTATTAAAATTATTTTATTTAAAAACTAATTTCTAAGTTTAAACATCTGAAAAAATAATTTTTTTTTCAAAACATCAAGACTTTCTTACATCGATAATATATATTAAATTTCTTTAAAGTATAAGACAAGAAAAATAAATACATCGGTACTTACCTAAGAAGGTTTTCTCTATGCCTGGTTGGTTTTTTCCAATCATGTTTGAATAAATTTATAGGAAGATAAATAAGAAAGGGGAGAAAAAAACAACCAGTCATAAGGAAAACACTATACTTGACCAATTTCCCCTTAACTCATTTTAACCAAATTCATGTCTTGATATCTTTCAGAAGTGCTTTTGCCTCCTTAAGTGAGTACCGATATAGTTGATTCCTCGTCTTACATTTTTAAAAAATGTATATGTGTAACAAAGTACAGATGTTTTGAAAAAAAAAAATATGTTTCAGAACTAATGATGAATGTTTAACATAACAAACTAAAAATATAACAATGGAAGAGGCCATTTATTAATTTATCTATCCTAACTAAAAATTTTTCTAGTTATTATTATTTCATTTCGTTCTTATTTTTGAGAAATATTTGTTTTGTTTTTAAATAAATGAATTATTTAAAATCAAACACGCTAAAAATATTTTATAGCGTTACTAAAGTAGGGATCCTATAATTACTCAACTACTGTATCGAAATATAAATTAAATAAACTTATAAAAAAAATGTATCTCTAAAATGTTGAAGTATTTTCCAATAATAAATTATACAGAACTTTGTAGAAGCAGCTTTCCAGAGAGTAAAAATAAGTCTAGGATCTCATCTCAATGCCGAATATACCAAAAGTACGCATACTACATGTTCTAATACAAAAAAGATCAACCTGCAAACTGCAGTGGTTCTATGACCGAAAAATAATGTGTGAAAATCACAATCAACAAACAAAATTTCCTAAAAACTATTACACCAGAAACAAATTTCAAATTAAATATCAACCCAGCTGAAGAAGTTTTTTGTACCACTACAAGAAATAAATCCATATCCTGCAGAAAAATCAAAACATATTACAATCGATGTAACAAGAGCTTCTTTCCAATATCTTTTTCTTCTCTCTCTTTTCTTCAATTCTTTAATCTGAAAGTCGTCTATTCAATTATCTTCTTTGGATCGATTCTAATTTATAATGAAAATCTAGAGCTTAAAGTCCTGTTTTCGCTATTCTTATTCTTTTACTATTTTTCGCCCTTCTACATAAACATGCCAATATCTTTTATCATTTTTTTAAAAATAATATATTTCTTTTATTTTGACATATATAACTATAAGCCACAATTAAGGGGAAAAAGTAATAGTGCTCTTGTATTTATCACAGCACTTTCGGAAGTGGTGGAAGAGGTTGAAAGGGCGGAAATGAGCAAGGGGTTAAGCATTAGTAGTGATAGAACAGAGTATATGAAAACGTCAAGATGCCTACAAGGATGTAGAGATGAAGGAATATATATTTTGGCGCTGCGAAACTTTAGATTATAATGGACAAAATGATATGGCTATAGAAAGATGATCTCTTAATAAAGCCAGAAGAGCGGCTGGCAAATGCATTTTTGCTTTTAATAAAATCCTAAGGTCTCAAGATGAATCTAAATCTGCCAAAACCAAAGGTTAAAAAACAGTAATAAGACCGGTGTGAGTTTTGGGTTTTGACTCGAGAGATTGAGAGTGTACTGGTGATTCGGGAAAGGAGGGCCCTTAGAAAGATTTTCGGTCCTGAGAATTGGAAGGAAACATAGAATGGAACAGCTGCTTGCTGAACTAAACATCGTTTCTATGATCAAAGTGTGAAGATAGCGGTAGTTCGGATAGTTCCAAAGGAAGCCGAAAGAAAGACTCCTACCAAATATGATGTACGGAAGGCTGGGAGAAAAGAGATTGAGAGGGAGACCAAGGCTGAGGTGGCTGGACAACGTCCAGAAAGACCTGAGAAGACTGAGAGTGAGAGGTTGGAATATGAAGGCGGAAGATATATAAGGATGGCTATCTATTCTCTGTGCAGCCTAGGCCTGACCACAGCTGCAGTGATCAATATAATAATAATAAATTTTTTTTTACAAGCAAATCAATGAAATAGCAATTCGACAGTTTTTATAGAATAAAATAAAAATATGATAAATAATTAAAAATTAAAAATAAGTAAATAATGCTCTCTCTCTCTCCATAATTTACCCACTATTAACTCCTACTCAATAATAAACACGAAGATACATTCACATATTATTTACGTGAATGATTCATCAAAAAGATAATTTTAAAGTTTTAAAAGCAGAGATGGGCAAAATTTATTCATAACTTATTATTTTATGACTAATTTAATCATGATTAAGTCTTTCAGTAAATAAAATTAAATTTTTCAGTCAATTAAATCTTTAGTAGAATAAAGAATCAACTGAAAGATTTAATAATGATCAAATTAGGTGATTGATTCGGCGAAATTAGTTGACAAATTATTAATTATGATGAAATTTTTTTGAAAAATACAACAGATGTACATTTTAATATAATTAATCAAACTTTTCTTAAGATTTATGCGTGAATATCAAAAGTCATGTCACATCTAATTTATTAGAAATTCTAAATAAAGTTAAGAAATATTATAAGAAAAACTTTTAAAATAGACCAAAGTAATAAATAAACGATTTTTGATTTAAGGCATTCAGTGTTTCATTAAATAATGAAGCATATCCCGCTTCAAGAGCCCTGTAATAAATTAAATAGTGACGGTAAATAGTCACTCATACTTTGACCTCATAGATCATTTAGTAATTAATTTCAATTTAGAGACTAAAGGCTTGTATTGGATTCCAATTATAACGTTAAATTAATATAGGACTATTTTTAAATTAAAATTGTTAATCATAAAAATAAATATACAAAATTATTTATAATAATTTTTTATACATAACAGATGTAAATGTTTTTAATGAAGAAAGTAGTATGGTTGACTGTATCGTATAAAGTTTGAAGAGGATGGCCCGGGATGCAGTTAAGTTGATAAATTACCCTTCCAAGTTACAAAAAAAAAAATAAACTTTATATACCGTGTTCCTGCGTTTTGATCTGCCTTTTAGGTCTTCTTGAGGGCTAAAAATAACACAAAAATCGATATGACCAACATTATATAAAAAGGAACCAAGTACATTAATCTGCAAAAGAATATCGAAACAGTCAAGTATATAATTGAAAGAATATTAAAACAGTTAGTTACAGAATTGAATATGAAATAGTGTCAATGTCTGATTCAATGCCACAATATTTGTTTAAATTGTTTTTTCTTGAATGATGAAAATTTTCTTTTACAATACAATAATTCAATTACACATTGTATCATTCAATTATATATTTCGTTTTCACTTATTTAAATGATATGATAATTTTGATATTCTCTCAATTACATATTTCACTCTTTCAATATCCTTTAGTACATTATTTTGTTTTATTTTTTGTTATTTTTAATCCTGAATAAGACCACGGCAGGTCGAAGCGTAGGCACTCCGTAAATATATATATATATATATATATATATATATATATATATATATATATATATATATATATATATATATATATATATATTTTTTATAAAATAATATTTATAAAATAATATATTATAAAATAATATATTTAATAATATTGATTTATATCAAGAAAAATTACATATATATATTTTAACTTGGAAGGATAATTTATCCACCTGACTGCTTCTTTTACCATCCTCTTCAACCATAGATATTTTTATACCAAGAAATATAAATATAATTTTCAAAGTATATTAATTTAAAAAAACTTGCTCTTGGTACTATAAAATCTCCAGAATTTTTAATGTGAACAATGTTTAGCTATTCATAGCAACTAGAGGAACACCTAATTAAAGGATTTACATTTCAAAACTAAATTACAAAAAAAATATATTTTATAATATTTTAAGGAAGAGTTAGTTTTTCCTCTAGAACTTTCAAGTTTGCACAAGTGCATGCTTTGCTAGATTAGAGTTTTTGATGTGTGTTCTTGTTGAATGTAAAACACTTCTAACGGATTGATGCATCTGTGTTTGTCTATGAAAATAATATGAATACAAAATTTCACTTGTATCATAAATCATAAGAAAAAAACAAGCGAAAATAATTTTGCGTGTACAGATTTTATATTTTGCGATTCGGACCAGTTCTAGATGAATAGCTTTTTGTATGCATTTCTATGCTGTGTGTTGTTCTAAAGTATGTCTGATAAGAATCTTCGAAAGAATGAAATTTTAGTTGTTTTTTTTATGTCAATTTCTGTTACTTTTTTCCTCTACATTTTGTTTGTTTTTGCAAAAGGTTCGTTTGCCAGTGCTGGCAATGGTTCGTCAAAGCTACTAGATTTCTGTCTATGATATTTTAAGACCCTATACATATAATAAAATAAATTAAAATAAAATATGAAACAATGAGAAGCTGTATTCAATGCAATACAAATGAATGGTGATTTATATAATTTAAAATTTTGAATGTTGGACGTCTTAAAACTGAATACATGAGTTTACATACTTCATCTTAGAATGCATGTTTTAATAATTTTTGCCTTTTGTAGTATAACAGATTTTTAAATACATAATCACTTTATTTTAATTCATCTTTTTATTAAAAAAAAAAAAATAGTAATCAAGGATTATGATCTATAAATAAAATCTGTTATACTATTTATGGTCAAGTCAGTGTTTTATATTTTTTGTTTTACTTCTTTTCTTTTTTATTACAAATATTTATCCAATAGTAATATTAAACTCTATACAATTGATAAACTATATACAAATTGATTAACAGATAATAAGGGTTTAATTTTGCTTTTTATTTTTTTCATTTATTTATTTTTATTTATTTCGTATGCATTTTTAATCATCAGGTGTTGTATAATTAATTGTTTAGATGTAATAGTTATAAGAAAAATAGGCTATGCCCTTATGAGGAAATCCACCATCTTTCTATCTTTTTGTTAATTGCATTCAAATTTTTTTAATGTGTGTATCCATTTTCAATAGCATATACATTTTTGTGATGTATAACTTATTGTAAAACTAGTTTCAAAATTTAAATATCAAAATATAAGTGATTTAACTGTTATAAAAATGTAAAAAAAAAAACAAATAAAATATATTACAGATTTACAATTTGCTAAATTTAGAAATTTAAAAGTATATACACCATGCCTAAACACGGAACGTCTTACTTTTCTTAACGGATAATAATGGAACGTATTTCTCTCATTAAATACCTAAAATAGTCTATTTAAAAACCTTAAAAACCTGTATAGTCTATTTTTTGAGGAATTTAGATTTTTTCTTTATCACGAAATAATGTACTTGAAATACCCTAAAGGTTATTTTAAATGTTCTTGTTTTATCTGAACCCTTTTTTTTTTTTTTTTTTTTTTTTTTTTTTTTTTTTTTTTTTTTTTTTTTATGGCCACTACCATTTTTTTGTTAATTTGAATAGACTTATAAAAATTGTAACCGCTTATTTAAAATTATAAGATATAAGATCAGTAAAATTAAAAACTTGTTGGAACAATCAAAATCATAGGGTACGATTTCATGCATTTTTATGTTAATTTAAATTACTTTTTTTTTATCGCAGATACATTTTTCATACGTATTTCTGGAACATTTCAACATTTTCTTATTCCTAAGAGGTTAGAAGATGGTGCAAAGTGGACGGGAATTGAATTATTTTTTATTTTTATTTATCGTACATGTCCGAGCATTTGGTCCGTTCGAACCACTGTGCGGCGTTCAAGTCCAATAATACACGATATTTTAGTCATAACTTCTCATTTTCTCATGTTTCTAAAAACTCGTTTCCCCGTTTTCGGATCTCATATGCTTGGATTGTACTTAACATAAAGAGCTTATATAACTACTCTGTAGCAGAGCTTTAAACTCTTCAGAAATAATTATCGTAATTGTAACGCACCCTTTACTTTGTATAATCGGTTATTAACTTTTATTTCATCTTGAGCGATATTTTATTCACTGTTTTGGATATCTTGCTTGATGATACTGAAAGATGGTTGGTTTCCTCTTGGAGAAGTTTTACGGGGGTTCTGAGGGTGGTTGGGGGGATTGCAGCGGCTCAGGCCAACATCTGGGGCCCGGAGGATGTCTACGTGAAGAAGGGGTCAACGATCAGCCTCACCTGCACTGTCAACGTCCACTCGACTCCCCCGAGCTCTGTCCACTGGTACCAGGGCTCCGCCGTCGTAGACTTCGACTCCCCTCGAGGTGGGATATCTTTGGAGACGGAGAAGACGGCTTCAGGAACGACCTCGAAGCTCCTCGTCACTAAGGCATCCCTCACCGACTCAGGCAACTACACTTGTGTTCCTTCCAACGCTAACCCGGCCAGTGTCTACGTCCATGTTCTTAACGGTAAGTTGGAATAAGGTTTGTAAAATATAAGCTAAAGTATACATTTTTTCAAAAGTCTTTTATAATTAGCAAATTATCATATATTATATTAGGTTTTTATTTAAAAAGAATCTATGAAATTCACTACTATCTGGTCGAAAATTTCATTGTATAATCCATGTAGAAAATATAGGTAAATTAGTAGTTATTGATACTTTATCAACAATATATTCTAAGAATATAACCTAGACCACCTCCTCTGGCGTTTTAACTATATAAAAATATTCAAGAAAGCTCGAAAACATAAATATACTCTGTGATCAACCAATTCCCAATTTTGATTTGATCATTCCGAATTTTCTAGTCTTTTACTTTACTAGAAGTTTGAACAATGTTAAGATTATTTTTGGGTCTACGTTCTGAAGAAAAACTGTAATCTTTCAGATACGGTTTGGTTTTCCACGAAGCTGGAGAGAGCCTCTCTTCAAGCTAACAATGAAAAGGTTTACTGAGACCAATTCCACGGCATAACATGGTTTTTTCACTCTCTAGAAATCTGCTATAATTTTACTTCTTTATCATATTTATTCATTCATAATTAATACTTATTAAAAGCTGTTTCTTTGAGTTTATTCAATTGGGCCATTATAGGATCTTTTATTCCCCCTTTATGTTTTTAGGATGTAAAATTTTAATTTAAAAAAAATCTGGATTTATACCTGTTTCTTTTTCAAAGAAATTATTCATTATGGTATTAAAATTAGTTTTTCTTCTTCTGATTTCTCAACTTGGTTTATTATAGCATTTGTTCATTTTGAGTTTATCATACTTATCAGCTTGGAGATAGGCTCTTTTACATCTGTGAGATTAATGATGATGGTAGAGAACACAAATATAATTTGGTCCAAAGTGGGTTTGTATCGAGTTTTGACAAGCTACATTTCTTAATTTCGGATGCTAATGATTTTTTTTTGGTTGTATCATATAAGCTTTAGGGCTCGACTTAACCATCCAATTCATCTCGTATCCAATCCTTCGAAAAATCCTCAATGCTCCTTACTTTATCACCAATAAACTTATCCATTAAGATCTTAATGTTCCGTATGTTCCCGATTTAGCCTAAACCAGATACCTGTCCTTTTGTAGTAATCTCCATAACCATTCAGATCCTTTAGTTTCTCAACTTGCTTCCCACTCCGTTTTCAATAATCCTCCAAGTCGTCTGAAAAGAATATGGCCTAGAGATCTTCTAGTGTAGAATTTTTATTGAAGTGCTACTGATGAGGAGTTTTTTTCAAGTCTTGACGTGTTATTGTAATTGTTACTAACACATTTACTTGATGTATGTATTTGTACAGTTGTAAATTATAATAAATTGATAAAAGAAAAAAAAAAGTATAATGAAGACTATTCAACTGGAAATGTAATAAAGTGTGATACTGAATCTAGTTTCCTCGGTATCTCGTTAATCAGAGAAAATTAAACGAAATCTGTACATTAAATTCAAGATTTTAACGGAAAAACAATGGGGGTTAACTGAAGGCCCTCTTAACATAGGCAGAGGTCCTATTTTATAATTCAACAGTATCACTTAATTGTAGCGAAGATAGTGAATGATGAACACTTAAATCATATCATAAAAGAGAGTTTCAAAAACCAGGGGATAGAAAAGTTTGTTCTATTGAAGAATCAGAACTAATGAGGAACTGCAGCATTTGTATGGAGAGGGAGACATTGTACCTTATATCCGAATGGGTCCTTTATATAGTTGGGCCAGGTTGAGAAAATGGGTCTCGTTATAATTACCATAAACCTTATCCATGGAATGCCAGGTGGCAAAAAGAGCCGAATGGCGCAAGGATGACGATCCATGTAGAAACTTGGTCTCTTCTAAAATTCCCTTTCGTCTGTGTCGGTTCCTTAACCAAGGGTTGAGTTTCACTCTACTGTATTCCATTGCATTCCCTAAACTTGTCCCAGCCTCCTAATTCTTCCTTTCTTATATGTAGCCACAAATCTGGATCTCTGATTGGATAGTGATTTTCAGGTTTTACTCCCACACTATACCACTATTTTATATTGTCTAATATATCATTACTTTAAGCTTCGTAAGGAGTCGTTTATTTATTTATTTTTTTTTTTACAAAAACGTTTGAGATATATGTACAATCTGCTTCAGTTAAGGGCATTAAGATGAATTCATTCGTACCATATAAACAAGTCCTCATACATACACAATTAATAATAATAAGGGATAAAAATAAAACAAATCATTATAATAAAAATAAAACTAATACTTGCTTACAATCATCAAAAATAAAATTAAATAATAATAATTTATTGACAAAAAATTTAAGATACATTCATATTATATTTACAATACAGGCACACTCAGCTTGGGGAACTCCGAATCGAACCTATTCCCCCACTTATTGGGACCTAAGGCAAGACCCGAGTTGTTGTTCTCGCAACTGCATCACTGGTAATATCCAGTGGAGGCTGAGTGTGAGCGCTATAGCCACAGATGCTCAGGAACTGAGTTGAGAAGCTGGTCATTACCACATTATATAACAAAAATCGCGGGGCCATTACCGTTCTAAACTTTCTTCATCATTCAATTCCTGATTTCTTCATCTACTTCATTTATTGTTTTCACCAAATCTCAATTGCTTTTTAACCCTTGAGTGGTCGCGTATGGCCCAGTTACAAGAAAGGTCGCGTGGAGGGCAATAGTCACTTACTAGTTTTCTGGTGTTTTATTAATCGGCATCTTTTTTGATAACTTTAATATTCAAAAATACTTTCCTAAGGATAAGAGAAATAAATTATTCACTCAAAATAATGAAATACAAAGAAAGTATATAAATCATTATCGACACTTACCAAGTTGGAAATAATAATTATGATGAAAGTCGCGTGGATGACCTATGAGATAATTCACTCAAGTAGCACATTACTTCAAAAATATCAGTAGGGGAACATTAAAAGTAACTATAACAAACTCTTATTATATAAATTTTGCAAATTTAGACAAAAAAATACAATCTAGAAATACATAATTGAAAGGTCGCGTGGAGGACAATTGTTACCCAACCAAAACAAAGGGAAATTACTGAAAGAGGTGATGAAACTAATCCTCTAGCCTCCCTTTGCAGACACTAGGCGTGTCATTTCTATCTATGACAAAAGAAATAAACAGTAATGATTTTAAGAGCAGTGGCGCACTATTGTCATCCGAGCAACCACTCTAGGGTAAAATACGAAAATTAGTACAAAATCGTAAATGACTGTTATTTGTTTTCACAACAAATAACATCGATTGTAAATAGTTGCGGTACTCTTTAAAATGTTATTACTAACCCTCAAGGTTTATTTGAATTACTGTTCTCTCTCGTGCTTCACAGACCAGTTACTTTTTTATTTTGTCGCAGCTGCGAATAAAAAAACAATGAGAAAAATATACATATGTCAATGTTTATTCGTTTGGTCTTATATAAGACTTGTATGGTCTTATGTATTAATATATATATATATATATATATATATAATATTTAGAATAAGACCAAACGAATAAACATTGACATATGTATATTTTTCTTTAAAATTGTCATTCTATTATATATATTATATATATATATATATATATATATATATATATATATATATATATATATATATATTAGAATAAGACCAAACGAATAAACATTGACATATGTATATTTTTCTTTAAAATTGTCATTCTATTATATATATATATATATATATATATATATATATATATATATATATATATATATATATATATATATATATATATATAATAGAATGACAATTTTAAATTCAGTTCTTAGTTGTGTATTGTTTTTATTTATTTTATTTTTTTTTTAAATTCATAAAACGAAATTCTGTTTATATCATGTTTTCACCTGTTCCTAGAGAGTTGACAGTTGGGATATATATAAATACTGAATGTAGTGAGCCCCAGGCCAGCAGGTATCTACCCCCCTCCCCCGAGCCTGCCTCGCACCTTGGGGAATAAAGTTAGGGATCAAAACGTTTTAATTGTGAAAGGAAAGAGAATAATGGGCCCAGTGTAAATATCTAGCGGGACCGCGGCGGTAAATCTCCTGGCTGGATGATACCGCCCCGCGGGACACGGCCCTTTCAATATACCGCCCCCTCCCTCACCTCCCGCTGTTTTTATATATTTCGGGATACAGTAGGCAGTGTTAATGTTCCAGCCGTTGTATCGAATCCTGTCTGTCAGTCCTATAGATCCTCCCACCTTCCGGTCCAATTGCTACAACCAAAGGGAGGGAGGGATCACAATTCTTTTGATGTTGGCATGAACATTGGCTTCTAGTCTATAATGAATTATAGGCTATAAATAAGCTTTATGAAGCTCTGTGATAGGGCTGTCTATTGATGTATAGGAAAACTGTAGAGTTGCCTATCTCATATCGCATTATTTCTGGTTTCAGACCATTTTTTGTTTTATTTATTGCGACCCTATATCGTCTAAAGCTGGATCAAAAGATTAAGGCTTTCGATATACACGCACTTACATTCCTTAGTTTTAGGCAATCTCCTCTCAATTCTATTAAAAAATAATAAACTCACATCTTTTTTTCTCAAGGAAGCCCTACGGAAACTCCTAGTCCGCTCACTCCATCTTTTCAATATATATCTTATGTGTGCTAGCAATCGAAAATTTCTGTAGAGTTTGCTTTAGAAGAGGAATATATATACTAGCATACCTGCATTATAATATAGCTGTGTAAAAAGGTTTATAAAGCTCAAATATTCAGACTACTGCCACAAAATTGAACAATGCCGGTTCGTTGGGCAAACTTTTTCGATTTCGGCCATCAGTGGACTACGCTTGAAAATTTATTCCTAGATATTCCGTTCCTTCCAATATTTTTTCACCCCCTCTGCTTGATGTTTTCTCCATTAATCTGACCACTGTCTATTAATTTGTGTTTTAACTATTTCCGGAAAAGTTGGGCGAACTTAAAACAAAAAAAAAAAACTTTGCAGATGATATTTCTTTAACTAATGGAGACTGCTGGCGCAATAGGACTAATATGAAAAACTGTTGTTTTTTTTTGTAAAGCAACATTTTTATGACGGCCTGTTCTAACTTGTGGATCGGGGAAATGGACTCTGACACGATCAGACGAAAAATATATATCATCTTAGAAAAAAAAAAAGAAGATACAATAATGTAATTAAAACCAGAAATAAAGAAATCTATACGCTCACTTGAGGTACAGAAGGATCAATACAATTATAATTAATAATTTTTTTGCTGTTTCTATTGGAATAATATTATTAGAAAACTAGTTTCGTTCCAAGGAGGCAAAATGCGAGCGCTTCTAAAATATATGAGGGCCTAGAGCTGGCTAATGTGATTTGTATGTGTTGTTCTCTACTAATTATATGTTTTGGTGGAGTCTTGTTTTGTATTCCAGCCGAATTGAGAATTAGAATACAAGAATACTTATAATAAGAACTGATGACATTCACATTACCTCTTCAATGCTTTATTAATTACAACTAAATTTTAGACATATATTTGTGAAGTTTTTTGTATTCTCAACATTGGTATCCAGTTAAGTTTTCAATCGTTCAATTCGAATCCTGACAGCATACGTTTAAATGTATTATATGATCTATTTTAAAAGCCATAGTTATATAAATAATAATTGTATCAGTTATTGCCAACAGTTGTTTAGTTTTCAACTAACTTTATGAAAAAATTTAATATTAAATGAATTTGTTATTATTTATTTTTTTTCATCACAATTTTTCCTGATATAGAGACATTTTTTTTTCTCTGTTTTGCTCTAAAATATTATAATAAACGGGAAAAGTTTTTTTGTAATGAAGATGTTGCGAAGTGTTCTAATAAACGGTTTTTACGATAGTCATGACGATGGCATTAAATTCATGTCTTGTTAACATGTATGTTAACATGTATGTGGTTTGTTTTTTTTGTTTTTTTGCAGTTATAATTTGCATAAATAAATTTTAAAATTTTCTGTACATGTACTCATCTTGTAAAATGTGTAGTAATCTAGCGATTATTTAGGATTTTTCAACTCTATTATTATTAAATTCTTACTCATACATTGAGCTAATTTGTCAGGAATTAATTTAGAATCGGGGAGGACTCTAAGACGGATACAACATGAAACCATAAAATCAAATAATCATTGGCCCGCCCATAAATGTTGCTGCCAGCCTCTAGATAGGAAGAGATGAAGCTGAACATATCGCACATAGGTACAACGAATGTGGATCAAGCAACAGGTGCTCCTGATGGAATCAAACGGCAAATGGTACGCGATGCGTGAATCACGGAATCGTGATTTCCGTCTGTTCTGTATTCTTGGGGCTTCTCCTCTCCTGCCTTCGCTCATCAATTGTTAAATCGTCTCGCTCTGCTTCTCCTGCGATCCTATCGTCTTGTCCTAATAGCAGTAACCCAGTATTAGGTATTTTTGTAAACTTTGTCTTTATGTCACATATTTTTAAATAATAAAAAAACAATAATTTGTAAGAATATAATAATTGACTAGTAATTATTATAGAGATGAGATGATCGAGGATACTGTCAGAAGAAAAAAAAAACAGATCCAAGTAAAAAAACTTTTATGTAAAGCTACATGCATTCATCAACCTACCTCGCAGGTCTCCTCCAGAGTGACCGAACCAGTCAGGAGAGGAGACAATTAAAACACCAGTCATATATTGTCTCCTCTCCTGACTGGTTCAGTCACCCTGAAGAAGACCAGCTGGGCAGGCCGAAACGCCGGCACTCCATAAAAGTTTTTTACTTGGGCTTATTTTTTTTCTTTCTCTTGACTGCATCCTTGATTATCTCATCTTTATAATACATGTATATATGAATGTCGATATATAATAGCTATCAGATACCATACAGGGCTTCCAAAGCCAAAGATCATATTTCTAATTATAGACTCATCCCTAGGATAATCATTTTAATTAGGTCCTGTTCATCAACATTGTATCCTATAATCGACGCTGGGTCCTGTTTCATTGAGGAACATCCTACATGTGTCCCTGCATTATGCTCACGTCATCTAATGTCTTGTTTTGAATTTAGTGGAAGTTATCGGATTTTGCAGTCTGTCCTATGTTCTCTAGGCTTCGTTAAAATTGTTTGGGTATTGCCATTTTTTATCCTTCTTAAGAAATACGACAAAAACCAACCAATATATTGTTGATTAAGAAAAGGTAATGTTATTTTTAAAGTCAGAAAAGAACAAAAAAAAAAAAATTAAATAGTAACCAGCAGCCCATTTCTAGTTTACAAGCAGCAGTTGAAGTAAATTATTCCTTTAAACGCTTACAAGGTGTGATTCTTTAATATGAATAATCCACTATATAAGTAAATTTATTTCCAAAAAAGTATTTTAGTTATGAAAACATCATGAATATGTGCACAAAGTTCAAATAAAGAGAATAAAAATATAAATTAGAAATTTGTGTTTATACAAAAATTTAAAATTCTTACTTTAACTGTAAAGAATTTTAAATAATATTAAGAATGTAAATTATTAGTACAGAACTAAAAAATTCCTGTTACTAAAGTGATGATAGAGGTTATAGGCTTTGCTTTATTTGTATAGTGGTGTAAACCTATACATATAAATTATTAATTTTAACACTTTCCTGTAAAATTAAAACAAAAGTATGAAAATCATAAAAGGAAG
The DNA here is from genome assembly GCA_003667255.2 of Euschistus heros. Classification (NCBI taxonomy): domain Eukaryota; kingdom Metazoa; phylum Arthropoda; class Insecta; order Hemiptera; family Pentatomidae; genus Euschistus; species Euschistus heros. The sequence goes on along the minus strand of RCWM02000331.1, from coordinate 156,717 downwards.
TCAAAAATCTCTCTAGCGGAGGCTAGTAATCATACTTACCTAGATTACGGGTTGTAATGTTTTCTTATTTGATTGCATAGCTTGTCACCTACATTAAAATGTAAATGAAAGAAACATCATAATAAAATCAAAATGTTTTATTATTTTGGATATTAAAGTGAAGTACAAAAATAAATTAATAAATGAATGTCTGTTTCTACATATACCGTAAAGAATGAAAATTATTCCTAGCTTGGACCGATAGTAAACATTATAGTAGTTACTGGTTGTAAAGGGTTCTTTTTTAATTGTATAGCATAAAAAATAAATTAGCTAGAAAAATAAAAACAGAAATCGTTTGTCATTTTTTAAAATTAAAGTGAAATTGCAAGAAAGAAAAGAAAAAAGAAGAAGTGAAATTGCAATTATTAATAAACAAACATAAAACGATACTCTACACTCAACGTAAAGAATTCTGTTTTTAACATATATTAGGAATTGATTTAATTAATTTTGCACATTGTTGATATAAATTAATGAATAAAGAAAACATTTTGCATAAATATGTATCTTTAATTTTCATAGAATGGAGAACTCTAAACTATGAACACAATTGTACAAACAAAGTTACTTGCTTCTTTGTGGTAAATTATTTCAGCACTTGGTGCTGTGTTCTAACTAAATCTTATATGTATCTTTCTTTACATTTATTCTCTTCTTTAGCGTTTATTTCTTTCTTCAGTGTTCTTGACAATTATTTGTTATGTCTTAGATTGATTTTAGTTCCTTAAACGCTTTGCTTGTTGTTTGTTATGACTTTTCTCGATGTGCATTGTGGTGAAGAGGATTGGAGAGTTTTACATGAAGCATGGTGCGTGGGATTCTGCATGCGAGATACGACGATTTGAGATGCCACTAGCATTTTTTCAGAATGGTTTGACTGCCTGTTGTAAAGTTTTTGAAACGTAGCTAGGGGCTGATGATATGCAGATTTCAATGTACCCTCAATTATAATTCTTCGGATGACTGAAGAACCACGGAATATATTGTTCTATTTAACTGTTGTTTTAGTTTCAGCTTATGGACCTCTATAACTGAATGAATCATGAATCTACTTTGGTATTAAAAAAAAAAAAAAAAAAAAAAAAGGTCTATATTATAATTACTTCTTCACCAACACGCTTAATTCTTCAGAAATGCATAGTCTGTAGGGATGGGTTTCGTTAGAAAAATATTTATAATTTATATCGATAATTTTTTGCGTTTTAAATATGAATACACGAAATATAAGTGTTAAAGCCCGATAATTTAATATCTCATTTTATTTTATTTTTTATTCTCATCTCCTATAGTGAGGAAACCGCATTTAACTTATAATGAACAATATGTAGTGTAAACAGCGTGTTTACGGTTCAAGTTAAGTGTTTATGGTTTCAAGTTACGTATTTACGTACGCCTCGGGAGATAAGAGACTCAACGGTCAGTCCTGGCCAGACCTCCCTGGAAGAAGTAGTTACGCACCATCTCACCAACTTCATCCTCGAGACTCACCGGCAGGCTTTTTTTTATTACTCACCCCTGCCCATGGAAGTATGAAGCAACTCACCGGATGGATTGAAGATTGCACCAGGGACCCTTAAGTACAGTAACACGTCACTTGAACCAATATATAAAAAAGGAAAAGAGACATTTAAATTTTTTTTGGTATGTATTTGAATTTGGTTTATTTTGTAATCACAATAGGGGATTTTTAATATTATTAGGAGAAACCTTTTTTTTTATTTTGTTTATTTCTAGTTTCAAACTTAAATTTCTCACCACGATATTTTTAATGTTTATATATATTTATATACTCACTCATTTAAGAAAAATATATTTTTTAATTTCTGGTGTTCATTTATAATTTCAATTTTCTTTGTTTTTTTTTTGTTTTTTATGTCATTAATTATTTCAGGTTTCCCAATCTTTAAGACTTATGTTTGGGCATTTTTCTAAGTAATTTTTTACCAGCATTCATTGGGGTTGGGAACTGTTTTTTTTTTTCCAAAAGTGAAAAGCCCCCCTCCCCAACATCTTTTGGTCCAGTCCGAGCCGGATATTTTTTTATTACCGATTAATTAATTACATCTTTTGTTAAACTCCGAGACAGATTTTTTTTAACGAGTAATTAATTACATCTTTTGTTACAGTCTGAATAATTTTTAAAAAAAAATTAATTTTTTCGTTAATTGGTCCTCCATTTTTATTATCCTTTTCGTTATCCCTATTTAGAAAGATGCCACCTAAGAGTCAAAGTTCTACCGAAGAACAATTAAGTAAGTTAGAGGATTTAGAAGAACAAATGGCTGATCTAGCCGATGATATTCAAAATACTGCTTCAATCGGGTTTAGTATTCACACCGATTCTTCTAGAGAATCTTTATTTTTAGCCCGACTCTCCCGTATTGACTCTACATATGAAAAATTTTTTGCCGTTTTTTATGAGGCTAAATCCTTAGCTAAAAAACTAGAAGTATCTTGTGATAAATTTAATAAGTTAAAAAATGATATGCGGTCCTCTTATTATGAGGCTTTGTCTTATGGGAAAATTTTCGATTCCGATAAGAGTACCTCAGATGTAAATAAAACCTCACCAATTGACACGGCTTCAATCTCACGCTTGCCTACAATTAGTATCCCTACATTTTCGGGAGATATCGCCAGTTGGCAAAATTTTAAAGAAACTTTCAGGTCCTTAGTCCATGATAGGGGTGACCTTGATGGAATTCAAAAATTTCATTATTTAAAAATATCGTTAAAAGGTTCTGCATTACAAACAATTTCGTTTATTTCAATGTCCCCTGCGGGTTATATACAAGCATGGGAAGCACTCACCAAAAAATACGACAGTGAACGTATTCAAGCAACGTTTCACTTAACCAAAATTTTAAACTTTAAACCGATAACCAAAAGCGATTTATCCCAGCTGGAGCACTTCTCAGCAGTGGTACTAGAGAGTGCTTCTGCTCTCTTAAAACTGGAGATGGCGGACCTCTCGGGATTTATTTTAAGCACTTTAGGCCTCAGATTATTAGATAGCAAAACCCGCGAGTGTTTCGAAATGGAACATGCTTCAAAATCTGAAGTTCCGACTTGGAGGGAGTTTGTAGATTTTATTCAACTTAGATCGGTCCAATTGCAATCCGAGGCCCTTCTATCGAGTACCGCTACGGAAAACTTTCATAAAAATTTTGGGTACACTAAGTCCTCAAAACATGTTTTAATGACCTCTAAATCAGGGGTTCACTCTACAAATTGTTCAATTTGTAAGAAATCACACCGTATTTATGACTGCTCAGTTTTTAAAAATCTCACCCCACAACAACAACGTTGCGAACGCATCAAAAAATTAAATCGTTGCTTAAATTGCTTGGCTTCGGGGCATTTATCGAATCAGTGTCAATCTAAAACATCTTGCCGGCATTGTAATAGAAGACATCATTCTCTTTTACATTTTTTCCCTCAATATTCTCAAAAATCCGATTCAATACGCCCGCCTACTCCAGCTCGTACTAGTCCACCCACCAGTCAAGCTGATTCTCCTGCCTCGAAAAGCGCGATACTATCCGTGTCTGCCGCAGGTCAGACGGACGTTTTGCTTGGCACCGCAGTTGCTAGGATTCGGGATCATCAAGGTCATTGGCATGGTTTACGGATCCTAATAGATAGTGGTTCGCAACGCTCCTTCATAACGGAAGAATGTGTCTACAGGTTAAATTTACCACTCGCGCGCAGTAAACATAGACTAGTCGGATTTGGGAACCAAACCATCTCTAATGTAAAATTCGAAGCACCCTGTGTCATAGTGCCTAAAAATAGGTCACTCCCCGAGCTAAATATTACGGCGATGGTGATTAAGCGAATTTGTGGAGACATGCCCACAAGTCCTGTTCCTAGCAGAATTATTCAAAGATTTCGTGCTCTAGACCTAGCTGACCCTTGGTTTCAACAATCGCGGCCGGTTGATTTTCTGTTAGGGGCAGATTTATTTGCTGACATTTTACGCGGGGGTACTATAAAACTTGAAGAAGGGGTTCCTAATGCACTTGATACCATTTTCGGTTGGATCTTAATGGGTTCCTTAAAGGGTGATTCAGCTGGCGAAGCTTGTTACCCCAGCACTGTCCTCCATAGCACAGCCCTACCCTGTTTAGAATGTGAAGAGCTCACACGAGTGATGATTAAATTTTGGGAGGTGGAAAACGTCGCGAACGTTGCGAGGTTAGATCCGCAGGATGTTCATTGTGAGGAGCATTTTGTGGCTACTCACTCCCGAGACAAAGATAGTCACTTTACAGTGAAACTTCCGTTCAAAGGAAATCCACCCGAATTGAGTGATTCCAAATTTGGAGCACTCAATCGATTCAAAAATTTGGAAAAGAAATTTGAGAAAGATCCCACACTGCAGCTTGGATATTCCAAGGTGATGCAGGAGTATTTGGAAAAGGGTTATGTAGCACGTGCAAAGGGGTCAGGGAAATGCTATCTCCCACACCATGCGGTTTTGAAAGACAGCACATCCACAAAACTTAGGATTGTGTTCGATGCATCTGCTCGATCTAGTAACGGGTCCTTAAATGATCATTTACTCACCGGACCCAAGTTACAACGTGATATAAAGGATGTCATGCTTAGCTTTCGCAAACCCCGCATTGCTATATCGGCCGATATCTGCCAAATGTATCTGCAGATAAAACTAGCCACAAAAGACCGTGAATTTCAACATTTCTTTTACCGATTCCGAGCTACCGATGCCTTGACAGAGTATCAATTTGACAGGTTACCATTTGGGTTATCCTGTTCGCCTTTTTTGGCAATGCGCGTAATTAAGCAGCTTGTGCTGGACGATGGAACACCTTATCCTGAAGCTTCACGTGTATTATTAGAACACATGTACGTTGACGATCTCTTGACCGGAATGGACACGATTTCCGAAGCTTTAACTCTGAAGCGGGATCTAATAAATCTATTAAAGAAAGGAGGGTTCGAACTAAAAAAGTGGAGCAGTAATTGTCCACAAATCCTTGAGGACGTGCCCTCGGAGTCCTTGGAGTCCCCGATTTCATTTTCTAACATGGAAGATACCATAGTCAAATTGTTAGGCATACAGTGGGAGCCCAAATATGATTGTCTGTCATATAAGGTAGTCATCAAAGAATGTGTTTTGACAAAGAGAGGTATTATGTCCACCATAGCCAGAATTTATGACCCATTAGGATATTTGGCGCCAGCGGTATTTAGAGCAAAGACGATTTTGCAGAAATTATGGGAAAAGAAACTCGAATGGGATACTCCCATACCCCCCGATATTGGCAAACAGTGGGAAGCATTTTATAACAATCTAACACATTTGAGTAAAATCCGTATTCCTCGTTGCATCTTTGTTGAGGGTTCCTCGAATGTAACGATTGTTGGGTTCGCAGATGCGTCCGCGTTAGGTTATGCCGCAGTCGTATATCTGCATCTGGAATTACCAAAGGGTTGTTCATCCTATCTGATCTTTGCGAAAACTCGGTTGGCTCCTCTTAAGCTTTTATCGATACCTCGGCTCGAGTTGTGTGCAGCCGTATTATTAGTTGACACTTTGAAGTCACTTAAGGACACCTTGTCGCACTGGAATGTAAGGTCCACCGTTTTATGTTCCGATTCGACTACAGTTTTATCGTGGCTTCACCTCCCTTATTCGCGCTTAAAATCGTTTGTGGCTAATCGAGTAGCTAAAATATTAGAATTGTCTGAGCTATCATCCTGGAATCACGTGAGTTCGGAAAATAACGGCGCTGATGTGGCCTCGCGAGGAACGTGTCCTTCGGAACTACCTTCGCATACCACTTGGTGGAATGGACCAAGGTGGCTCTGTTGTCCAAAAAATAGGTGGCCTATTTCGTCTAACCCTGTCTTAATTGATCCATTGGAATTAGCGGAAGTTAAGTCAGAAGAAACGGTTACGATGATGGTCATCAATGCGGGAGAATGCGAGTTTGATAAATTCTTAGAACGATTTTCCTCGTATTCGAGGATGGTAAGAGTATTCGCTTATGCCATTCGATTCATACACAATGCATCAAACCGTAACTCAGTGAGATCGGGTTTATTGTCACTATGGGAAACTCGACAAGCAATTGAAGCAGTGGTTAAAGGTGTACAATCATCAAAAGGTCTATCTGTATTGGACGGGGAGCGAATGAAGTCGATGAGGTCACTCAACCCTTTTTGTTGATACCGGTGGTTTGGTCAGGGTGGGCGGCAGGTTACGACATGCCCCTTTATCATATGAAGCTAAGCACCCAATACTGTTACCCTCAAAATCTCATTTCGTTAATTTGCTTATTGATCACTTTCATCGGGTGTATCTTCACGCCGGTCCGCAGTTATTGCATTCCTTGCTGCGGAATAAATTTTGGATCATAGCCGGTAAAAGTGTCGTCAAGTCACGCGTGCACCGCTGTGGGAAATGCCATCGTTTAAGGGTAAAAAACATCAACCCTTTCATGGGCGATCTTCCCCCATCGCGGTTTGAACAGGGTAGAGCCTTCATCAACGTGGGTATTGATTACGCAGGTCCCTTCCTAATCAGAGAATCGTTGCGACGTAAAGCTGCTCTAAGTAAAGCGTATTTATGCCTCTTCGTATGCTTTAGCACCAAAGCGGTACATATTGAAGCAGTAACTCAATTGAGCACAGATGCTTTCATGGCATGCTTCGATCGATTCGTTGCTCGTAGAGGGTTGCCCAGCAAGATATTTTCTGACAATGGTACCAACTTTGTCGGAGCATCCAATCGTTTGAAAGAACTCTATAAATGGTGGAACTCTCGCGATGTCTCGGAAAAAATAAGGACCTTTTTTACCGCTAAGGAAGTGGAATGGCACTTTATACCTCCCTTTGCGCCACACTTCGGTGGTTTGTGGGAGGCAGGGATCAAATCGTGTAAGTATCATCTCATACGAGTATTGGGTACTCAGCCAATCACCTTTGAGGAATTAGCTACCATAGTTACAAGGATTGAAGCCGTTCTCAATTCGCGACCCCTCCACCCATTATCCTCTGACCCGGAAAATTGTCAGGCTCTCACTCCGGGACACTTCCTTATAGGAGCTCCTCTTGTTGCTTCACCGGAACACAATGTCACGGATATTCCACGGAACCGCTTGTCTAGGTGGCAGCACTTGCAGCGTTGCATTGCGGATTTTTGGAAGCGTTGGCGACTGGACTACGTACAAAGCCTTCAGCAAAGAGTTAAATGGACTGATCCGACAACACCCCTCTTATCGGGAACATTAGTTCTTCTCAGGGATCCCAATGTGCCCCCTTTACAATGGCCGACTGCAAGGGTAATTGAAACATTTCCTGGAAAGGATGGTATTGTTCGAGTGGTGAAATTAAGGATTGGGAAAACCGAATTCCTACGACCAGTCTCCCGCCTATCTCCTTTGCTTCCTGAGGACACCAGTAATTGAAAATTTATGAAATTTTGGTGGGCGGCATGTTAAAGCCCGATAATTTAATATCTCATTTTATTTTATTTTTTATTCTCATCTCCTATAGTGAGGAAACCGCATTTAACTTATAATGAACAATATGTAGTGTAAACAGCGTGTTTACGGTTCAAGTTAAGTGTTTATGGTTCAAGTTACGTATTTACGTACGCCTCGGGAGATAAGAGACTCAACGGTCAGTCCTGGCCAGACCTCCCTGGAAGAAGTAGTTACGCACCATCTCACCAACTTCATCCTCGAGACTCACCGGCAGGCTTTTTTTATTACTCACCCCTGCCCATGGAAGTATGAAGCAACTCACCGGATGGATTGAAGATTGCACCAGGGACCCTTAAGTACAGTAACACGTCACTTGAACCAATATATAAAAAAGGAAAAGAGACATTTAAATTTTTTTTGGTATGTATTTGAATTTGGTTTATTTTGTAATCACAATAGGGGATTTTTAATATTATTAGGAGAAACCTTTTTTTTTATTTTGTTTATATTTCTAGTTTCAAACTTAAATTTCTCACCACGATATTTTTAATGTTTATATATATTTATATACTCACTCATTTAAGAAAAATATATTTTTAATTTCTGGTGTTCATTTATAATTTCAATTTTCTTTGTTTTTTTTTTTTTTTTTTTTTTATGTCATTAATTATTTCAGGTTTCCCAATCTTTAAGACTTATGTTTGGGCATTTTTCTAAGTAATTTTTTACCAGCATTCATTGGGGTTGGGAACTGTTTTTTTCCAAAAGTGAAAAGCCCCCCTCCCCAACAATAAGTGACCAAAAGATACATAGATATGTCCTGTTTTTTTCTTATAGATTGTCATTTACCATGTCACAATACAATCACTTTAATATTCCTGTTTATTTTATCGTTTTATTTAATTTATTTTACAACATAAATAGTAATACAATTTTATCAAATAAGGAATAAGGAATAAAATTAGTAAGTAGGTATATATCAAATGTTTACAACTTGCAGATGTAACATGTCTTGCAAACTGTCCCTTACTCTTAACATTAAAAACTTTCCTTTATTTATACAATTTTTTTAAGGTTTTGTTACTTTTTGTAAATATATAGTAATATGATGCATTTCTTTAATATACATTAAAATATCGGATTTTTCAGGAAAAACATCAAAATCGTTGATATATCGCGTATCGATACCCATCCCAAATAGTCTGCAAAGAACTTTTGACCTTTTGAATTACATTATAATGTTCTGAATTTAATCTGGTCTTAAGGAAACTTTTAATCATTTTTTTTTCTACAGAATTCAAAATAACATTTATTATTATTATTATTATTATTTTCTCAATTAAAATAAAGTTGTTTTTCAGAAAAAAAAAATTAGATTGACTATATTTTATAAGAATATTCTTTTTATAGCAGATATCTTCTTTTGAAATATCTATTTTGTTCACCTCGACTCCATTTTTTCAGAAATATTAATTAAAACTATAAAAACTTGAAATTAAAACTTTTTTCTTCCGAGATTTATATTACATATAATATTATATTTGAATATTTTAATCATCTATATAATAGAGTTAGCTTCAGAGCCTATAATGGTAATTTTTTTCTGATTTCCCATGTATCAGCTGTCTATAGGTTTTACATCGTAAGTCACAGTATTGCAGCTTGCAGGACTCCATACCTTGACGATATGATATTATCAGTTATTATATACAGGAGTTTTAGACAGCCAAATCAGTTTGTAAATATGATGGTCCTCTGACCTCAAATCGAAATTGTTATTATCAATTAGCAAGATTGCATTCAATTCCTAAGAAAATCATGGAGGAAATTAATGATCAATAATTTACTATAATGTTTGTTATGCTCAAATAAGCCCATTAAACAAAGATTAAACAAGGGGGGATTATTTAAAATAAATTAGAGGGTAAATTTATTAAAATTTTAATCATTTATCATCTTTTAATTAAATAATGAAGTGTTTATAAATTAATTAATAAAGTCAAGCTTAATTATTCTATAACTCATATACCAAGCCCTTTTTAAACAGTCTAACACTTTAGCCTTCTTCAAGGTTGCGAAATAGTTTTAAGTTATGATGTTTTTAAAATAAGATGAGAATAAATGCTCAAGCAACATTTTATATGTATAAATTATAGAAAATTGAATACTGCTAAATAAGTTAAAAACAAATTTGGGGAAATAATCTAAATTATCTTTTGAACCTCTTTAGAGTGTAACTGAAACTACTTGCGTCCACCCTTGTTTATAGTTAGTAACTTACTTGTAATCATAGCTAATCACATCTGATTTGTATGGATGACTGAGACGCCTACCGTAATCAATAGTTTTATTGAAATCAACATATTTCTAACATTTTTTTTTTCCAATCGGTTTATTGCAAAGGGATTATTTCGTCTGGTGCATCAGGTGCGCATAGAACTGTCTATACACGGTTACTTATATAATAATAAACAGCTTTATCCAGCTACAATATTCTGAATGTTAATTATTAGGGGAGGAGGATTTTAGGTAAATTTATAAAGTTTTTGAGGACTAACTTGAACGTATTACATTCCAGCTGGAGAATACCCCGCTGCGATGCAACACGGGGAGCACGGAGGTTCCAGTTCCAGTTCTGTAGGCCAGCGGTCATGCCATTTCCTCATCGTCGTGCTTCTTGCGCTCAAGATGGCCAGGTGATTTCTCCAAGAGGCGGCGGCAGAACTCCTCACCGCTCCCATAACCACCCGTACCCACTAACCATTGACAGCATGATAAGTATAAGAAAATTATAAAATCGAAAAAAAAAAAAAATAACATTCTACATGGCTCATTCTAGTTGTTCACCTGATTTTATGTGTACATTTACAATTTTAACAAAAAAAAATTAATAATCATAATTAATATTTCACTATTGTGTGTTTAGATTAGCTCAATTACCATTAAATGTAAAAAGTTTTTAAGAAAAAAAAATGAAAATATCTATGTAATATATTAGTAATTTTTCAGGTTGAGTATTTTCTATTAATTTATTCTTTTAAATAATAAATAAATTTCTGTTTGTTTTTTTGTAATATACAGTATTTATATATTGGATGTATGTTTAGTGGATAATAAACTATTGAAGTTGGAAATTTGAATGTAAAAAGTGTATAGATGTACAGAATTCAAATGGAAATTTCGAATGCTATCTCTCCATTATTCATCTGTAAATAATATAATAAAAAAAAATATATATATGATATTTAACTGTATTTAGGGGTCGGCTAAGTTTAGACGGTTGTGAAGATGAATTTTAGAATGGCCTATCTGACTTGTTGATGTATTAAAGGTTTATTTTCTCTTCATAATAAATTTTTAAAAATAAATAAATTATAAAATTGAAAATATATTTATAAATGTTATAGAAAAAAAGTGTATTAACATTTATTGGACTGTGGATCAGACTCTATAGTGAAGTGTCGGAAGAACCCTTTCTTGGTATACTTTAAAATTTAAGTGTGATTTGAACTTTGTCGCCCCGGCTCAGATCTGTCAAATCAGACTCAGCCGTTGGCAAACCAAGTGAACATTCCATTCATCTATATGTGAAATAATTATTTTAAAAATGATGTATATTATAAATGGTATTAGTTATTAATTTATAGATATAATGAAGGAAGGAGCACAGTGAATTTATGTTTGGGTTTGTGTATATACGTTGTCATGGTAACAATCAGTAGACATACTTGTATGAAGGAAACTATTTATGTGGTATCTTTGTACCCCTTGTAATTATAAGTAACAGATTACAATACTGGTTAATAAAGGAGCTATAATTTAAGTTATTTTTATTTTTTACCTATTTTCCCCCAATTAAATTTTTATTTCTATAAATTAAATGTTTTGAAATTGAGGTAAAGATAGAGAAATTCTAAGTTACCAACTTAGTAATTAAAGTTAAAGTCTAAAGTTACCCGTAAATCAGTGAATTTGAAGAAATTCTGAATTTTCAAGAGTAGAAGACATGAGGGAGAGAAAGATTCTGTGGCATCTCCTCACTTGATTTCATTTTATTTTTATCTAACAGCTCAGGAGATCTCTCATCCAGCTCCTCTTCAGCCTTCTCTGGTGTTGTCTGGAATTTAAGTTGTGGCCATGTATTTTATGAGGGTCTTGTGATGTTCAGGTAAGTTAGAATTTATTTTAAAATTACTTTTTAACAACAATATAGGACATTATATATAGTTTAAAAAAATAAATAAATATTAAAAAAAACACACTACAACCTAGTCTTGGGTTAAGTACTAGATAAGGATGTACTTTTACGGAGCCAACGGTTGTTAAAGAAGATAACCGAGATCATTCTCAACCAGGTCTTTTCCCCAATTAAGGGTATCCACGTTATAGAGGCAACGTGTGCCTCAAGAGATTCTTCTAACCTTGAAGTAGAGCTGTGGCTAATAACAGAAAATAAATTTTGTGCCTTCCGTCAGACTCGAAACCAGACCCAGAAGCTTGGCAGTCAATTGCTTTATCCTTCGATATATACATATATATGTTAAACTTAGCGTATAACATTCACCGATTTTTGCACTGCTAGTTAATAGGTTAGGTGTGGTTAACACTATAAAAACATATAGTGTTAAGAGAGAGACGACTCAGGAACTTTTATGCTATACTATATTTGTATTTAGGTAAGATTATTATTGTATTCGTTTAAAGTAATTGTATTAATATCCGATTAATTAAAACTAATAATATATGCTTATATTTTGCAATCGTCTAGCTGTCTTTTGTCAAAAAGTTATATATATATACATTGGTGAGAAAAATCTGGTTACTACATTCTTCGATAATTCGTTTAAAATAATTGACGCCTTTATTTATTGGATATCAATATTGGAATACATTCTTAAAATTCATGAGCTCGTTGTAAGCCCTTAAAAAATATACATAGGAATTTCCGGCCTGAATTCTTTCAGCAGTACAGATTTCTTTACCTTTTTTTTTTTTTTATTATTTTCTTTTTAATAAGTACCCGCCGTTGTATAATATTTATTAATTAAAGACAAAATGTGTATGAAGTTATATAGAAGTAAGACTGAAATTAAAATATGAAAAATAAGTACATAAGTACATTATATGATATTTAAATTACAAAAAATAGCATGTAGACGATTATAAATTTAAATATGAACATTTTTTCCTAATTTTATTCAGGACTGAAAATAACAAACTAATATAACCATATGACAAATATATATATTATAAACCAAAAATAGAGGGAATGAAAGCAAATTAATATTAAAATATAAGTGAAAAAGAGAATTAATGAGATTTTAACTAAAACAATAAAAATTTAGAAAAGAAGATTGTTTTCGGTAATTTAAAAACAATAAAAGGACATTGATGTATATTATGAAAAAAAGAGTCTGATTAGTGATGATTACATAACAACATGATGAAATTTTGTAAAGAACATAGTATGAATTTACAGGTATATAGTTTATAATTTTAAATGTATATGCATATATGTATATATTTCATGTTTAATGCGGTTCTGGAGGTTTAGTTAGTAAAATACCAACTAAATTTTGGAGAAGTTTCGATACATTATTGTTCTCATAATCATGCCCTACAATGAACAAAGCAGGTTACAATAAAATTATTCAAGTTACACAGGCAATTTGAAGAATAAAGCTAGATACAATATAAATATATAAAATACATGCGTAAGAATATATAACTGTACATAAATAAGAAACATTAAGGAGTATGAGACTACTTACAATGTTACTGGTGGATATTGCTATTGGTTATCTACTACCAAACTATAACAACTGTAGTATTCACCGGGCCTGGGTATACTTGGAAAAAAGGTAAACGATGGGGATTACGTGGGTTTTTCCAGATTTTATGGTATTCCCGGGTTTTCATGGGTAGATGAAATTTCGTTTGCTGTGTAATTATTTAAATGGATAAATGGTACTTATTAGTTATAGTACCTAAAACGACTTGTTTATGGCAAGTGGAACTTTTCGTTAAAAAAATAGAAAAAAAAAAGAGGATGTTTTCTAAGTGTACGATAAATTACTTATCATTGATAACTTCTACTGACCGATTTTCTTCTACTGGCAGTCTTCACTATTTTAGCACGTACACACATACATGGGCCTAACCTAATCTTTTGAAGATTTATCTTGTCTTGGTGCAATAAAAAATAGAACGATATACATTTTTTTTTTTTTTTTAATAAATATCTTAGATTTTAAATGTTAGTTTTAGGAACATTTTATAAATATCTCGGAAGGAATTGATCATGATTAAAACATTGAGAGCTATGAGTAATAATAAAATTACTCAATGCTTTAGTAATGATCCATTTTTATTGGTATATTTAAATTTCTTAGTAATTATGAGTAATATTTTCCATTCTTTTTGTAATATATCATGTTTTATTTGCATTTATTTATTTTTTTTTTGTGAAGGAGCACCCCTAACACTGATACTCCGGTAAAAATTTAAACCTGAAGTGTTTTTTAACTCTGATGGCTGCACCCCTAATACTTTTAACCATAATTATTCCATATTCATGCATATATCTGAAAACGCAGAAAAAAACTGAAGCCATTGCCATAGGATCTCATTTCCTTCATCGATCGAATGCCAACTTTCCCACATTATTCCTTAATGTTCATCCAATAACTTTCCAATCATCTGTTAAAAATTTGGGCTTAACCATAATTCAAAACCTTTCATGGAAATCACATATTGCACAAATCTCTCGAAGGTCAATCGGTATCGTAAAACTATTTCAACGCTCCCGTCACCTCCTTCCTTTACCCACACGTAAACTCCTAGTATCTTCCCCTATCTTCCCCCAATTTGATTATTGTTGCGTGATATATGGTAAGTTCCCGATGGTTCTTGAGGACAGATAAAAACGCATCATGAATTGCTTCATTAGGTTTGTTTTCGGAACCATGAGACGTTCCCATGTTTGACATCTCTACACCGAGTTAAATAGGCTCTCCACTTCTTTCTCTAGAAAGTACCTCCTTGGCACATGTATTCCAAGTTATCAACACCCGTCACGCTTCCTTTATTTACAGTATCCATCAAGTCAAGTCTGCTATCAAATCACTGCATACGTCTTTCTACTCCACCCCACAGAAGTACTGCATTTCAACGTTCCTTCCTTGTCCGATTTATTCTCTGGAATTCCCTCTCTCTCTCTCTCTCTCACTCTCTCTCTCTCTCTCTCTCTCTCTCTCTCTCTCTCTCTCTCTCTCTCTCTCTCTCTCTCTCTCTCTCTCTCTCTCTCTCTCTCTCTCTCTCTCTCTCTCTCTCTCCTCTCTCTCTCTCTCTCTCTCTCTCTCTCTCTCTCTCTCTCTCTCTCTCTCTCTCTCTCTCTCTCTCTCTCTCTCTCTCTCTCTCTCTCTCTCTCTCTCTCTCTCTCTCTCTCTCTCTCTCTCTCTCTCTCTCTCTCTCTCTCTCTCTCTCTCTCTCTCCTCTCTCTCTCTCTCTCTCTCTCTCTCTCTCTCTCTCTCTCTCTCTCTCTCTCTCTCCGTCTCTCTCTCTCTCTCTCTCTCTCTCTCTCTCTCTCTCTCTCTCTCTCTCTCTCTCTCTCACTCTCACTCTGTATATGCGATGCTTCTTTATATCCAAACTGACGCTTTCTAATTATATGGATGTCTCACAATATATGTAATCACAAAGCATGTCAAACATAAAAAAATTAGCATAAATTTATAGTTTTCCAATGATAATGTTTTATGAATGTGAACTCAACGTCAATGGTAGTTCACTTCCAGATTTACGACCTATACTACCCGATTCTTTTATTGCGATTCAGCAACAAACCCCAAATACTAATGTATTTAGCCTCCAACACATATCTTTTGGATTTTCCTGAATTCTTCCAAACATGTTTACTGAGAGTTGCTGTATGTCAATTATATTTTCGAGATGAGTTGATGGAAATTTCAGGAAAAATAAAATTAATGGCGAGACCTATTTAGCCATGAGAAATATGTCCTCTACATTAAGGATAGTATATATTAACATTTTAAGAGAAATTAAGGTTTATTAGGCTCTATCGTTTCAAGCAATTTTAAGTTATAAAATAGTCATCTTTAATTAGTATTTAATTAATGTCTTTGAGACTAACTTTAATTTTTCTTTGATGATCCGCTGCCCCGGGAAAAAAGTAGAGATAAAAATTTTGAAAACAGTAATTACAAGAGGGGCTTACCCGGCCCTTGGATGTCCCCCAAATTAAATTAAATGGGCAACTCTTCCCTGGGCCAATTTGTTTTCTAATTATGGTGCATTAGGAAGCAAAATAATGATTTTTAGATGTTTTAAACTTTTTTTTTCGAGTATAATATGACATAAAACGGTTATTAAATTAGTTTAGTTATTCCTTCTATATTAATTAAAATGAGGATTATGTAGGTTTGTGTATAATTTTAATTAGGAGCTTACATATGATAAACCTATATTTTACATGTAATGCATACAAAATTTATAGTATACGATTCTAGTCTTGTTAATTTAAATATTGAAGAAACTATACAGGTGAGTATCTCTTAGTGCAAAAAAAAAAAAAAAAAAAAAAAAAATGTGTGAAACTAGATAAAAAAATGTAGCAAAATGCCGCAGACCTCACCTTTATATTCCAATCCGTTGTAGATATACGATAAATCAAAGACTTTTTTGAGAAAACCACGTTTTTTCCTTGAAAGCTGTAATATCTCCATTTTATTTAAATATTTTTCAAATTTTGATTACATTTTCGGATTTTGCATTAAATTTTCTATAATAGCTAAGTACCTGTAATCTTGAATTTTTTAAACTTGGTTTCTAAAGAATATCTTGATCTTCACCTTATTTGGGGAAGTCGCAATGTCTTATATTACTTCACCGCTCACCGTTTTTCAAAAAAACTATCCACAAAACGTCAAATCTCATAAAAACATGAAAATTTAATCAGCTTTCGAATGATATGTTAAACGTAATGATTTTGTTTCAATTTTATTGAGAAATTTACTTTTGAAACCGAAAAAATATGGTGTTCTCATTTGGTATACAAATCAGTTACTTTACGTTAGTGTCAGTTGGCCTTTTGTTACATTTTTGATCTAGTTTCACCCATTTTTTTTTTTTTTTTTTTTTTTACACTAAGAGATACTCACCCTGTATATTTCAAAATATACTTTTATTCTAATATTAACTTTATCAGTCTGGGATACCACGAAACTGTTTAATTCATCTCATATCCATTACTTAAAAATATCCTTAATGCCACTCAATTTGTACAAATAAACTCATTCATAAAGACCTTAATGTTCCGTATGTTGTTGATTTAGCCCAAACTTGCTTTCCATTCTATAACCGCCAGCCATTTGAGGTGTCTGAATAGAAGATGGCCTCGGGACCTTCTCATATAGAACATTTATTAAAGTGCAACCGGTGGGTAGCAATTGTTATGTTATAAACGATATTATCAAATTTACTACATGTTTTTATATTTTTATACAGTTGTTAATACCAATTAATAGATTAAAAATACTTTACCAGGAATAACAAAATTTATCTATATACAAGGAATATATCCAAAATGTTAAATTTGAACTTTGTGTGAATGTAAAACTTAATTGGGACAACTAATTATCTAATCGTCATACGACTAAAACTACAATATACTGTTATTTCAATTTTTTTTTTTTTTTTTTACTTCAAAAATGCATTATTTGTTAAGGAGTTTGTTTTATCCTTCTCCCTGTCTTATAATACAGATTTCCCTAGCTGCGCGAGTGGAAGTAGGGAATTAATTACGACGAAATAATTCCACTTTGTCACTAACCGGATTTGAACTAACGATCATCGGTTAGTTACGTTTCTATAGTAACATATGTTTTTAAAAGTGCGTTGCATCTGAACTATATCCACCCTCTATACTTCAGGAATTAAATTTATTTAACATCAATAAATTAATTAAACGTGTCTGTTTGGACGCAGCGTTGAACGTTAGATCATCTTTTAACCATCAATTTCTTTCCTTATAATAATTCATACATTATAAAATCTTACTAGAACCAACTTATTACAAGTATTATAACAAATAAAATTATCTATAATGATACAATGTACCATATGCTGATGACAACAAGGATTATATTTTAGAAAAATCGCTTCCACTTAGAAGTATCTAAATTTAATTGCAAATTTGCTAATAAACATCTCTGAAAAGAAGCAGATCTCGAAACTATCAACTACATATCTGTTATTGGACAGTAACCAAATAATAGTTTCTTATAATGTCAATGGAATCGTCCTGCTAAAATTACAAGGTTTATTATGTAATTTAGTCGACAGTTCTGTTATTTCACGAATAACAGAATTTACTTAAATTCTTCTTATTTACTTATTTCAACACATCTTGTGTTGAGTTTTTGTATTTTTTTTTGTTTATTTTTGTTTCTGCTTTTATTCTACATACAGTCCAGTCATTAAACATATTGTAGAGTGCATGAAATATGCGATTATTTTTTACTTCATGGCTTCGTTAGGGATAATTATAGGAGTAAATATACTAAAAGTACCAACCCCTGGGGGGAGAGGGGAGCAAACCGTAGGGAAAGGGGAGAAGATCCCTTTTACGATTTTTCGATTATATTTCGAAAACGGCGGACTTAACAAAAATATGTTTTTAATAAAAATTAAACCTTATTAAATTTCCTATAAAATTACTATAATACGACTTTGCTGAACTTCCAACGGTTTTCGAGATATACGTCATTGAAAATCGGTAATTTTCGCAAAAAAAAAAAATATTTACCTCACTTTTTGTCAAACATTTGCTTTTAGTGCCATCCACGATCTTTTTTTCAGAACAAATGCCATAATCAAAGTTGTAGAACATCAAACGTACTTTAATTTCATATATACCTTTATTGCACTTGAAGCAAATGTTTGACAAAATGTTTTTGCGAAAATAATTAATTTTCAATTACGTTTATCTCGAAAACGGTTAAAAATTCGACAAATATGTATAAAATCAATTTTATAGAAATTTAATAAGCTTTAATTGTTATTTGAAATATATTTTTTTATAGTCCACCGTTTTCGAGATATAATCGAAAAACACAAAAATGGACCTTCTCCCCTCCCTCACTGTTAGCTCACCCCCCAGGGGCGGGGACTTTCAGTATTTTTATCTTCTAATTACTCCTAATAAAGCTATGAAGTAGAAAATAATCGCATATTTCATCTACTCTACACCCCTCATTTCAGCACTCAATGACTCAAAAAAATTGAATAGATGGATTAATTGTCATCAATTTATTGGTCTTACGTTCGACAGACCACATTTAAATTCTCACTTGAGGTACACATGATGGTATAGAAGGATTAACACAATTAGGATTGAGGAATTATTTGCCACATCTATTGGATTTTTTATTTGAAAAGAAATAATATCTTTCATCATCAGTTCGATTCTGAGTTACCCAATTATTGGTAGACTAAATTTGAAGAATCACAAATTTTAACTGTCCCATTTTAAATTTGTTTCGTAGTTGGAACGAAAATACCAAGCAGTCTAAGGGAAACCCGAAAGGACAACCCACCTATCCACCTTACCATTTCGCCTCTTTATATTCAAACTGCTCTAGGTCCTTATAACTTTCAGAAATCGTTTTTTATTTTACCTCCTAAGGTATTTTACCTCCCAACATATTTGATTTCTTGTCTAACATTTAAAAAACGATAATTTTTATAACCAGATTGCACTCAAGCCTTCGATTGCGTCTCGCACCCCTTGCTGCTGCACAGACTGGAGGAATTCCGGTTTCCCGTCGCCCTGTGCCGACTGATCGGAAGCAACCTCAGCGGAAGATCATTCGTTGTGCGGGTTTGTGGGAGCCTGTCTTCGCCAGTCCCCACCACCTGTGGTGTACCTCAGGGGTCAGTGCTGGGCCCAATCTTGTTCAACATCTTCACGCACCAGTCGTATCCATAAAGCACCCTGAGGCGGTAGTGGCTGCATACGCTGACGACATCGCGGTCTACGCGTCCAGCCTCAACCCCGGCCGGGACCTCAAGATGGCTGAGAGGGCGACCTCCACCATCGTAGAGGCGCTGAAGACATGCGGCATTAAGGTGAATTCTAGAAAGACTGACGCCATAGTGATGTCCTTCAGTAAGCGCGGCAAATATCAAAAACTGCCGAAGAGCTTTACAGTGGATGGCATCGAGCAGACCATCTCCAACTCCATCGTATACCTTGGCGTCAGTATCGGCAGGCACCTCACCTTTTCGACGCATGTTAGGAGCAGGATAAAGCTGGCCCGGGCGCGGACATACCGCCTCCATCACCTCCTTACATCACCCCAGATATCCCTTCGGCTGAAACTCCAGATTTATAAGTCCATCATTAGACCCGCCCTCCTCCACGGTGCTCCACTGCTGCATCATATGTACGAAACTACACTACGCGCCCTTCAGACGTTCCAGAACACCGTCCTTCGGCGAATCGTCCGCGGCACCAGCCTTCAGAGGGCCAAAAACACCCGGATCCTCGAGGAGCTGAGGATGCCCATGATCCCGGCCTTTATCAGTCGCCGGCACTTCAAATTCTTTGACGGGCTGAGCTACTGTGCCAAAGTGTATCCTCCGCACTCGACATGTAGACGGATTGCCTCCAGCAGACTGAGACCCTCCAGAGATGGCAGAGCTACAAATAAGTCTTAAAATGCCGAAAGGCAATAAAAGATCCAATACCCTAATTTCCTTTGTATGTATTTATAATTTAGTCGGAGGTTAGAAAAAAAATAAAATAAAATAACCAGATAAACAGAGTGCTGGTGTTTTTAGAACTGGTGGAGAATATTTAACATTTAAAACTATTCTTCCAATAAAAATATAGAAGTGGGAAATAATTCGTCGATCATAAAAAAAAAAAAAAAAAAAAAAATGATACAATACAATAGCAAAAAAAAATAATAATAACGAAAGTCATTCCAACTAATAAAAACCTATTCCTACCTACATAGCAATAGAAATAATGAAAACAGACTTGAAAACGACCATACCCTCCCCCCTTTTCACCGAAACTGTAGCAACAAACGTGTGAGAGAGAGGCAACGTGACGGAGTGTTATTGCATTGGAAACAATACGCTAGTCAACAATATTATTCAGATTTTTTTACTTATTGTTTCTCTGTTGGCTTTGTTTCTGCAAACAACAAGCCAGTCGAAGAGCTGATTCACATCCCATCACTTAACTACCCTTTTCTTTGAATTATTAAAACATTTATATATATGATTTTTTTTATTATTATTGCGTACAAATACGTATTTATTATGTCGTTATCATACTCAAATCGGTTCCTTATAGGTTACGATAATGTATTACTACTTTTCTAACGTGACATCCATGATTTTTATTTAATTATATTTAATGTTAAATAAACATATTACGATCTCGATTATCTGGTCCTTCGATAGCTTGTGGGTGAAATTCAATAGGTGGGTTCAAAACAAGTCTAGTACACCGAAGAGAAAAACATATCTCTAGTCTCCTACCGAACTTAACTTTATTTTGAAGGAATGAAAATTTGGCTCCCGGGAGAAATTTATCAAAACATGATTTTTTCGTCTGACGTTTATGCCGAATGCCAATGCCAGTGCTATACATTAGATCTGCATAAATACATTTTTAAATATTTGTTAAAATTTCAATGATTTTTCATTATATATTGTTTTATTGACATACATACGGCTTTTGTTTGGGCTCTATTTTGTTTTAAGTCTAACATTTTTTTCACATTCATTTTGACACGCTCTAGCCCTGTGGGTGTTACTCGGATTTAACATTTGACGACAGTTCTCTGATATAAACTTTAATGCAGAATATATTTTGTATAACATTTGTCGCCAAAACCTACCGTTTAGGAGCTATGTTGGTTTTAATGAAAAAAGTCACGTTTGCTTGCATTTTATAGGTGTTGGGTTTTTTTTACCCGCTCTAGCTCTGTAGGTGTTGCTCGAATAGAAAATTTAATTATAGTTCCTACGTCAGAAATTTAATGGAGAATATGTTTTGTTCTATAAAATTTGCCGCTAAGACCATCCGTTAAGGATCTATATTGGTTTGAATGAAAACCATTTTCACACTTGTAAATGTAAAATTTTGACAGGCTCTGTTCGCGTTACTTTAATCGACAATTTGACTAATGTCTTCATATCAAAATGTTAATTGAGAATATTTTTTGTTTCATGACATTTGTCGCAAGGACCAACCGTTTAGTAAAGGAGCTATATTGTAGTATTATATTACATATAGGAGCTATGTTGTAGTATTATATTACATATAGGAGCTATGTTGGATTAAATGAAATTAATCACGTTTTTCCTACATTTTATAAATTTTGGGGCGTTTTTGACATACTCTAGCTCTGTTATTTATTTATTGATTTGAAATTTATTGAGCGAAAAACAAAAGAGTCATCAACGCTCGTTCGATCTTTGTAGAAAATAAAGTTCAAGATTTGTCTATATTTAATGATGTTGTTTTGCTCTGTAAAAGATAGCTATCATTTTTTTAAACTTTTTTTTCATCGTTTCCCAGAGCCTTTGAGATGCCTTGAGGTATTCCCAATTCAGTTAACCTTTCGGTGTAGTAAGGCGACTCGTTAAACATGTGGGATATTGAAAAAAACGTTGCTATAAATTTCACATTTGGGAGGAGCTTCTCTGGTTATAAGGTGAAGGTGTGTAGTTCTTGTATGGTCAATTCTTAATCGCGTTAGGATTACTTCTTCTCTACGCTCAGGACGGCAGGAACTGTACTATGGTTTTACGTCCTTCTTAATTATCTCAAGTTTACTTTAAGGGATGTGATCCGACAATGTCTGCCACTCTTGGGATATCGACTCTCTAAGTGGACGTGCAAGTTCTGGTGCCGTTAGAAAGGTTTTGCCAGGTCCTGGGAGGGCTAGAGCTTCTTTTGCTGCATTATCAACCATTTCGTTACCTCTTACATCGATACGACTTGGCGACCAAATGAAGTACACCGATTCTCCTCGGTTCATAAAGCTTCTAGAAGATATTCCTAAGTGATTTGAATGCATGTTCTTCATGGAGTTTAAAGCGCTGAGTGAGTCTAACACTAGTGCAACATATTCAATAGGCGAGTTCTAGGAGTATCGTAAAGCTATATTGTTTTGAATATATTGGAACCGCTATTTTCTCTTAACTTTATATGTTTCAAATAATCATTGATCGTTAACACAGGTCAACAATGAAAAACTTTTTTACTTAAAACACCTTATTCTTCTGTTTTTAGGGTGCTAAATCCAAATATGACACTTATTAAGCCGTATCACCTACCATTTTTTTCACATTTGCACATCAATCTATTCAATTTTTTTATTTATTTCAGAATTAAACAGCTTTTATATACTACAAATAAAATTGTAAAATAATTTGTGCTGGATGTAGAAGAGTTAGGAAGATGATGAAGAGTTCCAATATACTACAGCAAATATAGAGCCTAAACTGTTTACTGAGATTGAGCTTAACGACTTAGTTTGGGATAATGGGTTAACAAAAGAAGAGGCTGAATTGCTTGGTTCTAGGCTAAAAGAAAAGGACTTGTTGGCAGTTGGAACTAGCATATATGTGTATAAGAAGAGAGAGCAGCAGTTTTCGAAATTTTTTGAACAAGATGGTGATTTAGTGTACTGCTCAGACATTCCAGGTCTGATCAAAGAGTTTGGTGTCTAATACAAAAAAGAAGTCTGGAGGCTGTTTATTGATTCTTCCAAAACTAGTTTAAAAGATGTTTTATTATACAATAGTAACACTTATGCAATGTAATATTGTCGCTAATCCAGCACTCCTCTGGTCCCATATGTATTTTATTATCGATACGGTATTCTATATGTAGTAAAATATAAAGTAAAATAAATTTATTAAAGATGAATTTTCTCATGAGAAGTTCTATCTTATATTGAGTACAAATGTCGTTTGTCCTCCATTGGAAAGCACTTACCGGCGAGACACAGAGACATGAGAGAGTCAAAAGAAGAGCTCCTAATTGCCCCTCATAGAGAGAAGAGGTGAAGCCGGCGGCAGCGTAACGAGCTCGAGTTAGCATCAGAGCGCTCCCCGCCCGCCCTACACTCGAGTGCTCGGGTCAAAAGAAAGCATTCTTAGTGCGGGCGGCGAAATTAGATTGTGCTGGGGGGGGCGCTCAGATAGAAGAAATCATCTTCTTTTATTTCACAGTTCCGCCCAGTTTAAAAAGAAAAAAAGAAAAAAAAAAAAAGAGGGGGACTTCCTTAAATATTATTCCATTTTAGTCCTTTGTAGTTGGCACCGTTTAATGCAATTCCCTCCTACCCCCGCCCTTGAAGAATACGTGATCTCCCCTGGCCAAGAAGTTCCCCGCGGTCTCTCGAATTACAATGCCTCCCAAGTTTTTTTCTTTTTTATTTAATATTCCGATTCTACGACAGTCTTAAGTTCACGAAAAATGGAGACAGTTAACATTTTCAACTGCTCGGTTGTGTATCAGTTATTTTTTGGAGATTTCTTTACTGCGTACATGATCTAGAGGATTTTGAGCTAGTATTGAATTAATTAAACAACCCTAGTGCAAAAATTCTTGCTGTATCTTTTTTTCTGCGTTTGCGTTAAATAAATAAGTTGCGTAAAACGTTAAAACATTTTTTAAAATTTAAACGTTTAATAATGTCTATAACATAAATATTTGCATAAAATTGATTATTTACGAGGTAAAGGAATTCATGGTGTTTAAAGGAAGTTTAGAAAGAAAAAAATGGCATGGTATTGCAATTGTATTGCATTGTATTGTAAAAATGGTATTGCAAAAGTAGACAAGAAAAACGAAACAAGATTTAAGAAAAACAAAAAAAATGTTCATCAGAGGGTGATATCCAAATTAAAACTTAAACCCTATCGTGTACTAGTAATTTAGTGGACTTTTTTTTTTTTTAATAGTGAACTTAACCTCCTTATGTACTCTAACTAGGTCAGGAAGAATGGGTTATCCTACAGGTTACCAACCTATTCTATCCAAGGTGAGGAGTTCAATAATCATTCCGTGAGTCTGGCACGAAATAAATTTTTACACTTCAAGATGGGATTTGAACCCACGACTTTCTGTGACCCTTGTCCCAGCTCACTCGGCCATCGATTCTCTTAGTGCAGATTCATTTGATTAAATTTTACTTAATAGCTTTATTGTATTTTATGAATTGTATTTATTTTCATTAATTTTTCATAATCTCCTATTCCTAACAATCTCGCTGATTTGAATTTTTTTTTAAAAATCATTCTTACTTGAATTCTCAGATTGACAAAAGGCTTTTCATCAGACTAATATTGAATCGCATTTATTACGGGATAGAGAGATTCACACTCGAGAAGTTGAGATCAAAACTAGGTTCGCTAATATAACGGTTGACATATCTCTACGCAATCTTGCTTTAAAGGTCAGACAAGGTTGAGTTGTTATCAGATGGTAGGAATGGACACTGCTAAATCGAGACCTTTGTCCGACCAAGCAAGTTTTAGTCCTACTTAAATGACGAGTTCAGGAGTCATAATTTTATTTTTATTATATCCCAAGCGTAATTTCAGCTCTTTTCCTTTTCCTCCATTGTCTTGTGGACCTGAGTCGCTGCGAAGGAGAAATCTAAGATCGTCTATTTTTCACTCTCAACTCATGTGATAGGGAATGAAAGCTGGTCAGGGAATTCTCACTCTCAATGTGTAAAACTGTGATCTATAGGTCTATTTATTTTTTCTAATATATCCCAATATTATTACTATATATATATTTTTTATATTTGTTTCACATGTTTTATGAGGCTGGATATTCCTATTATAGTGCTATTACTTATTGTTTAATTAATTGTGGAAAATTGCAATATTTTTCAAAATAGTGTTTTTATGGTGCAGGTCGATGTGTATGAATAGTAAAGAAGATTGTTAAAAAATTACTATAAAAAACTTACTTCAATTGCTTATATATGTGTGTGTATATATATATATATATATATATATATATATATATATATATATATATATATATATATATATATATATATATATATTTTTTTTATTTTTGAAGAGAAAAGATTTGACCCGGTCGGGATTCGAACCCAAGTTTCCACCTCTCTAGCGTGGCGCCTTATCCAACTAGGCCACCGGGGTCGTATCCGAACCAGGCAAATCTTCTCTCTTCTGTGATCCATAACCCCCGGGCACTCGCAAATCGCGATGTGATTCCGGGGATGAATGTTCATATTGAACATTACATTTAACTTGGATCTATTGACAATCCGTCACCGGTATATATATATATATATATATATATATATATATATATATTTATATATGTATATGGATAATTTTTTGACCGTTCCTATTAGATATTTAATAAAGTTCTTGAGGTTGAGTCAATACATAAAAACAACTATTCTGGCGACGTTTCGAGACTATATTGTTCTCATAATCATGGCCTGCATCTTAGTAGGAATGCCATAGTATTATTCACACTTGCTAGTTTTTTGTTATATTTCTAAACGTCCTTTATCACTATAATGCTATAGGACTGTGGGTTGTCTTTATTTTCTTTATAAAAAATAAAGAAAATAAAGAAAATTCCCATTCTTACACTATAGATATTTTGCAGTATTGGCTCAATGTGTTAATATGGATAATTTCTAAACAGTTACTATTAGATTTTTAATAAAGTTCTTGAGGTTCAGTCAATAAATAAAAGCAACTATTGAAGTGACTTTTCCAGACTATATTGTTCTGATAATCATGCCCTGCGTCTTAGTAGGAATGTCTTTGTATTCTTCGCACTCGCCAGTTTTCTGTATATATATATATATATATATATATATATATATATATATATATATATATATATATATATATATATATATATATACAATTTTATATTTATATATTTAAATCCATGTATTTTAGTCATATTTGTTTCATATTTTTTAGCCCTCATAAAGGCTAAGAAGGTAAACTGAAATGTTGGCACAATAAAAGTATAATATACTCAGAATCACTTGACTGACCTCCCCTTCAGCTATCTTCTCTAATAAATAAGTAAAAAGAAATCACTGTAAGATTTTATAACAGGTGTTTATTAAAAGTCGGAAATTATACCGAAAAAGCTTGTCAACCATTAATCGCTGTAATTTATGCCACGAGGTAGAGGACGAAATTCTTACTTGACTTTATTGAAATTTTAAATTAAGAAGATTACTGGTAACATTTTTAAAGAAATATATTACATTATTATATTTGTGTGTTTGTTAGACAATATCAATTTATTTAATGGCCATCATGTTTTATTTATTATATTTCGGAAAGTGAAGGTAATATTAATTTTATAATTTTAATCATCATTATTGGATAGTTAATAACTCACCAACTGAACGTTTTACCTTTAGAAGCACGTAATGTCCAGACACTGTGTGCCTATCTTTTATTGTCCGACCCAGAGGTGACTTTTACACTTTAGCTTGGAAATAAATTTCAATCGACCCTGATGGAAATCGATCCCAAACCACTCCTTGCATTACATCACCCCGGAAAAAAAGAAATAAAAATACCTTGCACTATCTCAGGTTTCAGACACTTCATTTAAACTTAAAATAAGTGGAATGATTGATCTAGTTTTACAGAAAATGAACTAGTTTTGATAGATAAAATTAAGAGGCAATGAATCTGAATAGAAATTTTGTAAATATACAAAAACAATGTATATTGTAGTAGTAAGCACTTCTAAATTATTAAGGAACTTATCGAAACTTAATTATCGAAAAACCATTCCATAAACACCGCAGATGTGATTTGTATAGTCCAAACCCGAAGTGTGTACACGATCCTCAGCCCTTTTTCTCGATTAAAAATTGAACCATTTACAACTACAAATAACTTTCCTCGTCCATCCGTTGCCAGTTGTTCCAGTCTGAAAGGAAAGCCCTCAATTCTAAAACGAGATTACAATGGAGGCTCTTACTCTTTAATGGATGGAGGTGATGTGGTCAGTAATTACGCTCAACCGCTAGATTTTCCCCAATTAAGAGTACTCACTTTATACAGGCTGGGTGTGCCCCAGAACGGTCTCTAGACGCAAAAGTCGATCTACGACCGAAGAACCAGAAATTAAATTGTCTGCCATTATTATAATTTATAATAAATTTTCAAAGTATTGATGATACTTGTAATAATATTCTTTTCTTTTTTTCTTTAATTTTATATTTGCAAAATTAATGAATAATATTACAAAAAAAATTCTATTTACGACTATATAATTTTATTTGATGATTTTTTTTTTTCTTTTACTAATCGTTCACTTTTCGTTGGGGGTCGATGTAGTACCCACTCATCCCGCCCCTTCTACGAAGTTACTCAAAGAGGTTTATACTTGAGCAATATACGAGACATTTACTCATGTTTCACACAAACAGGAATTATTGAACAGAAAATAAAATTAGACACTCCAATATATCGTTAATCGGACTAATTAGGAAAAAGTGTTTAACATTTTCTTGGTCAAAGGAATAGGCCCTTTAAAACGCACCCTCAAAACTCCACCATCATTGAAAGAAAAAGATACGTATTAGGCCCGAGCCATACATTTGGAACATTAAATCCATTATGGATCCAATGAGGAGCATTGAAGGATTTTTAGAAGGTTTGGATATGAAGTGAATTGGACGGTTTAGTGGAGCCACAAAGTATATATAGTGCATTTAAATAATAACTATTGGGTTATTCCAAATCAACTCAACATAGAGTTATATACCTGACCACCTCAGAATTTGATGAAGTTTGGTAAGAAGGTTGTAGAGGTTATCAATTTTATTTATTTTTTTTTTTTAACATATACATATACATTTACAACTGTTTCAAAATAAGGGCTACGTAAAGAACCCCGTCTTACAAGGGGACGTTTGCAGTTGTAACTCACAGATTTGAATGCCGATTTTTGAGTGGGTAGTAGGGACCTATAATAGCGCAAATCTAGAGTTATAGCCGCCAATGAGCATTAGGAGCCGAGAAAAAAAAAAAATTAAAATAACGTTTTATTTTTTTCTCAGCTCTCAGTCAAGATAGAGAAATTATTCTTTCACGTTTAATTGCAGTTACATATGTTATTAGATATAAAAATACTTCCGTTATGCTCAAAACATTACTCGGCTTTAGAGTGCTCAAAAACTCCAAAAAAAATGACAAAATTCCAAGGAAATCCGCTGTATATCAGTGGAAACATTTTTTTCATGAATAACTGCTTTAACGCACCATAAAACCCTTATATGTGAAATTTATCAAAATCCAAAAATATTGATTTTTTACCCCTTTCGAGGAGGTAAAAATTTTGAAGTTGAGATTTCATCAACAATTTCTACCGGCCATAACAACTGCTGCGTTCAACCGATTACAATAATAATAGTATCACTAGAATCAGCATACATTCTGCTTTTTATCCATGCGTATAACATTGGATTTACTCTAGATTTTAGTGGACAAAAACTGATTTGAATGAAAAAATCTAAGGTCAGCTATAACTTGAGGTATTTCAATAAGGGGAAATCCTGTGACCTCCGGATTTGAGCTAAACTATGCAATTTTACGTGTTCTAGATGACCTTAAAATTTGGTCTTAATCGGTGGCGAAATATGTGAGATAGAGCAAATTATTTACATTTTTTCAGAAATTGACAGCCCCTTGCCTACTAAAATCCTAGACAATTTTAAATGTAAAAAAAAAATTATTTTTAATTTCAACAAAATTAAATTTCTATGTGTTTTTTGAGATGAGGAATTTGAAAATAATATCAGTTTTTAGTTTAAAAATTTTCCTCACCTATATTATATAAATAAGACGTTTTAAAATGATCTATTTCGATTATTATTTTAGTTTTTACTCGATAACTTTCAAATAAGTCCATTAAAAAAAAAATATGCTTATTTTTTAACCAAAACCCGATATTAAGATTTGATTATTCATCAATCTTAGGATTTATATGCAATTTGAAATAAAAATATGTCATTTTAAAAAGTCTTATTTATATAATATATTTCTAAGTTACAAAATGAACACCCTAGTACAATATATAAAAATAAAATTAAATCAAATTTGAACCTATTGTTTTCGTAGACATTAAATTTTGCCGTTGTAGTAAAGGGAGTTGGATTGTAGTAATTAATTCCATTAGAGGAGAAGGAACAAAGACGGTTGGCAGGGGCGATTTGTAGCTTCCTAGAGGGCGCAGGGGAGGGGGAAGGGATAGAAGGGGAGGGGGATGGGGTGCCTTCCTATTCCGTCCTCTCTCCTACCCCCCTCCCTTCTTCCCTACCACCCCTTCCCCACTCCACGCCTGGGCCGATGGTTAGGTAGATTTCTTGCCTCTCTTGATTAATGTTCCTCTACCTCGATTCAAACAGTGTCAACAAGATTGTGTGACAGAGGTTCTTTTCAACATTGTTTATATATTATTTAAAAATAAAAACTGGGAGTGTCTGCTAAAGAAAGAATAACATGGAACATGTATTAGGGGTTCAGTTCCGTCAATATTAATACTTTTCCTATATTTTTTTTTTCGCTTACCTAAGATCAGTTTTCTGTAGGAGATAAATTTTCAAATTAAATAGCTTAATCCTGCTCTTATGTACTTAATAATTTAATTTTTCATTTTCATTCACTTAAATGATAATAATTTCATTTGAGATTTCCCCTTTTTTATTTTTTATTTTTTATGGCATTTTATACTTATTAAAAAAAAAATAATTCTTAAAATTAAGAAATAACTAGTTTCTAGTATTTAACAAAAAGAGTTTATGTCAATATTTAAAATCGAATTTTAATTACTATATCGAAATATTTGAGACATTTATGGAACATGGTATTCACTTAAACGTTTTTGAAGGTGAGCATATATTTTTACGCTAAACCAACACTAGAAAAAAATAAATAATTTGTTTGTACCTTAATATGCTTTGTCATTTTAACAACTGCATTTCATACCGGCAAAACAATTTTTTTTTTTTTTTTTTTTCTTTTTAAGAAAAAAAGAAAAAAGAATTAAGTAAGACCAAATAGAAAACACAATTATTACTCAAGACTGCCACCAATTACGATTATTTCGCAGAAAAAAAGGTAATATTATTAAAAAATTAAAAACAAATACTCGAAAGATAATAAGACAACAGTCGGTAAAGGAAACCTGTCAAAGAAAATAAAAGATAATTTATAAAATAAAATAAAAAATAATAATATATTTTTTTCGCTCTTGAATTAATAATGTACAATTCATAACTCGATATACAAGCTAAATACGTCAATCTTAATTTTAACATAATTTTTTTAAATTCTAAATGTCAAAATATTGACATTTTGATTACAAACATAAAATAATTATTAACTTCAGACTGGAAGACACAACGTAAGGCCCCTGCATTTTAAGAACTGCAACCCGCACAACTTAAAAGTTGTGTGTGCGGCTGACAACTTGATGAAGGCGTTTGTCTCCTTGCTGACTTATTTAGTCTTTTTTAATTATTTAGTTTTACAAATCGTATTCAATTTGTTGAACTTTTTTATTTTAATTTAATTTATTAAAATTAAAGAATACGAACATTTGAAGATACTTATTTTACAAAATACCAAATAATAACAATAAATAAATAAATAAAAATAATATTAAGAAAATAAAATAATGCCAATTATATTGTTTTATATGATGTAATTACGAGAAAAATTTATTTTCGTTCTCTTTTTTTTTATATCTATATACATTGTATTTAAAACTTTATATGTACACTAAATAAACATTTATCAGGCAAATTTACAAGAGGTAATGTAAATAAAAAAATATTATATTGTTAACTTTTTATATTCCTTAATTTCTTTACTAATAAAATTAGCTTATTATAGGATTTAGGTCAGGAAGTTAGGTTAAGCTGGGAATGATAGCTGGAGAGGTAGCTGAGCCTCCAGCAACTGACCTGGAAGATATTAAGTTCAGTCAGCCGAAGTGGTCCGCTGGAAAGATCTTTGATACAGAGGACACCGCTTGTCAACCCACCATTACAGCCGACCGCAGCCTCTGCTATCCTGTTCTCCAGCAGAAGGAAACCTAAGTGTAACTATATGTCCGTATTATCCTTTAGGAAAACGGTCATTTTTATTTTATATTCTGTATTTTTCAGGATTATAATATAATAATAATGATGATCAATATACCTACAAACTCATTATTTATTTTGTACTAATTATTTTTATTTTGTGGCCATTATAAAACTAGATATCTATAAAGGAAAACAGACGACTCTGAAATGCCTGCTGAGCATATTGTTAATACTAATTCTTATAACTTTATTCTTTATATTAATTTTTCCCATTCCCCTACCTTTGGCTGACGAAGAATGAACCAAGAGATAAGTGAAGGAATTCCTAAAGCTGTTCTAATCAGTTCATCCGATGACCCTCGCATTTAGGGATCAGCGGGTTTGGAAACACCTAACCTTAGCATACAAAAATATATGTTTATTTTCATATTTTATTATCATTTTTCCATTCATATGAAATACAGAAATCCCTTTTTGTACCTGTAACTGGAAATACTACTAGTTTTTAGAAAACCCCTACCAACCTTTATCTTTTTTCCTGAATTCCCCAGGTCAGTTGTGTACTAGAACTGTTATAATTTAGGAGTAGATAACAATAGCATATCCACCAGTAACATTGTAAGTACTTTCCTACTCCTCTATATTTTGTAATTATATGCATTTAAATATTCTAACGCATGTTGTTGTATATTTATATTGTAGCTAACTTTATGTTTTGAAATGACTTTTATAGCTTATAGAATTTTATTATAACCTGTTTTTTTTTTTGTTTTTTTTTTATGTAGGGCATAATTATGAGAACAATATAGCCTCGAAACGTCACCAAAATAGTTGTTTTTATTTATTGACTCAACCTCAAAAACTTTACTAAACATCTAACAGTAAAGTCAAGAAAGCTATCCACGTATATACCTGTACCACTAACAACCCATGAAGGGTCTTGGGTCCAGTGCTTAGATAAGGATGTACTGATACGAGGCCAACGGTCGTGAAAGGAGGAGATTTGGCCTAAATTACGCTCAATCACCAGGTTTTTCCCCATTTAAGGGTACCCACTTTTTAGAGGCTGGGTGTGCCCCAGGAGGGTACCTCAGCCCCGACCGAAATGACAGAAAATAAATTTACTGCTTTCAATCGGACTCGAACTCGGGACCGGGAGCGTGGTAGTCAAGCGCCTTACCCACTGAGCTACCGAGCCTCCCTATTAATTAACAATTCTCAACATTTATACATTTATAAGTTTACATAAATGTATTATTATTCAGAAGAATTAAAGAAATAGAAAGATATAATGAAACTATGATCTCTTAATTCTGATTACTTAAGAACTAGAAAATTATTTTAATACTATCATCCGATGTAAATTAAGTTTTGATGAAAACGACTTCAAACACCTACCTCTGACTTTGAAATAATGTTTTAAAATCACACATATCATATAATATCTGATCTAGGTTCTGATACCTTATAGAAGCCCTTGCATTTAGCTTCATTTGAGTTGATGATGAATGTTCGAAACTAGTATTCTAATAAAATAATCTCAATAGAAGTGGCAATTAATTCATCAATCCTAATTGTATTGTTCCTTCCATACCATCATGCGTACCTCAATTCAAGGTATATAATGGTTTAATCTCGGAAGCTTTGAAACTGCTTCAATACCTGGAAGCTTTATTTTTTTTTTTCTTCAGTATCAGTTTCAGAACCTTCCAACATGTTCTTGCCAGCTGTCTTCGATAACCTAACATTCCTCCAGCCTTTTCCTGGCGGTGGCATATTTGTTTAGCGATATTTCGCCGGCTTCGGTACTCTGAAAGGACCTTCTATATCCGCATTTTTTTCCTCTTGGGCTTTATCGCAAACATTATTTATTTTTCGTTTTTCTTGTGAACTCTTGATCCCTTGAGCTCTTTCTTTTGCTTGTTTTTATTTTTAATGACGATTCCTCGAGTTGTATTTTTACATTTCTCGTGAATCTTTTTTAAGAATTCATTCAATTATTGTCTCTTAAAGCACAATCTGTGACTGAAGTAAAAGTAAGGATGTAATTAGGTTTTTTCATTTATTTTGGGTCTTGTTTCCAACAGTCCCTCCAGTGATTTTTTAATATTAACGGTTGCTATGTAATTTGATTCCATTGATACACAAATAACTAAAATAATAATTTCGTTAGTGTAATTGCGGTTAATAAAGCAACCAAAATAAATTTTATAAAAGTGTATGGATTATGCAACGAAGGGGAACTAGAAGAAAGAGGAATTTTAACGAAAATAATGCATTGCAAACATTATGAAATTTTATGAAATTGTCATATTTATAGATGCAAATAAAATACAATAGCAGTATGAATGTGACAACTATAGTGTGCTACCTTGCTTTGTTAATGCAAGTTAAAATTATATTTTTTTATTTTGTTATTTTTTAAATTTAGTTTAAAAAAATACCAATTAAATAAAAACATATGTTTTTTGTTTTTTTTTTGTTTGTTTTTTTGTATTTTAATTCAAATTCCTCGCAGATATCCCGGAGTCTGGTGCCGTTATTATTTACAACTTCCTCTCCGCATGTACCCACTACCGGGTTTCCTTTTTCTTCCTTTCCAACTCGAGCATTCATATCCCCCGTTTTTCCAACACAGAAAGGAACATCAGTTCACATGGAGTAAACCGGGATTCAGACTTTCTATCTTGGATTACTGTATTACAAAGCAACAAAGCCTAATACCAGTAATGGATGTGAGAGTCTTGCGAGGCATGGAATGTGGCAGCGACCATTATTTGATTAGAGCAAAATGCTTGGCACTGTGGCGAAAAAAAACAGGATGCACCTGAACAAACAAAATCCGTTCTCTTAGATGAGCGTAAATATAAGATTCATCTGCTCATTGACGAAAGCGTAAGCGACCTTTACAAACGCCGCCTAGAAGACAAAATAATGGATAATGGGAGTAGTAATGCCATAGAAATATATGAACACATTAAAGAATGTATCCATGAAGCAGCGAGTGAAGCCTTAGGGGAGATAGAAACGAACCCTCCAAAGCAATGGTGGAGCAGTGAAATAGAAGAAATGGTTGACATGAAAAAAGTACTCTTCAATAAGTGGCTATGTAGTGGAAGCCAAGATGATTGGAGAGAATATAGAAATATGAACACACGGGTGAAGCGTACTGTTACGGAAAGCAAGAACCAAGCATGGGAAACATGTTGTAGGAGGGAAATGTGATTCCTCTAATAAGTGAAAGGACCTGGATGGAATATTACAAAAATCTGCTCACAGAAACTAGGCCGGAATGGTCAGGCTTATATCCACCTGAGGAGGATGCACAAGGGAATGTTACCGTAGAAGAGGGTGAGGTTCTTGATGCAATTAGACATGCAAAATGTGGAAAAGCTGCAGGACCTGGAGGTATCTCGATGGAACTGTTAAAGGCAGCAGGAAACAGATTATTAAAGGCTCTAACAAAGCTAATAAACCTCCTATTAAAAGGACAAGAGTTACCAAAGGACCTTAAGACAGGATTTATCACATCTATATATAAGAAAGGAAACAGGAAGGAATGCCGAAATTATAGAGGCATATGTGTCCAGAGTTCTATATCAAGAATCATCGCTAGAATTCTGAAGAGTAAATTGGAAGAGGAGTTCATTACTCCAGAAGAGCAGTTTGGGTTCACTGCTGCCAGGTCGTGTACGGACAGCATATTTGTTCTAAGACAGCTCATAGAAAAACGAATGGAAAAAGGAAGAGCGGTGCACATAGCTTTTATAGACCTAGAGCTTATTAGACACTGTACCGAGACGGAATATGTGGAAAGCCCTTAAGAATGCGGGTATGAGTAATGCCCTAATAAACGCAGTGATGTGCATGTACAGGGAGGACGAATATAGAGTAAAGCTTGGCTTTCGTGTATCTGAGCCTTTTTCTGCATCCAAAGGACTTAAGCAGGGTTGCTGTATGTCACCGACGCTGTTTAAAATTTATGTACAACAGGCAGTAAAGGAGTGGAGCGCACGATGGGAGAGAAAAGGTATAGACGTTAACGGACATTTGCTGTTCTCCTTTTTCTTTGCCGACGACCAAGCGGTGGTCACATATAACCGAGAAGGCCTGGAAGAAGCGTTAAAGGCCCTGGAAAAAGAATACAGCCTGTGGGGTCTCAGAATAAATTTTGATAAGACCAAATACCTGCCAGTGAATTGCAAGGATGCCGCGGACCTACAGATTGATGGGAAGGTGTGCAAGAAGGTAGCTTCCTTTAAATACCTAGGGTCAACAATAGACAGGAACGGGACGTCAGAACCCGAGGTTAGGAGGAGGGTTGGCCTGGCAAGAAGCGTGACTAGAATGTTGCATCCAGTCCTATGGAACACGATCATCTCAACGGACAACAAAAGGCGCATTTTTAGAAGTATTGTTGAGCCATCCCTCAGCTACGCCGCAGAAACCTGGACACTTAACCGAGGGCTCAACTCTAAACTACAAGCGGCAGAGATGGATTTCTGGAGGAGATGCCTAAGGATTACCCGCCTAGACCAAATCAGAAATGATGAGATCAGAGGCAGGCTGGGAGTGACCGAAGGAGTCCCGGAGAGGATTGGAAGAAGCACGATGGTATGGACACTGTCAGCGGATGCCAGAACGTAGGTGGCCAAAGAGGATTCTGCAGTGGGAACAACCAGGAAGACGGAGGAGAGGAAGACCCCGAACCCGGTGGAGGGACTGTGTGGAGGAGGAAATGGCTGGCAGGGGACTTGACGAGGATGACTGGTGGGATAGAGAGAAGTGGAGGGACGCTCTGACTTAACCAGGCAACCCATTGAGGGATAGAACCTGCAAAAGTAAAGTAGTTTTTTCACGAAACGGCCTTGGAGACCACGCGAATATCAATTTTTGGCTCCTATCTTGTTTTTTCTTTCCTTCCATTTTTCTTTCATTATTTCTCCGTGTCTCTTTTTTCTTTCTTCTGTCCACGCCACTCCCTTTTTTGAACTTCTGCCCACAACAACCTTTAATTCCTTAAGTCTGTTTCTATATCTTTCTCTGTCCTGACAGTCCTGGTCCGTTATACCTAATCTTTCCGTTTCTTCTTTCATCTGTTTCATATATCCTCCTGAGCTTTTATATCCATGGATTTTCTTTAACCCATATCTTTTAATTTTTAAAAACACTAGGTTACTTTTAATAGATAAATTCATTGGCCATGCTATTAAACACAGGAAATATATATATATATATATATATATATATATATATATATATATATATATATATATATATATATATATATATATATATATATATATATATATATATATATATATAAAGAAGCAACAAATATATATATATATATATATATATATATATATATATATATATATATATATATATATATATATATATATATATATATATATATATATATATATATATATATATATATATATATATATATATATATATATATATATATATATATATATATATATATATATATATATATATATATATATATATATATATAATATATATATATATATATATATAAAACAACATATCTTCTTGGAATCCCAATGATTTATGCTAATCTACCATTTCAATTCAAACGATTAAACATCACCAATTAAACATTCTTTTGCTATAACAATTACCAAACCGTAAGTATACCTGAACGATAACCTCACCGTACTTTCTGCCTTTATTTGAGCAAATAAGGATGACAAACCCTTGCAAACAACATCAAATTAATATAGCTATGAAACAAGGGGCCTAGCATAGTGGTAACCCATTAAAAAAAAAAAAAATGTTACTATAGGAAACTTGATAAAACGAAGATCTCTTTGTCGAATCCGGCTGTCGCAGGATGAAATTAATTCTTATTTATTACCCACCTCCACACTCCCATCCTGAAAATCCTATGTTGCCGAGTTGATAAAATAAAAGACATTAAAAAAAAATAGGTATCAACTGATTTAATTATTGTTATATTTCTAAACAGATCAATTGAAAGGAAGTTAACTTTTAGAATCCCTTGTTTTAAGAGGTAAGAACTGAATGAATTCCTTAAAAAGATTCGTGAGAAATGTAAAAAGATAGCTCATGGAATCTTCATTTATATTTTTTTCGAGTTTGTGTTTCATCAAAAATTGAGATGAACCCTTCTTCCCCCCCCTTGTCATATTCCCTCCTCGGATCTGACAGTGAGTCACCAAGTTCATGAAATTAAAAATTTGACCAGTGGCTGTAAACAATTGACACATCGTGGACAAAGGTAATTGGAGGGCGTGTATTAGGATGCAAATAACAAATGAATATTTATATAGCGGAGAGAGGGGAGGGGGAAAAGGGGCGTGGGGAGGGGTGTAGGAGGAGAAGGGAGGGAGGTTATTAAAATAAGAGTTAGTTGGTCGGAAGGATGAGTCAGTGGGGGCTGCCTCCAATCTCATCACATCTTCCAAGAAAGAAAAGGGAAAAAGTTATAATAGTATCATTTTTTTTTTTTTTTTTTCAATAATAAAATATTTTTAAAAAATACTAAATTATGTTTTATTCATTATAAATAATTAAAAATTATTAAAGATTATTCTTCCATTATATGAACAACTTTAAATTAATTTAGGCTTTATCTTTTATTTTATTTTTTTTTAAAGAAAACACTGCTTATGTTGAATAAATATCAATCAATATTACAAGCTCCTTAAAAAGTATTATGGATAAGTACTGGGCAATAGGTGTTATGGTTCCCGTCACTAAATATATACTACAACAAAAAAAAAAATAACCCCCTCTAACTATACTCGTAATAATGTTTGTTTTTTTTAACTATTTATTTATATATATATATATATATATATATATATATATATATATATATATATATATATATATATATATAAATGTATGCATCATATAACACAAAAAATATAGGAAATTATTACAATGACTCGTGTAAAGAACCATTCACTAATAGCACTTTTAACTTCTACATTAGAAGATCTCTTGGCCATTTTCTTCTCTCACGCTTGAACGATTATCAGGAATCGAGTGTGATGCAAGATGGGGACTGGT
Source organism: Euschistus heros (assembly GCA_003667255.2). Classification (NCBI taxonomy): domain Eukaryota; kingdom Metazoa; phylum Arthropoda; class Insecta; order Hemiptera; family Pentatomidae; genus Euschistus; species Euschistus heros. The sequence goes on along the minus strand of RCWM02000331.1, from coordinate 117,974 downwards.
GGATTCGAGTGGGTATGGAGTATGCTATGAATAAGATCATAATAAAATAATTTTGAATTCGGATTGATGAATTATTGCCACATCCATAGCTCCTTCCATGTCAGTTGTAAAAACATCGAAATAATTTCAAAACATGAGCCCTTTGATACATAGATCATAAATATTAAATTTTTATAAATTTGAGACAAGAAATGAAATATATTGGTATTCACCTAAAGGGAAAAAATGAAAAGGGCTTCTGAAAGATGTTAGGGCCTAGAGCAGACTGTGAGTGAAAAGACAAATGGGTGAGGTAGATTGATTGTCCTTTCAATGGTTCCTTTGTTTTCCTTATCAATGGTTGGTATTTTCTGTTTCTACTGGAAAAAAAAATTTAAAGAGGGAGCATTGGCAAATTTAACCTATATGCTCGTTTGAAATAAAATCTGGATTTGTTTTCAATGATTTTACTATTTCTGAAGATTCACAATAAGACCTTAATCAGACCTGTAGTTACATATGGAGCTGAAACTTGGTGTTTAGCCCAAAATGACGTACAGAAACTGACAATTTTCGAAAGAAATGTAATAAGAGGAATACGTGGTGGAACACAAGTAGGCGGAACATAGAAAATAAAAACGAATGAAGAAATAGACAACATGTCTAAAAGGGAGAACATTGTAAACTTCATTAAAGTAAAGAGATGAAGGTGGACTGGCCATGTCAGAAGAATGACAGCAGATAGAATACTAAAGAAACTGCTATTTAGATTGAAGAATGAATGGAAAGAGAAAAAGGGGAAGAAGGCCGCTAAGCAGATGGAAGGATGAAGTAGCAAAATATGCCGCAAAATTAAAAATAAGAAATTGGAGAATGGAAACGGAGGATAGAGATAGATGAAATAGAAGAATAAATGAGGCCAAGGGTCACCCGGACTAATAATTTATATAATGAATTTAAAGACAATAATAATTACAAATATAAAATAAAATCATACTATATCCCACCATGACTTTATAAAATTGGAATGTATCTCTATGAAATGAGAATGTAAGCACGGTTTCTTCTTTTTTTATTTTTCATTTTTATTTATTTATTCATTTATTTTTAAGAAGAACTTTTCTATTGAGACTTTAATAAATTAATTTCACTGAAATGACATGCAGATATTTAAAATTGTTGAATACATTTAATGAAAAAGTAGCAAAAAAACATAACTATTAAAACTATAATAAAATTATACGTACCTATCTAATTATTTTAGACAAGTAAAAAACCTTTTTTTATTAATAAAAACATTCATTTTTTTTTTTTTTTTAATAAAATAGAATATAAGATTTTATTGATACTCATTGACTGTTTATAACAGAGGTTTGTTAGAGAAATTTTTTACTTGCAAGTTTAAATCAAAATATTTCATTAAAAATATAAATTAAAACAGTTATACTGGCATGCCTAGAAATAATCATTAAATCGTCTGTTGTAAGCAACTAATGAACCTATCTCTTTTAATTTCACAAGAACTATTTTTAATCGCCTAGCATGATCCTTCAATTCCATTCTTCTGACCCTCAGACACCTGACAACTTCCGAACAGAAGGCAGTGATAGGCTAAAAAATGGTTAGTCATCCTACGATTGGTAAAATACTTGGTGTCAGTCGTCCAAGAAAGGTCATTTAGCCATGATGGTGGGGGTCAGGGAAGTTAAAAGTTGAAGGATTTCATCTTTAACAACTACGTGGAAAATTTTCATAAATTTAAAGACAATTTAATCTCTCATTATACAGAAATCTTGCAACTCCAAAAAATAAAAAAGAACCATAGCTCATAATAATAATAATTCCAATATATTTTTTAACCTAACTTCCAAAGTTACATTCCGTGCAATTAGATAATTAATTAAATGAAGATTTTAATCAATTAATCACTAGAATTTAATATAGGTAAATATGATACTCAGTAATTGAGGAAAACAACAAATTCCGTGCTTCTAAGTTGCCAATATCCTCGAACCCGAAGTTTCAAGAGAACTATTTAAGTTTCTCACTCCACTCCAGCCCAGCAGTTTTGGGACAATTGGCAATATCGGCCCTAATATTATCAATTGTAGAATGTCTCATATAATTAACCAAATCGGACTGTAATACAGGTAGACTGAAAATACAATTTTTGAGACATAAGAATTGTTTATATTAGTGTTTTAAATGTGATTTTTCAATTTCCGAATAATGAAAAAGTGACGAACAATTAAGAGGGCATAGAAGAAATGATTGAGACGTGGTTTAGGAAGAGCTGGTGTCTGTCATGCAATTTTTAAAATTTTACACTGTTAGAGCCATCACAGGATAACATAAACTTATAATTGAAAGAAAAAAAAAATGAGCTCTCAGGAGTTTGTAAAGCCTTAGGTAAAAATTATTAGATTAGAACCTTTCTACTCATTTAGGCGTGGAATTTCAATACCAACCAAGTCCAATTGAGAGTTTTTTTTAGTTTAATGTTTTTTTCGACTAGTTGAAGGTTTTCTCCCTAAAGTAGTTGAATCACATATAAAACGGCCAAACGAAAAAAATAATGCCTCTTTTTAATCCAGCCAAACCTTTACCTTTATCGACCAGTTTTAAAAATTTTCAAAACTTGATAGCAGGATTTTAAATTCAATGCCTCAATTATAATATAGAAATATAGAAATGATGACTAGGAAGTAAACTGCTTAAAATGTTCATATCTATAATTTTTTTTTTTTTTATAAAAACAACATTCTTCTATTTTTCAATCCTTACCATATAATTGAATGCTCAAATTTTTTATATAAAATCAAAAATATCATATAGCAATAATGAAAAACATTGATATGAAACATAATACATTTTCCAGCTAGAGTTATAGGTTTATTTAAAATGTAATCAAATACTTACAACAAGAAGAGACTGTGTGCAAAATCAAAAAAATTAGGAAGCAACTTCGGATCACCTTTGAAAAGCGAAACTAGTGGTTCGGTCAAGTTCAACGCATGGATATGGAACTAGGATCTAGAAATGTTATGAAGACCTGCTCGTTGGGCAGAACACCACCAGGATTACATGCAAAGGATTGCAGAAAAAATATGAAAAATTATTTATAGGGCCAGGAGGATTAGCTCTGTTGGGTTGAGATCCTTCTATACAGGAACTGGTAGAAGAGCAAGAAGCAAGGAAGGTCAGTGGATAAGACATTTAACTCCAAGCTCCAAGACTCGAATTCGAGTCCTGAAAGAAAAATAAAAAATATTAGGAGGGTCTACCGTCGAGCCACACCCAGCTTCTATATAGTTACCTACTTAATTGGGTGAGCACCTAGCGTTTGCTGACCGCACCATGTCCTTGGGTAAGCCTTGGTATCAAAATAACACTTCCTTACCAAGTTCTGGACCCGAACAACCTTTCATAGGCTGAAGCAGTTCATTTTTATTTAGAATAGAATAGAAAAATAATTTTTTCTGGGACATAGTCCCTTAACCCTTTAGTGCATGATTTTTTCTTTTTCATTCTAATAAATTTTTATTTATTTTAAAAAAAAATCTTTTTCACCTACAAACCATTTTAATTAATAATATACATTATGTTGCACAAAATCAAAAAGTGATTAATCTCGATAAAAAATCTGTAATAAAAAACAAGTATTTTATTCTCATTGATATTTTACAAAGTACATATCTTGGGAAAAGCCAAAGAAATTTTACTTGATAAAAAAAACACAATGGATGTTATAAAAATAAATAAGAACACTTTACTGGAAGGGAGGAGGAGTCCACAACTGAGGACTTGAAGATGTAAGTGACAATTAGAGTTTTGTGTGGTCCAGTTAGGGCATGCTAAGTCCTCTCATGCCTAGCAGGATAATGTAGCATCTCTACAACAAGATTTAGTTCCAGAAAACGCAAAGAGAGTTCGCTGGCATAAGTATAAATATAATGTTGCAAATATGCTACACTATGCACTAGAGGGTTAAGAATAACAGATTAGTACAGGTATATATAAATTAAATCTGGTCAGAGACATAATGAAATTAAGAAAAACAATAATACAATAATGACAATATGTACATAGATGATAGTTAAATATACAGAAAATAAAATAAGATAACATTCTACAAATAAGAGAAAATAAAATGAAATAACAAAAAAAAAAAAAAATGTTTGGTACAATGATTAGATTTGCATGTACATTAGAAGTACGCAATGTTATATTCATTGAACGTGAAATTTATATTAATTAGAATCTTAATTTTGCAGGAACTGAATCCAGCATTGCAAGAACAATTTTTTGACTATGTAGGTAGGTAGCAAGCGTAAGCTTGGATGAGAAGGAGGTATTGAAAATAGAAGTATTTCAATGTTTTTAGGGATTTAGATTGTCTGATATGAGGAGGAATAGATTTCCAGAGGATTGGTGAGTGGAAGAGGAAGGAGCGTTGGAAGGTTGAAGTTCTCTAGGGTCCCCACCCTAGTATACCCCTGTATACCCCATACAGATCAGAAAGACGGGATCTTGTATGTATAGAATTGACAACAGATCTGAATTGAAGCATATTGTAAATATAAAAATGGGTATTGATGATTTGGTAGAGGAGAACATTCCTATTCATGGAAATATTGTCTACGGAAAGTGGGATAAAGCCAATTTAGTTGGGAATAGAGGTGGGATACATGGGAGCGCCTCGGACTAACGAAGACAAACCTGAAAAAGCAGTTCATGGTTTATGTATATATATATATATATATATATATATATATATATATATATATATATATATATATATATATATATGGATATATTGGTTGACTGTTACTATTATGTTAAATAAGGTTCATGCGGTTCAGTCAATAAACAAAAACAACTATTTTGGCAACGTTTCGAAACTATATTGTTCTCATAATCATGCCCTACAGTGAAAAACAGGTTACAATAAAATTATATAAGTTATACATGTTCAATACATAAAATCAGCTGCAATATAAATATATAAAAACATGCGTTAGAATATATACTAATTATAATTAAAAAATATGGAGTTGTATGAAACTACTTAAAATGTTACTGGTGAATATACGAGTACTATTGGTATTTAATACTATTTATAACAATTAGAGTATACAACTGAACAAGGGAATTTCTATAAAAAAGGTTAGTGATAGGAATTTCCAAAATGAGTATATCGACAAGGTTAAAAAAACAGATCTTACAATAAGTGTTACAGGTTACAGGTTACAGGTTACAATAATTTTATTGTCTTTATAGTATAAGGTAATTTTTGTATTTATATTATATTAATATAGCTCTTTTATATCGGCTGATGGTCTCCTGTACACAATTAGATCAATTTGAAGTGATGAATGGAAGATTAATGAGAATCACTGTAACTTTAGAATGAATCCAGTATGTGTGAAATGTTTTTCATTAACATATAAAATGTGCGCTTAGTAGCGCCTTAATTTAAATTTTAGCATAAATCTTTAAATTTTGTAATTGCAACTTATTTTAGTTATTTGAAGGGTTATTGTTGCTGAGAATCGAGAATTGATTTGCTGGTATCGGTATCATTGAAAAAAAAAAATAGTATCGACAAATATAATTAGTAATATACGGATATATTTAATAAGTAATATATATTAATGTTATTAGTTTGCTTAATACACATTAATACTCGTAAAGATTACAATCAGGATGGATGTATGGGAACAGAAGAAGAACCTAAATTGAAGTTTCCTTTCAGTTTTTAGCCGCTTTGAGATTCCAGAAAAAAACAGGCTCAATGAAAAGAAGGCCCGCTATCGATATATTTATGAAGAAAGTTTGTATATTTTACCGTTAATTAAAACTTTTTGATGAAAAACTCCGATGTTGACAAAAGTCGCCACCTGAAAGGGAGCACCCTGTAAAACCTGAGTGGTTTGTCTCAACATCTCTTACTTAAATTAATGACTAGAAATCTAATATTTAATTAATAAAAATGATGCAATACAACAATATACACATATACACATATTAGGCTCTAATAAAGCTCAAGAGCACTTTATTAATTATACATTTTTTTCTTAATTTTTCAAATAATTTCTAATTTATACTTTTTAGATTAATTTCCCATTTTTAAAGAAAATCGTTCCGAATAATGCTTTATGGTTTTAATACTAAAAGATAGAACTCCTATTGCCGCATTGAACCTTCACTGTGGCTCATTTCAGGTTCTTTCTTATCGTTATCAGGGTCTTTCCTTTCGGAGTTATCATCTACACGTTTTTGTTTTATCATCGTGATGATCTCATAATCTGAAATTCAGGTCGTAAACAACACCGGGGCATAGTGGATCGAAATGCATATGCTCTTCAAAAGTCGAAAAATGAATTTATGGCAAATAGTAGCACGTTCCTCTTAAGGAAATAATCCAAGGAAGGTCAAAACAGGAAGTTTTGATTCGATAAGTGCCCTTTGTACTGTGAGAGTAAACAAAGCTCACTACAAATCAAAGTTATAACAATTACAAGAAATAAAAAATATACTGATCTGTTACGTCAGTTTATTTTAGATTTAGTTGAATATTTTCCGATTTGGTGGGAGGTATATACATACCTTGGAATGTATTATGGGTACTCGGAGTAATGTTTTGTTAATAATTAATATTTCATATTAATTTATCGTTAGCTCTTTCTTATAAACTTACCCGCAAACATCCACTTCTGCAGTTTTAACTGGAGATGCTGGAGGTCCTCAGCGATGATCTCTTGGATGGCCAACCCAAAGAGATAGGAAGGAAGCCCTGATTATGACCGGACCCAATACGCCGACTGAAGACCCATACTACATTTTGTTAAGTACCAAATTTTTGTAATAGTCTTTAATAAGTTTATAATTTGTGAATTGTGTGCTGACCTTATAAGATAGTAATTGTATTCTCATTCTATAGTTCCATCCATATATATCTAATCGTTCTAGTAAATATGGTAACTTTAATATTCATCATAATTATTCTCTTTCCTTAAATGCCACTAAAGTAATACTGAATTGGTTTGCACGTATTAGATTAGAATCCAATAAAGGTAATCAATAAAATATTTATAAATGGGGTTCTATTCAGATAGCAACACAGTATTTCAATAAACCCCAAGAGCAACATAGCATACTGTTTTGAATTTTCCATTTCACAATTTACATAGGGTTGTTTTATTATCAATTTATGGATTGTCATTTTCACAGAAGCAAACGAAACCTGGCAATTAAAATGGTTTTGCGTTCTCATGACCTTCCTAAAGGTTAAAAAAAAAAAAAAAAAATTGTTTCTCAAGTTTCCCCTTAGGGCTTGACAGAATTTTGAAATTTCTAATTTATCTCATCATACTCGTCAGCTAGTTGCGGACCACCAAGATTCTGATGAGGAAGATGAACAAGAAGCACAAGATATAGAACTAGAAGAAGAAATGATGAGTGGCATTAGCGTACCATCGACTTAAATAATTTATGCTAATTTATTATTAATTCTGTTTTAATTACTTATGGTTACTACTAATTATTATAACTACTTATTATAATTAATTTTCCTTAATGATCTAATAAAATACATGAAAATAGCCTATTCATTTAACTGATACCTTCCGTGACATACCAGTCATAAAAGGAAACCATGCTCTTTTTCGGGGTAATTTCTTTAACTCCACCCAGCGGTCTTTAGAATGGTCTCTGATCACAATTCAGACTTTTGTCTATTGAAAAATTTACATTTCCAAATTTTTGAACAGCATTTCGTCGCACTGTGTTGCGGGTTGAATTTAGATGAAAATTCTTTCCGTTTGAAGGAATTCATTATTTTCATGGTTTCTCCAAGAAATCCTTACAATCGGGCTATCGTGGAATTGTGTTACGTAGAAAGCTAGAAAGAGACAAACAAATATCGATGTTATTACTAAAATGAGAAAAAAAAAAATTATATCCTGTTGTTGGAATACTTATTCGGCTCCTTGATTTTCGGTTCCTGGGCGAAACGGCCAACCTGTATAAAAATCATTCTACCCTAGTACCATTTTTTTTTTTTTTTTTTTTTTTTTTTTGTCGTCACAAATATCCAGATATGGTTTATGGCGGCGAGCAGGTGTGGCGTAGAGCGGCTCCATGCAAGCCATAAGTCAATAGTGCCGTGTTGACTGGCGAATTTATGGGGCTCGAGGAGGCAGGCTACAACTGATATATTAGCCGTGGCAACCTGCCTTCGTCTCAATCAGCTTATTTGGTCGTATTGGAACCTGTCTGCCCTCATGTTGTCTCTACAATACAATGAGCAGGAACTGACAGCTCGGCTAATATCAGCAACTTGACACTATATTTTTAATTATATATGAAGAAGATGGTCTGGAATAATAAACTACACGTCAAAGTTTAAAAAACTTTCTGTTTTGCGAAGACCTGAAGACCTTTTTTTTCGATAAAGTGATAACATAAACTCAATTTATCCCTGACCGAAACTATAGATCATGGATGTGCCTATCTAAAATCTACTGCTTTTCCTAATTTACATTTTATAATTATTGGGTTGTACGGAAATCAATGCAGGATTTCATATTTAAACCAAAACCTGATATAATTATTAAAGAGATTAATTGTGCACCATGACAGGTGTATACTTACTACCAACACAAAAATCGACATTAAAATCTGTGAGTTGAAACCAAAATATCTCATTCTAACAGACCCGGGTAATGGGATCTTATTTGATAGGACTTTTGGGCCGAAACTACGACATTGAGTAACAGTAATGTATCAGGTTTTGGTTGTGGTAAAGAGATAAATAATCTCTTCAATAGTAAAATGATGTTTTAATTTAAACATGAAATCATGCATTAATTTCCGGAATACCCAATAAAAGGATCAAATTATATAAATTAATAAAAATTAAATTAACAATCAATGATTATTTGAAATAAACAAAGTTGAGAGAAAATAGGTATTTAAAATGTGCAGATTCTGGTTTGTGCACTTTGGTGCAGATTGGTTCAGTAGTTTTTACAACGAATGAAGGCTTATCCTTTTACATAATAGTACGGATTAAACTTCCATTTCATCCTTCAATGAAATATCAATCTTAATTGTTTCACCCCATTGGGTCTACCTGAACTACTTTTTCGTCTATCTGAAGAGCATATGTTGTTACAAAGCATGAATATAAATACTAAGGAGATGAATTTGTCAGGGGTGCAGTCAAGGTTGAATAAACGCAGCCAGTTTTTCATTTAAAAACTGGCTGTGTTTATTCAACCTTGACTGCACCCCTGACAAATTCATCTCCTTAGTAAAAACTCACAGTCAACAATACAACCATCATCATGAATAAAAATAATTTTTAGAGAAAAAAAAAACAAAAAAACAACTTCAAGATTAAACCTACACATACAAACTTGAACTAAAAAATAAAAAATAATATTTTAATTGCTTCAAAACAAAAACCATTAAATGAAAATCAACTAAATTATCGATACTTATATACCTATTCACAATTTATGACCAGTAAACTTTGGAGTCGGTGCCAACCAAGAAGGGCAGTTAAATCCTGCCTTCACAATAAACTTTCGTATGGCCGGAGACAGCGGTGTGGCGGTGATGAAACAGTGGGAGGATCTTTACGATTACAATTTCTTTTCAAATTCTGTTTGTTTTGGTTGGCACCGACTCCAAAAATAACAGATCATAAATTGTGAATAGGTATATAAATATCGATAATTTCGTTGATTTTCATTTAATGGTTTTTGTTCTAAAGCAATTAAAATATTATTTTTTATTTTTTAGTTCGTTTGTATATGTAGGTTTAATCTTGAAGTCGGTTTTTTTTTTTTTTTTTTTTCTAACAATTATTTTTATTTTTAACTTTTTTAGTGGTGAGTGTATAAATAGTTCGACTTACAGAACAAAGATTTATCACAGTTATCATTCCACTTACCTTCATGTAATTGGGAAAATTGAGCACAAAATTGGAGTTGAAATCATTACATATATTTTTCATTAATGGATATGTGTATGTTGTTTTACATACATACATAAAATAATTGATACAGAAAATTAAATACCTGGTACCAATTTATCATATAACTTTCAACTGAATTGCGCTTTTTTCTGAGAGTGCCTAAAAGTAGACTTACCGCCTTCCACCAGTGGCGATCTTTTTTTTATTCTTTAGGACGGTTGAAAGAGAACTACGCGGAATTCGGAATTCACTAGCAACAAACGCCCAACTTAAAATCGCTTATTAACTGTTTTTTTTTTTCTTAAAAAGTGTTGCGTTGGTTTCAAAACATTTTTTATGGTACCACCTCTGAAGTATGCCCTACCGATCTAAAAAAGAATCATCAAAATTGATTCAGAATTGACCGAGTAATCGCGTAACATACACACAAAAAAAATATATAGACGAGTTGAGAACCTCCTCTTTTTTGAAGACAATTGAAAAAAGGGTTCTTAGTTTATCAAAGGAAAGCACAAAATTCTAACTGTACCTAACAAATTATGTATATTCCAACAATATTTGATAGCATCTTGGGTCGTGCCTCCTAAAATGAAAATTACTGATTTTTACCTGCCAAACAAATAATTAGTAAATATGAACACCTGGCTTTTATAGGAAGCAACATTTAAACCTGGCTGTACTAGAGCCTGAGATTATTACTAGAAAGCCAAAGGACCTAATGTGCTTCTTATTAAACATTAAACTCTTATGAAATTTCTAGACGGCTATAGCTTCCGTGACAAAAGCAATCCGTAAGGATCGAAGTAACTTAGGGTTTCCTTTCCTCATAATAATAATAACAGGGGATATCAAAAAATGAGCGTTTCCTCAAATCCTAAGAACTGTAAACACGATTATCTTCTTTATATTGGTCCTAAAATTTATTTTCTGTATAGAACACAAAACTAAGCTTATTTATCAACAAAGGGCTGCTTAAACAAATTGTTTGTTCAAAGATTTTATTTAGAAAGTAACACGACAGTGTCTTGTAAAAATTCTTTTAAATTCGAGACATTATTGAAAAAAATCTTGTTCAGCAACCAAATCGGTTCGTAAAATCATCAATACTAATCGATCTGTAGGTTTATAAGGATATCTATTTAAAGGATTTGAAGCGTATTATTCAAAATGTTAGTTAAATAAAATCAAGCAGTATATAAAAAACATTAAGATTGAGAAATTTTAAATATATATGATTGATTACAGTTTTACATTAGGCATATCCCTCTCTACAATCACCGTTATTATAATGCGTTCATAACAATGAATGCGTTAACAACTGCGGAATATCCTTCGAATAACTAAAAAACCGTTAAATCCTTGAATATTTGAACATATTATCCTAGGACGAAACCTAATATATATGTGGTCCAAAAATCTCCTTCCGCCATCTTAAAATAATATCCTTAAGGACGAAAAAACAGATAAAACATTTAAATGTTGAAAAAAAATAGTATCCTTAAGGACGAAAACTAATTCTAAGTGGGTAAGGAGAGTGGCCAAGGATGTCCTTCGGCCGCCAAACATCGTCAGATCCTGACAGATCTGAAAAATAGTGTCCTTTTGGGCGTAATAGCAGGTATATATTGTATAAAGATATAGGTATCCTTGACGAGCCAAACTAGCGGCAATGGTTTTAAATTATTTCTAATAGAGATACGTCCTTGGAATGGAAACATACTTTTACTGGACCTACGAAGGAGTAATACATCATGTATTTGTTCTTGGTGGAGGTTCTCTAAGCTTAGATCTCTGTAGATAGAATATAATTCTCGCAAACATATAAATAGAATACATATGTAACTGTCGCAGCGTTACACAACTTTGGTCAACCGCAAAGGAGTTCTGTTCCAGCAAGACAGCAAGTTATGGATACCCATTTTACAGGAGCTGGGTGGGCTCCAGGAGAGTTTCTCACCTCGAAGTCGATCCACAGCCGAATTAAATGAATTATTTCAAAACTAGTTATGTCCACATCAGAAATTGTTTTAAAAAATACATTAGCCCTCCCCGTGCTGTTAGATCCAAAGAATATATATTATTTAAATCTGAAAGATGTCTACTAACGAAAAAAGCATAGTAAAATTTATTTAAAAATTTCACTGAAAGGGACATGTTCAATTTTGAAAGAACTCTCATGCGTTTGATCACAAGTGTACCATTAAATTCTTGCATTTTTCTTTCGCAATTGTAAATCTATTGATATTTGTCAATTCGATTCACTTAAACGTCGGCAGCCAATGAGCAACTGACCTTCTCAGATCCCTTCGGCTGGCAATGACAAGGGCGAAAAATAGCGGCAATGAATGATAGCCCGGTGTCAATCCAAATTGTGGCGAGGGACGGAGACTACATTACTCAGCTCCTATAAAAAGTTGAGGCCATTCTTCATATGTGACTCCCGCCCGCTGAACAATGGCTGCCTCTAATGCATTCCTTTATCCCGTAGTAATGTCCTTAGCCAATAGGGGCCGCTAGTGTCGGTTAGCTATTATACTGGATCCGTTTGTTATGTTGCTAGTCGGGGAGGTTATCGATGTCATTCCAAACATTATCTTTCCTTTCTGAAATCGAAAGGGACGTGACTTTAGAATCATTTAGTTTGATTAGAAATACGATTCATGTTCTATAAAATTGAAATTTATCTGCTATCAATATGGAATGTAAATACTTAGCGTTAGATACAAGTTCATAATACAATGGATATGAACATAAGGAACAAAAATTTTCTTTTTAAAAACATTAATTGCAAGACGTAATCTTTTTAAAGAAAAAGTAAGATGCAGTAAGGGTTGAAGAAAGTTTGAATAGGGTCCTGCCGTTTCGGGATGTACAGCCAAAAAATATATGAAACTATATCATTAATACATGTAAAATTAATGACAATATAACTTTTTTATATACCACATTTAGCCACACCTTGCTTAATTTTATTTTTTAGGAGAGGTAAAGCGGTAGCTCAGTGGGTAAGGTCAGTAGCATGCTTCCGGGCACGAGTCCGAGTCCGGCTGAATGAAGAAAATTTCTATTCTATTCTTTCGGCCATAAATCGACTCCATAGGGCACGCCCAGCCTCTAACTCTAAAAGCACTCTATAAAGTGGGTACTCTTATATTGTTGGGAAATAGATCTGGCTGTTATGCGTGATTTATTTCCTTTAACCAATTGACAGTACAACCTTACCTTCACGGTTTGTAATGTTAAAGTTTTATTTTTTTTTATTTTGTTTAAAAGCCCGGAACAAGGCCCGGTAGGTAGGCTAAAACGTCGGCAATAATAGTCTGGAAACACTAAAACCTTACGCTTAAGCTCCTCCTGTCTAAAATAGGCAATTTCATATAGTGAAACTACCCTTATTTTCCATAACAAACATTGATCTTTAATGTTAACATAATATATTAATTGCATATAATATTAATATATACGTTGCATGCATATCTGCAGTCAACAGAAAACGTTGAAGTAAAAAAATATAGCCTTGTAGAAAAAACAGTCGAAGAAACACTTAATGAAATAAAACAAAACATTTCAACAGTAAAAATAGATTATACTCGCTATGGTCTTTGAGAGCAAAGGTCAGAAAAAGTATTATGATTAGAAATTCTTTTAGTCTGTGATTAGCATTCATGATGGAAGTACCACCATTGAAGTAAGCCATTCACGAGTTAATTGTTTCCTTACGAAATCAAGGCAATCTTGTGAAAGGAATTGGGAGGACTGTTAGTAAAAACGTGGGTACAGTATCTAAAATTATAAAAATTATAAAGAATTAGGCTGTGCATCCAGCAGACCACGGAACGGGCGTGCACCAAAAATAAATAAATTACTCTAGTGCTGAATTTCAAAAGCTGTCTCTGTCATATTTTCTCTGATAAACGTCGATTTAACATTTTTGGCTTAGATGACCGTCAAAAAGTGTAGTGAAAAGAGAAACAAAAATATATGAAACAAAAAACTAGAGAAGCATAAGTGTAAAACTTTGGTAAGTGTTTCCAAACATTTTTTGCCCAGTGTGTGTATATATATTTCAATCGATGTGTTTTTTAAACGCGTCTGGCTGCATCTCTGATTATCGGTGCCACTGATAATAGTGGTGTAGAGAAACAATAAATATGGTAATCCTACATTTATTAGATGCAAAATATCGACGTCAAAAATCCATTACATCCACAAAAACCATTCTCATCACTATGCAGAAATACCACAACTGTGTGAAGTGAACTTTATACCGCAATATATATATTTTTTTTTTCTCCTTCATGTATCTTAAATCTAAATATTCATGATTTCACATTTTTGTTCTAATTTCTAAATGTTCCTCAACTTTTTTATTAATTAGCTTACCCGCCTGGAATAGATGTATTAATTACTTATTGAAATACCAGTCCCACGTTTACTTTTTCTTGATATTCCTGTGGAAGAATCATGGACCTCCAATAAATCTCGAGTTAACAAGCTTTGGGATCGACTCCTTGGACCTGCACCTTTGGGACTGTTATAAACCGAACCATCAGCTTTTACCTGATTGGACACGGATGCTGGCGTCATCACTTCTTCGGATTGCGTTGTTTTGACTTTATATATTTATTTAACATATATAAAGAAGTGAAAATCTATTAACATATTTTGCATCCATTCCTACCTCTTCCGCCCAGCCGAAAGACAGATATTCAAGCTAAAAGCCGATAGATAGACAAAGGAGGAGATGCGAGGGGCATCCTCATTTCACTAAGAGTGGACTATAAAAGTTTACCACCGCCGTTGGAGCTACGTGATCTCGCGAGGTAAAGACCCGAGATGAGGTGTGGTGAGGTTATACCCGCAGTTACCTGCCTCCGGACAAAAGGTAAGGCTATATCAGCCTTTCGCCAAAAGTTTATATATTTCCATTGAATCTAAATGTGTCTGTATCTTCAACAAAGAGTTGCAGTTGAGCACTGCATATGCTCTAGGATAGAGACAGAATACTCAATTAATAGCCTAGGGGTAAATAATCCAGAGCAGATCTTAATCAATTCATTATATAAACGCACAAACACTAATATATATATATATATATATATATATATATATATATATATATATATATATATATGTTTAATAAAGTTCTTGAGGTTCAGTCAATAAATAAAACCACGTCGTTTGAGATGTGACGTGTTTATCAAGATAAAATCAGTTGCACGTCTATAACTAAAAACCCGAATAAACCTGTTCAAACAGCTATCACCACACATTACAGGCAGACAAAGCATTCATTTAAATTTGATTCGCTCAAAATTATTCACCATCAACAAAATAACTTTAAACTAAATATTAAAAAAATGATATACATAGAAAAATTTAAAAATCGTTCAATAAACAAAAAATCAGACGTTCTAAATCTCAACACACTGAATACATTCAGACCAATAATATACGTTTACAGTAATATAGATCATATAAATCATTTTTCCATTCATATATTACACCGAAATACGGATATCACGTACCTGCATCTGGGAATACCATCAGTTTTGGAAAATCCTTTTTTTCAAAATTCCCCAGGGCAGTTGTGTACTAGAACTGTTATAATTTATTAGTAGACACCGTTTGCATATCCACCAGTTACATAGTAAGTAGTAAGTATAGTATGTTGTTATATACTTATATTGTAGCTAACATTATGTTTTGGAATAACTTGTATAACTAATATAATTTTATTTTAACCTGTTTTTTCATGGTAGGGCATGATTATGAGAACAATATAGTCTCGAAACGTCGCCAAAATAGTTGTTTTTATTGAATGACTGAACCTCAAGAACCTTACTAAACATCTAATAGTAACAGTCAAAAAATATATCCTTTTATATATATATATATATATATATATATACGTTAAGGTATAGGGAATAGGAATAATATATTTAATACCTAACTTAATCCTATTTAATCATGTAAATATGTATAAGGAGAATTATTTAAGGAATAAATCAGTTATATTTCAACTACTCAGGCGTTCATATGTCAATCCTTTTTCTTTTATTTTAATCTAAGACATCTGAAAATTCATTGCCGAAACCCGGGAGTTAGCGTGTGTGAGAGTACCGGAAGGTCAGTAAAAAAATTTCTTATTTTTCTTTTCGTGTGTGATCTGCAATTAAAAAAAAAAAAAAAAAAAAAAAAATGCCAGAGGGATCAGAAGGCGTATTAAGGCCGCCGGTTCTAGCTGAAGCACATGCGAACACATTAGCTTAGATGAAAGTGAGAGTGGCCACTGCGCAGGAGCTGCGGAGGGCAATATCGGACCTAGAGAAGTTCACTGGAGAGATAGGTGAACTTAATCACTTTATTAAAGGCGGAGATAGGCTGTTGGCTAGAATTGAGGCCAAGGTAGCGGATAATTTGGTGGATTCGCGTGACGCTGAGTCTCTGAAGGCGGACTTAATCTGTCGAGTAAAAAGGAATATTCTGAACCAGATTTAAGCAGATGAGGGGACTTCATGAGAGGTCGTAAAAAGTCGCTTGAAGAAGGCGTTTGGCGGAGGAAGATGGACCATTGAAGAGGATATTTATCAATTGTTCCGAGAGAGAAAGCAGCAGCATCAAACTCCGGGTCAGTACGCGGCAGGGATGTTGGCCCGCTACAATAAGCTCAAGGAGAAGATGTGAGAGACGGTATCAGCAGAAGAAACGGCGGCCCGGATGGCGTTTTTAGGCACGGTCTGGAAGGTGCAGTTAGCTAGGGAAACTGCTAAGAAAGAAGGCTTTCAATCTGACCGGACATTCGTGGAATGTGCCCAGGAGTTAATAGATTCGGGCGCCCGAGGGGAAGAAGCACGCATGGAAGCTTTTGAGTGGTTCCCAGGGACAGGGTTCCCTACAGTCGACCGAGGATCGCCCCAGCGGCGTGGAAGAAGTCTCGCCCAGCAAGGGATCGACCAGTTTGGAACGACAGAAAATCAGGTCCGTCCAAACAGAAAGGTGGATCAAGAAAGGAAGAGAGAAGATGCCATGGGTGCGGAAAAACCGGGCATCTCGTGGCAAAGTGTCCGCGGACCAAATGCTTTGAGTGAGGAACGGAAGGTAACATCGCTCGCCAATGCCCCTACATTTTTCGCCGAAAGGGTTGCCAGCAGGGTGAACCAATGGAGGTGAATGTACAGGAATTACGGAGATGATCCCGAGCTGTGTGGAGGAGCTCATTCGAAGAGGTGTCAGAGGCGTCTGGAGTTTCTGGAACAGAAGAGGAGCCGGAGAGCAGTGGCGAGGAAGGTGCTTGGAGCAGTCAGCGGCGGAGAACCACGCAGAAAAAAGAGCAGCGTCAAGCAGCAGCCGAGAGGAGGAGGCAGAGCAGGACATGAGGAGGGTGCTGAAGGAGAGGCGGCCACGCTTTCTGGTGCCACAATGTAAGTAGTCAACGCGGTAGCTAGTTGCCTATAATTAAGTTGAAGAGTGGAGTAAGGTGTCTGGTAGACACCGGGAGCTCCAATACTCTGATGTCAAGAGACGCGGTGGACAGGTTATATGGTAAGGAGAGGGCATCCCAGGTAAAAGTATGTGGCTGTAGGTTGATCACCCTGGGGGGGCCCTGTAGCGTGATAGGAGAGTTAGAGGTGGGGCTAAAGAAATGGGCGGAAACGGGAAACAGCTTGCGGGTACATGTTGTGGAGCAGATGCCTCGTGAATACCAGGTGATTGTCGGTTGTGACTTGAATGGGGCAAGTAGGTGCGAGCATACGGAATCGAAAAGGCAAATACGTTTGGGGAAGAAAGTATATAAATGCCAACGAGTGGTGAATGGGTCGCGCATTGGAGCGGTGAGTAGGGTGACTGATTGGAGGGAAGAATTGAAGCGGGAATATGATGATATTTTTTTCAGGGAAGGGGATGTTTTGAGCGCGACGGGGAGAACCGTTCATGAAATTCCACTTAAACAGGAGAGGGTTTCATACGTAAAAGAGCGTCGCTATCCACATGCACTGAGACAACATATCCGGACGGAGTTGAAAAGTTTGTTAAATCAGGGAATAATTGTCAATAGTTCGTCTCCGTTTAATAGCCCCTTATGGGCGGTAAAAAAGAAAAGTTCGCCGGATGACAATAGGGAATCATATAGGGTAGTCGTCGACTTTAGGAAGTTGAATGAGAACACCGTGGACGAAGTATATCCTATTCCTCGGTTTGACGATATCATCGACAGGTTAGACAGAGCTGCGATATTTAGTACCCTAGATCTGAAAGCCGGCTATCATCAGATTAAAATCCATCCCAGAGATCAAGCGAAGACCGCGTTTACGTTTGAAAGGGGGCATTTTGAATTCACCAGAATGCCATTCGGGCTAAAGAATGCACCCCTTACATTTCAGCGCCTGATGGATGAATTCCTACGGGGTATTGACGAAGGGATATGCCAGATTTATATGGACGATCTGCTCGTATTTAGCAAATCGGAAGAGGGACATGTAAAGCATCTCCGACAGGTGTTTGAGAGAGTGCGAGAATTCGGGTTGCGGTTATCACCGGAAAAATCTGTCCTTTCATAACTTTCATTCATTTCATTCAATTCATAACTTATATATATATATATATATATATATATATATATATATATATATATATATATATATATATAATATACTTAATTCCTAACTTAATCCCAAACAAACCACCGAAAGTATATAAAGAGGATTTCTGAACAATAAAGTTAGTCTTTTTCCAGTACTCGTGAGTGTTATTTAGCTCCCTAATTTCCTTTTTTTTTTTATGTTTTTCTTCTGGGCGAACTTAACTGGTGCCGAAACCCGGAAGCGCTTGAACATATTCTCTTGGTGATTTTTTCTTTTTTGAATTTTTTTTCCGCTCAAGGTTTTTTTTGAACATCATTATCATCCAAGTCGTTCTTACGTTTCTTATCTTTCAAATTGTTAAACTAAATTCTGGATGGAGAATAAGAACATTTTAAAACCGCCATCGTTCGAAGTTCAGTCGGAGTTGCAGCCTCTACCACCAGAAACTTTAGCAGCAGCTCACGCGAATATGGCAGCGGCACAGGCAAATGCTCTCGAATTGCTGAAGCTCAAACCAGCAATGTCGCAAGATTTAAGGAGGGCAATAGCTGATATTGAGAGGTACGATGGAGAGATGGGGGAGCTAAATAACTTCTTAAAGGTAGGAAACAGAGTGATGGCGAGAATAGAAGCGAAGATGGGCGAGAATCTCTTCCGGAAGATCCGGTGGATGCCTGCGCATTAAGAGCAGCGTTAGTATGCCGAGTCGAGCGCGGCATACTCAACGTAATTCAAGCGGATGAGGACACACCATGGGTCGTGGTGAAAGATCGACTCAAGAAGGCGTTCGGGGGCGGACGTTGGACCCCAGAAGAGGACATTTTCCGTATGAGGAAAATGGCCATCCCAACAGACGTGAAGGGTATACGGAGACTACTGGGGACACTGAACTACTACAGACGGTTTGTCCCGGACATGGCAAGACACCTAGTAACTTTAAACGACCTGTTGAAGAAAGGCAGAAGAATAGTGATAACCCCGGAAATCGAGCAAAACATACGGACATGCATGGACAGACTTCAGAAAGAACCGGTACTCGCGTTCCCAGACTTTTCCAAGACATTTACTATCACAACTGACGCAAGTGAATATGCACTGGGGGCAGTACTATCCCAAGAAGGTGAGAAAGGGGTACAACCAGTAGCATACGCTAGCAAGCGACTTACAGAGACGGAGGCGCGATATAGTGCTCTGGAAAGGGAGTTGCTGGGGGTAGTATGGGCCATTGAAAACTTCAGGCCATACGTGTTCGGGAGGAAATTCAAGGTGCATACGGACCATCGTCCCCTAATGTGGGTGGGGAAATTAAAGGAATCATCGGGTCACCCGGTGGAAGGAATTCCTGAACCAATATAATTTGGAGGTGGTGTATACGCCGGGGAAGGAGAATATTGTGGCTGACTGGCTATCACGAGCTTTGCAGGTGAATGCAATCGATCGGGAAGCCGGGGAGTATTCAGGAGGTATACAAAGATTCATTCGGGAATGGATACCGGAAGGAGAAGCGGAACGTGATTCGGAAGTTACGGAAGACGAGTGGGAAGTAGCACGAGGAGATAGTTCGGAAGGGGAGAGATCGGTAGAAATAGAAGAATTAGAGGACATAATTAACGAAAACACTGACAGATAATTTGGAAGACAAAAACGACAGGACTGACAAAAGCGGAGTACATAAAGTATGGGAGGTTTCATATAACCACGGTGCGGTCAGAGCCGGGATTGTTGGAAGAAATGGTTAGAAAAGTTCTGACAGATGAATCTCCACCGGGAGAAACTTTTTACTTGTATGCAGGGAATGAAGTTGTGTGGGAGAAGATAAAGCGGTTGTGCAGAAATGAGCGGATAGGGTTGGACAGGACATTCATACGGTGTAAGCCGATGGTGGAAACTGTAAGGGAGGCGGATCGGCAGAAGGAGGTCACGGTGGTGTACCATCAAGGAAAAAACAAATCACCGAGGAGTGCAGTAGACCTTGCATGCACTTAAGCGGAAATATTTTTGGGTTAAAATGCGGAAGACTATCGAGGAGGTGATCAAAGGGTGCGAAATTAGCAGTAAGACGAAATACGATCGTCACCCCCCTACCGGACGACAGGAAGAGACGGAGACACCAATAGGACCACTAACAGACCTACAGATAGAAACTTTCACATGGAAAGGGTGTAAATGGGTAACTGTTCTAGATATCTTCAGCAAAGTAGCGTTGGCATACCCGGTTGAGAATAGGTCGGCGGAGGCGGTACTTGACGCCCTACGAATCTGGTTTCAATTTTATGGAGTGCCGGAGAGGATAACTTCGGACGGGGGTCGGGAATTTTGACAAAGGAATTTGACAACGCCAGTGTCAAGTCGGAAATGCGGAAGTTGGATGTGGCATGGCATCTGAATACGCCAAGACACCCGAAAGGCTGAGGGGCGGTGGAACGCTTGCACAGTACGCTGGGAGATCACCTTCACGTTTTTTATGCGGAAAAGGGAATAGAGGCGGGCATGGCAATGCCTAAGGCAATAGTGGCGTACAATCATTCAATTCATACAGCCACGGGATTTTGAAATGTTATTTGGCCCTCGCGAACGTAGAAGGGATACCCGCGGTGAAGTAGTGGATGAAGAGGTTGAAGCGACGTTGGTGGCAAACAAAGTGGCACTCGGGCACAGATGGGAGAAAGCTAGGAAGAGGCTTAATGAGGAACAAAGTAGGAGGGTGACTCGGGAGAATCTTAAGGTACGTGACGAAATGGGAAGGGTCGCAATTGGAACTATTGTGTACCGGAAGGTAGTGTCGAACCGGAGTAAGGAGGATATACGTTATGATGGGCCCTTCAAAGTCGTGCCGATTCGAGAACATAATGTTGTCACCATTCAGAGTATGAAAGATCCTCGGAAGCGAAGGACGGTGCATCTGGAACAACTAAAGATTCCGTTAAAGTAATTTTCTCGTTTATCTCATTTCTATCGTTTACCTCGTTTCTATCGGTTTATACGTTAATTGGGTATTTTCGTTTCTTTGGTCGTTCTGAGTAATTTCTAGCTAATTATCGGAAATTTTTCGTTCTTTCTCGTGTTTCGTTATTACCGTTTATTCGTATTGTTCGTTTTCGTATTACTCTTTCTTGTGGGAATTAGACGGAGTTCGAGGGGTATCCTCTTTTCTAAGCAAGAGAACTTAAGTGAATAATAGCTAATGTAAAGAATTAGAAGAAGTGTAACAGTTCTTTTTGGTTGTTGTATTTTAGTTTGTTTTTTTTGTTTTTTTTTACTAAATGAGATATGTAAAGACCTGTCAAAGAATAGTGAAACAAAGAAAGAAAATCTTATAAAGGTAATTGAGGTACGCATGAGAGTATAGAAGGATCAATAAAATTATCATTGAAGAACTAATTTCCACTTTAATTGGAATGCTGGACATTCATTTGCAGTTCTAAAACACAAAATTTTGAAAACATGAGCCCTAGAGAACGTAGATTATATATACTAAAGTTTTCAAAAATGTAAGACAAGAAATCAAATATTGGTACTCACCTGAGGAGATCTAACATATTATCTGAAATGGATTTCTGAAATATATCCATCGTCAAAGGGAGAAGTGTTTTAATAACCTAATGAAGTTGTATATTTACCATGTTAGGGGCAGTAGGTAAGACAAATCGAAGTATATGTATTTTCTGCCTACTTTTTGATTCGTAATAACTACTTTTAAATTTTAAACATTTAAAATAGTTTTTTTAATATTTAGGTTGCGAAATAAATTGACTAAAACGTTAAAATAAATAGGAATATCATTGTAAGGTGATGGGAATATTTAAAATATTATTTCATAAAAAAAAAAAAAAAAAAAAAAAAAAAAAAAAAAAAAAAAAAAAAAAAAAAAAAAAAAAAAAAAAAAAAAAAAAAAAAAAAAAAAAAATGTTACCATCGATATTTTGTTACAATACCTTTATGTAGTGGTTGAAATTTACCCACAGCGCACTCTTCGAACGGTGAAAATCCATTGAAGAAGATTTCAGAAAGTATTTAGTAAGAACATGCCAGCAATTCCAAGGTAGTTAGTACACTCTATAGATTGTACATTGTAGATTGGACATGCCAGCAATTCCAAGGTAGTTAGTGCACTCTATAGATTGTACATTGTAGATTGCACATGCCAGCAATTCCAAGGTAGTTAGTGCACTCCATAGACAGTACATTGTAGACTGGACATGCCAGCAATTCCAAGGTAGTTAGTACACTCTATAGATTGTATATTGTAGATTGGACATGCCAGCAATTCCAAGGTAGTAAGTGCACTCTATAGATTGTATATTGTAGTTTGGACATGCCAGCAATTCCAAGGTAGTTAGTGCACTCTATAAATTGTACATTGTAGATTGGACATGCCAGCAATTCCAAGGTAGTTAGTGCACTCTATAGATTGTACATTGTAGATTGGACATGCCAGCAATTCCAAGGTAGTTAGTGCACTCTATAGATTGTACATTGTAGATTGGACATGCCAGCAATTCCAAGGTAGACAGTGCACTCTATAGATTGTACATTGTAGATTGGACATTCCAAGGTAGTTAGTGCACTCTATAGATTTCAATCTGAATAACCATAACAGTTTTGAGACAATAACAAATATATTTAGGACAAATCATTCCATTGGTTGAATATTATCCACTCTGTAGCCAAAATACTCTCTATATAACCGTAATATGTAGTTAAAGTACAAATTCAATTTTTTTAACTAAAAAAAACGACGTTAATTCTTTTAAAACCAATATTTAAAATTTTTTACACTTTTAAAAAATATTTGAAAGAATAATAAACATAATTAGAACAGGAGATTTAATTAGGATTTTATAATTTTCTGAAATTCAAAGTAATTTAAGAGCGTTTAATTTTAATAGCAACAGGAAAATTCAACCTCTAAGGAAGATTAAAAAAAATAAAGGAAATTCTAATTAGCTTAAAAGAAAAATGAGATTCCGTTGTTGAGAAGCAAATAGCGGAAATATTTGAACTATAAAAAAGTAAAATAGAGTATCTCATTTCTCTATTTATAAAATTTTAGGCAAACAATATGAATACTTGAGATTAAATATGTTCAAAAATATTTGATTTTTCGATTCAAGGATCCCCACCATAAGTAAAGAACTGAAAATCGTCATAGGAATAATTTTAACTAAATATTGAACTTTTTGATAAAAATCTTGAATATCCTTGGCATCTCCTTTCTTACAAAATCATTTTCGTCTTTTTGAAAATTTATTAAATATTTTTGCGTTTTTTAAAAGGACACTCTCTTACCGATTAACTTACTCTGTTACTTCCTTAACGATAGGCGCCCGTATTTATCAGATACGCAGTGGAAATTGGGTTTGGGGTTTTTCCATATTTTCTACCCTCTTCTTTTGGATTTACTAAGCAAACAGACCGAGGATTCCTAAAGCAAACAGTACGGTAAAAAAACAAAAAAAAACTCGTTTTGAATACCAGGAATACGTACGCCCATCCACGTGAGTTTTTAAAATATTTTATTTCAAATAATTCGTTGTGTAATTTGTCATTTATTGGTAATTTAAAATAATATTCAAATTGATTTCACTCTTGATTCAAACAAACAATGAAATTAAAAGGAGTTGTATGTGTCAGACAGGCGCGACCTCTAATGATTGAATCATTTCATTATTTGTTTACTTTTTTATTTCTTATAAATATTTTTTTTATTATTTCGTTTTTTTAATTCAGGTCATGTTTACAAAGAAAAAAAAAATCACCCGTTTGAATAGTGAGATATGTAGGTACGTAGTTCATTTGTTTGCAGCGTTCAGAGAATGTTTGCAATGATTCCATTTTATTTTTCAAGTAATTTTGCAATTATCATAGAACTAGTTTTTAAGTACAATTTTGTATAGCTTGCCGTTTATTTAGTGTTCTTTTGTTGTTAATTTTTTTTTTAGGTACCTTAGAAGTTTTGAAGAAAAAAAAAACCGTTCGTAAGAAAACATTTTTATTTTTAAATTGAATTTTTATAATATTTTTTTAATTTTTAGTTTATAAACCCATGAAATATAACAAGTAAAGTATACTAATTAACATATCGTAATTAGTATTTTAACCGTTTCCGGAAATTTGATCCTGTTGACTACTGTCCGAAATTGGTTTCTATCCCACATTAAATTCCAAAGTACATTTGCCACACTCATACCCTCCTTTACCATTCCTATCCATGTATTCTTTTTCTGTTTTTGGAGCCTGTGTTGGAAAAAATTATTTGTCAGTCTTCTTTCTTCCATTCTCATCAAATGCCCACAAAACGTCAATCTGCGTTTCCTCATTACATCACTCAACCTTTCAATGTTTCGACATATTTCCATATTACTTTTTAGTTTACAACCTTCTGCAGTCTTTCTTGGTCCCAATATTTTCCTTAATATTTTTCTCTCTTCCTTTTCCATATTTTCAATTTCTACCTTTTTATTATCCATTTTACAGGATTTATCCTTCCCGATAATGTAAGCCTTGTCCGATTGAAAATTGATATAATATTCTCGTTGTTCAAAAGGACATTATGTCAATACTACACAATTTGTCGCCCTCCTTAAGTTTATTGATACCGACTTTTCATGGCTTAAACAACTCTTCATTTATCTACATTAATCTATATTTATCTACCACCACAACGACTGACGATCTCGAATCCTCGCTTTCCAAGCCGGTTCAAGGCTGAAAGTGGAAGTGTAACCCCGTTTTAAAATATTGGCACAAGGAAGCACTGTGTAGCCCTGCCAAGCGGTACAACAACCCGCTCCGAAATACATTCGTCCACTACCGCCCTGCGATACAGTCGGCAAGGGAAACGTGTAACCTCCATCAGATTCAATATAATTTATTTTGGAATATATACAAAGCTACTAAATCATTAGGTTGTCTGGAAATAATGAAAGGATTTTATGTTTTCAATAAATTACCTAGTGATAAAGATAATCTGAGAGTTTTTCTGGAAAAAGACATCATAACTACTATTCGAGAACATACAGAGAATCTGTCAGCAAATTGTTGAATATACGTGGCAATCATGTAATGTAAAAAAAAAAAAATGCACGAAACATTTATACCTTAAGCATTAACTGATCATTAATTGTCTCAAAAAATGACAGGTCAGTCGTGGCCATGTCATTAATGAGTATGTTATTATGTCCATAAAGTCTGTCGTGAAGTCGTCTATAAAGGTTTTGTATATGTTCCTTTACTCTGGGTACTTCTAAATTAGTGTGAAGTGTGTGGTTTGAAATGTACCAAGGTGATTATGTGATTAGTCTGAGTATTTTTGATTGAAATATTTGTATTTTTTTTAGGTGTGTATTTTTTGTAGTCCCGTGTATTATATCCCGTATAATAATTGAATCGATTGCTTAAAGAATAGCTGTAGTTAAAATTAATCAACAATTTATAAAACTCAGTTTTATATTACTGTTTGCGATTTTGTAAGTAATATGTATAAAGTAATATAATGATAAATACTATTCTCCATTTATTTTGTGCTATTCCAATGAGTTACAAGCCCAATAAACCTTATTTCTTTTTAACAATACTCCCAATGTAATATGTGACTTTGCCTTATCCAGCCTACTATTCAGAACTCTTACCAATCAACATAATTTTTTTTAGACTCCTGAACATCATTTTAAAAGATAAAAATTTTATTATCCAAATTACGATAGAAAGTAAGTTTTTAGAATTTGTTATTAACAAAGACTCAAAGCTGCGATATCCAGGCTATATAAATATTATTATTTCGTTGGCAGAAATGTATTGAGAGAGATAGAAAGTGTTAAGATTAATAAAAATGTTTTAGATAATTTATTTTATTTTCATATTTTAAAACTATAAACCTGGATTTATTTCCATACCTTCTCCTATACTAGGCGTTGTCAAAGAAAGAAGAATAGTTGGGAATAATGTCAAAAATATCTTCTCGGTTCTCCACAATTCGAATATTTTCTTACAGTATTTCTTACAAAACATCTTGGATACCCTACAGTAAAAAAACAGGTTACAATAAAATTATATAAGTTATGCACGTTATTTCAAAACATAAATATAGCTACATTATAAATATATAAAAACATGCGTTAGAATGATTACATATAATTACAAAATATGAAGGAGTATGAAACTACCCACAATATTACTTATTGTACAATATTACCCACAACATAGGTGGATATGTTATTGGTATCCACTACTAAATTATAACAATTTTAGTACACAAATGACTTCGAGAATTTCTAGAAAAAAGTTTAAGGGTTGAGAGGGTGGGTATTTCCAAAACTGATGGTATTCCCAGGTACAGGTAGAAGGGATCTCCGTATTCCTGTGTGGTATATATATATATATATATATATATATATATATATATATATATATATATATATATATATGAATAAATGATTTAATGATGTGTATTAATATAAATGTATATCATTAGTCTGAATGTATTGAATTGGAATGTCGTGTGTTGAGATTTAGGAAGTCTGATTTTTTGTTAATTGCGCGATTTTTTATTTTCTATGGTTATCATTTATTTAACATAAATATAAAAATTACATAACATGATGATGAAATTAAAATAGGTATTTGAAAGGAACAAAACAAAAATAATGTACATTTTTTTTCTTTTTTAAACATAATTTCAAGTAAAGTAGTTTTTTACCAAAACTAACCAAAATTACATTCAGATCCTTTCTACTTTGAAATAACGTCATAATTATTGTTTTGATTTTATAGCTTAGAACATTATAACATATGTCTGTCGTATTTAAATGCCAGTAAAAAGTTTCATGATTTTAGAATCTAATTCTGTTTTTCATTTCATTTTATTAAAAATACTGTATTTCTTATGATTAAACTGAATGATAAAAAAAGGCGAAAGCAATTCATCTGTTATTCGTTCTCCATTTTCGATATAAGATTTGATGATAAGAAGGAATCATGTCATTGCTATCTTTGACAAGGCTTCGAAGACATGTGTCCCTTCACAAGTCATAACATGTTCCGGCTGTAACGCAATTTTATAAAATGTGACAAATAATATTTTACATATAGACTGAATATATATATATATATATATATATATATATATATATATATATTATTTTTTTTTTTTTTTTTTTTTTTTTCTTTATATGGTACCCCCATATAAGGACCGTTTATTTGTATATTAACATGTTCCATAACTTACAGGCATACTACATGTTTTACAATGTTATTAAGAGTTAACATGATTAGTTTAGCATAACGTACATAACGTAGTAATATAACAAAAATATTTAAACAAAATCACAAAAAAAAAAAAAAAAAGAAATAACAAAAACAAAAACCAACAAGAAACTACCTTCGCTGCCCATCATTGGTCAGTTTGTCAAAGTCGTTTTTTCGTATAAATGTGAGTAAGTCAGTCTTAAATTTAGCGAACAAATTTTGTTCTGTCTCTGGCCATGTTCCATGTTTGAGAATAATATTTTTTACTAGATTAAACCTTTGTCTTTCAAATGCTTTACATTCATAAAGTACATGTCTAAAATTTTGAGTCTGTCCGTCTTCATTACATATATATATTTTATTAAATTTACAACTCTATAGTATACTGAATATAATCTTGTAACAAAGTTGAGAAACTACCAATTCGTGGTACTCCAGTGAAAATTCTGTATTTAAATGACTGAGGTTCATCCTGAGCTCCAGCAGGCTGTCACAGAGTGGTTTGAAGAGCTGCGAAGAAAAGGCATGGACATAAACGCCAGTAAAAGTAAGGTCCTACAAGTTGGAAGGCAAGAGGAAGAGGTATTGGTTTACTGCAATGGAGAAGAGTTGGAGGTGGTCACCGATTTTACCTATCTGGGAGCAGTTTTGGACAGATCTGGGAAAGTTGACGCGGAAATATCAAGTAGAATAAGCAAAGCAAACGCAGTATACTACCAGATCTGCAACACTGTCGTTGGTAAAAGAGAAGTGAGCAAGAACGTTAAGCTCTATATCTTCAAATCGATATACCTGCCGATACTCTTATATGGTTCTGAGAGCTGGATCCTCATGGACAGGCAGAAGAGCAGAATCACAGCGGCAGAGATGAGATTTCTTCGTAGGATTGTTGGGAGGACTAGGAGGGACCGAATCCGAAACGAGAGGATTAGGGAAGAATTGGAGGTCGCCCCAGTCATGGAAGCCATTGAGACCAGGCAGCTGAAGTGGTTCGGACATGTGGTACGGAAGGAAGACCACAGAGATCCACTAAAGACGATGGATTATGCCCCGGAGGGAAGAAGACCTCGAGGCCGCCCAAGATTACCATACCTCGAATACATGGACAGGTTGTGCCGAAAGAGAGGCAAAGATATCCGCCAGACAAGGAACCTAGCAAGGAACAGAGAAGAATGGCATTCCTGGCTGAACGCACCCCGACGCTGAAAGGCACACAAGGGGAAATGCAAAAGAAGAAGAAGAAGAAGAAGGTTCATCCTGAAATCAGCTTCCTAGAAAGATTATCAGGAATCGAATAGGTGTCAAATTTGAGAAACTAGTGGATTTCAAAAGATATGCAGCTTATTAGGAAATCAGGAATACAGTCATGGCCATAGAAGTTGCATCACTAGGAGAATATTCAATTTTTTTTTACAAATGAACGTCATTAACACGTTTTTAGAAATGTTTTGTAAAGAAATAATCAATACTATGTGTCGAAAAGAAAAGAAAAATATAACACTCACAAAATAAAATAAAAAAATATTGAAATAACAAAAAAACAAGAAATTACATAATTATTTATTGAAATTATTTATTAAAAATAAATAAATCTCCAGTTATTAAAAATTTAAGTGTGTAAAAATATCGTATGTTTCGATCTTTTTCTCTTTTAAATACTTCGTTGAATCACCTTTAGCCTTTATAACGGCAGCAATTCTGGTCGACATCGATTTAATAAAATTTTGCATTTTTTTTTTCAGAGATTTCGGGGCTCCACATTTGTTTAATTGCTGCCTTTAATTATTTTTTTTTCTTTAGGTTTAACTTCGGTAATTTTTTACTTCATGATCATCCACAAGTTTTCTTTGGTATTTAAATCGGGGCTTTTTCCTCAGGCATGATAACGTTGAGATCCCCTTAGAAAATAAAAACTGCATTACCTTTTCAAAAACACAATTATAAATTAAACACACGAGCAGGAATTTCAAGTGGCAAGATGACTTAAACCTGTTAATATGAGTACCTATAATTTTGGCTCTAGGGCATAGAGCAGGATCGTCTTGAAACATGAAATCCTGACAACGCAACAGGTGGTTTGTCATTAATGGTATCGAATTTTCTTCCAAAACTTTTATACATTTTTCAGCATTATACAAGTAATTAGAATGCAAAAAATAAACATCTTTAATTATGTCATCCGTGAACTGATCCACAAAGACCTTAATGACCCATATACGGCTGTACTGAAAGGTCGTAGAAATTGCATCACATACTTTCTTTTAATCCTTAAGTTAATAACGTTGACCACAATGAATGTTTGTTTTTTTTTTGTATACATTATTTAGATATAAACCAACTCAAATAATATTTATCAGTTTTAGTATCTGTCAGGGTAAATCGTGGAATTATGTCGAATTTTAAGCAACTATCCTCGTCAGAAAAAAAAAAGTGCTATACAGGGAGTCGCGAATTTAAATGGCAAAACTTCAGGAACTTATAGGGGACCGAAAAACTAAGATAAAAAGTCTTTTAGAAATTTGCTTGTTTTTGCTTAGTTTTAGAGAAAATCGCAAAAAAAGAAACAAAACAAGTTTTCATTTTTATATTTATTTATTTACATTTATATTTATGTTATGCTCTTTTTAATGTAAATATTGCTCAAAATGTCCTCTTGCACCAATGCAAGCATTACATCTAGCACTCACTTGATAAATTGCAGCTAAACATTGTTCTGATGATATTTGGTGCACTGCATCTATGATTCGGTCTCTTAATTGCTCTCTTGAGTTGATTCACACCGAATAAACTTTCTGCTTCAAGTTTCCCCATACGAAGAAATCCATGGGTGTCATATCAGGTGATCTGGGTGGCCAAGGTACTACTCCTCCACGTCCAATCCATCGTTGTGGATAATTTATATCCAGCCAAGCTCGAGCAACTCTGCTATGATGAGCTGGACATCCATCGAGTTGGAGCCACATTTCAATCCGCTGATGTAAAGGAATGTCATCTAAATAATTAGAAAAGTCGTTTTCCAAAAAATGTGTAAATGTGATACTATTCAATCTTCCAGGTAAAAAATATGGTCCCACCAGTAATCCGTTCTAAATTCCAAGCCAATTCCAATAGCAAATTCATGCTGAAACCTATTCTCTCTAATAGCTCTGGGATTTTCAAGAACCCATACATGATAATTTCTTTGATTAACAATTTCTCCTCTTGTAAAGATAGCTTCATCGGTCCATATAATTTTTAATGGAAATAAATTATCATCGCGAAGTTTGTCAAGTAACCAGTTACTGAAATTCAATCTCTTGACATAATCTTGAGGTAATAAATTCTGAACTTTTTGAAGATAGTATGGGTAGCGATTATCACCTTTCAAAGTTCGCCATATTGCTTGCCGCGATATTGCTAATGCAGCAGATGCTCTTCGGATGCTAGTCTCAGGATTGTTATCGAAGTGGCGTTGGACACTCCATTCCTGAGAGTCTGAAACGAAGATGGCCTAGAGACCTTCTAGTGCAGAATTTTTAATAAAGTGCAACTGATGAGCTCTATTCAAGTTTTAACATGTTATTATTATCGTTGTCAATACATTTACTTGATTTATATATTTTGTACCGTTGTAACTTTTAATAAATTTATATTAAAAAAAATACAAGTAATATTTACTATAATTTGTCGTAATGATAGAAAATAATTAGATATAAAACTACTAAATATAAATCCATACGCTATCTGAACATAATTATTTTTTTTAAATAACTATGTTTATAATAATATTGATTTTAAATAAGGATTTACGATTCGTAATTTAAAATAAATAATGTCGGAAAAATATTTTGTTTTAAGCATAGCTTTAATATTTTTCAAGTAAATAATAATTTTAACGATAAGGGGGAAGTTGGAGCGGAATTCTGAGGAATTTCTTAATAAGCGTCATGTTACATACTCTTAAAAAAGCCCTTGTCCGGAAAAGAGCCTTCGTTATCTGAATATTTTTTCCTTTAAGTGGGATTTAAATATCTGGAACACAAGTACTTAAACTGATTAAAAAAAGTTAAAATGATTAAATAAATTATTAATAAAACATTAAATGATTATCATTGCATCATTGGTGCAACAATTTTCTCCAATAGAATAAATTTTTTACTCACTCTGGCTATAGTAAGTTGCTAAACAATGATAAATCGCTGTTCCTATTAATGTACTCAAAGGTGTTCAATTCAATAGACTTTTATTCTATCTTAAATTTTAAACTATTATATTCCAACTAATTGATTGCATTTTATTAGCTTTAAAATAGTTAAAAAATATATATATTATAAAGATTTTTATCAGCATGCAAGTCTCTTAAAAGTAACAACATGTAGGGTATCAAATCGTAATAATAATTATATAAAATATCGATTGATATTTTAAGTCATATGTATAAAATCAGAAGGTTACATATTGTAAAAAGTAATGTGTGAAATAAAAATATAAAAAGTGAAGTTATATTTATTTGACTAAAAGGTTCTAAAATCTCTGAAGCTATAAAGACAGCAACAAACATAATCTAGAAGCATTGTACTATTAGTGAAAACGATGGAAAACAATAATATATACTGCAAATTCCATAGCATATTGATTGTTGGACTAAACTATGAGAAAATGTTGACATAAAATGTATGATCTGCTATTTTCCTAAGGGGGAAAAAGCTATTGTGGAAGATAGACGATTATGGAAGGAATTACAGAAGGTGCAAAACCAAGGATTCGAGTGGTAGAAGAATGCAGAACCTGACATCAAAATAGAGAATGTGAAATGATTAAAAACAGTGGCAAATCAATTTGGATATAGAGATTTGATCATTAAAATAACAAAATATGACTTGTATAGATAGCAGATACTCTTATATATTACAAAATATATGTATTCAACATTTTTAGATAGTACAAATACATGAGTTATATTGATAAATAATTATATAAAAATGTTCAATGCCCTCAACATATTTCAAGTAACTGGAGACCGAAGTATATTCCCTATAAAAGTTGTAAGTTGGGTGGAAGAATATGTGAAGCGGTTGCGGGAACTGACACCAAGTTTCACCGCTTCAACTTTTAGGAAACTTTAGCAGACCCACATCCCCTCCCTATAACTGGGCCGCTATCCACTCCATCTAACCCATAAAAAAGAGAAAAAAAAAATCAAGTCCATTTAACACACTGTATTTCGCCATTTTCCTCGATATTTTCCTTTGCGCCGAAATAGGTTACCTCATGAAAAATTATATATATTTGTCTCAAATACACTATTGGGGTTTCCTAAAATTAATGCGGAATGTGTTTTTATCTAATTACCACTCTAGATTATTATATGTACGATGGATTATTTTATGTGGATATCGCCACATAGAAATCCTCTAACAAATAAAATGTATAGTGTACCTCTGTAGCGTGCCACTGCATAGATATTTGTTTACTTCACTTAAGTTATTTCACTTGTTAATTACAATACAGAGAATCAGTTAATTGGTTGAGTAAAACTATGCGTGAAAAGCGTGAGGAGCAGAGCCCAGCGCACACTGGGGCCATCTCCTCACTAACACTCCTCAAATCTCTATTTTTGATTTTTGGGTATTTTTACTTTTTTGTGGCTAAAATAATCTACATAATATGGCGAATCAACTAGTAAACAACACGCTCTTCCGTTTGTTTCCTTTCAATGTTTTAATCCGTTCTGTCGGATTATTAGAGAGCATTCAGTCGATTGTAAAGTGCAAACGATTCCAATACGCTAATTTCTTTTTCTTTTAAAGCTTTATATTTCAAGTCACACTATGTGGTGTTCAACTGAAGGTATATAATATAAAATACTAATAAATAAAATATGAAGGATGAAATTAAAAATTTAAATTCTTAAAACTTAAATGTGATTAATTCAATTTTGCGCATGGGAATTGCAAAACTGCCATTGTGATATGATAATAGAAGCCTTTGTAAATATTGATGTGAATGCAAAAGTGCAATTACCTTGTGCAAAATTAAGTTATTGAAAATTTTGAATTTAATGAAAGGCCCACGACAAAGATTTTAAGGCTTACAGGGAAAATTATTGTAGAAAAACTTCTAGAATTAAATAGGTATGTAATATAAAACACTAATAAATAAAATCGTAAGGACGAAATTGAAAATAAATCCTTAAATTTTACAATTTGAAGCTTAAATCTTTGAATTTGATTAATTCAATTTAGCGCTAGGGAATTGCATAACTGCCATTGTAATATGATAATAGAAGCTCTAGTATAAATAATTCTGAAGACGAAAGGGTAATTCTTTCGCGCTAAATCGAGATATTGAAAATTTTGAATTTAGTGAAAGGCCTGCAACAAAGATTTTAAGGCTTATGGTGAACAATTTAGTAGGAAGACTTCTAGATTTCATACAATTAAAGACGTTTTTAATCGGCTGCTAATATCTAATAACTAGCTTGATCCATCATCTGATAATTTATGGCTAACCTCAGAAAAATGCCAACATAAAAACAAAATTATTCGACCCCGATGTTTGTATCATGTTAACCATTGCACCATCAAGCTTAGACAACATTACATGTCACATTACATCTAGATATATATTACGGATTCGGATAATTCTGATTAGACCCATAATAAACTTTTTTTAGGGGATCAGGTGAAACTAACATTGATTCAATATTAAAATTTGAAATGATTCTTCAAAATTTACGTGAATATTAAATAACAAACTTAAAGACATCATGTAAAAAAACATTAAATAGTTCTACATAATTATAATCCTAAAAATATGATTGATACTTAAGATATGTTAAATGCTTATTGTTTACATTTTATTGTTTTATCTGTAGATATTGTGCGAAATATTTTAGACTTTTATTTATTTATTTGAGAGTTTTAAAGCGTAAAACTTATTGGTCATCAACGCTCGTCTGTTCTCGATTGAAATTTATCTATATTTTTTAATATAGCTTTTCTCTATAAAGGAGAGCTTCTTTTGCTGCTTTATCAGCCATATCATTACCGGAGCAGTCCGGTTGATAGAGACCATTCATTAATCCGATTTAGTGCATCGTGAAGTTTTTCTTTGATGTTAAGGATATTTTTTGATCGGTAAAGAATAGCGAGGTCGTAAACAAAAAGCATCACTTTAACACCACGTGGTAAATTTGTACCTAGGTCATTGATAGCAAGGGCGAACAGAGTTGTACTTAAAACACATCCTTGTGGGATTCCACTTACCTGTTCACATTGTTTGGATTGTTTGTATTTTAATCTAGGAGGTCCATTATCCGTCTCCTTTTTAGCTTCCTATGGGCGTTGTTTTGAATATGTATTGTGGTCAAATCGTGTCTTAGGATGTTCATGTAATTTTTTGTAGTTGCGAACGGAATCGTTTGGTTGAATAAAATCTAATTTGTTCTAAGATTTTCTCCTAATTTCGTTTTATGAGTTTCAACTTCAGAACGAAGCCCAAGTGACCAGAACCATTAACCAACCATCTTATTCTACCTCCTTTTAATCGGCTACAAAACCTCGGGCTGCTTATAGAGTCTTACGTTGTTTATTAGTCTTTATTCGCTAAAGATTTAGCCCATATATCATTTAGTCGGGCCATATATTTTCGGAAGATTTTCATTTTCCACATTTTTAATAATTTTTCCTAATGTATTGTCAAGGTATATGTCTCTTTCTCACACATAACCGGTTATATGACCATACGATAATTTTGAAGTTTCTGGATATATTGCTATTTCAAAAACCTTTCTTTACAGAGCAACAGCACCTATTATTATTCTTGTTTTGATTTATTTTTTGATCCCTTTGTCCTCAGTGGTAATAGTACCCAGGTATTTAAACTTTGAAACCCACTTTTTAAAAATTATGGTAACAATAAATCGATTCTCCGAATCCGGATACCAATAATTTTCTTTAAAATCGATTGTACCGAGAATCACTTTTGAAATCGACTCATCCTTAAATTATTTACTAAAAGATACGATATATTTCAGGAGAATTAATATGTGTTAAATTCTGGAAGAACGTATGTAAGCTGTTGGAATATATATTCTATTATTATCGTACAGAAATGAAATAAATACAAAACGTATCATTTGTGGACGGATAAAGAATTCTGAGGGCATTTATTGTTTTCGCAATGAGAGAAGGATTAACAAAGAGGACAGGCAATAAAGATGATATATGAAGTTCATCTTGAGCCGGCGACGTCTAAAGAGATTCCACTGGCGTACGCTTTCATAAAACGGGACGAGAAAATTAAACTGTCTTTTCCTTCTGACAAAGTTTGGCCACGAGTCCTAAAAGTTTTGGGACACATTTAATAGCTTAAAACGAGAAACTGTGTATCTGGTGAAGGTGGATCTCCTTTTTATTATTTAGTTAATTTCATATACTTCTATATAAAGTTTAAGGTAATTTAACACTAAACCTACCGACTTTTCATGTATACCTATTTATACCCCGATTTCTCGGTAAAATAATAATACGAGAGGAATGGATATAAAAAAAAAGACATTTTGATAAATTACACCTTCCGTGGAATACTGTAACATCGCCGATAAATCCTATTTTGAGTTTCTTATACCAAATCACTCAAAATTACGATATCTTTATGCGGTATAAACTGTAATAAGTTTAGTTGTTTAGTTGGCCGAGGAAAGGAGGAAGTCAAGTTATGTTTCTTTTGGAGTGTTTCTAGAGCAAAGCATTACTATTAATACAATACAATATATGTCCTAACCTAAACGGACAAATGTTATTTAACCAAATTTAGGGCGAAATTCTATACCTTCAGGAGTTTTAAATTTTTCCTTGGTCTGATGGGAATTTGAGGCCGAATATTGTCTTGCTGGAGCTGAACTACTTTTTTACTAACGACAAGACGATTTTTTAGTAAACACTTTAGAACTACCTCTTTATTATTATGAAAAAAAAATAAGCTTCGTCGATTAGTGTCCTAAGGAGTGCTATGTTGCTCTTTGGGTTTATTGAAAATACTGTGCTACTATATTTTATTGATTACCTTTATTGGATTCTAATCTAATACGTGCAAACCAATTCAGTATTTCTTTAGTGGCATTTAGGAAATAGAATGATTATGATGAATATTAAACTTACTATATTTACTAAAGCTATTATAGTAAATTCAACTATCTTTTATTGAATAGTTTTATATACATGAAACTATAGGATGGTTTTACAAATACTATATTCTAAGGTCAGCACACAATTTACCATTTATAAACTTATTACAGACCATTACAAATTTCTGATACTTATCAAAATGGAGTATGGGTCTTCAGTCGGCGTATGGAGTCCGGTCATAATCAGGGCTTCCTTCCTATCTCTCTGGGTTGGCCATCCAAGAGATCATCGCTGCATGCAGAGAGCATCTCCCCTCAGCCATATCACTTCCAATCGTCTCTCATCTCTCCCTCAACTCTCCGTCGATCAAACTATCCAACCAAACTATCCCTCTTCGTTTTCAGGACCATGCTTTTGAAGAGCTTCATCCCTTCCATCTTACGTTTACCTTCCTTTGTCTCCAAATTTTGATTTCTTTGTTTGCAACTTTCTTTGTCTCCAAGAAACTTTTTTTGACAGAATATTTTACAGCGATGGTCACTCCGAAGGTTTGGCCTGGCCCAGATCCCCTTTGAAGGTTTTTATGGCTTATCACTCATATTCCAGGCTTCAGAGGAGTGCCGGCCCTTTTCATCCCGCCGTCTTATTATTAATTAATATTATTTTGCGTACCAATAATACACTGCAGGAGAGATTGAAGACTGTGATAAATCACGTTGTCTATAAAACGTTGTTGATTGTAAATATGCTTCGGTTGCATCTGGATCAGAAAAAGTCAACCTACGATTCGAAAAAAAATAAAAAAGGCAAACTGAAAAAAAAATAAGAACTTTATAATCGATTTCCCATATGTTGATATTTTGATATGTAACAGTATTCCACGGAAGGTGCAATTCGTTTTAATAAAAGTTGTAAAGCCAAAATAGTAAAGTAAAGCTGTAGGGAATATTTTGTAACAAGATACCGGCTATCCTTTCCTTAGACCAGCATCATTTCAATAATCTTTTCTCATCCGTATCTTTACCTTCTTCAAATTGGTATTAGTCGTCTTCTTTTTTTTTACTATGTTTATGTTTACGGATTATTATGATCTGTACTTAATCCTCTCTTTTTTGGTAATATTTATTATCACTCTAATCGATCGTACATTGTTAAGTACACCATCTTGTCACAGAAATACGCTATATTAGAGTTTTTTTCTTTAAGAGTTTATGAGACATATCTTCATCAGATTTCTATCAGTTCAGAAATTTGGGGAGCTTCCGTGTAAGTAAAATGTTTGAAAATGATATACAGAAACCCAACTTAATTTTTCCGCGAAACCATATTTTTCTCTGTTCTAGGATTGATGTGTGGTGAACAAAAAAAACAATTTATTTATTCTTTCACTTTATTTATTGTATTATATATTACGAGGATATTACTTTTTTTTTCTTTCTTCTTTTCATTTATTTCTTGTCATACAAATTTATGTAATGGATCCATATTACTGAATGCTCTCTTTGCGAAAGATGGTAATATTTTCTTTATACGGGAATGATATAAGAAGATTGACAGTTGCCATTTGGGTTTTCATAAACTTACATATTTAAATAATGTTTGATTTGTTTTTTATTTATTTATAGAAATAAAATTACAACTGTGTAAGAAAAAATTAAATAAATATAAGGGATAAACTATACAATGACTTAAAACGCAATTACCAACTCAGTAGGCCTTATTTTGAGAAGCTACGAGACCATCTTCTTTTTACATCCCTCGGAAGAGTGTTAGGGATAGAATTGGAATAAAATTGAAGGACAACCAAGTTTGAGTTGTTATGGAACTCCATAATTTCATTCTTAATAGAGTACTATAAAAGGATAGGTATCCGTTTTGTAACAATGCAGCAACATAAGGAACATTAAGGTAATTTTAGGTACATTATTTGTACTATAAATTTTTCACCAAACCATAAAATTCTTCCATAAATGATTTTTTGCCTCACATGACGTTACGTGAAGGAATTTGGATAAATAAAAGAAAATTTTAGGTTATTGTGTGTTTTTATGATCAACCTGAATATTGATTAAACAATGTAGCATAGGTTCAATCGCTAACAAAGTTTCCAATCGTATTTAGAACGTTAAATATACGTATATTTAAGTCTTGAATTATTTGAATACGGATTGTTCATAAATAAATAAATAAATATGTACTTGAAATAAAAATATATTTTTCTATATTCATGTTAAAATAGAAAAAAAACAAATACATTCCTACTCTTAGGAATTGTACACGTATTGTACATTGTACTCTTTTGGAACGCAAGTACAATGAAAAATCCGATCACTCTAACCCGAAATCCTTCGAAAAATCTTTAATGCTTCTTACTTTGTCAGAAATAAACAGATTCACAAATTCAGTGAACTTAATATCCCGAATGTCGCTGAATTGGCACGGACCAGATACTTTTTCTTTCGAAAAGTACACTTAGTTTATAGTGCTCATCCAAATTCACTTGTTTTTCAACTTGATTCCCATTTTATTCCTGGCAATCCTACAAGTCGTCTGAAAAGGAGATGGCCTCTGGACCTTCTTCTATTGTAGAACTTTCAGTAAATATTCAACAATGTGTAGTTTCCATACAAGTCATTGTCACGTCACTACATTACACTGTATTTACCGCATATTTACTGGATGTATTTTTGTATTACAGTTGCAAATTTATATTAATAAATTAATAAATCTAACTAATAAAGCCTACATAAAAACGTGCTTATATCTGCAACAGAAATTATTTTCTTTATGAGCATGACTGCTATTAATAAAATAATTTTGAAAGATTTTGGGAGCTCGAAAAAGATTTTGGCCTAGCGGGTGCTTACGCTGAGCGTTAAATGTAGCGTGGACCTTCCCAGCAAGAAAATGTTTATTAATAAACTAATTATTAGCTCGAGCTAGGCTTTGCCAAGGCGTTGCGCCCTTCAATGAGAATAATTAATATACGAAATAGTGTTCATTTTTTAAGAAAAATATAGCATGTTCTCGATAGTCTTATTAATAGGGTGTAAAAATTCATGAAACTCAAGAACTTAAAACAGGATCCAAAAAATTATAAGATTCCATTAGAATCTCGGTCGTTATCAGTAAAAATAAAAATTACTGGATTTTATCTACCGTACAAATCATTGGTAAATAATTTGTGTTTTCCCTTTGCTTTTTATAGAAACAAAATTGAAAACTGGCTAAACTCAAGCCTGAAAATTTATAAGAATAAATCCTAAAGTCCTAATTATTAGGAAGCGTTAAATTCCCAGGAAATTTATGGACTACCGAAGTGCTTCATCTTCCCTCATAATAATGATAGTCACCTGTATAAAAAAAAAAATGACTGTTTCATCAAATGTATGATTTTCAAGAACTATAAACATGCTTATCTTATCGTCAATCAACAATTTATTCTCTCTTTAGGACACTAATCGACGAAGCTCTTTTACTTTTCAACAATGGACTGCTTCGATAAAGAGATAGCTCTAAAGTTTATACTGAAAAATCAACGTGTCTTTAGTCACAATGCAGTTCTGCTCCAGCGAGACAATATTATGCCGCAAAGCTACCATCAGGACTTCGCCCCCACCATACAGTCTCAATTTGGTTATATAACATTTGTCGCTAGGGCCTGCCGCTTAGGTTAGGACATACCTAAAAAAGTGTCAATTTTAAGTTAGTAGCATTCCACGATTCACGGGAACGGTTTTTATATTTACAGCTTACAGGCCTTTTTCTAGTAATTTGCCGTTAGTAATGTAAAAAAAAAAAATATAAGGGCACAACTAAAAAAAGTTAGAATTCTGTTTCTTGTCGTTAAAAAAATTGGAGAGAGTCGGATAATATTAAACTAGAGTTATTAAGATACAAAAATAAAAACGAATTCGTTAAAAAATACGTTCAAAGCAGTCTAAATGTGGGGTTCAAAAAGTATAATAACACTTAACACGGGATTTCTAAAAACCTCACATGTGCCTTTTACATTCTGGATGTGCGATGTATTTGTTAAAATGAAATAGTAATGTTTTGCTCTAGAAACGCTCCAAAAAAAAACAATATTCATAAGGTATAGTTAACTGTGAAGTCTAGGAGATGTAGATAGTTAGGGTAGTAGGCACTCATAGATACACAGCAGATCAAAATAAATTTATTTTATTTTAATTGTTAAAGCCAACGTTTCGACTTGTATTGCAAGTCTTCATCAGAGGTTTAAGTAATGGTAAACAAACTGTTGATGAAGACTTGCAATGCAAGTCGAAACGTTGGTTTTAACAATTAAAATAAAATAACAATTTTATTTTGATCTGCTGTGTATCGATGACTGCCTTCCCTAACTATCTATATCTCCAAAAAAACAATAGTTTTGAAGCTTTTTTGATACGCTCTAGCTCAGCTGACGTTTCTCGAATCGATATTTTGCCGAGGTTTCCTCATCAAAAGCAGTAGATATAAAAGCAAGTAGTTTATATATAGACATGTCCATGATCTGTTGATTTTCCCAGTCTGGAAGAAATTTTTTCTGGAAGAAAAAAGAAGAGTTTTTTTCCCTTACCCTGGACTTGGACGGGTACGGACCAGCTAGTTCGACAAATCAACTTTAATTTAAATATATATTTCATTTTATCTTTTTTTTTTTTTAATATTGAACGAGTACGTATGACCATGCATTTTATGTTCTAAAACTCAAAAAAACCATAGCTACTTCTCCTACAATCTGTTCGAGCGCTAACAGGCAAATGATTTTTTGCCTCACATGACGTTACGTGAAGGAATTTGGATAAATGAATGCAAATTTTAGGGTATTGTGTGTTTTTGTGATCAATCTAAATATTGATTAAACAAATGTGCGTACTTATGTGGCATGAGTTAGTTATGAAATAAAGTTTCCAATTGTATTTATAGCGTTAAATATACATGTATTTAAGTCTTGAATTATTTGAGTATGGATTGTTCATAAATAAAAAAATAAATACTTGAAATAAAAATATATTTTTCTATATTCATGTTAAAATAGAAAAAAAAAACCAAATACATTCCTTTTTAAGTCAAAATAGAAATTAAAAAATAATTGTACTCTTTTGGGACGCAAGTGCAATGAAAAACTAATGAAGTAATACAAAATAAAATAAGGTTCAACTAAGAAAATTAAACAAAATAATATTTAACTATGAAAATTAAAGGAAATACAACTAATAAAATTGTTGTAATTGTAATTTCAGGGTACCTTAACAATTTAAAATAATTATTTAAATTTATATAAATCAATGAAGCTGCAGCTTCGATGAATATTTTTTTATAAATTCAAAAAAAAGTATAGAATTTAAACATGATTCTTGAAAAGTTTTAAATTGTTTAATACAATAAATCTGTTAAAAAATTGAATTAAGTTTTTTTAAAACGTTTTATACAAATATAAATATTCTTAAATGAACTAAAATAAAATTATTCACCTTATTAAGTAAAATCAAATACAAATATAACACTACATAAAACTATAAATTAATACTGTATTACATTCAATGACAGGTAAAGGGTGTGATATTTTGAGTTTATTAATATATTTCTAATATATGTTTCTACCTTATTATAAAATTGTATAATGAATATACAAAAGAGTTTGATTAGAACAGTGAAATTAAGCTATTATTATTTTACAGATACATTACGGATCAATAAGCCTCACGATAAATAAACCTAAGACTAAATACGAATGTTGGTAACAAATTTACAGGACATCATTTTATTTATTACAAAAGATAACTCCATAAAAATAAATATTAAAATAGAAATTTAATATTCCTAATTGCTAAGCTATGTATTAATAAATAAATTTTACATAGTAACATAATTATGTATGCCTATGTATAATTTTGATATTAAAACAATTGAATGACTACAAAAGTTAAAAAAAAAATTATCGTTCTTTGAGTTATATTGAACTGAAATACTACTTATTACTGTGGATTGTATCAAATATTTTCTAAACTACATTGAAATAACACTTAACATAATTATTCATAATGTCATGTTGAATTGACGTGA
The DNA here is from genome assembly GCA_003667255.2 of Euschistus heros. NCBI lineage: Eukaryota > Metazoa > Arthropoda > Insecta > Hemiptera > Pentatomidae > Euschistus > Euschistus heros. The sequence goes on along the minus strand of RCWM02000331.1, from coordinate 74,997 downwards.
CTTAACAATTATATGCAATTAATTATAATTGTATAATTTAATTATAACAAAAATATCAAATCTTATTAAAATAACTAAACAGTGCATAGAATAGATTCAACACAAGTGATAACAACTTTAACAATTAAAAAGTCAATCATCCTATTTATGTGTACATATAAAATCAATCTTTGCCATAAACCACGCAACAGGTAACATAATTATGTTACTGTAACTTTAAAACACTTTAAAAATAACGTTCTTCTTTATTTACAAGATATACACATAAACTTTAATACATATATACAATCGCTACAAGATATTTACAAAATGGCAGACTCGTGTTTGATAAGGATTCTTTATGTGAAAGTACAAAAAAAACAAAACAAGAAAATATAAATAATAATATTTTAAAATAAAAATATAAAAATAATTTTGTTCTTCTTTTAGTAGAGCAGGTGGAATTTTCGGAGCAAAGCAAAAGAAGTTATTTGTATCAGCATCACCTTTGGCCAAGATATCCTTAGCGATGGTGCTGATGATTGCCCCTGCATAGCTTCGGTCCTTTCACCTGTAGGATTAAAAATATTTAGATTGGCTCATTAAATAATCAATTTGAGCAAACAGTTTATTTATTAAGCACTTAAGCTTAAATATATGTGAGAGAGAGAGGGAGAGGGAGAGGGAAAGCGAGAGAGAGAGAGAGAGAGAGAGAGAGAGAGAGAGAGAGAGAGAGAGAGAGAGAGAGAGAGAGATAAGAGAAAAATAGGAGAGATGCAAGGGAAAAAGAAAGAGAAAAAATGAAGAAAGTGAGATCAGAGAGATAGTGAGAGAGAGAGAGAGAGAGACAGAGAGAGAGTGGATTATTTATTATTACTAACACATTTATACTTTAACATTCATACAGAATTAACTTATAAGATCTGCAGAAGTAAAATGTGTTTTTCCTCATTTGGTATTTTCTTGTTCATAATTATTCTAAATCTTCAATGTTCCTTACTTTGTCACCAATAAACTTATCCATAAAGATCTTAATGTTCCATTTGTTGCTGATTTGGCCCAAACCAGATACCTATTTTTTCATAGTAAACTCCAAAACCACAGTAATCCTCTAGTCTCCCTACTACATTCCCGATAATCCTCCGAGGCGTCTGTAAAGAAGATGGCCTCGAAAACTTCTAGTGTAGAATTTTTATTGAAGTGCTACTGATGAGTAGTTTCATGTTTTGACATGTTATTGTAATAATTATCACCTCATTTACTTGATGTAGGTATATATTTTTTACAGTTGTAAATTTAAATAAATGGATAAAAATAAATAAATAAATAATTATTTTATTTTAGTACCTAATCTATTTCCCCAACTATTACTATAGTTATACAACCTAAAGAATTACATAATCAAGTGTTTTTTGGCGGTTATACTGCAAGAATCAATCTAAAAACAAGCTTTAGATAGAGTCTGGCACCTAGTACGTACCTAGTCTCGCCTCCTATATACTTCCTATCTATTCAATTACCCGTTTCTATTTCAGTGATAGGATCTTTGATGTACGATAACAAGTCTTTCTATTATTTCCTTCTTACCCAGCCTACCGATGTTTCTCAGTCACATCCTTAACACAGAACGAACATGGCTGACATATCCAGCTCAGCCTAATTACTGTAATTTCATTTCAAAACGTTTAAGAACGAGAACTGGAGAGATATAAAAAGTTACATAGATTCATCTTTACATTTCGACTAAAAGTAGTTCACAGTATCCTGTAACAATATTACATAACACCTTGTTAAATAGATTCGCTACATATTTCGACAAATTTCTTACTTAAATTTCACATGTAACACAAGAAACTCCTCTTTGTTTTCGACTACTTCAAAATTTACACTATGTATTGTTTGTTTGCTTTTTTAATGTTATTTATATATTGTATTGTTTTTTTGTTTTTTTTTCTGTTTTTGTTTTCTTTATTTCTTCTTTTTCATTCATTTCTTTTTATACATTTGTGAATGGAATCTTTAAGCCATCCATATTACTTATTACCTACATTTCAGGCAGCTTATAATATTTATTCAGTTAAAGTTATAAGTAATAAACATCGTCCTAAATTCCTAAATATATTTTTACCTAGAAAGCACACTACTTTTTTCTTTCTTTTTTTAAATATTTGAATTAAACAAATTAAATTGTCGTGATTCTGATATCAGTTAAAAGTAAATTACATCTAAAGTAATTTTTTTTTTTCCGAAAACAAAAAAAATAAATTCAAAATATCAGTTTGTGATTGATTTCCTCACAGTCCTTAAAAGCTGAAGGTCCCAACCCCAATGCGAATTCTTGGCATCCGTTCCTCGCTCACTCTTGCGGTATAACAGAAAACCAGAAATAGTCTTCTGTCGCCGCTTCTCATTTAGCTTTGGCGTCGTCTGTAGTATCATACTAACAAAACAATGTCTTTAATATTATATGTTGAGCGAAAACATAATCATTAAGCAATACTAAAACCGAAAATTTAACAATAATCACATCTAAAATGAAGGAGGCACCATATTATAAGGAATGAATTTTAATCAGATTTAAAATTAGAGACATGATATTATTGGGTAACTGATACAAACAAATATTTTATTTTATTATATTATTATTTTTAATGAGCAATAAAAATAAATAAATAAAAGTTTGATTGTATGAATCCACTACCCTATACCTTACCTAATACTTCATACCTGCTAATAGTTTAATTTTTTTTTTTAAGTATGAAACTGTCAATCATAAATTAGAAAAAAACATTTCCCCGACAAATGTTAAAAACTCCCTATTAATTACTATTTGCTATTAGTTACAATTAACTATTTGGACGTAAGGAGTTGAGCTTTGGGGCTCCAATTCCACTCGTTTCCAATCCTTCCAAACCAAAATCCTTCTAAAAATCAATGCTCCTTAATTTGTCACTAATAAACTTATTCATAAAAATATTAATGTTCCATATGTTGCTCGTTTAGTCCAAACCAGATTCCTATCCTTTCGTAGTAAGCTCTATAACCACTCAAATCCACTAGTTTCTCAAATTTCTTCCCACTTTATTTCCTAAAATCCTCCGAGGCCTCTGAACAGAAGATCTTCTAGTGTAGGATTTTTATTGAAGTGCTACTGATGAGTAGTTCTCTTCAAGTTTTGACATGTTATTGTGATCGCTATCAACACAGTTACTCGATGTATATATTTTGCACAATCGTAAATTTCAATTAACGGATATATATATATATATAAAAATAATTAAAACTTAGAAAATATTTATACGAGGTTCTTAAAAATGTTCTTGGGCATTAGTAGAGCTTCATTTCAGATTATATTTTAAAATTTTGAAAATTGTATGGTTGAATGTATAATATGATAGTTAAAAAAGATCGATAGGGATGCAATCAGGTAATAAACTACACATCCAAGTTAAAAAACTACATATATGGAGTGCGATATTTTCTTTTACCATTTAACCAAACAATATTCAATAACAAATTGTATAATTGAACTAGATCATGATACTATGTCATATAATTAACTCTTTCGATATTATTTTGTAAATGAATATACATTTTTGGATCGTTTTGGACACATCCCGTTTTTTGGTATTATTACCCCTGAAGAAGACCTGCTTGGCATGTCGAAACGTTGGTACTTCATATACAAAGTATTTTTTAATTTAGATGTGTAGTTTATTACCTGACTGCACCCCTCACCTTCTTGAACTATATATTTTAAACATAGTAATAATAAATAATAATCTTCAAAGTCTATGTGCAATGGAGTACATTGTTTTTAAATACTTTCACCAATCTTTATGCCAATAATTGGATATGATAACGGGCACTCCTCCCTTGGTTTTAAGGCGAAAAATTATTCACAACAAATTTTTACGTCCTCGTCATCATCAAAGATCCGACCATTTAAAAAAAATGAGCCATTGATCTAAACAAATCTAAGGGTGAATTTCAGGAACTGTTAAATCCGTTGCATAAAGTATCCTGGGTATCCTTCATGTCTTCTTTTCTTAAAAATTAAAAAGCAGAAAGCAGAATAAAGGGAAAATGGAATTTTTCCTTAAAAAATCCCATATTTAGTAAAAAAAACAGGAGCTGATGAACTAAACTTGCTGCTGAGCGGCTCTTCAGCGCCATATTCAAATGGCAATAACTATTCCATAAATAGTCTCATCATTCAGGGGCCTTAAGTCCAAAATTGTATTATGTTACTTTAAGAAAGTTTTAATTAGTTAATTAAGATACTGCCGTGTATAACTTACAAAAACTTCGTTAATTGGGCACCTTGTTTCCAGGGGAGCGTAACTTGGGGATGATATGGCGGCCAAGTTTTATTTAGTGCAAACAAAAAGTTATTATTTCTAAACTGTGTATATCAATAACAGTATCCATTAATTTCGTTTATTATTTTAAACTATTGACTGCAAGGTCATTTAGGAGAAGGATTTTTCGTAAGCTCCATAACCGCACAAACCAATTAGTTTCTCAACTTGCTTTTCATTCCGTTCTCGATATTTCTACAAAGCGTCTGAAAAGAAGATGCCGCGGAGACCTTATAGTGTAAGATTTTTATTGAAGTGCTAATGATGAGTAGTTCTTTTCAAGTTTTGACATGCTATTGCAATCGTCATCGACACATTGACTTGATGTATATATTTTTACGGTTGTAAGTTTCAATAAATTGATATAAGAAAAAAAAAAAATTATTATATTTATTTTTCGTTTCCTTTTTTTTCATTTGACTACTTTTCGTTTTAGCCCTGATAATGGCCATCAATGATAAGGCCGAATCGTTGGCAAAAAAGTAAAAATATGTTTGTTAATATCAAACAATGACTTATTTTTCATGGATGATCCCTCTCAACACCCTACTCTACATAATACGTATCCAGTCATTCAACATAGCTCTTGAATTATTTTACTGAAAACCCAATATTAATGTCTGAACCATAACAATTAGGATTGATGAATTAATTGCCACTTCTATTGAGATTATTTTATTAGAAAACTAGTTTCAAATGCTAAACATTCATCTTCAGTTCTAAAACATACACAATTTTTTCAACACATCAGATCTATGTTACATAGATTATATATACTAAAGTTTAAAAAAGGGTCCCCAGCTCGACTCCTCAGCTGCGTCACTGGTGTTACAAAACCCAGTGGAGGCTGAGTGAGAGTCACAATGTACAGTCACTCAGGGCATGAGTGGAGAAGCTGGCACAGTGCCAGCACTCCAACATATATACATTTTACAATAGTATGGTATGTTGAGATCATTGTGAGAGGGTTTTATTGGGATACATAGTAAGGAGCATTCACTATAGTTCGGAGGACTTTGGATTGAAAGGATTGAATGCGTTTGATATTCGACTTTTAGCTGTGCCCCACAGTTCAAGTCCATAAGTCCAAATAGGTTTAATAATGGTTTTGTATAGGAGAAGTTTGTTTTCAACGGAAGATGAGAGTGTCCTATTAATAGTCTATACAGTTGGCTGAAGCGTCTGTTGAGTTCTTGTCTTTTTTGAGTCGAGTATGAGGTTCCACGTAAGTCTTTTGTCCAAGTAGCAAACCAAGATACCGAACTGTGGGGTCTGCTTTAGGTAGTGGGATACCATTGAAATTGATAGGAGAACAGGATTTTCGGCGGAGGGTAAAAGTAACGCAAGAAATTTTCAAACATTTTTGAAAGGATTGGGAGAAGGCTAATTGGTCTATATGATGAAGGGTTGTTAGGAGGTTTTGCCCGGTTTCAGGAAAAGGATAATAATGGAGGGCTTCCATAGCAAAGGGAAATGGGTTGTCCGGAGGATGCAATTGTATAGGTAGGTGAGGAATATGATTGCTTTATGAGTGATGTTGCCTGAGGATCTGTGAACTTGAGGAGATCATATCCAGGGGATTTTCGGGATTTCAATTTTTTTAGAAGGAATCTGACCTCAGAGGGGTTTATTGCTTTAGTAGGTAAAGAGAGGGGTATCGGTGAATCAAGAAATTCATGAACCATTCTTGTGTGGGAGGGATTAGAAACAGGATGGGGAAGAAATATGCTGGATAGGTGCTGGGCGAATTCTTCGGATCTGTTCTCGTCAGAAGCCACCCATGAAGCATCTTCGCGTCGGAGGGGATGGGAGGTAGGTTGATATTTTAGGATTTTTTTTAGTGGTTGTCAAACATGGACACTCACCTTCGAGGTAACTAAAACAGAAATGGACTTCTCACTGAATTCGTGAGAAGTAAAAGGGGGGAGCAAGTAGGTTAAATTGTTAATTTACAATGGAGTTTCCCTTATGACTCATTGGATTTTTCCGTTCCTTTGGGAAACAAATTTAAAATGGGGCTATTGTATATATTAATCTGATCATTCAAACAAAAATCTGGATCGGTTTTAAACGATTTTATTATTTCTAGTGATTCAAAAATATTTAATTTTAGGCAATTTTCTACTTGATGCAATATTCTTACTCGCGAGTTTTTATTAAATTTGTGGTTATTTTCATTTAGATGGATAGCAAAATTGGAGTTTTGGGTCTTATTAGTGTATGCTCTTATATGTTCTTTTACTCTTTGATTTACCGATCGTCCAGTTTTTCCCGTGTATTTTGCTTCACAGTTATTAGCAGAATACACTGCTTCACAGTCAGTACCTCAAGTGAACCATAACAGCCAGACAGGTAATTCTGTATGTTTTGTCCTTATGGAGATAATCACGACTTTATTATTATAAGTTATTATAACAATTAAAACCACACGCCACTGAAGTTTTGGAAAGTGAAAAGAGACGAGCCTATCCCAGGGACAGCGAGGTGCAGTAAACTCTCCCCAGGACTAAATTAAATTCCCTTTTTTCTTTTTTATCCCGCCATACTACACCTATTACCTTCTTAGTAAGGACCCCGCATTATTATTATTATGAAAAAAAAAATCTGGATTTTATTATTACAGCTTGTCAGAAGGATAATAAAACGGCTTAACACTTTAGCTCGGCGTGATAACTGGACACTATATGACCTAGCTTTTAGCTTTTTATCCTTTTTTATAAGCTTTAGAGTGGGGTGAAGGGAGGAGTTTTCTATTAAACAACTTTCGGCTCCCCTTTTATGATAAGGTTAAGTGTTGTTTGTTATTATGTACAGTGTTCAACACCCTCTCATCCACTAACAATATAGTCTCCCCAAGATCCAATTATACTATCAAACAGTTAAGGAGTATGAAAATAAAAAAAAACTGAACCAAAACAAGGGTACTAACTACGCTTCTTCATTACAGAACCTTTCTTAAATTAAAAAAAAAGTAAATAAAAAGCTATTCCCAAGTTTACTTTCTCTTTAAAATACAGAGTTGATGTTCGAATCATAGAAATTGTTTAGCCTGGATGTTACATAAGCGGTTACTATCATAATTACTAGTTTAAGCTGCTGTAATAATATGCTATTATAAAAACAATCTTCTATGAATCAATAAAATAACCTTTCAATAACATAGTTTCTGCTATTACTTAAATAATAAATGAATCCAAAAGAAAAATTGACGATCTAACTGCTTTACCCGTTTTATTTTCAGGATCCCGGGAAGCGCCCACATTCCGCAGTTTTATATTCCATTCTCTCTGGAACTCCATCTCTCTCAAAATTCGTCATTCAATTACCCTTTCCACTTTCAAATATCACTTCATTAACCACCTACTATCCACCCAGATCCTGCCGTCCAAAAACTATCAATAGCCAATTTTTAGTTGAATAAAATATGAACAATATATATTCATGAATTCTTATTTTCTGATACTTTTATATTTTTTTTTTATTTTTTTAGTTTATTATTATTATTTGTTATTTTATAATAAAACTATTATTTCATTTTAAAGCTCCGAAGGCCCTTTGTTGTACATCATTTTTTATTCTTATAATACAATATAAGTGAATTAAGATCCCAGAATAAATAAAAAACTTTTATTATCATTATTAATAAAAAAATATGACCGTCCTTATAATCTGTTATACAACTTACTATGTTTCAACTAAAAGTTTTCCTCCCATAGTGAACCGCTGAAAAGGGAGAATGTGTATTAAGTTTTTGTTTTTATTCCCCCCCCCCCCTAGTTCCATCTAAAATCGCCTATCGAGTGTTGAAACTAAGGATGTGTCTATTCTCGATTACACCGATTCCAACCGATCTATACCGCTAGCTTTGGCGAAAGTTTAGTGATACTTATTGTGGTAATTATTAGGCATACATTCTCCTTCCTAAAAAACTGTTATAACACTATACACCGTTATAATACTATATACCAAAACTACTGTGTCATAAAATATATTTTTTCACTATAATAGCAGAGTAATATATTCCATGTACTAGATCAACATTGTTCCAACACACAATTTAAAAACACTCAAAAATCAAAGATACTGTAGTTGAAGTCAAATCAAACTAAATACTTTTATTTTTATTTTTATTTTTACAACAACAACAACAACAATGGCGCTACGGTCCATGCAGAACCTTGGCCTCTTCCACGATTCTCCTCCATTTGTTTCTGTCACCAGCAGCTCTCCTCCAATACCTCACACCAAGTGTCTTTAGGTCTGCCTCAACATCTTCCCTCCAGCGCAATCTAGGCCTTCCTCTTTCTCTCTTGCCTCCTTCGGGACACCAGTGAATCTATTGTGAGAAAGAAAATGGCGTGAAAGGCCATAAGGGGAGCAGAACCCAATAGCACCTCCTGTCAAATACATTCCTCACTTAAATTGTTAAGAAGGCCAATGTTGATCGGTTAATCCCGTTATCAAGTGGCTACTCGAGATAGGGCGATGGGTGGGGCTGGGTTCTGCATAAAGTTGGATTCGGGTGCACACGACAGTCCAAAACTCCCAGCCATGAAGGAAATGGCTTCACATGATTAAGTGAAGATAAGAATATTTCCCCAACTCTGGCAAAGTTTACAAATTGTGTTAACCATAGCCAAAATACTACTAAGTTGTATGTTGCCTCACCTTCTAGTATGTTGACTAGGACAGATGCCGATTTGGCTGACTGAGAGGGTTTGCAGGTGTACTTGCCGGCTGCCTGGGGACCCATGTTGGTGACCGTTAGTGTACTGCTTAATTCTTCCCCGTTCTTCTCGGTGTCCACTCCAGCGACCACGCTACCAGGTCTGTCCTGAAAAAAGAAAAGTAAACGGGAGTTTAGTAACACCCTGAAAATACATAATATATCATATTGGATCGAGTATTGTTATACCAACATTTACAAATTATGACAGTAGAATGCACTCTTAGTTGGTCTAAAAACACAGTAATCTCATTGATCGAAGGCTGCCTACTTTGTGCAATTAGAATCAATAGCTTAATTCACAGACTGCGAGGGTAAAAATAAAACAGTTTACTTAGGAAATATGCAAACAGAAGTAAAATAGTAACAGACGATATCTTAAATTTCATACGAGGACGAAGCTTTTTTTTTGTCTGGAATATTAAAGCTTGAAACTAACAGAAAATGCTTTGAAATTTTTATCAAAGTTTTCGGTTTTTCTCAACCATATATATTTTTTCATTATCGATATTAATAAAAAAAAAAAAGGAGATTAAGAGAGAATTACGAAGACAAATTTAATTTTAAAATATGAATTACTTTTCAAAAATGAACATGTCCACTTCAGAAAAGTTTTATAAAAGAGCGAAAAACCTACACCAGTCCTTCTCTTGCTGTTAAATCTAAAACAATCATATAATTTAAATTCTTGTTAGATTTCTACTAACAGAAAGTATAGTAGTGTGTGCAGCTGGCAAGGATTTACCAGAACAAAAAAAAAAAAAAAAAAAAAAAAAATCGAACGAAAATGGACATTTCAGTTTTTAAGGATAACTCCTCAATTCTAAAAAAGAAAAAAAATAAGGATACCTCAACACACACACACAAAAAAAAAGTCTACAAATATTTAAATCGAAAGGAAGAAGAGATCGGCAAGATTTTTTTAAAAACCAATCGCTTACTTTTCCTCCAGTTTATTTCTCCGTTGTGTCCCAAAAGAAATTCCAAACCTTCCATGTTTTTCTGGTTCTCCCTAGACTGTAATAACTAGCTACTTTTACAATCTATTTATATTTTTGTCGTCTGCTAATATTTGGTCTACTAATATTAACTACTTCGGCTTCCACAATCATTACATTGAAGGTCTTAAAACCTAAGTATTTACTCATGTGGTGCCTCCAAGCTTGTCCTCCGACCCTGACACTAATCTCATCTCCCTCGTTTAAATCAGATTTTAGAGCTTGGTACTGAGGATCCATGACTCGCTGGAGTGCCTTGTTATGGGGAGGCATGAGTTGTCTGAATTACTCAGTTGTCTTTTGTCAACAAATTCTCATTTTATGTTGTTTTTTTGGGGGGGGGGCCCAAGAGTTCCATTGAAGTTCTATACTGGCCTGGGTGGGAAGGTCAAGATTTATTTCGTGGGTCCGCCACGGAATAAATTTTGATTCGCTCAAGTTGGTTTTGAACTCACGACCTTCTAGTTACGAGCGCGCTGAGACTCACGCCCCAACTCGCTCGGCCATCGATCCCCGAAAAATTCTTATTTTACACATACCTAAATTATACAAAACTAATACACACTGGATCAATATGTGAAACTTTGATTTACTGATCAGGAAGTTTTTTCTTGGTTTTGGTGATGTGACAGAAGGCCAAAACCTAACAGTCAAACTGCTAATTAAATTTTTACCTACTAATTTAATATTTAAGAGATTGCCTACCAAAACTCTCGGAAGACGCTCCATCAATATTTACTCCACTCAGCTGATGGGGACCCGCAGAAGAAGTAAATGGTTAGTTATTAGGGGCGGCCTCCCGTCAATCTCGGTGAATGGAAACTATTGTGCGCGCGAGGGGCTTCCAGACATATTACATAAGTTGGGGCTGCCGGCAGAATTCCAGGACTACGTGACCGCGGTAAAAATTGACTCCTGCCCCCGCTATTACCGGCCTTTCATAGGGTCTCCCTTTATTGTCTACCGTACTCCCCCTACCGTACTCCCTCGCTCTGTTTAAATTGCGAGTTATGCTGCATCAGCGATCCCACCCTGGCTTTATGGCGTTTAATATCGGCTCGGAATTATCATACTCGCCTCTAAGGGCTATCATTAGCAGCTAGGAGGTTGGCTCCTCTCCCTGCCCACGGTCCGAATTAGTAATTCACTCGACATTAGCACTCTAGCATTCATATTCAGTACTGCGAAAAAAAAAAAGAAGATTAGTTTTATATATATTTAAGACATATCAGATTACTAAAAAAATGAATGTAGATTAAAAAATCTCTAATTAAAAAGAATAACAAATCTTTGATTCTAAAAAAAAAAAAAAAAAAAAAAAAAAAAAAAAAAAAAAAAAAAAAAAAAAAAAAAAAAAAAAAAAAAAAAACTATGAAAGGTCTCGGGTTCAGCACTTGGTGATGATAATGAAGAATTGTTCGGTGACCAAAAGTACAAGGAGGTAGTGTGATCAGGTAATCAAGCTTAACCCAGGTTTCCTTACCGCAATTAAGGGCACCAACTTTATAGAGGCTGGGTATGCCTCAGGAGGACCTCCTAGCCCCGAGTCGATCCGCGGCTGAATAAAGAGAAACTAAATCTTCTGCCTTCAGAAAGACTCGAACCAGGGCAGCAGTTCGAAATTCCAGTAAGGAATTGATTGTCGTACATTACTTTATTTATAAAATAAAATAAGAAAGTGTTTTTAATTCTAGACAACTGTAATTTATGGATCGATCCCTGTAAAGGTATCTCGAGAACAAAAAATAATCAATGATATTTTAACAACCCGAATATTGCTAGATTACACCGTCCTCACCTCATAAGTTGATAGCAAATTTATGTTATCAGGGAATAATACTCCAATCTCATATTAGAAACATTTAGGAATGGTGTCAAATTTCTAGAAGTAAAATAAATCTAAACAAATATCTTCAAATAACCTTTACTCTTTGTCTTAAACTCACAAACTCCTGTCCTACTTAGGATCTAAAATCTTCAACACAAGTTCCTATATCAGGTTTCCTAATTATTGCTTTGCTATTTTAGAGATTAAAAGCAGTTATAATCTTCCGCATTTATCAACATCGATATATACTCACTAAGACAGACAAATCATTGTGAAGCCAGTCGACTAGCCTTAGCGGTCTCTGGCGGCCTCTCGTCGTGTGAGTCCTCATACTGACGTGGCAGGTAATGGAGAGGCTGCTTCCGATCCGGACGTACCTCTCCTTTGGTCCCAGGATCGTCGTTTCTTCGCTACCATCTGCAACACATGGAAATAATAAATATTTCAATGTAATGTCATACCAAAAAATTAATGCCAAATAACAATTGCCGTATTTCAACAAGATCCACATTTAATTAAAATATTTCTCATCACTTATGGTTTTAATATACATTTTAAATTCAACTTATACATGCATAAGACCAATGAAAGTTAAATGTGATATTTGTAAAATAAACAGAACTGAAATTCTTAAAGTTATTAAAAAAAAAATACAAAATACAAACGTTTATTTGAAGTACGCATGGTGGTACAGAAGGTTTGACTTTCACTACAATTAGGATTGAGAATTAATTCCAATTCTATTATTTCTTATTTTAAAATTTTTAAAACCAGTTTAGAATGTTAAAAATTCGTTATTAGTTCTAAAAACTTACGAAAAATTTCATAACATCAGAACTTTGCCACATAGATTATATATATTAAATTTTTAAAAATGTAGGAGAAGGAATTTAATAAATTGGTACTCATCTAAGGAAGCAAAACGAAAGGGACTTTTGAAAGATATGAGGACTTAGTCATCTTATTCCCCTTCACCTGAAGACAAAATAGCAATACATATGAACTAAAAAGTAATTACTGTGAAGCTAGTACAAGGCAAAAACTGGACGATCAGTAAATCAAAGATTAAAAGAACATATAAAAGCATAAAATAATAAGATGCAGAATTCCAACTTCGCTATCTATTAGAATGAATTGAATTCGAAAAAGACTCGGGAGTACAACTAATACATCCAGTAGAAAATAGTCTAACATTAAATAATTATGAATGATTAGAAATATGAAATCCTTCAAAACTAATCCAGATTCTAGTTGAAATGACTAGATAAATAATTCGAATAGTAGTACCATTTTAAATTCGTTTCCGGTAAGAATGGAAAACTCACCAGTCGCAGGGAAAAGCGGAAGGTTAGTCTGCTCTGGACTATCATTCGTTCATTTGGCCTTCTAAGATGAGAACAAATATAGTTGATTTCTTGTCTTCTATTTAAAATATAATAATATGTATAATCTATGTAGTAAAGCTGTGATGTTCATTATATAATATATCAGAGAGAGAGGATGTATATCATTTCCTATCTTGAGGGGATTCAGACTAACATTTCTGGGAAAACCGTTTCTTAATGAAGCTGAGGCTTAAATGGTAAATGTTGGTTATATTTATCAAAGTATTGTCAAGTAGCATGAAAGTACCGTTTAAGTTTGGTCCAAGAATTTAATTATAGTTAAGTATTAGTTTAAAAAAATGTTGTTTTTTTGTTTTGTTTTTAATATCAATTTATTGAAATTTACAACTGTACAATTATATACATTAAGTAAATGGGCTGACAATGATTACAATGTCATGTCAAAGCATGTAAAGAACTACTCATCAGTAGCACTTTAATAAAAATTCTACACTAGAAGATCTCTAGGCCATCTTCTTTTCCAACGCCTCGGAGGATTATCGGGAATGGAGTGGGAAGCAAGTTGAGAAACTAATGGATTTGGGTGGTTATGAAGCTTACTATGAAAGGATAGGTATCTGGTATGGGCTAACTCAGCAACATATGGAACATTAAGGTCTTTATCGATAAGTTTATTTGTAACAAAGTAAGGAGCATTAAGGATTTTGGATTGTGAGGATTGGATACGGGAAGCATTAGAAGGTTTAGTTGAGCCCCAAAGCTCAACTCCATATGTCCAAATAGGTCTGATAACTGTCATGTAAATTAGTCTTTTGTAGTAAAGCGGAAGGTTTGAGCGTTTGTCTAGTAAATGTTGAAGAAGTCGAAAAAAAAAAGTAAAATTTTATTTTTCCAATGTTTGTTTTGTTTTCATAGTGCTGTATTTTGTTAATCTAACAAAAAATAGGTTAATTTTATTTTTTATAATTAATATTGTATTTAAATTTTCTTTATTCATTAATATCCTTTAGTTAGAAAGTAAAGCCATAAAGACCAAACTCCTCTCAAAAACTTCTCTGATGGCAAAGGCCAAGAGTAGTCTTTATTGTACTAGTATTACTACTAGAAGTTCATGTATGTACAATGGCTCACATTCAAAATGATACTCCTGGATATTTAAAGATGTCTTTGATCAAATAAATAGTTCAAATTACATTACATAAAAAACAATAATTTACTGTAATCACCAAACATCGTAGTAGTATGTACATTGTATATAAACGTATAAAAATAAACGAGCATTTAATAATAAAAATAAAACACATTTGTCTACGATTACTGATCTCACAGTGAAAATTATACAGCTTTGTTTTTTCCAATATTTGTTCACATTTAGCTATTTTAGTTTAATTAAACTCTTATGTCGAAAGTATTTGACTCTTTTCAAAGCAAGTTCAACAAAACCTGCCGTGTTCTAGAACTCAGAAGAAAGGAGGGCACGCACAATGTTAAAAGAGCTTGAGTTGGTCATACAAAATTTGAACGAAGAGAAATCATTAAATCAAATAGCCGAAATTATTTCAAAAATAGTGGAGATCCAAGAACGAAAAGCGCATTGACAAAAAATAAATATTGAAAGCACTAGAAATGTAGCAGAAGAGCTAGCAAAAAAAAAAAAAAAAAAATACGCCCTACTGTGAAATATTTATTTTAAAAAAACTAATTGAAGTGGAAATCAACTCACCAATCCTAATAATACAAACGTTGTTAAATCGGAAAAAATACCTCATTTGCTAGCTACTATACCAATACCCATAAACTCCACTGATTTCTGAAGATCAGATCGAAGATGAGATTTGAATTCAGTTAGCTAGTTCAAGAGAATCCGCCGCTCTACTTACCAAGTTACCACATAAGAGGAGAAAACAAAATGTACATTACAAATGAATTATGTAATGGTTGTTTTAATGAAGCTGGAAATTTCAGAAAGCCAATGTGTTTGGACAGCGCCATTGAATAATAAAGCGTTGGCCCTCTGCTTTACAACTGAATCAAGTTCAAATATAGTTACGTTAAACAGGGACTTGTGAATTCGTAATGACCTCTGGGGCTATAATCAAGTCTCGTTCCTATTCTCCGACCTTATTGCAAATGGCTCTAGCGTCCACTTTCTCTTCGTGTGGACGTTGAATCAACTGGACCATAGATGAAAGTTTGCATAGTATTTACTGTCCGCAAAACTAATATTATTGGCTTATATTGCTCTAGTCTATGGAGCCTTGTCAAAGAGAAATAATATCTCATTAGTTCCCTGGTCTAGGGAGTAGATATGTGCAAAGTGAAACAGTAAAACATGGCCAACATTTCTATTTTAGCAAAAATTAAAAATTAAATTTTTTACCACTTCTTTTAGCATTTTAAATTCAAAGACAATCCACATACAAGACTAAAGCGACAAGAAACTGCTCGTCATTACAGACTACTTCAACATTTACTAGACAAACGCTCAAAGCTCCCAATTAATTACAAAAGACTTATTTACACAACTCTGATTAGACCTATTTGGACGTAGGGAGTTGAGCTTTGGGGATCTACTAAACCATTCAATTCATCTCATATCCAATACTTACAATTCAAAATCCTTCGTGAAATCCTTAATGCCCCTTACTTTGCCACCAATAAACTTAATGTTCCAAATATTGCTGAGTCAGCCCAAACCAGATACCTATCCTTTCATGGTATGCTCCATAACCACTCAAATCCATTAGTTTCTGAACTTGCTTCCCACTCCATTTCCGATAATTCTCCGAGGCGTTTGAAAAGAAGATGGCCTAGAGATCTTCTAGTGTAGAATTTTTTTTAAAGTGCTACTGATGAGTAGTTCTTTTCAAGTTTTGACATGTTACTGCAATCGTTATCAACTCATTAACTTAATGTATATATTTGTACAGTTGTAAATTTCAATAAATTGATAAAAAAAAAAGAAAAAAAAGAAAAGATTTTTAAGACATAAGGAAATAAAAGAGATTAGCTAAAATGTCTAAATATCAGGATTTTGTAAATGGATTATATTGCATTGCTACTGTTGAGTAGTTCTTTTCAAATGTTGACATATTATTGTAATCGTTATAAGCTCATTTAACTAACTAACTCTTTGGCGCTATGGCCCATGAAGGACCCCGGCCTCCTCAACAATCCTTCTCCATTCAGAACGGTCTTCTGCAGCTCTTCTCCATCTTCTTTCACCTACTTGCCTTAGGTCAGCTTCTACATCTTCCAACCACCGCAGCCTAGGCCTACCTCTTCCTCTTTTACCTTCCGGTCGCCCTTCCAACACTTTCTTTGGGAGCCTTTCCTGATTCATCCGGTGTACATGACCCAACCATCTTATCCTTCCTTTCTTGATACAGGAAACCAAATCCGGGTCCCCATACAGGTCTCTCAGTTCACTATTGGTTTTTATCCTGTATCCATTCCCAATTTTGGTTGGGCCATATATTTTTCTCAGGATTTTCCGCTCCTAAGTATTTAAATAATTTTCTTGTTGAAGTGTGAGGGTCCACGCTTCGCAACCATACATTACCACTGGTCGAAGGACCGTCTTGTATATTCTGACTTTGATATCTCGAGACACTTCTCGATTTAGAAAAATCTATTTAAGTGACCAATAACATTTGTTGCCATTTTGGATCCTGGCTTTTATCTCCTCTCCAATATTGTTATTTTCAGTTACAATCGTGCCGAGATATTTGAATTTTTTCACTCTTTCAAATGTGCATCCACCATTTATTTGGAATCTGCCAGGCGTGTCTTTCTTGCATGATAACTTATATATATATATATATTTTTTTTTTTTTTCGTTAATTTTGAGCCCTATTGTATCTGCTGCCCCTTCACATTTTTTGTACGCCTCGGAAACTGCATCGATTATTGTACCTGTTATGACCACATCGTCAGCATATGCAAGGGGTTGTGTGCTTGTGTTATAGATGCAACCATCAGTCTTTTTTTGCATAGCTCTCATAATTAATTCTAGGGCCATATTAAATAAAACAGGGGATAAGGGGTCTCCCTGTTTTACTCCTTTTTTAATTGTGAAGTCACCAGAAAATTCTGCTTGGACCTTGACTATGCCTCTGCTATGCTGTAGGGTCATCTTTACCAACCTGATAAGTTTCAGATAACAGCCTAGAGTCCTTAGATTTTCATAAAGCTCATTTCTATTAATGTTGTCATACGGCTGTTGGTAGTCTATGAAGAGGTGATGTAAGTCAACATTATATTCATAGCATTTCTCGAGCATATTCCTGATGGTGAAGATATGATCAGTCGTAGATCGACCAGGCCTGAATCCGCACTGATAATCGCCAATTGCTTCCTCTGCTTTTACTATATAACTCTTTTTAGCAGTAAAATGGCTAATACTTTGTGTATGGTACTCAATAGTGCTATACCGCGGTAATTATGGCAGTCCAATTTGTCACCCTTCTTATGTAGAGGTATTATAATGGCTGTATACCATTCTTCGGGCATTTCTTCCTTGTTCCATACTTCTAAGATAAGTTTATATATCTCACGATGTAACGAATCTTCTCCACATTTAAGCATCTCTGCGGTAATTTCATCGATTCCTGGAGCTTTGTTATTTTTTAAATTTAGAATAACCTCTTCAACCTCTTCTGGGTCTGGAGGTTCCAGATCGGTATCCACTTCTGATAAAGCAGGCTCATTGGCTATTGGGATTTCTTGAGACTGCTCCGGGGCAGGTTTAAATAATTCGCTAAAGTAATTTCTCCATCTTTCTGTTATTTCATTGCGGTTTCCCAATAGAGTGCCATCCTTATCTCTGCAGAAACTTACTCGGGGCTGAAATCCTCTTCTCAATGATTTCATTTTATTGTAGAAGCCTGTTTTTTTTTTTTCAAAATCCTCAATCATTGCTTTTAAGTCTTCTTCTTCTTTTTTTTCCTTTTTTTACTCCTGCAAAGTTTCTTGGTGGCTTCTTTCTTTTGTCTATAGTTTTCAACTGTTTGCCTAGTTCTTCTCTGTATCATCTTCATATAAGCCTTCTTTTTTTTTTCATTAACAGATTTGGCATTCCTCGTCAAACCAGTGGTTTCTTTTTCTATTCACAGCTTCTCCAATCGTTTCTTCCGCGGCCTTTGTAACAGCAGTTTTAATTTTATTCCATTTATTTTGGACAGCTCCTTCTTCCGACGAGTTACTTTTCAGATAAACCTCCACTTTCTTTTTATACTGTTCCTGGTTCTCAGGATTTTTAAGAGCACTAGTATTACATACTTTGTGCCTGCTACCATTCTTCCCTTTCGTCCTAATTGCCAGTCTGCCTGTACTTCACACGCACAAGGAAATGGTCACTAGACCCGTCTACCCCTCTGCAGCTCCTCACGTCTTCGATGTCGCTTTGGTGCTTGTTATCAATCATTACATGATCTATTTGATTTACGCTTTTGCCATCTGGTTATGTCCACGTTTGTAGGTGTATGGGCTTGTGCTGAAATGTTGTACTTACTACTTTCATGTTCTTGCTGGTTGCAAAATCTACAATTCTATAACCATTGTCATTCGTTATTTTATGCAAACTGTATTTTCCTATGGACCTTCCCAGGTTCTCTTTTCCAATTTTCCCATTAAAATCTCCTACAATAATTTTAACATCATATTTGGGGATTTCATCATAGGCCCTTTCTAGTTGTGCATAGAAATCCTCTTTCTCTTCATCCGCTTTTTCTTCTGTTGGCGCATGTGCACTTACAATAGATATATTGAAAAATTTTCCTTACAGCCTAATGTAGCACAACCTTTCATTTATTGTCTCATAACCTAAAATTGCTTGTTTTAGTTGTTTTTTCACCATAAAACCTGTACCAACAATATTCTTAGTATGCCCACTATTGATAAGAATATATTTATTTTAATTAATAAATATATATTTAATTAATTAATAAATATATAAGCTCATTTACTTGATGTAAATATTTGTACTATTGTAAATATCAATAAATAGATATAACAAAATAATTAAATAAAAAATTCGAAGACTGGTTTTGAATGCTATTGCACTCGTGCAAAAATTATACAGTTTTGAACATTTATCTTCTTTAGGCTTGCCAAGTAAACAAAGATAATTCTTCAATCAAATTAATGGGTCATAAACAATGATGATAGGTGGTGTTTTTCCTCAATGATTAGTATAATTTGTGTAATATTTTCTATGAATAAGGACTTCTGAAATTCGGGCCAACTTCTCAACATCACAGTAGGACTCGAACTCGGACCCGGGAGCATGGTAGTCAAGCGTCTTACTCACTGAGCTACCGCGCCTCCCTGGCTTTGGTATATGCTTAGTGCTATTATTTCTTTAGACGCAAGATCTTTAAGAGTGGCACATTCCAGAGTTCCAGGAATAGTGTGTGGCGGAGAGAAGACTGGACTACTGGACAGCCATGCTAATAGTACATGATAACCATTCCCAGAAACTGTGGATATACGTAAAATATACAAGCAATAAGTTGGAAAAAATATAAACTAAATATGTACACAAAATAATGAGAAAATTTGAATCTTCTCTCAATGAAACCCAGGAATAACAAAATAATTTTGGCTAATATGTGCAGTTATTAAGAAAAGAGAACTCAATAGAGGAAAAGAAGAAAGACAACTTTTGGTAGTACTTAAACTACTAAAATAAATGTATTTATATAATGCAAAAATAACGAAATATTTATATTAAAATAATGAGGATGAATAACAACAGGCTTAAAAAACAAATTTTCAATCATGTCGATAAGAACAAAAATGGTAAGCAATGGATTCGGGGAATTAAGAAAGACATGGCTGAGGTTGGTATAACAGATAACGTAATACAAAATGATACTAAGCTATAAGGGTTTTTCAGAAAAAGGAAAAGAGAGAGAAAATTAGCACCTGGACAGAAGAGAAAAGAAAACAGCAAAGTGAACGGATAAAGAACTATTCGAAATCAAGGAAAGACGTACGGAAATTTTGAATATAGTTACTTCACGCGTTCCTAGACAGCCAAATTCGAGAAAAGATAATAATGCAGAAAAATAAATTTTAAACATAAAAAATATACAGAAAAGCTTGACAGATAACGAGAAAAATTAATAAAACAGATGAGAATTATGGTTAAGTATTGGCAGGAAAGGAACGAAGCGGAACTAAACATGCGCAAATACTCAAAGAAAAAAGTATTGAGATACTATTGAAAGAAAAATAGAGATTGATCAAAACTGTTTCTATCAAAGGGAACGTAAGAGCTTTCTCCCTCCCTTTAAGTTTTAACTTAAACTGTAAAAATGTATTCCGCTCCGAAAATCTAAACAAAAACAGACTTCTTACTGAGAAAAAACAATCAAAACATACAATGTAATCAATCTACTATAACAAGCTGAGTACTAAAAGAGTGAATTTATTGAAAAAGGAAAAAGAAGTGGAAGAGGGATCACATGGACCCGGTGCTGCTGTAGGCCTAGTCGACGATGTTTACGAGTCAAAGGTCCCCTGTCATTAGTCAACTCTCTCTCAGCTTGTCAGGGCATCTCACCGAGCCTTATTGATTGCGCTTTCATTTTGTCTTTTTTTTTTAATTACAATCTTATTGTGATAATGGTTAGAGATAGATGGCATCCAGCATAGAGTGCCTGGCTGTTGAAGGAGCACTAGGAACAAAAAGGAGAACTACACATAAATCCACTTTGAATAAGTGACAACAATTATGATAATTTTGTTTACATAAATATACATTTCAATTTACATTCCTTTAATGCCTCATTTGTATTTTTTATTCACTTTTTTAGTTTAATCAACAATATTTCTAATTCATTCACATTCACACACAATATTCACACTCCAGTATCCACTAATCCCTGTTGAACAGATCTACTACCTAGGACTCCACTTGGACCAACGTCTTACTTGGAATCCATATACAAAACTAAAACGACAAGAAACTACTGGTCGTTATAGACTACTTTAACATTTACTAGACAAACGTTCAATGCAACCAATTAATTACAAAAGACTTATATACATGACTGTGATAAGACCTATTTGGACGTACGGAGTTGAGCTTTAGGGCTCCACTAAACCACCCAATTCATCTCAATCCAATCCTTACAATCCAAAATCCTTCGAAAAATCTTAAATACTCCTTACTTTGTCACCAATAAACTCATCTATAAAAATCTAATGTTCCATACGTTGCTTAGTTAGCCTAAACCGGATACCTATCCTTTCATAGTAAGCTCCATAACCACTCAAATACTCTCGTACGATAAACAGCTATGCCACATACTTAGTTGATAGCCACCCTCGCCGCATTTCCAATAAGGTTCACCTTACCCTGCGTATAGGCTTTCAGAAGAAGTTCTGCTTTTACGTATATTCGCATTATTGTGGACTTATCCAACATTTTTCAAACAGTCTTGCACGCTATTATAAAATTATTTATATATATATATATATTATTTTTTATATTTTATTATTATTTTTTCTCTTCTACTAGGTCAATTAAAAAAAATCTCATTTGTACAGGAAATCTTGCGGATAATGGACTTCATTATCATTGTTTACAACTAAAGGGCCATGAATCAATCATGTTTTCACAGGCGATATCAAAAAGGAAAAGATTGACATTCTGATTTGGTAATAATTATTCAACAGAAACGTATATGACAGTGTTTCTGCCCCTTAATATTGTACATTTAAATTTTTATTATGGTTAATTTTATTATTGATAAACCTTCCTAAAACTATAAAAAGTATGTAGTTAAGATCTGGTAAAGATTGGTTAAGAACTTTTACCTGAGTGAATTCTATTGCGGAAGGGTGCTAAACGCCCTTAATTTTTTTAATAATATAATAATTGAAAATCTGTAAATTCTATCATTGCTAAACCTATCTGGAAGTATAACAATAATATGATTAAAATTTGGTGCAGACTGGTGCAGTAGTTGTCCCGGTAATTGATCACAAACGAAAAATTGGTTTTCTTTTTATATAATAGTACAAATACAACCACCTTATTTAAATAGTAAAACTGATTTTATTGATTACATAATTATTATTTCTGGATTATAATTATTTTTAATCACTAAAGAGGCACTCTATTTAATTAAGTTGGGCATTTTTTAATTTTCCAAACTCAATTATGGCTCTTCTTGAAAAATTACAATATCCCCAGAGGAGCGAGGAGGGAGGAAGAGCAATCTTATATTTGGACTTTAAAAGGAGGCGGCCGGTTCATGGTATGAATATTTTAATATAATTTCTTCATTTTAATCATCCCTCGCATCGGAACTTTATTAACCGCGCCATCATCATCAATTAATTTAAAAAAGAAATATTAATAAACATCCTCATCTCAATTTCAATTTCCATTTAGGGCATTCATTAGCAAGCCTAGGTTCTTAATGTTTACGGCCTCGTAAACTAAAGCTGAGCAAGCTAAAATGAGTTTGCTTAACAGAAATCACATCTTCTTACAAATTATGCTATTACAACAAATGTTAAAAAACAGTAATTTTGTTTAATTGCTCGTAAAATACCTCTTTTGGATTTCCATTTTTACAATAGGATGTATTTTACATAAATTAGTATAAGCTTTCAGCTCTCTGATTTATTTCTAAGGTCTTAAAAACAAAACAACAATTAATGAATTATTGAATTTATATCATTTTCTTCAAAATAATCATTGCTATTTTCTTTTCAGCCGATTTAGAGGAAAGATTTCCAAACTCTGTATAGGGACGACTCACCATAATACCAAGAAAAACCATCCAATTTTTCCCTGACTGGGAAAAACTGTAGATCATGGGTATGCCTACCTACTACTTCTGGTAAAGAAAACGTCGGAATATATTCGATTCGAGCTTTCCCAACAGAATTAGAGCGTGTCGAAATGTTTACTTTTTTTTAGGGTGAAAAAAAAAACAACAACATTACAACATGATTTTTTTATTACAACCAATATAGCTCCTAGATGGTAGATCCTAGTGACAAATTGTGAGAAAATAAAAAAAATGTCTTAAAATACTTATATAATAAAGAAACAGCCTGTAAATTTTAGATTCGAGCCACAACAAAAGAGCTAAGCTTATATAAAAAAAAAAAAAACATTACCACTTAAAAAATGTAGTCAAAATGGGACTTTATCCAAACTTATATACCTCCTACACAGTAAAGATGTTGTATATCAGAAAATATTTTCTATTAAATTTCTGATCGGGAAACTTTCGGCAAAATTTCGATCCAAAAAACACAAACAGCGTTAGAGCGTGTCAAAATGTTATTTTTTGGGGGAAAAAAGAATATACGTACTTCAACCAAAAGACCTATCTAAGTCGAAAAGGAACTGTACTTAACCGGGGAAAAAACACTCAATTATTTAGTTACTTTCCAAATTTTTACTCAGGATGAAGAGAAAATCCTGCTTGACTATGCATAGGTACAACGGTTTACAGCTTCATATTTTACGGCTTCATTAATATATTTTGCTATAAATATAGATTCAATGATTTTTCTTTTTTTCTCTCATGAGATAATGTATCAGAATTTATATATGGGTGGTAGTTATCCCTTGGATTGTGTCACTACAGCTTTATAAAATATTGATAAATCTAAAATTATGGAATAAACTCTGTGGAAACAACATATCAATGTGTTATTAATTTCGTCAAAATTAAAAAAAAAAAAAAAAAAAAAAAAAAAATGGTGCGGACTAGGCTTTATTTTTCAATCTGTTATCAGAAACCGATTTATCAGATTCTGGACTATATATATATATATATATATATATATATATATATATATATATATATATATATATATATATATATATAAAATGCTAAGATGATGTAATGCAATGTTCCTTTGTTTTAAAGAAAAAAAAACCAAATGGAATAATGGACTTACAGATACAGCAAAACCATTAAGACACTTGAGTTGGGTCAAGCTAAGTAGGTACTAATATTCTAACCTACTGGGACATAGATAGATTACAAAGTACTCAGACAATTCATAAGACATTTACCCTTAATGATACATAAACTATAAACACTGTTATAGATTGAAACATAACAGCAAGCACAAGCAATCTAATTGGATAAAAAATGCAAAAAACGTAGATAATAAACCTGTAACTCTCCGCTTTAATGTAGACATTGTGCACTACAATGAATTGAAACAGCTTTCGAAAGGTTCAATAGAGCTTGAAGAGTCAGTTAAACGGAGAATCGATCAAAAAAGCCATTGGCGCTGGCTAGACAATAGCCATTTTGATGATGACTTCAGCCGTGTTTCGAATTAACCTGAACAAGCGATCCAATGAAAACAGAGTTTATAGCCTCGACTAGCAAACAAAGCTGAGGAGATAACAAACGCCACGGGCCCCGCTAAATGAACCAGCTCCATTAGGCGTATATTTTCTCTCTTCTACAGAAAATGGCTACTCTCATGAATAAAACTGAATTTCCTGAGTGACACATTTACTAGCTAATTCTCCATATCATTCTGACCCTTGCCCTTCTCAAACTGGCTCCTAAATTACTTTTTAACTGCCCCCAGCGCGACAATGTCCATTTTTCCTCCCGACATTTTTCAGCAAGATTTAAAAAAAAAAAAAAATTCATGCCAGAAACATTTTATTGGCAAATAAACCTAAATTATTCTGAACATTTAATTTCTTATAATTTATGCTGATTTAAACAGATAAAACGTCACTATCCTCCTCCCGCCGACTGCAGAGTGGACGCGAACAATGCAGGTCAAAAAAAAAAATAATATGAACTATACAGATCTGTCATTAAAATTATTTATGTGAAGACACTAAGGTTCAGAAGTATTTAAAAAAAGTTATGTATCGTATCATAACGCAAATTAAAGGAATAATAAATCATTGGGTTATGAATCATTTGCGGCCATTTAAAAACTTAGTAACAGTTTGATTGTCTGGGGGAAACGAAAATAGTACTCAAAAATATCGATTCCTGATCATAGAAATAAGATTACTTATATGTTTCTTCATGCAAGAACCTGCTTCGTTTTCAGAAAATCATTTGGATGCTACTGCATAAGTATGAAATTATTTCTGAAAACATATTGAAAAAAAAGTATTGAATAATACTCGTCAAAGTAAACTCATTATTTTAAAATGTTTTTAATAATTTTTACGATTTCACTTACGAAACTCAGACGCATGTGAAGGTGACAGACTAACTCCACAAACATTATTGCACATTTTAAATGACTGCCACTTATACGAAGAGGAGAGACACAAATTAGTTAGGGCTTCTCTAATGGAAGGGAGTACATGGCCTCTTCAACAAGAAGCTTTATACTGGAAGTATAGAAAGTTTCTTTAATTTTGAAACTACACAAAGACTAAATGAAAAATTGTGAAGATTTTATAGTGTTTCAACCTATTGACATTAGAAATGTTTTTTATTTTGTTTTTATTTAATTTTTTCAGTTTATTAATTTATTCAGTTTTAGTTATTTTATTTTATTTTTTTTTAGTTATTGATACTTAAAAAAGTTGATTTGTGTTAGAAGAAAAACTATTTAAAACATTGAATGCATATAATATGCTTTTTGCATGGTGTATACACAATTTTAAAATAAACGCCTTTTCTGCAGGGTTACAACAGAAGAGAAAAAAACATATAAAACAGGTTTTATATTGTAATCGATTGGCTTTTAAAGTAAAGCTTCAGTATAAACTTTAATGCCAATTTTGACAGAACTAAAAACTTATTCATGTAGGTTGTCATGTGTAAGACTACGTTCGTGTTTTATTTACAAGTGAATAAACAATTAAATTTTAATATTAAGCAATGGAACAGTGAAGGGAGTAAAAGTACATACATAGATGGTTTTACTATTAATGCAAAAGATACAACTTTTTTTTTTTATTCCTTTTTTTCATATGTCAAAAGTTTCTGTTAAATAGTACATAATACTTGAGAATAGCGCCTAACAACTTCATCTGATATGCCTATTTCAATAATTTAATAAATAATATTACTTATATATTACCAATAATGGAAATATTAATTATTATTATACATTGACAATAATTGATTTTTTATATATTATAATTGTCGAAACGATAATTTGACATATTTCTAAATTTCTGTATCAGTCCTTAATGGAAATTGTTATTTATTATTATTTTTTTTAGAAAATTAATTTCCTTTTACCAATATATTATTAAAATTTCATAATTATTTAGTATAGAAACAAAATAAGATTTCTATGAAATCTAGAAATATTGACAGACAAACCAAAATAAGGAATGAATTAATTTAGCTAGAGTGCAAAACTTATTGTTTTTAATTTTTTTAAACCTTGAAAGAAATATTGTATGAATATGCTTACTATGTTAACATTTTAATTATATTCATACTCCTCCATATTTTTGAATTATAAACAATTACATATTCTAAATTATGTATGTTATACATACATTTATATTGTTGCCAGCTTCATGTTTGTGTAGTAACCTTTTATTTTCACTTAATAAAAATATCAAAATAAATAAATATAAACAGATATCCAGAGCTTTAAAAGGAATTTGGCATTTGACAAGAGGACCTATTAAAGGCCTTAAAAAACCGTTCCCTTATTTACTAAATTGTATCTGATAAGTCAAAGATGTAATTTAGTTAATTTTTTTTTTTTAAATATTGATATTATCTTAATTTGGAATAAAGTATGTGTAGTGTATATTACATGACTGGCTAGTGGTAGCAGATTGTCAAGTATGAAAGAAGTAAATGTTTTAGAATTACTCCTATAGAAAGGCAGTCAAATTATTCAATGATCTTTTTATAGTTTAATATACCTGTAACTATTAAACTGTCAATCATAAAAAAACAAAAAAACAATATACTTTTTAATTTGCTAAAAAAACAACACAAAATACTCTGAAAACATTAATTAAAAAAGCAAAATTAAAAAATCGGGGAAAGCAGTTAATTAAAACCACACACGGTGAGACACAACCATGCAACGCACCCACACACAGACTTACAAGCTCTCGAATCGTCCTTCAGGGACATTTCCATCGCGTCCGGCTTATCTATGAACATATTGAAATCTACTATTAATTAAGTTGTAATTCAATTAACTAATGAGAGTTAATAGTAGAAGTTAACAGATCATCACTGATGCTTTTCAGGCTGCTCTAGCCTGTTAGTAATTAATGATCCATATGACTCTCATACAGAAGTAAAAATCTTTCAAATTCTTCATGAATAGAGAGAGAAAGACTTTATTAAGTGGTGCTGCCCATTTAAAATGGGTTGTTAAAAACACAGCATACTTAATCAATCCAAATATGACATTTTGCAATATTCAATATTACAAAAAAAAAAAAAAAAAAAAAAAAAAAAAAAAAAAAAAAAAAAAAACACTGTAATAGTCATTATTTTAAAAATATAAAAATGTACATATAAAACTGATCGATTCCATGCGGAATATAAATTACAATTAAAACGAAATTTCAAATATTAAAAAGATAATATATAACCTTATTTAGGTATAACAATATAAAATATAATATATAAATAAATAAATATATAAATAACAAATAGTACAAGATATTAGTAAAATAAATAAATAAATGCAGCATATTGATCTTTTCTACAAACATTTAACTTTTGAAAATATAGGTAGATTTAATATATTAAAGAATTATAAAACCTAAGGAATAATTTAAGTTTTTTTCAACCAAATTCTTCCTTTATTCCTTGCTATCCACATCTTGTAGTCATAACGTGTAACAAATATTCCAAATAAAGTTTTTTAAAAAATAATCCTGGTCTGATCCTATCAAAATTTTGGCTCACATTTTCACGTTGAAATATTATTAATTCATAATTTATTGAACATACCAGACTTAAAAGTAAGAAACTGATCAATGGTTTAGACTGCTCCAACATTTACTAAACAAGTGTTCAAAGTTCCCAAAAAAATATAAAAGACTTCTTTACATGACTGTAATTAAATCTATTCGGTCATACGGAGTTAAGCTTTGGAGCTCCACTGAATATTCCAATTCTTCTCGTAACCGATCTCTATAATACGAAATCCTTCGTAAAATTATCAATGCTCCTTATTTTGTCACAAACAAATTTATCTATACATTTCTCGATGTTTCATATATTGCTGATGTTGTCGAAACCAGATACCTATTCTTTTGTAGTAAATTCCATCCCCTCTCGAATCCACTAATCTCCTAACTTACCTCTCACTGAATTACTTATAATGCTTCAAGACTTCTGGAAAGAAAATGGTTAAGAAAACTTTTAATGCAGAACTTTTATTGAATTGTTACTAGTGAGTTGTTCTTTACATTATATTATTGACATGTCAGAGTAATCATGTTCCTCAAATTTCCTTGCTGTATATTATGTATACAGGAGTAAATATTAATAAAGAGTTAAAAAAATAAATAATTTATTGACATTTTCAAAATTATCCCAACAGTATCAGCGATTGCTTGCTAACAAATTATTTTTATATAATCCAAACAAATCCAAAGTTATTATCATTGTAATGAATAAACGAAACCTTGGAATGTTTATATTAGTAAATCAGAATTTGCCAAATGAATTATAATATTGTAAATTATCTGAATCATAATTAACATCATACTGTCGTTGAGATTGCCAATTCCGCCATGTGCATTTAATTTAATTTAATTTTCAAACGAATTCTGCAAAAAAAATCTAAATCGAAAAAATTCACATAACGCTATGCATAATTAATGGTACACGTGGTTTAAAAATCTATATCTCGAATTATTAATGTTTTTTTAAAGCTTAATATTGGATTATGTTTTAAGATACTAATCAATTTTTAAATTATGGGTACCGAGAACCGAGATTGAATTTCTTGGTAGAGGTAACGGTATCGAAAATCGAAAACAATTGGTATCTACACATTACTAAATAAAACTAGTCTTAAGACTATACAATTTAAAAAAAAAATAATATGGTTGTTTCGTTTATTAATTTCTGAAGGTGAACGTCGCGAATTGTCACCATTGATCCAATTCCTCTTAGGACACTTTTTATCGGAGCGCACTATAGAATTAACTGCAGTGCATATTTTCCTTAAATGTGTGTCCTTCATATAGTGTGACCTCTACATCTTAATATTCCATTGTTTGTTCAACGATGAGCTTCAGTTTCGAACACTTTCCTTGTTCTGTATTGGTAATAACATGAGGCCAATGAACCCTGGTATTCCTCGAAAAATAATATTTCTCCCAACACAAAGAACATGTCAGCAAATATTAAATTCAGATTTCGCAGACAAATAAGGAAACAAAGGAAAAGAAAAAATAGAAATAGGTACAGAGAACATAACTAATACGGATGTTTAGGGCACAACTTCACCAACAAAATCCTCCTTGTTTTATTTTGCACACACCCTTCCTTTGCCATCAGAGTAACGCGGAGAGAGTGTGGGCGGAGAATCGATCGCACCAAGAGAATCAATGACATCCGTATCAGAACTCGGAATCTTCTGTGAAGAATTTCTAGGTTAACGCACTCTTGCCAAGTGTGTTACCTATTTTTTTTTTACATATGGTATCATATTGCTTATCTAGCCCAAATACCTTTCAAAACTTGACACACACACCTTTCTCAACATGCTTCTAAAGGTATTCCTATAAATAATGCTTACTTTCTTTATGAGCTATTGCCATATCATTGGAATTACCCCCCTCGAGTGCCTAATCTATTTTTATTATATAATTATTAAGTAAAAAATGAAAGGACTAATAAATGTAATATTGTTGATTGATTGTTTAATGTCGATTGTTCAATAAACTTAGAGTAATAATTAGAAAAAATAATTTTAATGTTTATTTTTTTAAAAAATATATAATCAAATTATTTCACTGGATTAGATTAAAATCAATATTAGTTCTGTTACTTATGAATTTCTACATTTCTTGCACGCATGCTTGCATCCTCTCATTGGCCCTTTTTAATTGACAGAAGAGGATATAAATTAATTTAAGAATTTATTGATATTTACAACTGTACAAAATAATATACAACAAGTAAATGTGTTGACAGTGAATAAAATGGCATGTACATAACTTGTGACGAACTACTCATTAGCAGCACTTCAATAAAATCTGCACTAAAAGGTCGCTAGGCCATCTTCTTTTCAGACGCCTCGGAGGATTATCAGGGATGGAGGATGAAGCAAGTTGGGAGACTAGTGGATTGGAGTGGTTATGGAGCTTACTATGGAAGGATAGGTATTTGGTTTGGGCTAAATCAGATACATATGGAACATTAAGATCTTTATGGATAAGTTTATTGGTCACAAAGTAAGGAGCATTGAGGATTTTTCGAAGGATTTTGGATTGTAATGATTGGATACGAGAGGAATTGGATGGTTTAGTAGAGCCCCAAAGCCCAACCCCGTACGTCCAAATAGGTATAATCACAGTCATGTAAATGAGTCTTTTGTAATTAATTGGGAGCTTTGAACGTTTGTCTAGTAAATGTTGAAGTAGTCTGTAACGACGGGCAGTTTCTTGTCGTTTTAGTCTTGTATGTGGATTCTAAGTTAGACGTCGGTCCAAGTGGAGTCCTAGCTAGCGGATCTGTTCAACAGGGATTAGTGGAATATCATTAAAAGATACTAAATTTAAGATTTCAATAAGAAACTATATTATCCTAAATATAATAATCATTATACAAATAATAACGATGAAATTGTTTCTTTTAAAGATGACGTACATATTTCAGCTGAAATAAGGTCGCTTGGTTTCATATAAAAAGGTCAGACAAAAGGTTTGATATTAATACGAGTGACTTCCATACGATACCCTTTTTATTTCTGACATAATTGTAATATGATCATATTGAAAAGGTTATTGACAAATATTTAATCTCTCCCTGACTGGGAAAAATCTATAGATAATGGATATGTCTATGCTTTTCCCCATTTACATTTTAGAATGAAAAGGATCGAATTACTTCAATTAAATTAAATTAACAATCAATCATTATTCGAAAAAAAAAAAGAAAAAAAAAAAGTTGAGATAAAACAGTGGTTTCTAATGATTTTTTTCATTCAAACCAATATACTCGTAGCTCGCTCCTAAACGGTAGGTACTAGCGACGAATGTAATAAATACATATATACATATACATATATATATATATATATATATATATATATATATATATATATATATATATATATATATATATATATATATGTGTGTGAAGGTGCTGTACCTAAAGCACAGTTGTACCATTGGAAATTTTAAAATAAGAGAGAGTGGGAGGAGGAAAATTGAAATTGGTAGATGGGTAGAGCTGCAAGCATCTCCCTACAGCTGCACGTGTGTTTTCGACATTGTCAGATCAGCAGTTTAGTAGAAATTATTATTTTTAAGTTTTTTTCTTCCAAATCCTGACAAATCCAACAAGTGATTTTAATTTTTTTAAGACCTACACTTAGAAATTTTCTAGGCAGTAATATTTCATTGGGCTGTCTTATAAATATATCATAACTTCATATGTTTTCATATCAGTTATCACTTACGGGTTTAGTGAAACTGAGCTTTCCGCAAAACTTGGCGTTCAGTTGTACCTATGGACACCATTGCCAGCTGAACCTGTGTACAGATGGTTAAAGTGTCCACAGGTACAACAGATATTTCTCTTTGTTTGTTAATTCATTATTTCGATTATAAATATTGCGGAAAAGTTAGTAGGCATCCCGCGTGATATAAAATTTAGATACCTATTGTTCGTATAACTTTTTTTTTAAGAGGAGAAAACTCGCCACTCACTATTTATAACAAACTGTTCAACTAGTGAAGACAGTGAGTTCACAAATGTGATCTCGGCAGATCCATCAAGCGAAGGTTGTAATTTCTTGGATGAATTGATGAATGATTATAAACAAGATAAAGAAATTGAAGATGAAGAAATTTATGTTGGTAGCTATGTTTTGTGTTATAAAGCATTTTATAGCTTCGATCAAAGAAAAAGTTAACTCGTTCACGTTCAACATTTGCTACTTGAAGAAAATTTCATCAAATAATAGAACCCCAAAATTTATTCTTCCGGACATCGCTACTGATTATGAAATTGAAATAAGAGATATCAAAAGAAAATTACCACCGCTATCTTTTATAACTGGCACTGGGAGAGTATGTAAGCAATTACATTTCCCAACATATTTTCATGGATACAATGCCTAATGATTTGATTTTTCCATAAAAAAAAAAGTCTGTGGCATTCGTTAATAATAATTATAGGTACCTACATAAAAGATTTATTTTTGTTAAAAGGTTTAAAAATAAGTTAAGTTTCTATTTACTTTCAAACGCTAAATTTATTGTTGTCACCTTTCTAGTCGGCCTTCTAGTTTAATAATCAAGTTAACTTTTTATGTTTAAATATTCTATTTTGTTTAGTACATTTTATAAAAAAATTATTGTTGGAGTGATTCTCTAAATATCATTTCAATTATCCCTATAAACCTATGAAGAAATGAATGTCTATTGGTACAACCACTAGTGTCCACAGGTACAAAGGGAAAAGGTACCTATGGACATTAATCAGTAAGTTACAAAACATTATCTTCTGTAAAAATAAAATTACTATTCAAAATAAAGACACCGGGGTTCGATAGCCCCTTAAATTTATTTTCTAATGGTACAATAACAACTCAGATAAATAAAGCACCGAAAATTAGACAAATTTATAAGTCAAAATTGTCCACAGGTACAGCACCTTCTCCTATATATATATATATATATATATATATATATATATATATATATATATATATATATATATATATATATATATATATATATATATATATATATATATATATATATATTCTTTATTAAGTTGCTGATCAGGAAGTTTTCATCATATTTTCGATCCGAGCAACATTAACAGAGCTCTAGCTGCGTGTCAAAATGAATGTTAAAAAAACGATACCCCAAAAAAGTATGGACCCCCAAACATCCACGATACTACCCTACCATCACGAACATATTCGTAAATATGTAAATTTGCAACATGTAACAAACTCCAACTTTTATTTATTAGTTCAAATATCATAAACAGACATTTTTTTTTTTTTTTTAAATTAAAGCTCGGATCAGAAATGGCGTAGTAATAACGGAGGTAACAGAGTGAGTGGTTCCTCTAATTCAGAGTTAGTCCAAAGTCTGTTGATATACCCAGCTTTAAGGAGATATCTGTTCTTGGAATAATTTAAAAGATTAATGAATCAGGCTTGAGTTATGGCTAACGATTAAAGATATTAGCCAGAACTCAGATTACGACAGGATGAGGGAAAGTTTTTTGTAAAAATTACTGCCAAGATATAAGTCAATGCCAAGTTGAAGCTTCAATGGTAAATAGGCGAGATAATTTGAATTCGCTACCCTCCGAAACTTATGCATATCTTATAATCTATTTGTGCCGAGACATGAGTTTGGACCACTCCAACCTTCATAACTGATTAAATTTAGGCTGGCACCTTTAGCAGCCACCCAATCTAATCCTAATCCCGAATCCCACGGGAGCAGAAAGAGCAGAGGATGATGAATACTGAAGGAATTAGCACGTCGACAGTCTCATCTCCCATCCCCCGTCCTTCGGTTAACTTATCACGTTTATCAGGAAGTGATAAAACTGAGACAGATAGTTAAGTCTCAGCTAAAACACTCTCAAAATATGTTTTTCTTCTGCATCTACTGTAGATTCATGAAAGTCCATAATAAATTGTTATGAAAAAAAAAAAAAATCAATGAAGATTGATAAATTATTTGCCACTTTTAGTATGTAAATTTATTTTCATTTATTTTATTTTTTTAGTTGTTTTTTTTTTTAGGTCAGAAAGTTAAATATTCATCAAAAATTCTTAAAATATACAAACAAATTTTAAT
Organism: Euschistus heros; assembly: GCA_003667255.2. Classification (NCBI taxonomy): domain Eukaryota; kingdom Metazoa; phylum Arthropoda; class Insecta; order Hemiptera; family Pentatomidae; genus Euschistus; species Euschistus heros. The sequence goes on along the minus strand of RCWM02000331.1, from coordinate 40,785 downwards.
TTATATGATGACATAACCTTAACCCAGAGGTACTTCGTTCCTCCACGTTTGGTCTAGTTTAGTTTAGTATGGTCTGTACAAAAATACATAAAATCCCTTCTAACAGGGTTACTGCTGGAAGGAAAACACGGATACAAACAAATTTCAAAACATTCACGCTTATATAGTTTATATATATTATTATTTTTAAAGTCGGACTTTTCTACTGAAACCAATTTAAAATGGGGCCATATCTCTTCTTTTTTTTCACAAAAATCTAGATTGGTTTTGAACAATTTTATTATTTCTGATGATTCAAAAATGGGTTATTTTAGACTATTTTCTAAATAAAGTATTAGTTTCTTCCAGAGTCTTTGTTAAATTTCTGGTTATTTTCATTTAAATGAATAGCGACGCTGGGATTCTGGTGGTTCTTATTATTTTATGCCTATAAATGTTTTGTTTTTTTTAAACTTTGATTTACTGATCGTCCAGTTTTTCCCAGGTATTTAAATTCACAGTAATTATATATTGCGTGATATACACCGCTTTTTTATTTAAAGGATCTATTTTATGTTTAGGTGAAGGTAAATAAAATGACAAAACAAAAATTGTTCTATTTTAAACGCGAGATTTAAATCTATCATTTCTAATGATTTATAATCGTTGTCTACAAAACTAATAAGGCCGATTGTTAATTATGGAAGCGAGTGTTAGGTGCTGACTCAAGAGAATGAGAGGTTGCTGAGGATTTAGGAGAAGTACTGAGGAGTCCTCAGAAAAATCTTCGGTCCGGTGAATGACAACGGGAATTGTAGAATCATAACCAACCTGGAACTGGAACAATTGTTCGGTGAACCCAACATTATTTCTATAGTCAAAGTAGGCAGATTAAGGTGGCTCGGTCATATGCAAAGGATGACGGAAGATAGATTTCCAAAAAAGATGATGAACGTCAGGCCGCGAGGAAAAAGATTGAGAGGAAGAACAAGGCTGAGATGGCTAGACAAAGTCCAGGATGACCTGAGGTGAACGGGAGTGAATGGTTGGAGGAGGAAGGCGGAAGATAGGCAGGAACGGCTGCCTGTATTTTGTTAGGCCTGATTAGGACTGTAGCACTTAATAATAAATGAATAATTTATTAATAATTTGTTGTATGCTATTTTCGACGTGATAAATTAGTTTCACTCTCGAATCTTTGCTGAATTTTTGGTTATTTCAAAGGATAACAAGTTGGAATTCTAGATCTTATTAGTGTATGTCCATATATGTTATTTGAATCTTTTAATTTACTGATCGTCCAGTTTTTTCCAGCGAATTTAGTTTCAGTCATTACATTTTAATTTATAAACACCGATGTTTTGGAAAGGGTCTATTTTGTATTTAGGTGAAGGGAAATAAGATAGACAATAGTCAATCTATTTTAAATATGATATTAAAACCTATTTTTTTAGTTTCTTTCCGACTTCGGTATAGGGCCATAATATGGGTACAAAATGTATTCTCAAAAAATGGCCAATAATTCATTAATCCTAAATTTACTTTGCCTTAATTGTCATTAATCACTTCAATTGAAAAAATATATTTATTGATATTTATAACTGCATAAAATATAGACCTATATAAAATATATTTGATAACACTGATTAGAAGTACTTGACAATAAAATGTAAAGCCATTGGTGGCCCTCAATAACTTGTAAACCCATTGGTAACTCTTCAAAAAAAAAGATTTAAATTAAAATATCTCTAGGCCATTTAGAAATGATATTGGAAAACGGAAAGCAAGTTGGAAGACTAGTGAATCCCACTGAATACATAAATTCGAAATTAAGTAATAATCAAACAAAAACGAATAACTTGTAAATGAGCGTGTACCTTCTACTATCATATGAAAGAACATTGTATGCCCGTAATATAAACTTTTATTTTTTGCAAGGTTTGATTTGAAAAAAAACAATGTGGAAGGTACCAAAGAAATTATGACTTATGTTTGATGTTTTTAACATATTATAAACCGCTGGTAATACAATAGCCACACATTGATCTTTTTCATTGAAATTAAATTTGTCTCTACGTTTCTGTATCAATAATTCCATCCTCATATACAAGTACAAATATGAAAGTCTATTTTAAGTCAATCCTATTGACATTATTTTAAAAATTTCTATCTATGTCTATAAAAATAATTGCATGAAGCTTTTGCAGATGAGCAACGATATCAACACATGCTGCATAACAGTTAATTATTAGACATTTAAATTAGCATGACAATGACACTAATCACCGTGAAAGGTATTATTTACTTGGACACAGTACTGAGGGATCGGAGCGGATATTTCGACAAAGTGGGTAGGAGGAAAATGCGCTCCCCTTAGTGCCGACATTGTGCAGTGGTTGTCATTACATAACCAACGTATCCTTCCTTGTCGGGAAATCTGATTACATGCACTGAGCTTTGATCATCATTAGTGTGCAGTAGCGTTAACAGTTCAAATGTTAACTAGTACCTGAGGAAGGAAACTACGACCCCGGAATATATAGCAAAACATCTAATTTAATAACAAATATATAAAATTATTTTTTACTATCATCCCCTGTCGCGGATTCGCCCGCTCTCATACGTAAAGAACATAGATAATTCTAACTAAAAATTAAAGTTATATTTGTTTATCGATAAAAACCTTTTACTGAAGTATACAACTAATCATTATTTCCTCAATGATATTTTCACGCATAAATAAAAATATTATTTTAAGGAAAAAAACAACATAATTTTTAACTTATATGAACGAATTAGTAATCCATATGGACAGAGACTATTAAGAAACTCTTGCAGATAATGGACTGCTTTATCAGTGCTTTCAACTAAAGGCCCATGAACCATATTTTTACACACAACATCAAAAAGAAAATTATCGACATTTTGCATTGGTAATAATTTTCTTTGTCAAAAACAATTTTATCGATATCATCTGGTTAGGTTCTAATTTCTGACGTTCAGCATTGTACATTTAAATTATGACTACAGTAAATTATAGTATTTCTGAACTTTCCTAGAACTCTAAATATGATATATTTGGTACAGATGGATATAAGCAGTTTTACGGTTGTCGACTATATTGCGGAATATATCTAACCACATATCTATTTTTAAACTGCACTGGACTGCATATGCCACACCACATATTTAAATTTCTTTTAAATCATTTAATTAAATTGAAGAAAATTTTATTATCAATCTCTAGCTGAAGAAACTTAGTAACCTCTAATATCTTAGTAACCTCTCTTGAATATAGCTCACCACCTATCGGTCAATTTTCAAACTCCACAGCGTACCACATATTAATCGCTTTTTTTAAACAACGATTTAATTGAAAATATGTAAATTTTATTATTGCTAAACCTTCTTTAAACTATAAAGATGGTATAGTTAAAATTTGGTACAGATCGGTTTAGTAGTTTTCGTGGTTAGTGATCACAAACGAAAAATGGCTTGTTCCTTTTATACAATAGTATAGATTTAATATGTGACATATTCATTTTGAATATAATATTTCTGAGTCATTAGTAACTTTAAATTAAAATATATAAACATCGACACTTTAGCGACCTCATGCTGTCAAAATAAGTTAGACCTTATCTTTTACGTATAATTTCGCGCTTCATCCAATTTCGAGGCGAATATTAAAAAACAAAAAATAAGAAAAAAAAAACAGAAGGCAACACTACTACAGCCAATGTATGCAAACACCACAAATGGGATCCTTTGTCCACATGCAACAGCTCAGTTGTTTTCTATGTGATACACAGGCAAAATGGAGCACATTTCTCTTTTTCTCTCAAAAAATTAAAGCAATAAACCCACTTTGTTTTTGTTTTATTTGAATAATAATAATAATATGTTTAAACGACCACGAACTTTACACCCACGTAAAAAAAAATAAAAGTGAAAAATAACTGACGCTATGAGGAAGCGGAGAATTATCATTTCCTGCCATGTAACAATAAAAAACCTAATGGGACTGACAAATAGGTTCTTTACGTACTTTCTCAAAAAGAGAACTAAGGGAGCTTGGTTCACTAAGGTGGGCAGAGATTTGAAGGAGGTGAGAATAACTAGCAACGATATTAGGGAACAAACCCCCATTAAGCAGAAACTGACAGCACGCCGAAGGAAGCAACAGCACCGAGAACAAAGCTGGCCGAACTGAAAAAATAAAAAATAATAAAAAAAAATATATATATAATATATATATATATATATATATATATATATATATATATATATATATATATATATATATATATATATATATATATATAGTTTTATGAGTCTTCTGAAATGTTGAGAAAAATGACTTACGACTTGTTGTTGCTTAGGAGACGATAGTTAAAAAAGAAAATATTTTAACAATGTAATAATGGCAAAAAGACAAAAAAAAAAAACTTCTATACATTATTCAAGATGAAATAGAAATAAATCTTTTATCAACAACGGTTATTGACATTTTTTAAATATTTAAATGTTAATTAAACTAAAATTCAGCTATTTGTAATGTGTGTGAGACTGATGGTAATTAAAGAGTAGAGATTTGAAAGTGAGAAAGGTATTTAAAACTGCAGAGATGGATGGAGTTGCATGAGAACCAGGATTGGATTAGGAAAGATCTGTTTAAATCAATACTAAGGTAAGCCGGAGTACATAAACCTGAAGAGCAGAAACAGCTATGGCGGGAAACAGTAGATTTCAAGGAGTTCAGATATGAAAGATAGACGTTGGAATTTAATTATTTGGAACAGAAACATTACTAGGCTGCATTGGTTTAACTTATTTAATAACTTTATTTAACTAATTAATTATTAAATAACAAGGAAAACGCCACTTCATATCATAATGTGGGGAAATTTGAGGGATTTTCAGAATCCCAAAGATAAATCTCACAAAGCAATTAAAAATTATAATTAAATAAACCAAAAAGAGGAAATTGCATTTGTATTTTTATATTTTACTTTTAAATTCGTATAATATAAATATAATTAAAAAATATTGAATGATTTGGCTACATCAGTGAGTGAGGGATCATGTATGGTCAATTATGAAACCAAATTCCATTTCACTGAGTGTTTTCCTCAAGTGAACATAGGAAAATGCACTACCGCTGTAAAATAGCATAGTTCTCATGTTATAATTATAAACTTGGTGGTATAAAATTATAGAAAAATTATGGTTTTTTCCAAATTTCTTTCACCGCTATAACATAGACTGTTCTCCAATAGTTCAGATTATTATATGTTTACAGTCTTATGGGAAAATAAGGGTATCGATCGAAAGGAAACCAAAAAGTAAGGAAAAATCTTTTTCATTTCATTACTATTTTTTTTTTTTTTAATAAATACAACTTTTATTGAGTAATTATTACAATCTACCACAAGTGTGGGCAATAAGTAGTATAGATTACTTTATGATTACATTCACACATTATGTACAGTAAGAAAAAATAAATGAATAAATGAAAAAAAAAAAAAAAAAAGAGAGAGAGAACAGAAAAAAAAAAACTATGCAATACATAAACAATATAAATATAGGTGAAATATATAAATTAAAAAATTTGTATAAATAAAATGAAATAGTGTAATTAAAAAATTAAATATAGTTATAATAAAAAAATTTAAATTAAATTATAATTTTAAAAATACAATCATACTTTATTTAAATTATAAACTAAAACTAGGGATCCCCCAACCAAATCTGCCCCTCCACTCATGGAGGAACAAGCGAGGTACAGAGAGGTCCTAGCTCTGTGAGTGAGAGCACTGTAGTACATTCGCTCAGAAAGAAAAATCAATGTATATAAATTAAGCGTAGGATCCTAAAGCAGAAGTAATCACCATGATACGGTGACGGTATCAAAGGTTATGATAATAAACAATGAACTAGACAAATGGCCTCGTAAAATCATGATATTCATCATTAGAAAACACTCAAATTCAAATTATTTAACAGTATTAAAAATTATTTACCGTCATTGATATATTCCAGTAGGACTGAAGAAGTAAAATAAATTAAAAAAAAAAAGATATAGCCTTATCCATTATAAATTTATTTTTTTGACGATAAATTAGAAACTAAAGGGAACAATAAAAAAAATCTCAAAACGATCTAAAACTTTTCACCGGCCTAAGAAGAAAGAACATTTGAGCAGATAGTTCTGATTCTATTTTTTTTTTTTTTTTTCTATCCCAATCTTACTTATTTATAAAAAGACTAAGACGTAAAGTTTTCCAAACAACTTTGGAAAAGAGAAGTTTAGTTTTCATTGGATCGATCCGCTTGGAACACCTTCAAGACCAGAGTCCAAAACCTTGAGCTGTCAGAGAACATTATAAGAAAACTGATCAGGAAAATGAAAACGTTGCTAAAATATAAGAGAAATTACTAGAGTTACATATTTGTTAGAAAAATTGTTGCATATTGGTGATAATTGTTACATATACTTGATAATTAATAGTAAAAATCATTCAGTAAAATTTAAATATGTAAATAGTTTAACAAATAAGAGAGACTAAGAACTTATTGTTGTACTGGGTAAATTTTATAGGACTCTTGAGGTTTTAAATATTTTTGGTAGTAGAAATGTAGGGATAATTGGAGCATTATGCAGGCCATAATCTCCTATCCTATTTCTTAAATCTTATATCCTATTTAAGCTAGCAAATATTTGAGAAAGAGAACCAGAAGAACATCACATCAAACGTATCCGGCAGTAGAACAACAAAATTTACGCGCTTCTGGAGAAATAGTGGGAAAAAAGAGGAATAAATAAGAATCACCTGAGTGAAATAGGGTAGTTTTAGTCTTCATCCACAAGGTCTTTTACGTTTACCATCTTTGTAGAGGGTGGATATTTATTAAATTTATTATTAAATAAATAAAACAGATAAGATTTTATTAGGATTAATGAATTAATTGCCACTTCTACCGGAATTATTTTATTAGAATACTAGTTACGAATGCTAAATATTCATCTTCAGTTGTAAAACATACAAAATTTTCAACACATCAGTACAGTCTAAAGACAAATACACCCTTTCATAAAATGCGGTATATACGAACTAAAATGTAATGAGTGTGAAGCAAAATACATGGGAAAACTGGACGATCGGTAAATAAAGGGTAAAAGAACATATAAGAGCATACAATAATAAGACCTAAAATTCCAATTTCGCTATCCATCTAAATGAAAAAAAACATAAATTTAATAAAGACTCGGTGGTAAAATAATACATCCAGCAGAAAATAGCCTAAAATTAAATATTTATGAACCATTAGAAATAATAAAATCGTTTTAAACCGATCCAGATGTTTGTTTAACATTTCCAATAGCCCCATTTTAAATTTGTTTCCAATCAAATGAATCATAGGGGAGATTCAATAGTAAACCCCTAAAATTCAACCTACCTGCTACCTTCCTCTTCCCACGATGGATATATTACAGATATCTCTTAGATCTTCTGAGGCGATGTTTCATGTTTTTTCTTCTGTTTCATTTCTTGTCTTACATTTTTGAAAACGTTATTATATTGAACCCATGCAACTTATAACTGATGTGTTGAAAATTTTGTATGTTTTAGAACTCAAGATGTATGTTTAGCGTTCGAAACTAGTATTCTAATAACATAATTCCAATAGAAATGACAATTAATTCATAAATCCTAATTGTATTTATCCTTTTATATCATCATGCGTACCTCAAGTAAGATTTTATGAGTTCATTAAGTATAGGTTTAATAAATATATCCATGATCAAGATGGAAACTGTCGGAAATTTAAAAAGCCGCGAGGCCATTGCCATTTTAATCTTGCTGAAGGATTAACAGGATGAGAGGTGCTACGATAGGGACTCAGCCAGAGGATTAGGATGATGGGAAAGGTCATCATGAAATTTTACGAAATTCAGATGGATTTTCCTCGTCGGTTCTAATATTAAGGTCATAGAGGAGGGCGTGATGGGAGCGAAATACCAAGCATCAATAATTATGTATCTAGCTAAATACATAAACTGCATTTAATTTTCTGTCAATCAATCAGCGGTATTGAATTGAATAAATCTAAATTGAAATATAAATATCAAACAATTTAACCAGGCTAACGGGTCTCAAAGACAAAATTAATCAATTGTTTAGTGAATTTTCCGAAACGTTGGTGCAATAGAAAAGTCGTCGCTAAGCCAATATAGTGTGTACTGTTCCTATTAACTTTTAAGTTCTTAGTTGAAGATAGTCTTAATATAACGCTCATTTGCTGCGACAACAATATAACTCAAAAACTTCAATTTTGCAGAAGGACAGTCTTGTGAATAAAGTGCAGGACGATCTACAGACATAGAATGGTGACATATCCTGCTCTTTCTTAGTGAATAGTTGAAGCTCAAATATAACCTTCTACCGACTAACACTACATTGGTGAATGGTTCATTATACAGTCAAAAATTCGGCATAACTCAAAAGATTGTTTTTGAGTTATGTCGTTGTTGCAGCAAATGAGCGATATATGAGTCGTTCAGAACTGCCAGAATGAATTTAACGTGCCACTTATTTTGTTAACATAAAAAGTTGAAAAAGCCTTGCCCTATGACTTAAAGGCAATGAGTCAAAAAACACTAATTGAACAACAAAAATTCAATCTTATTAGGCGTTTATCGCATAGAATTTTCAAAAACTATTTTGATTACGTACACACTAGCAGGTTTTAGTGAAATCTGTTATGAAAGTTCTGAAAAATTAAAAAAAAATAATATAGATGGAAACTTTGTTTAATAGGATAACTTCATTAATAAAATCAGCACAATGGTTGATTTATTATTTAATTCATTGATTTTCAATAGACCTATATTTCAAAAAAAAAAAAAAAAAAATCAAACTAGAAAATTAAGTTATTTAACTCCTGAAAAATCGCAAATTGTTGCAGATAGAACTTTTCTATGTTCAGATTTTTATTTTGTTGTGATCCTTCTTATGTTTAACATTCGAAACTAGACATTGAATAGAAAAATTCCAATTAATTTGGCAATTGATCCATCAATCTATATTGTATTAATCGATGTATACCAGCATGCATACCTCAAGTGAATTAATCTAATGACTCATGGAATAATGGAAGGAGGAAAAATATATATATTTGGGGTAATATATTTATCATATAGTATATATTATGTATTAGATGCTAGGTACAATCTTGCGACGAGAGGACATCCAGGGAATGATTTACGACAAAAAGCGCTGAAGATATAAACCCCTTTCTCAGGAAAACTGAAACCGTAGGTCACTCTGTCCGAAAACTCAGTATTTCCCGAGGGGTTGGGGACCCACTTTTTCAAGAGAGAAAGTCTTTCTTCAACTTGACACTCTTCTTGAGCAGTACGAATTATGTCCCATAGGCCTACAAACGATGAGAAAGTAGCAGCTATAAACAAAGACGGAACAAAAAACAATTCCGCTCTATCTGCAACAACTTGCGATTTGTCACGACTTCAATAGCTATTAATTTTTTTTATTAAAAATTAATAAATTTAATGATGAATCATTTTATTAATGAAACTAGCATATCCCTTCGCGGCTTCACCCGCTCTCATAAGGAAAGAACTTTAACCTGGTTCGAATTGCACTGATTAGGTGTTGGGAAATTACGTAAAAGCGTAGACATGAGTTGGTAGTCCTGGTGGACAGATTTTTAAGAAACTCTTGCATTGACTGCATTGTCAGTGCTTTTACCTAAAGGACATATTGAATTATATTTTTACACACAATATCATAAAGAAAATAATTGAAATTTGGATTTGGTAATAATTTTTATTCTGCAGAAATAATTTTATTGAATCGTCTGTTAGGATTTTAATTTCTAACCATAAAAGTATATGATATATAGTGTGGTAAACCTTGTATCTGGCAGTCAACTGTTGATTAATATTATTGTATTATTCAATATTGTAAGCCTTTCTAGAACTATGAAGATGTATTTAAAATTTGGTACAGATGGATTCAATAGTTTGGCCATTGCACAAAATATTGAAGAATAGCGTTAGCCAAAAATCGGTCGAGTGTTTAACTTCATTCGGATCACTTTATGTCACACCAAGTATTTATAGCTATTTTTTTAAAAATAATTTAATTGAAAATAAGTAATTTCTATTATTAATATCAAACTCTATATAACACTATCTTTACAACCACTCATGAAGAATATTCACCTATCACGCCACCTATCGGCCAAAGTTCAAACTTCACAGTTACCCACTTATTTTTTGTTTTTGTTTTTAATAACAAATTAATGAAAGTGTGCGGTTTAGGCATCTAACCTATTTTTTAATTTATCTGATCACCATATACCATATGACAATAAATCTATTATTATTTGCCCAATATAATTATATAAGTACTTTTATTTTACCTCTTTGTAGTACCGATACAGGGGAAATTACTTAAAAAATAATTGTTATCGTTCATCTAACATCTAATAAGAAACAATGTACTAAGTTTCATTAAGATCCGTAATGTTAATTCAAAGAATTTCCTATGCGAGAGAAATCGCGTTTTTCGCGAATTACATGCGATGCAGACCGATTTTTTAAAATCCTTTCTTAGCGAGCACCTGTGGCCCTAGAGGAAGCAACTTAGGAAATTTCATTCCAATCCGTTCGGTGGTTTTTGAGATTTCGTGTTAAATGAGTGAGTGGTATTTGACAAATATATAGTAGATTATCGTATCCAACAAAGTTAAACTTATATTATTTTTTAGTAATTTATTTTGACATGGGTATTTTTTTGACACCCTATAGCTTAGTTGGTGTTGCTCAGAACGAAAATTTAAGAAAAGTTTCCTGACACAAAGTTAAGGGAGAAAATTTATAGATATTTAATATTTGTCGCTAGGACTTTCCGTTTAGGAGCTATATTGGTTCAATTTTAAAACCTCTATTTTCTCTCTTATTTCGTATATTTCGAATGAGCATTGATTTCTGATTTAATTTTAATTATTAAGCTAAGTAATTTAATCATTTTAATTTTAAAACGTAAATAAAATAACATTTCGACTTTTTTTTTCTTTAAGTTTTGGATATTTTTTTACACACTCCAGCTCTGTTGGTATTGTTCGGATCGAAAATTTGACGACAGTCTCCTCATCAGAAAAAGTAAACATAAAATCAATAGGCTACAGATAGGCATAATCCATGATCTATTGCTTTCCCAGTCAGAGACATTTAAGGTCCTTTTTCTAGTATGTAAATACAGATAGAATTGTTCTGAAATTGAATTTTTTTGTTTTCTAGCTCCAAAAAAGGCTGAATGTTTTTACCTGGTTGCTTATATATCTGCAAACAATGCGACTACACTGTTTTTTAAATAAAAAGGAAATCGCTCCAAATGTTCAGCACATTTTAGACTGCTGAAAATTTCACATGAGTGGGTTACGCCGTTATTGAGGTGCCCCATTCAATTGGTTCTTTAAAAAACTTTTTTACACTATTTATTGTTCTTGGCTTTATTAATGTTATCGTTACTTCTAGATTTTGTTGTAGATAAAAAGTTAAAAAGTAAATATCCCTTTTCACTTTATTACACATTTTTGCTGAAAATTTTGAGTTTTTTTTTAATGATTTTTTGTCCATGAGTAATTGAAACTTTGAGATAAAATAATAGATCCACAAAACCATTTTTTTCAATATTTCCATTCTGACAAAGTTTAGTTATTTCTTTAATATCACTGGGAAGGATGCAATACAATAAAAATGAAGTAATTCAAACTCTTAGTGATAGGAGCGGTAAAAATAAAATTTATTTCAAAGTTTTATCAGTAGATGAAAAAATATTTCCAAGCTATAGAGACTGGCTTGACTTCCTACTGATAAGATTTGTCGGATGGAGGCTGTCAGAAGAAAAATGTCAACCGTCTTTTTTCCTAAGGACCATACGCCTTTCATCAGGAAAATCCCTTTATGGGATTTCCCTTTAATACAGTTTCCACCAACTCTATTTTTAAAAAATATATTTTATATTATATAATTATTAATATTAACTATTATTAAGTATTTCAGTTTTTAAACCGACGGTTATGTTTTGGCAAGGCCATTTATAGAAATAATAGCATTAATGAACCAGATATTAAATTAATAAAATATCAACCAATTTAAAAATATAAATATTTCATTACATAGAAATGATATACTGTTTTTTTATTTTGTTTTTTTTTTTTTAAAGATTTTTCTCTAGAAGTTCTTTGTCACATGGAGCATACTTTTTATCGGAAAATGTTCCGTTTCCATTCTCCTTACAATCAAGAAATACACAAAGTTAGTGTGAGGAGAATCACACGTCTTAGATATGTAGATAAACACACTGATAACGATATTTTCATTTCTTTTAAACGTATAACATAGTATTTTATACAAAAGGTTTTATGAAGTGTGTGAGGGTTAGTTGGGTAGAACAGGTAAAATAACCTGTTTGGATTATTTCCTTAATTTACGCTATAATCATTTCCTATATTAATAATTTTCTTTAATTTAAAGTTAAAATTCTAGGAATGAGAATGGATTTCTAAAGAGTGGGGAAAAATTATTAACTTTTAAACGATTCATTCAAATTGGATAAAAATTTCGTAAATTTTACATCCATTGAGGTGAAGTTTGAACATTGTAATGCGAACACAGATTATTTTATTAACAGGATTTATTTTTTTTGTTTAAATAATTGACGCCACCAGTAATGAAATTCAGTACAAAACCATAAAGCGTTCAACTATTTTAGAGTTTTTGAAAAATCAGTACGAATGTATAGCAAAAAACACCTCTGCCAAAAAAAAGAAAGAAAAGAAATTGTCGATACAACCCGGTAGAAAAAAAAAAAAATCTAACAAACACATATTTTACAAATAACAGGCATGAAGATTTATATTTAAAAAAAAGTTCGCTGATAGTTCTAAAATTTCAAGTGAATGATTTTTTTTTTTTTTTTTGTTACGTTCAACTCTTTTTCCTGAAGTAACCAAATGATATGTAAAACAATTTTTACGTTTAAGAGTTACTCAATTTATTCGAATTTCCGGACAACAATTCTAATTTCTAGGGTATCTTGCAAGGGTAGAAACACTGGCGTAGCGAGGGTATGCAGGAGTGTGCGGTTCACATACAATTAGGGGGACACATTTTTCCTTCAAAGATTTTTTTTCCTATTTCATACTACCGATTTCGGATCAGTTAAATGTTTTTAATACTTTCGTGTATTACGGAATATGAACTTTATTCTTTGAATTAATTGTATAACGTACATGTGATCGTGACGTAATCCAACCGTAAAGGCCAGTTGGACGTCTCGAACCTCGATAAATCATAGAAACATAACATTATAACCAGATGTTACGTTCGATTCGGACTTTGATGGAAAATTTCGCGTCTAAATATAGTTATTGGTTTAAGACATCGGCATAAAAAGAGAGAAAAAACACATAAATAAAAAATACATAAACCTTTCTTATCGATATTTCGATCTGATGTTCTTTTTAAAGAAGGAAAAACTGCGTGGTTCTACAAAAAAAATAGCAAGTCGAAATATCGATAAAAAAAGTTCGTGCCCCCTTTATTTATGTTATTTCTCTCTTTTCATGCTACCTGTCTTAAACTAAGAAATATACAGCGCAGGAGCAACATTTAAAAATTCGCACACAGACCACCAAAACGCTACGCTGGTGGGTGGAAATTTTGGGGAATGTTATCTGTAGTAGACAATTATAGGAAAAAGGCAATCAAGTAGTCACTTAACTCATTATCATTCCTAAACTATATAAATTATATTTACATTGAAAAAATGAAAAAGATGTAAATACATTATATATGAAACAGTCATATAAAGTAGATGACTTTTTCAATTTTTCTATTTAAGTATCACATGTATTCTTCGCATCTCAGCAAATATAACTCTTCTTAGGTAAAATTAGATTTTTTGCTACTTAACTTACATTTCATTTCCTACTGACGTGTTTTCATTTATTTCGTCTGTATTTATTATTTATTTATTTCCTGATTCTGCACTTGAAATTTCCTTTTTTTAATCCTTATGGTGGCTATGATTTGGCCGAAATAAACGTGGTTTTAATTTTAATACTTATTTTTTATTCCATTGGCTTACTCCACTAAATAAATCTACAAGATAATAATAAATTCACTACAATACAAAAAAGTAAATGTAACCTTCATTTAGATTATGACAGATTCATTATATTTACTATTAGTGAATGTACAAATGTTCTGAGTGGACAGGTTATTATAAAAAGTATGTTATATAGTTATAATACAATATAAATAAATAAAATAGAAATCCAACTATGGTTACCGGAGACAGTGAGGAGGACAGCTTGCTTGAGCTTGGGGTCGGTGTTGACCTGGCACTCATAGAGTCCCTCATCCTGTGGTTTCGCCTTCCTAAGCTGCAAGTTCCAAGATGCGGGGTCTTCATCTGGTGATATGACCTGGAAATAATAATACATATTCATAATTTATAAGCTATATTTTCTATAATACATAAATAATTATTGGATTTTGAATAATCCCTTAATTACAATTTAGGTTAATTTTTTCTTAAATTTAAATATATTTTTTATAATTCAAAAGAACAAACGGAATTAATTGTTAATATTAAAGAAGATTCTTTTTTCCTATTAAATCTTCGGTCCGGTGAATAGCAACGGGAATTGGAGAATCAGAACCAACCTGGAGCTGGAATAATTGTTTCGGTGAACCCATCACTTCTATAGTCGAAGTAGGCAGATTAAGGTGGCTTGGCCATGTACAAAGGATGACAGAAGATAGAATTCCAAAAAAGATGATGAACAGCAGGCCGGGAGGAAAAAGATTGAAAGGAATACCAAGGCTGGATAACGTCGAGGATGACCTGAGAAGACTGGGAGTGAATGGTTGGAGGAGGAAGGCGGAGGATAGACAGGAATAGTTGTCGGTACTTAGTGAAGCCAAGGCCCGACTAGAACTGTAGCGCTCAATAATAAATATATAAATAAATAAATTAAAAAAGGATTATATTATTGTTGTTTAATTTTTTTTTTAATTTGTTTTTTTCTATTTTAATTTAAAATAAATGAAATTAATATGACTGTATTTAAGTTTCTTTTTCTATCTCTATTTTACTATATTTGTCTCTACAACTATTATCCTAATTTTATTTTATAATGTAATTTATTATATATTACTTTATACCTTGGAGAGGGGAAATTTATTTTTATTTCTTTACTATATTTCTTTTTTTTTTATTTCTTATTAATTTTAAAGTACATATTTTATGAATGGATTAATAATATTTTACAATATTAATCATTTTCCTACAGTGAGATAGCTTGTAATATTTAATTAATAATAATTCATTACAGAAAAGATTAATTACTTAATTTATATAATTTTATATGTTCATAATTATTTATTTTCTAAAGCAGGTAATTGTTTATTATTTTATTTCAAGTGAAGGATGTGAATAGGGGTCGAGGTACACAGGCTATATAAAATCTTAATATATATGTTTTTGGGTCGCTAAATAGGAATCTGAGGATTGCTATTTTCAATTTTTCCTACAAACCTGTTTTTGTTTTTTGTATTTTATAATTAAATGTCCGTTGGTACACGTATTCCTAATTACAGAGTTGGTTTCCCCTATTGACTTTTTATTTTTGTTCTTCTATACCAAAATCAAATTTATTAAAATTTTATAACTGTGACTTTTTAGAACTTTCTGTTTTTTTATAAAGACGCAGATTGAAGTAGGGTTCCAATAACGCAGTTTTAAATCATCAAAAAAATCACATGCTTATAGAAATGAAATGAGAGGTAGAATTGCAAAACTAGTTCCAATATCCAGATTTTTTTTTTTTTCCAAATAGTTTTTATAGTGTGTTTATACACAGATGTTTTTCTTCCAAAAGTAGTTCCCTAAATCACATACAAAACGGCCATATAAAAAATAAAGCCGTTTCCTAATCCAGTTTAACTATTATAACTATTACTTATGTTTATCGATCAGCTGTAAAAAAAATTCATAAATGGACTTGGCTGGATTTCAAATTCAAAGCCTCAAATGAGAAATAATCATTATTTTAGGACACAATTCTCTCTAAAAATAACAGATGTACAATAAATTGAAATTGCAGAACTGCGTAAATTTCAAGCAAATAAATTATTAGATTGTAAACTAAGATACTTATAAAATGTACTAGCTGGTGGATATTGGAATAAAAGACTGATTTTACAGGTTGTATAAAAAAAAAAAAATTATAATCAACAAGCAATTATTTTCGGAAGATTGATAACTGGTGAGGTGGAGAAATACAAAGTATTCAAAAGGTTGTATCGCGTATGGAAATGGGTAAGTAGAGATTTTGTTTTGAGAGTTCAATATTTTTTTTTTCGAATTTCGTATGTTGTACCAATACATAAATTATGACTTTTTTCATTATTTTATAACAATACAACCATAAACCACTTCTAATTTTTAAAAATTCGATATGAATTTGTTCCTATTTCAAATGTGAAATAAATAAACTAAAACGATAAAATGAAGAGAAATATCATTGTAACATAATATGAATATTTCAAATGATATCGATATTTTTCCTACGATACACATCCTAATGGGTAAGGAATACTGAAATAAGGCAGCAAAAACAGTGAGGATTATTTTTATTCATCAGAAGATTGTTTGAATATGTAATAACATGCTTAATTGGATTATTTTAAATGGCTTTCCGACAAAAATAAAATATAAGTAAAACTCCTTGTTTTATTTTTAAAATATAATACACTTTGTTTTGCCTGTATCCAATAAAAAATATCCTCAGGCTAACACGTTTTTAATTTTCAATTTTCTGTGAAGCTTTCCTTATTGAAGTACCGCTGGGAGGGGGATTTTTTTTTTTTTTTTTTTATACATATATAAAATAATGTGTCCTCATTTAGCTATTTCTAGCATTTACGTGAATATATATATATATACACACACACACATACATACATGTACATGAGGAGGGTGTGTAGCTATCTATATTTGAGAGTTCGTTTCAAAAAACTTCACTTAATAAACAAGTAATTTCAGAGGTAAAATGGTTATACAGTACATTTACATGTTATAAATTAATGAATTATTTTTAACTTATATTGGTTTTTTTGTTTTTTGTTTCTGTATCAAGTTGCTAGTATTGAATGTTAAATATTCAACTTCAGATCTTAGAGAAAGATGGAATTAGTTGCAGATGATGTCAGTTTTCACAGACACTCACCGGTCCGACGTGTCCGTTATAAAGGGTGTTCACTGAGAAGTATTATTAATGATACCTTAAAAAAAAAGTTTTAGAATGCTAATTTTAAAAAAATTATGTTAATAACTGATGCAATATTTGTACTAATAATACTTTTAGAATTTGATGCTGTACCGTTTCCTAAAAAAACGTTGGACTCTTAAATTTCAATTCCTAATAACAGTTGGGTAATATCAAGAACTTCAACTTGGATTATATAATTATTATATTTGAATCTCTTAGAATGTTAAAACTTTTTTGTTCAAAAAAAAAACTGGATTATTAAATTTTTTGCCCTCAGAAATCATTCAAGTCCTGTTTTGTCAGCAACTCTAAACACGCCAGGAAACGCAAGGAGGTATTCTTTTCATTGTGAACATGGAAGAATATATCATTCATTATCAGCATATTTTGCTGTATTTTTTTAGAAAAGACAACCCTGCTGCAGAAGTCCATAAAACCAAAAAAAAAAAAAAAAAACTGCAGTGTTTATGGGGATGATTCCGTAACCGAACGCACCACTCAAAAGTGGTTGCCAAATTTCTTTCAGGACATTTTGACATCAATAACGGTCTACGGTATGGTCACCTACAAGAAATTGAAACGAGCTATTGCCATCAGGACAAACAATTAATTCAACTCTATACCGCTCACAATTAACAATGTTGGGTCAATCAATTAAAAAAAAAGAGCGCTCAGAAATGGCAAATAGAAAGGGTGTTGTTTTCCACCGAGACAACGCAAAGCCCCACATTTCGTTGGTCACTCTCAATAAATTATTAAGCTTTGGATGGGACCTTTTTCCCCATCCTCTGTATTCTCCAGAACTAGTTTTTTTACAATAAACCCCAGGCATTCTATGAACTTGGCGTTAAGCTATTGCTATAAGATGGGAAGAAGCTATATTAAATAATAGTGAATATATTGGAGATTAAAAAAAAACGTTTAAGTCTATTATACTCAGTTTTATTTCACTTGTTCTTGTTCATTTATTTAAGATGACCGTCAGGTAGAAGTTTCACTGTGTATAATATAAAAACAATATAAAGAACGTGTATAACTTTAACGTGTGTATAAACTTCTTCCGTATTACCTGAAATCTGGAATCAGCTGTGAACTTAAAACGCCCAGATGAAATGATCAAGAGATCTGTCCTCCGCATCCAAGAAACCTGTAACCAACAAGCATTGTATCATTTTTAGAAATATTAAACCATTTTTTAAAATCCACATTAATAAACTGATATTGGTTTTAATTTTTATTAATTCTTTGAGTAAAATGTTTCAATAAAGTTCATCGCAGATTCGGCTCACCCTTATGTTATCATCTGTTAAATTCATTTATGGACCGAAACTAAAGCCAATGAAGGATAGTTTCAAATGAACTAGGATCTGAACGATTTTTGCCGGCCGAAGGATAGATATCCTTGGTCACTACTTACAGATAACTTAATATTCTTACTTTTAAAAATTGATTAAACCTTTGAAGGACACTTTCTTCCAGTGTATTCCTTTTATTCCGGGCACTAAAGAATAATAATTTCAGGCTTGCCAGTATCTAACGATTTTTGATGCCATATTCGGCCAATGTTGTTCTTCTAAAAATTGATTACATTTTTTTCGTTTCCTAAAAGAACACATATACAGTGCAACCTCGGTATATCGAACCTCAGGGTGAACGTGAAAACTTCGAACTATCGATGATTTCGATATGTCGAGGATCGATTTATTGAGGTGATTTCCGACAGACTTCGATATACAGGGTGTCCCAGACATAGTGTAAAAAAAAAATAGGTAATACTGCAAACTAAACGGGGTAGAATGGCGCAAAAACGAGTGTCCTATCTCAATTTTTTGAGGAGATAGAATTTTTTTTTTTTTCGTTTTTATTTTTAAAATCTTACTTTTTTCTGAAAAATTACAGTTTTCTCTACTTTGTTTTAGCGTAGAAACTAAAACGATGATATTTTCTTAATCAGCATTAAATTTTCTAAAAGATGAAATAGGTCTAGTTAATTTAAATTCACTTTTAAGGGGCCTTTTCACGCGCAAAACACAAAACATTTATTAAAACTTAAATTTTTAATATTTTTTGAAAATTCCTCACACCTCACTGGAGAACCCTAGAAGCCGTCAAATTTTTCTAAAATTGCAGAATTTAGTTAGCTTTTTATTGGTGTAACTCATGATACAATTGCACTTCACCTTTTGAGTCTAACAGACGTTTTTCTGATGAAAAACACGCTAGAGAATAAATACTTGATTGCTCTACATACCTACTAGATTGAATAAATGTATTAGTTTTTTATCACTTGTCCATATGCATGATGGATAAAGAGTTGTGAAGGTGGCAAGCCCTCCCTCCCCCCCCCCCCCAAAAAAAAACTTATTTATAGGGAGTTAAGGGGGGGTTAACCAAATTCTTGCTGATTACCTAATGTTACATAAACGTACTTTTTTTTTAAATATAAAAAATAATAATTTAGGATTATTTGAAGATATTAAATACATAAACAGAAAAATAACATTTCAAAATGTGCCCTGCTATTACTCATTAGCCCAGACTGTGTTATCAAGCCCCGGATTTATTTAGTAAAGCTTTGTAAACAATTATAGTCCCACTCTGTGCAAAGGTCATAAGAAGTCATCCTCTTATTTTATGACTGCATCGATCGTCATTTACTCTTCAGCCATGGACTTCACCACAAGTGAGTACGCAGATATGGTTTTCGTCTACGGGTTCTGCAATGACAATGCGCTAGCAGCTCAGAGGGAGTATGAGAACCGATACCCAAATCGTCGGGTTCCAAGCCCTGCCGTTTTCAGCAGGACATTCCGGCGGCTTTCAGAAACCGGATCAGTCATAAAACCACGACATGAGGTTGGGCCTCAATTAATGGATGTAGACATAGAAGAACATATCATCAGTGAAGTAGAGGAATCCCCCACTACCAGTGTCCGCCAAGTTGCCTCTCATACGGGAGTTTGTAAAAGTTTAGTTTGGCGCGTTTTAAAAAAAGAGAAGTTACACCCCTTTCATTTTTCCAAAGTACAGGACCTACTGGAGACCGATTACCCACAGAGTTCAATTTTGTCGATGGCTCCTTAACTCCGATATAGAGCAATATCATTTTTTTTTTTTTAAATTTTTTGGACTGATGAGTATACTTTTGTGAGGCAAGGAATTTATAACACACACAATTCCCATTACTGGGCTACTCAGAACCCTCACGTTTGCCAATCGAGCTCATTCCAGCATCGGTTTTCCTGCAACGTATGGGTACGTGTTGTTGGTGACATAATGCTAGGGCCTTATTTTTTTGAAGGGAATTTAAATGGTGAAACCTACCTAAATTAGGAAATTTAGGTGATCTGTAGGTCCTTCTGGAAGAAGTGGATCCAGAAGTCAGAAGAGAAATTGTCTTCCAGCATGACGGAGCTCCACCGCACTACACCACCGCAGTGAAGAATTGGCTTAATGACACAAATCGCACTTGGATAGGTCGCGGAGGCGTGGTATCCTGGCCGCCTAGGTCCCCGGATCTCACCCCCCTTGATTTTTCCTTTGGGGTGCCTTGAAGGAAGAGGTGTACAAAACGCCAATTACATGTGTGGCGGAACTACGAGCAAAGATACTCGAGGCTGCTGAAGTAGTAAAAGCCAAGTTGTCATTAAATGTCAGTGTTGGGGCAATGAGGAAGCGCGCTAGAGCCTGCATCCGAAGTAATGGAGGACATTTTGAACACGCGCTGCAATAATCCATTTTAATATGTTTCACCAATAATAATAATCCTCGCTATTTTTTTTTAACTTCAACATTTATTATGTAAAATTTTTCAAATTTTAGTTGATGAGAAGAAAAAAATTTAATTTATTTTAAAGGAAGTATTTTTTAAATTTAAACTAAGGAGTTTTTTATTTTTTATTTTAGATTATTATCACCCTTTTTACATTATTTAGAATTCATACATTGTTCTTTCTAGTCTTAAAAAAAATGAAGAAAAAAACATTCTAACTCATGGGAAGTTCAGAAAGAGAAAAGTTCTATTAATTTAGACTAGTGAGTTTACATCTGACCACGCAAGAAGGACAATTTTCTTTATCCTCATTTTTACATCTAATAATATTTAATTACATCTAAGGCCCAATAGGTATTTAATTAGTATTTAATATCTTCAAATAATCCTAAATTATTACTTTTTATATTTAAAAAAAAGTACGTTTATGTAACATTAGGTAATCAGCAAGAATTTGGTTAACCCCCCCTTAACTCCCTATAAATAAGTTTTTTTTTTGGGGGGGGGGGGGAGGGAGGGCTTGCCACCTTCACAACTCTTTATCCATCATGCATATGGACAAGTGATAAAAAACTAATACATTTATTCAATCTAGTAGGTATGTGGAGCAATCAAGTATTTATTCTCTAGCGTGTTTTTCATCAGAAAAACGTCTGTTAGACTCAAAAGGTGAAGTGCAATTGTATCATGAGTTACACCAATAAAAAGCTAACTAAATTCTGCAATTTTTGAAAATTTGACGGCTTCTAGGGTTCTCCAGTGAGGAGTGAGGAATTTTCAAAAAATATTAAAAATTTAAGTTTTAATAAATGTTTTGTGTTTTGCGCGTAAAAAGGCCCCTTAAAAGTGAATTTAAATTAACTAGACCTATTTCATCTTTTAGAAAATTTAATGCTGATTAAGAAAATATCATCGTTTTAGTTTCTACGCTAAAACAAAGTAGAGAAAACTTTAATTTTTCAGAAAAAAGTAAGATTTTAAAAATAAAAACGAAAAAAATTCTATCTCCTCAAAAAATTGAGATAGGACACTCGTTTTTGCGCCATTCTACCCCGTTTAGTTTGCAGTAATACCCATTTTTTTTTTTTACACTATGTCTGAGAAACCCTGTATAGAGGTTAGAGGTCACGGCACACAGTGGGGCGAAACGGTGTTTTTTCTAGACATCGCAATTTGAGCCTCTAAAAACTTTTTCATCGACTTCAAATTTCATATGGGTATTTTTTGAAGGGTGTAGAATTCGAATCTGAAGTCTGTTTTGGCCTATCATTTCAAGATTTTGCTCTGTTAACCAATAGTGTGTCCAAAAAAATCCAATTTTCGTTTGTTCGTGTTTTGATTCGAGGGATATTATTTTCAATGATTTTTGATGTGTCCTATCGAATTTAAAAAATCTGCAAATCAAACAGTTTACCCTTAAGTGAGATATACGTGTTGTATGCCTTTTTCGTCGATCGGACTTTTAGAAATATTTAAGAAATCAGGGTTTGTTGACATTTAAATAAAAAAACTAACCTGTTATAATTAATTAACTCCGTCATCCCGTGATAATTAAGTAAGCGATGATGATTTAAAAAAAAAGAAGAAAAGTTGACTATGGCTTTAAGCTATCAAAACATGTATCTGGATACAGACTGATGGGTCAGTTGCTGCCTATATTTTTGTATGGCTATTGTGGTCATTTGTTAACAACAAACGACAATACAATAACTAAGACTATTTGTGGATCACGTTGAGATCATGGCGCGCAACGAATAAACTGTCTATATAATTTTACCTACTCCTAATAATATATATATATTTTTTTCTCTCTTTTTTATTCATTTATATATTTTTTTATTCGATTATTTTTTTTTCCAATCTTTATTCTATTCATCCATTAGCGTATAAATTCATTTGATAATTACTGCTTAAATTTTATCTTAACTCAATTATTTTAAATTAAAGTTAAATTATTTTAGTATTATTCTAAAAATATTTTATGTATTATTATAAAAAATAGTTTGTATAATTTTCAATTTTCTTCATACGAAAGGATTTTACGCTTTACCATTTTCGAGAATAAAAAAAAGTTTAACAACAACAGAAAACGAAATGTATCGCACAAGTGTTTTATCAGAAACAGAAACAAATGTCAAGAAGGGAGTTACAGTTAATCCTTCCTAGAATCTTTGATCAGTCTTAACTCTACTTATTTAACAAATCGATTTCGATTTATAGAGGTTTTCCGGTAAAAACTTCGTTTTGTAGATGTGCGGTGTAAGCTAAGGGATCTTCGAAAATTCTATACATCAAGGTCTTCTTAACCAATCCTTCGATATCTAGAGGTAAAAGTAACATAGGAATGGTAGGCAGATTCAAAGGGAATAGGAAAACTTCGATATATCAAGGAATTCGCTATATCGAGGTTCCACTGCACATTCAATATGATCAAAAACACGTTGCTTAAAAAGTGGTTGGCATCCATCTTTGATCCACCATTTTGGATGGAGACTTCCTTGCGAAATCTGGGAGTTTTTAAAATTCTATTTAATTAAAAAGATTAATCTCAAAAATATCTGTTCTTTTTTATCAATTAATTTTGTATCAGATCCTAAATTAAAGGGGCTACAAGGGTATTAAATGATTGATTTTGTTCACATTTCTATGGGCAGTGATTGAAGTCGTGTTTAATTCAGTTTTGACTGGGACCCATATACCGCTCCCCTTTGGACTTCGGGATCATTTTTATCATAGCCTTCAGGCCTTATTGAGCTCCGATCAAAGAGTTTCTAACCCTTTCAGGATTAGTTCGAGTAATTAAACCAAGCAGATGCCCTAGCATTACCCAGCTCTGGCGTTTTATGTTTCCATAAAGGCCTAAAATTCCATGTCCAGTTGCCGTCAAACGGATGTGTAACGATTACCCCCTTTTATCAGCGGATTCCGAATGTACTGGACTCATTAAAAACTGAAATAACACTGCGAGCTCTAAGGTCCATAAAGAATAGACTTGGCCTCCCCAGCGATTTTCCACTAATCAGACCGATCCTCTAAGGCTTTTCGCAGAATCACAACGACATGTTAAGCGAAGGATTAAAAAATAAAATAAATAAATAAAAAAGTAAGATACTAACTCTGTAAAATGTATATAAATATATTTATATATATATATATATATATATATATATATATATATATATATATTATATATATATATATTTTTTATTTTTGAAGAGAAAAGATTTGACCCAGTCGGGATTCGAACCCGAGTTTCCACCTCTCTAGCGTGGCGCCTTATCCAACTAGGCCACCGGGGTCGCATCCGAACCAGGCAAATCTTCCCTCTTCAGTGATCCATAACCCCCGGGCACTCGCAAATCGCGATGTGATTCCGGGGATGAATGTTCATATTGAACATTACATTTAACTTTGGATCTATTGACAATCCGTCACCGTTATATATATATGTAATTTTTCTTGATAAAATTCATATATATATATATATATATACGGCATGCAATTATATATATATGATATATAAAACAATTATATATATATATATATATATATATATATATATATATATATATATATATATATATATATATATATATATATATATATATATATATATATATATATATATATATATATATATATATATATCATATATATAATGTTTTTTCCTATTGCGGTAAACCAATAAATGGTTTATTACATTATACATAATGCATGCCGTTACAGGCATACTTCACATACAAACATTACATTACATGTGAATCATTATGGTTGAAAAATGGGACCAATTGTGGGTGACCATATTTAAAATTTTAGACAAGTACTTGTATGTATGTAATGTTATGTAATGTATATCATTTGAAAGACAAAGATTTGATGGAATGAAAAGTATTATTCTCAAACATGGATTATGGCTAGAGACAGAACAAAATTTGTATTTTAAATTTAAGACAGGCTTACTCACATTTAAATGAAAGATCAATTTTGGCAAACCGACTAACGATGAACAGCGGAGGAAGTTTCCTGTTGGCTATATGATTTATCTTTATTTTTCTTACTAATGTTAATATATGTTTTGTTATCTTATAACGTTATGTTTCAATAGCTAATCGTGCTAAACTTTGTAATTTTATATTCATACATGTACTATTCCTATAAAGGCATGGAACATGTAATGATCTAAATAAACAGTCTTAATATGGAGGTACCATATAAAGTATAGAATTTAAAAAATAAATAAAAATGAAAATGATTAAGGGTAAAATTAATATACACATCGTCTGCTTGGAGGTAAAAGTAACAAAGTGCAATTTTTTCCAAATTCAACAAAAAGTCATTGTGGGTTGATATGATCATTTCTAATAAGTATAAAAAGTCACCCAGAGCATATAACTGAATATGCGCATTAGAGAAAAAGAAAATTCACTATATAACTATCTGAGAAATTTTAAATGAGCATATTCACGGTTTGAATGCCGAAAGGGAAAAAAAAAAATATTTCTTACTTAATGACTTTCAACTCAAACAGACAATATATTCGCTGCATTGATAAGTAATACTAACGTAAAAGAATAAATTAAATATTTATGTATTTACAAAAAAAAAATAATTTAGTCAAGATAATCACGATAGCAAATATATATAGGAACAAATTAAATAGCTGAAGAATTGTAGTAAAGACATAAAATTAATCAATGAAACAAAATTATAATAATGAACAAGAAAACCTAAAGACTAAAAATGAAAACCTAATAAGCGCAGAGAAAATTATTGTATTTGTTGCTTCCGACGGTATTTCAGTATTATGCTGATACTTATTTACAATTTTAATAAACAAAGAAGAACAATATGAACGATTTAAGACGCTCTTCTTTTGTTGGTCAGCTACATACATACAAACATACATATTATCGATAGGTTGGTACTAATTTTGTGTGGTTCACGGTACAATCTCCGGTAACAAAATATCGGTTCTAGATCACGTTGGTTCAAAACTAAAATGCTATTTTCCTTAGCTGTCGTGAAGAAGTTGTTAAGTCAAAATTGTGCACAATTTTAACAAGGACATTTTAGATCGTTTCCCAAAATCCAGGAATTGGTTTTTAAAAATACCTTTGTGCCAATATAGATACTTTAAGGTCTAATTAAGAGGTAAAACAACCAATTTTTCGAAACCCTGATATTACAAATCCTGTTTTGAAGGTTAACTCGTTTTCAAGGTAATTTTACTTATCCATTTCTTCGCGGCAACCACCGATATGTAAAAGTTAATGACATCAACAAAAAAGCCAAATATATTTAAAATATATAATTTATTAAAAAAAAAAAACAACTAAAAAACAGTTCGAACATCAAATCATGTAAGAATAAAAAAAAAAAAAAGAATGATTTAGTTTATTTGTTTAGTAACATTCATACAAACATATACATTAAAGAAAGCACTATTATTATAGCAGAGCTTTCGTCAATTGATGGTTGACAGGGAACCTGAAGGAGCAGATGTAAACTTACATGACACGTTTAAACGTTTACAATAATTACTGCGACAGTTGCAGTCATTGGCGAGATGTAAACTGTAGATAGTCACCGCCCTGACAACATTTACTGCAGTGACAGTACTGCCTGGTAGCAGAGAGTTGCTGCCGTATATGCGAGAGCTACTGTCACGTTAGCTGCCATATCTCTTAATAGTAAACTGTAGAACTCTATCGAGTATAAATCAATTACTTTACCTGAGAAATTAAGGATGCAATCAGGTTAAAACAAACACGTCCGAGTTAAAAAAAATATTTTGCCGACGTTTCGCACAATTTTTTTTTTTGGTTTTAAGGACTTGAAGAATTAGAAGATTTGGTGAAGCCACAAAGCTAAACTTATGTAAAAGCAGGTTTGATAATTGTCACGTTAATAAGCCTTTCGGAATTAAATTGGAAGCTTTGATCGTGAGTATAGAAAAAATTTTTTAGTAGTCAAATACGACGTGCATTCTCTAGAAGGTTAGCAATAATTGAAGCATCATAAAAGTGGAATTTTATCCATAAAATGCTTTGTGAATCGATCCTTATATACCATTAAGGGTACTGGACTGATTAGGGAAGGATGTCAAAGAATTATGCAGTGGAACTAATGTCCTGTAAAAAAGATTAAACGGAAACAGTGTCCTTTTAAAGTCAATTTTTAAAATGACGGTTATTAGTTTGTCGGAAAGAAGTGGCAAAATTTAACCATTATTTATTTATTTCGTCAGATCCTGGCAGATTTGAAACCAGCATCCATCAAATGCTTTAAATTTTTTTGTATATTTTTACAACTGATGATGAATATTAAATTTTCGAAACTAGTCTTCTAATAAGAAATTCCAATAATGGTTTCAACTAATTCATCAATCCTAATTGTGTTGATTCACCTCTAAAATCAGGTTTACCTCAAGTGAAAGAAAAAGTTTTATTTTCAATCGGTGAAGAATTGTTTTAAAACATTTTGTTTATATAATTGCCAAAATATCAAATCTATATATAAATGTATTGTAATATTTTTAATAAAATTGATAGATGAAGACAAATACATACATAGATTGGAAACGTTCTTTTAAATTAATATAACAAGTTAAAAAGAATAATTTTAAATTAAAAAAAACAATAGCTCAGCTGACCGAAAACATTAAAGAGGATTTCTCATTAAAATATCTCTATAGGCGGAATTAAACTTTTTTGCAATATCCAATCTCTTGTTTCTGCTCTATCTAACACTGTAAAGAAAAAAATGACAGCTTCTCCGATTGTGCCTTCTGAATAGAAGAGCAGTGTAAATTATCACCAATTAAAGAAGGGGCGGGAAAAAAAAGGTTTAAAAGGAGAATAGGGAAAAGAGAAGAAAAAGAAGTTGACAAGACCGCTAACTTGTCCGATAAGGGAGAAATACAAGCGGGGCGGCTTAACTCTGTCCCACTCTTCTCTTCCCTCTTACCTCCTCCCACTCTCCTCCCTCGGGCTACTCCTCTCAAGTCTTCACCTTTTTAGTAAATTCTAATCTAATCAAATCCTCCAGGCGTCTTTGAGCAGATTTATTTACGCATCCGTTCCTTGAATAAACTCCTAAGAGGCTAACTTTTGCTTAGAGGAAAAAAAAAAGGATAAGAATCCTACTTCTATCAGGATCTACAATAAGGGAGAGAATCTCTAAATACCGCTGATTGTAATGTTCTGTAAAATTGCGAATACCAATATAAAGAAAACAAACAATAAAATGTTTTATTAAAAAAAAACAAAAAAACGAATGCATGAAGGGTTCATTAGTAATTCAATATACATTCCTGGAAGCATTTTTTTCAGAAAAATTCAGCTCTGAATTTCTTTATTTGTTAAATATATTATAAATATATGTTATTTCTGTAATGTATTATCATATGTCACAACTCATTATGTTTCCAATAACAGGTGTTGATGAAAAGCAGGTTTGACCCTGTTTAATAATGAAAAAAATACAACTAACTCTTCTCAGATTAAAAAACAAAAAACTGCTCACTTTTATTTTTTCCAAAATCTAACAAAATAAACCAAAGTATGCTCCCAATATGGGAAAATTTTTCGATGGGTAACTGACTTTTCTTCTAAGGTACAATTTCTTTGGCGGTAGCCATTGGGCTTATCTATTAACATTGCTGATGCAATGCAAATGCTTTTTAAAAACGTAAAATATCCTAGAAGGCCAATTCAAGTAACAAGGAATTATAGGATTAGCCAAGTAAACATCTACATAAATAACGTATCTACAATAAATCATGAATAAATTTATTTGTCTAAATTGAAGGGAAAAACTAAAAATTGTTTTTCAACCTGACTTCCAGGGTATGCCTATCTATATTCTACTGTTTTTTTGCAGGTTTCGTTTTAAACAATGTAAAAAGTGTTTTTTTTTTTTTTTTTTCCTTCTTCCCTTAAGGACAAAAAAATCGCTATTGTTTAGTTCACTTTCCGTATAATGTTAGTTATAATATATCCCTAGATGTCGTGAAGAAGTTTTTAAGTCAAAATTGCCTGTTTATTGTCAAAAGTTGGTAAATTTGATAACATTTTCTAAATTTCTGTAATTGCTCTTAAAACACCATTTGGCCAAAATTAATACTGATCAAAAACCACAACTGAACCAATTTTCAAACTGCAAATCAACGACTTGCAATCCACACACGAGACTTAAAAAAACTGTTCATTGTTACCGATTACTCCAACATTTTCTAGAAAAGCTATCAGACCCCCCCCCCCCCCCCCCCCCCAATGAAATACAAAATTCTTATTTAGCTGAGCTTTTAGGGCTTCACTAAACCTTCCAATTGTTTTCGTGATCAATCCAAAATCCTTGGTAAAATCCTCAATGTCACAAATAAACTTATTTAACCTATCCATAGCGATCTAAATGTCCCATATATTACAGATTTGTCCCAAACTATCACTAGCTATCACTCCATGATAAGTTACATAACCACTCTAATCACTATTCTCCTTACTTGCTTCTCACTCGATTCCCGAGAAACCTCTGAGGCATCTGTAAAGAATATGACCAAGGGACTTTCTAATGTAGAACATTTATAGAAGCGCTACAGACGGGTAGTTCTACACAAGTAAATGACAAATCGTAACTATCGCACCTCGCATTTACTTATTGTACATATTTTATAAGTAGTAGATGTCAATAAAGTATATAATAAAGAAAAAAAACCTTCGAAAACTAAATTAAAAAATAAATGATTTACACCTCGAATTTTTTTATTGGAGAGGGGGAAACAACAAATAGCTAATAAATGGAACAAGTTAGAAGACCTAGGATTACCAAAGCACAATTAGGTGCTGCGTAGCTAAACCCTCGACTAATGCCTGTGCAAATAAGCCATTGTATTCTTACCATTCACAAAGGCTTCCCTTATTACCAACTTTTTGGTCTCTTTTTCTCAACATTTTTTTTTTTTTTCTGATACTTTCTTTTCTTCTTCTTCCTTTTATTTTCCCCACGACCCCACTATTTGAGGATCGGAACGAGAATAATACAATAGATATAACAGGGGTAATTTGACATGGCCAATTTAGTCCCAATTTGGGCATGAAAAGGGCTCCTGATTCGGAACTTTTTCACCAGGAGGGGGGGGGTGGAAGGGTAGAGCCCCCCTCACTCCCTTCTCGAGAGTAGTCTTGACAAATTTGCAAGTTTAATAGCTGGCCATGTTGCTCCTAACCTACACAGTTTTAGTTAGTGCCTCTATATATCTTACCATCTTCTGACTTTTATCTCCCTAAGCTTTGAATCTCTCCCTTCCTTTATTAGTTTCCACATTTACATTGGAATTAAATCTATATATGCATGAAAACTCCTGTAGTTTCAACTTAATCCTGTTTTTAATCCTATCATTTATTACACCTTATTTCATATTAGTAGGACATTATAAAATTAGTTTTTACATTATGTTACATACATGCACGAGGGACTAAAACAGAAAAATAATGCAAAGATTCCAAAATAAAGTGTTAAGGGGCATCGTAAATGCACCTTGGTACATCAGGAATGATGATCTTCACAGAAATCTTCGGTTGCCAGACGAGGAAGAGGTAATCCAAAAATACGGCAGGTCGCATCAGGATCGCCTGCAAGACCACGTCAACGCCGCGGCCGCCCATTTCCTGGACTCCAATGGACTGGTGAGGAGGCTAAAGATAAGGAAGCCCCATGAACTAATGAACTAATATACGGTGTTGTGTATCACGTTCAAAGCTATTGACATTTGAAGCTTTTCAATTTTGAAAAATAAAACTATATTTTATGTATATATGTTTTAGTAGTTGTATTTTTTTATTATTATTAGAAAAAAATTGCTAATTAGCTCGCAAAGAGCTTAATTGTAATATAAATAAATTAAAAAATAAAATAAAAATGTTACATAGCATCTACTAAGGGTGATTTTTAAAAAATAATATTTAATTAATTAACTATCCCACAGTGATTATTTTCCACACATTAACTCTATTTATATTTATTTCATATAGTTGTTAATATTGATAAATTAAAAAAAAACTTACCAACTTAATTAACTGTTATTTACTCGTTATAAAGTTTTTTTTTGTTTTTTTTAATTGTAAACTTACTATCATCATTGGCCTCCTCTACAATTCTCTGCCATTCAGACCTATCTTCGGCTGCCCTTTTTCGTTTTCTCACACCCACAGTCCGAGGATTGTCCTCTACATCTTCTAGCTAACGAAGTCGAGGCTTTTCTCTCCTTCTGTTTCCACCCGGGTGTCTCTCCAACATCATCTTAGAGAGCCTACTAGCTTCCATTCTTTGCAAATGGCATTTTCTGCCTCTTTTTATATTGGCTACAATATCTGGTGCTTCATATAGAGTTTTCAGTTCTTCATTCGTCCTCATTCCCAAAATAGTTTTGGAATGGTGTAAAAAAAAAAAATAAACTCGCGTTGCGTACTGTACCCTACCGAAATCCGTACCATTGCGTTAATTGAAAAGCCAACTCCACGCGTATTTAAAAATAATGTGTTTAAAATTGAAATAAAATTAAATAAGGTTATAAGAAAGAGAAAAGAGAATTTAGAAGAAAGGACGGCAGACCACATAAAGAAGTAAGATAAAAGATAATCTTAGAATAAGTCAATTGTGACTATTTAAATGGTTTATCTGTTGTAGTCTCACAAATTCCCCAGCTAAATTTTTCATAAAGGTTCTTCGTTTTTTTAAATTTTTTTATTTTCCTGAATGTTTCGATCCTTATACAGTATCGACGAGCTGAACTACCTTATGTCTAAAAAGCTCAGCGGTTTGTCTTGCTTGTACATTTATATGTGTGGCATATTAGATCTGAAGTGTCACCGCCCATAGTTGAGATTTAGAGTTCAATTATTTCACTGCATTGGGTTAGTAACCTTCAGCTGATAAAATATAGTAGCTTTTAATTTATAAATATTCAAAATATGTTGAGAAGAAATGGCAGATACTCGAAAGATAAAGTAGTTCCTCGAAGCTAGGCCGGAAAGCAGATGTCCTCGTGGCAGACAAAGCAGTATTTACTCTGACTTTATTGTGAAAATGGGAACAGCAAGAGAATGTAACATCAGTGGGATAGGTGTGAAAAAGTGTGAGAGTAAGTGAAAAAGTGTGTTTTGTTTTTTTTTTTAAATCTCCGGAATGCATCCCTCACTACTTTCTTCATTAAATAGTTTATAAATATTTGATATTTTGCAAATCGTTAGTCTCTTGGCAAAACAATGATCTAATATAAGGAAATGAATGAATCCTGTATTAAAGAATGAATATCAATATCAGAAAATGCGAAATTTCAATATTGTAAATTCATGTTAGTAAAAATTACTTAAATTAATATTTATGTGAAACGGTCCTTATATTATTCTCGTGATTTCTCAGTGTGGTCTATTATCCCAGAAAATTCTTGCTATGTTATTGCATATATATTAATGGGATTGAAATATTTAATTATAATTATATATATAGACATATTTCCACTGAAATGAATCGCACTCTTTTCAGAATATATCTGGGAAGGTATTACTAATTACAAAATTAATACGCGGAAAGGGGAACGGTAAAGAGAAGCCGACACCCAAGCTCTTTGCCGCACCTAAGGTATCACATTACCCCGTCCTATCGTGTGACCTCTCTATATGCGCAGCGTTGTGGGGGCTTCGGTTTGTAAGCGGACCTCAACACACCACATCATATTAGTCATCAGGAAGGTTAATATGTCTGTCATTCATAAATAAGGACATATAAGAAAATACATAATGAATCACTTACAATACAGGTCTTCCTATAAAATCATTTTATACACAAAAAAAAAATAAAATAAAATAAAAAAATTAAAAATCAATGGTTCTCTATTTTCGTTACTTATTATAAAATAATTCGTTACTTCTACGATAGCCTGACAATTTTTATTCTTATTATTTATCTATTGATAATTTCAACTGTACAAAATATAAACATAATGTAAATGTCAGTAACTTGGTGAGAACTATCCAATATCTTCAATAAAAGTTTGATACATGAAGGCCATCCTTTTTTTTTTAGATGCGTCGCAAGGAAATAGCGATTCGAGTGGTTAATCTGTTGGATGGATTGTTATGGTTTAGGCCAATTCAGAAACATCAGGAACATTTCGATCAATTCTTTCTATTGTTTGAAATTTACAACTGTTTATATATATATATATATATATATATATATATATATATATATATATATATATATAAAAGTAAATGTCAGAAAAATATTGCAATGGCATGTCAACAACTCGTAGAGAACATAAAATAAAAGTTCTACTTCAGAAGGTTCATAGTAATCTTTTTTTCAGACGGCATTGGAGGGTTATCTAGAATCGGTTGAAAAAAAAAAAAAAATAAAAATAGAAAGACAAGCCGATTTGAGTAGGTATCAAGTATATCAGAGAACGATAGGTAAGAGAAGGCGCAGCTTGAAAAGGCAAGGCGGAGTCCCAACGAAAGCTGACCTGAAATTTCGTTATAAAAACATTTATGCAACGCTTTTACAAAAAAAAAAAAAAAAAAAAAAAAAAAAAAAAAAAAAAAAAAAAAAAAAAAAAAAAAAAAAAAAAAAAAAAAAAAAAAAAAAAAAAAAAAAAAAAAAAAAAAAAACTTGATATGGTATAAAATAGAAATATAATGGTAAAAAGAAGCATTTCTGTATCTTTTCAAACTTTCAAGATATAAAATAAGATTTTCAACACGTTTTAAGACCTAATTATATTATTGTAAGTTTTCATCTAATTTTGAATTAAATATTGGTGCGTGCGTGCCTGTTTATATTTACATATATTTAATATCTGTACAAACATTTATTTTTTTATGTATTGAAAAAAGTGCTAAAATAAAATATATATATTTTTTAAAACAATTCATACATATTTACGAAGTTATACACATATACGTATACATTAAACACAAGTAAATTTGAGAAAAAATATAAAATAAAATATCAACATCCGTGTTCATTAAAAATGACCAAAGGGGCTTTAGCGTACATTTATAAAAACTAATGATACCAAAATAAGAATTAAAATGGTTACACTTTTTCAAATAGTTCAACTAGAAATTCGGGGAAAAAATCTTTGTTAGAATGTATCAATTAGGGACTCTCTGAATCCCTTTCCTACCTAACATAAAGTGATAATTTATTTTAACTTTATCTTTCATGACGTGAACATGTCTCCTAAAAGGAAATGTTTTATTTATAAAGGATACAACATAGATCATTTTTTTTTTAATAATGAAAAAAAAGATCTTAATGTTCTATATGTTCCTGATTTAGACCAATCTAGATACCTATCCTTTCATAACCGCTCAAATACACTGGTCTCTCAACTTGCTTTACATTCTATTCCCGAAATCCTCCGGTGCGTCTAAAAAGAAATTCTCCTACTATAGAACTTATATTAAACTGCCACTAATGGATGGTTTGCTTTAAACGATTTTTTTTTTTTACACTGATCTCCCACTTAATCCTATTCTAAGATTCTAAATGAGAAAAATATTTTAAACTGATAGAAGAGATGGATTCACTAGTAAATGAATCTTAGACCCTTTCTAGAAACATTTCACTAGATGGCATCACAAATGAAGCAGTTCCTTCAAATTGTGATAATTGTATATGGCTGTCGATAAATGGTGAAGTGACCATTACTAGTGACCTACACTAGAAACATATGTATGAAATAATTAAGGAGTGAAATACATAACATTAAACCTGAATTAAATCTAGAAGGCCCACGAGTATTACGGAAGGTCTTAAATGAACTGATCCCAGCAGACCCAGGTAATGCAGAATTTCAATTTAAAGCAAAAAAGCTAATCGAACCTGACCGGAAGAGGAGATGGGATTATCTGCATTAGCGTCTTCTTGGTTAGCGCTAACGAAGCCACTAGCCTCTGTCTTATCTCTCAACTTACCCCAACGGGCCTTCTAATGTAGTAAAATATTACAAAAGAAAACGTGAATGAAAAGTACTAATTTATTTTGTATTTTTTATATATCTAAAACTTTTGGAAATATTTTTATTACATAAAATTTGTCGTTAGGACCTACTGTTTAGGAGCTTCATTGGAGGTTTTTTTTTTTGTCATTCTCTAGCTTTGTTGATGTCGAATAAAAAATTTGACGATAATATCATTATCGGAAGCAGTAAATTAGTTAGTTAGACACATCCAGTATGTGTTGTTTTTCCCAATCAGGCAAAAATTGAGTTTTATTTTCTGCTTAGGGGCAACAAAAAGTTTTGCTTGATTGTACTGTATATCAGTTACTTTTTAAGGACTTTGTGTGTAAACAAGTTTTCAAATAATTTAATTTAAAAAATTTGTATTTCATTCATTTATGATTAGATGTTTATTTTGTCTTTAAATAGGTCAAAGCTATTTTGTTTCAAACAATGATCCCTTATTAGCCTCCCAAGAACTCCAATCCCATATCATAAACCTTCAAGAATGGTGTCTAAAATGGAGAATCAAAATAAATCCCATCAAATAACCTTTACCCTTTGTCGTAAACCTATGACTTCCTGTCCTTCAGTATTCTTTAATGATGTCCCACTAATCCCCGTTGAGCAGATCCGCTACCTAGGACTCCATCTGGACAAATGTCTTACTTGAAATCCATATACAAGACTAAAACGACAAGAAACTGCCCGTCATTTTCGACTTCTTCAACATTTACTTGACAAACGTTTCTAATCTTGCAATTAATTACAAAAGACTCATTACATAACAGTAATTAGACCAATTCGGACATACGGAGTTGAGCTTTGGGGCTCCACTAAACCATCCAATTCATCTCGAATCCAATCCTTGCAATCCAAAATCCTTAGAAAAATCTTAACTGCTCCTTACTTTGTCACAAACAAACTTATCCACAAAGATCTTAATATACCTTACGTTTCTGTACTAAGCTCAAAACCAGATATATATCCTTTCATAGCAAACTCAACTACCATTCAAATCCATTAGTATTTACAACTTGCTTCTCATTCCATTCCAGATAACCCTCCGAGGCGCCTGAAAAGAAGATGGCCTCGAGACCTTCTAATATAGTACCTCATTAGATAGAACCTTTATATGTGCTACCAATGGGTGGTTGCTTTAAGAACAAGTGAAATGTCATTTTTATCATTATCATCGTATTTACTTGATGTATATTTATATTGTATATACAGTTGTAAATTTCAATTAAATAAAAAAAAATATATATATTATTTTTATTTTTTTGGTTGTATTTCTTTATTTAATTTATAACCTAACGTATTTCATTATAAAAGGTTGCAAGGTTATTTTTATTTTTTTTTTTTCAGCCTAGAGGAGTTATCGGGTTTTACATACCTTTTTTGTGTTGAATGGGCAAAACAAAAAAAAAAAAAGAAAGAAAGAAAAATTAAAAAAATACCTACTGGGGATGGTTTAGTTGATTTAATAACTTAAGCTTTAATTTTTTTTTTCATCTCATACTGCAACTAAATATATATTTTTTTTAAAGAATATATGTGTTAAAAATTTAGATCTGAATATAATTTTCGATTCTATTAATTTATTATCAGATGATGGGGTTCATCTTTGAGTAGGCACAGCCTATTTTGTTTTAAAAGTTAGCAAGGCTGTGTATTTTTCATAAGTCTGAAGCACTTATCGGGCATTGTTTGGTATTTTCGTGTTGAATGAGCAATGATGAATTAAAAAAAAAAAAAAATTACTAGTGATTATTACTTCAAGATGAAATTTCTAGAATGGAATACTCATTCCCTTGAACCGACTAATCTATGATGGAAGACCGATCATCGTCAGGATTTACCCTCAGGAGGAAGTACACGGGAGTACGCTCCGAAAGTTTTGTTCCGAATTCTTTGCTCTCACGATGTTAATGGAAGTTAAACAAACCCGGGGGTTCCGACTTAAGTACACATCAAACGTTAAGTGGATCATCTATCAAACTGTTTTCCTTTGGAAAGTTCGGTATCGACCCCACTTCGCCATGAAAGAAAAAAGGTGAACCGTGAGGTAACGACTTAATTCGGAGCGGGAAAAATAATTGAAGGGCGTGCACCTTGGGCATTAGGCGCTGTACACACAGATAAGGGCGATAGAAAAACATAAGAAAATACAGGGCCTTCACGAGCACACGCTGCGGCTATAACAATCTCCAGCAGTTGTTCCCTAGTCGGGACATTAAGGGTATTATTAAGGAAGAGGTGAGATTCTCTTCTAAGTAAACAGAGCTTCCTTTACTAAACAATAATATTGGCTCACTCTAAAAAAATTTGAAAAAAAATATATATACTTTAATAGAGACGAAGTTCATTGAATATTATTTTCTTCAATTAGCTTTAGGTGAAAATAACAATAACCTCCCGAAGAACATTTTATAATTATTTTTATATATATTTATTTTCAAGTTTTATTACTGTAGGATTAATGATTACGTCTAGAACTAATGATGGCTACGAATTGGACACTGCCACGACTATCTGGCAAGGAGAGATGTGTCAGCTCTGTAATGTTACTCTCACAGTGAGGTTCATCATTTTTTTTTTTTTTTTTTTTTTTTTTTTTTTTTTTTTTTTCTTTTTTTAATTTATTATCCCAAAGTGTTTTACACTAAGTCATGTAAATTACACTTGTATAGATTTTGCACAATTATTTTGGGAGCAGTATAAAGATCTTCTTTTCTTGCTCCTATACAGCTCAAAAGATGTTCTGGTGAGGCTTCATCCTTGTTACAATGGGTGCAGCTAGGGAACACCTTTCGTCCATTCCGGAAGCAGATAACTCTTGTGTGTCCAGTCCGAAGTCGTGATATTCTTGTAGCATCTTGACGAGGTAGATTTATTTCTAGAATTTCCCCAGGTTTAGTTGCCCTATACCACTGGTGATTAATCATTTCAGAATTTCCTTTCTTGAGTGCTCTTTTTATCTTTGATTTATAGTAGTCAAAATTTATATCATCATTTGGTAGTGCAGCTGCTTTCGCTAAAGTATCTGCTGTCTCATTCCCCATCAGCCCTACATGAGATGGGATCCATTGGAAGAAAATTTTTGAATCTTCATGTAACTCATTTATGTTCATAGCGATATTTTTCAATATTTTGTTGCAGCTGGTGTAGCAATTTTTTAGCTTATGTAGAGCAGATGCAGAGTCTGCAAAAAATATTAGCCTATATGGTGTTGTTTTGTCCAGATTTTTTTAGTGCTAAATTAATTGCAGAGAGTTCTGCATTTATAACAGAGCATCCTAATTGATTTGTACATCTTAATTTTATGTCAATATCTTCTCCCTGTATCAAGGCTCCGCTACCCGAGTTACCTTCATCATCTTTTGAGCCATCCGTATAAATTTTTATGTATTCTGGTCCATATTGATTTATTCTTTGAAGTGCTAGTGATTTTAAATATGCAGGGTGTTCATTTTGTTTACAGATATTGGCTCCAATGTCAAAGTTAACTTCGATTTCTTTTCTCTTACAATTTGGTGGAAATGCTGGATTCTTTGAAAGTTTATTCGGACATTTTTTGGGGATAGTACAAATCTCCTGGATGGTATGCATTGTGGATTTTTTCTTGATTCGGTTTTTTGGTATCCAGTTCTTAAGTAGTTTACTTGTTCTGTGTTTTTTTAAGATTAATTCTTCTCTCTATGAATGTCATGAGGCTCTCCTTCCATCTTGTATTGAGTGGTTCTAGTCCAGCTTCATATTCTGCTATTCTTCCTGGAGTCGTATTTCGTAAACCACAAATGATTCTAGCAGCACTATGTTGTATTTTTATTAATTTTTCTAAATTTGTATTATAGATATGCATCCAGATTGGTGAGGCATATTCCAAAAAGGGGTCTGATTATTGAAGTATATGTTGTCTTCAACGTCTTTGCATCAGCACCCCAATCTTTCCCTGATATACTCTTAAGTATATTCAATCTTGTTTTTGTCCTATTTTTTACATTGTTTATATGTTGGTGAAATGATAGTGATGGGTCAAGGGTAACCCCAAGATATTTTGGGTTTTCATTGAATTTCAGCATTTGTCCATTTAATATTGATTTCTGGTCTGTAGGATCTTAAATGATTGTTTATTGTAAAAAACACATACTTCAGATTTTTGTGTGTTAATCTTAATTTTATGTTCTTTTGCATATTGCGTTAGTCTCTCAAGTGTCTTATTTAGATGATGTTCAGCCTGTTCTAGTATGGGATTGGACGTGAACAATACAAGGTCATCAGCGAATAGAGATATTTTAGTATGATTGTTTATGACCTCATTTAGGCCTTCTAAGTATATTGAAAATAGTAGTAGGCTTATTATGCTTCCTTGTGGTAGACCTTGTGGGATTTTTACTTTCATTGAGAGTGTGTTGTTGTATCTGACCCTAATGTTCTGTTTCTAAGAAAATCATATATCCAATTTAAGATTTTTCCATTTATACCAATTTTATGAAATTTTGTTATAAGTTTCTGTCTCCAAACCTTGTCAAATGCATTACTAAAATCTACAAATGCAGCAATTGTTGAGTTGGTTGGTTTCATTTGAAAGTTGTCGTGAACATTTTGAGTTAGATATAAGAGTTGATCTATTGTAGAATAGTTTTTCCTGAACGCAGCTTGGTAGTTAGGAATAATATTTTCGTTTGTTAAGGAAATAATTAAGTCTTTGTAGGATCATTCTTTCCATTAGTTTTCCAAGGAGGGATGTGAGTGAGATCGGTCGATAGCTTCCAGGCCGATCTTGTGGTTTGTTTGGTTTTAAAATTGGGATAATAGTGGCTGTTTTCCATTCCTCTGGTAATTTTCCTTTTATCCAGCTAATATTGATTATATGGAGTAACCAGTCTAAAGCTAGCGATGGTAGATTCTTGATCATTATTCCATGGATATTGTCCGGGCCACATGATTTGTTTTTTATCAAGCCTGTTTATTGCATCATTTAGTTCTGGATATGTAAATGAATCATTGAAGATGGTATCATATTCTGAGGCCTTGATAGCATTTTTTACATTGGTGAGATTTCTTTGAAACTTTTCTATCAGTCTTAGGATTCATTTTTAATGTATTAATCTCTTGGTAGTGTCTCGCTAGTAAATTAGCTATGTCTAGGTCATCTGTTATATCATTGCCATTTTGGTCCTTAAACGCATTGGTTCTTTTTCATTGATGTGCTGTGTGGTTTGGCTTTTAGTAAATTTCCATAATTTAGTATCAAGATATGTTTGGATCAAGATCTTCGCAGAAGGTTTTTCCATTTTTCTCTTTTTAATATCCTATATATGGAGTTTAATTTCCGCTTTTAATTTATTACACTCTATTCTGAGTTGTGGGTTATTGTTTTCCTTAATGGCTTTATATAGTTTATTTTCTCTGTTGAATTTTATGTTTAAGTTCCTCTGAATTCTTGCATAGTGTGGTATTGACTTGTTTTCTGTATCCTTGGGTATACTTTTCCTTGGTAGCTGCTAATAGCATAGAGGTTGTCATCTTGGAGGAGGGTCCTCAGTGCAGGAGAGGATTATGGATAAATGTGGTGTACCTCGTCCAGCTCTGTAGCGAACAGTACGTTTTGTA
This sequence comes from Euschistus heros, assembly GCA_003667255.2. Classification (NCBI taxonomy): domain Eukaryota; kingdom Metazoa; phylum Arthropoda; class Insecta; order Hemiptera; family Pentatomidae; genus Euschistus; species Euschistus heros. The sequence goes on along the minus strand of RCWM02000331.1, from coordinate 37 downwards.
GGCACCAATCAAACTTCAATTAAGCATATTGGATTAT